>CM071939.1:22498376-23118376 GCA_036784905.1 Acrossocheilus fasciatus | reverse complement strand
TTCCTTTCTAAAATAATAAGACTTTAAGTCAATAAGTGTGTATTTGTGGATGATATGAACCCTTCTTGTGTGTTTGCCCATGTACACTGGGAAAAAATCCAACACATAACTGTGCTTTTTGGCATTCCTGAGGTCATTTGATTCAGAACTGCTAGTTGCGCCAGCACTAACAAACATATAAATATTACTGCAAACAAATAATATGTATTATATATGTATAATATGTACTGTAATTTTATTTAATGATAGTCTAATACCATAAAAATGATTTTGTTACTTGTAACAAAATAAACTTTAACTGAAATAAAATATACAAAAAACACTTATTTTATTTCAGCTATTTTTCAAGGCTAGTTATCATTTCTATTTAGTTGAAATTTATGCACTAAAATAACTAAAACTAAAACTGAAATGAAAATAAAAAAATATAAAACACAACAGATTTACTTTAAAACTTTAACTAATATTAAAAATGAAAACAAATTCACAATATTAATAAAACAATAATAGTATCTCAATAGTACTAAAACAACTGATAATAATGAAATGATTATTATTATTAATCAGTTGTTGTTGTTTAAATATGAAATTGATTTAATTTTAAATTATTTTATTATCTTATGTGTTAACTTATCATTACATCATGGACAGTCAGAAACAATCTTGCAAAAAAGATAAACACTGCATGGATATCACTATTTTATTATATTATATTATAAAACATAAAATACTTTATTGATTTGTTTGCTGTCACCACTGTTATGGTTTGTGGCGAGGGTGTTCTGCTTTTTGAGGCAAATAATGATTTAAAGCTGGACATGACACAAATAATAAGAAACCACAATGATAGTCAAAGTGCAGTTGTTTAGAGACTCCAATCAATTATTTATTTATTTATTTATTTTTTACAGTGCTAAGCTACGTATTTGGATTTTTGTATGTATGTGTGCTTACATACAGTATACAGTCATTTGTGTGTCAGTGTTGTTCTTGCACTCATTCAAGAACTGTGCGTCGGTCTGGCTGTGGTCCCAGCCCTCTTTCCTGGCTGTGTAAATAGAAAAGTAGTCCTGAGCTGCAGGAGAACAGCACACAGGTGGATATAGGAAACAAGCAAGTAGGCGAAAACAACAGTGCGTTTCATCCCATACTCCTGAAGCCCCCAGAGAGCCCCATTTCAGACAGCGTAGAGCAGGCTGGCACTTGGCCCTCTTGCCTCTGGATAACTAAGGCAAGGTGGCTCAGGGGTCGAGGGGCCACTCCTCACACTCTCACTGTTTGTTTTAAATGCAGGCTTTTGATGGATCAGTCCAAATTTTTTCTTTTGGCAGGGAGCAGTGCAGTCTGTGGTCAGTGGCTTCACTGGAACATCCAGGACATTGCATCACTGAGTAGCTATGCTTATTGGTCTTGATGGCAAGGTTCTTGTACTCTAGTGTGTTAAAGTGATGGGCTGTAGTGCTCCTTTGGGAGTTTTTAAAATCTATTCATGGCTTGACATTAATTGGAACACACAAAAATAATACAGTGATTTATGTACTTAGAGAGACTTTTTTTTTTTTTTTTTTTTTTGAAGTGGCGCAAGCTGGAACATTTCATGCATGTTGGAAAAATGCAGTTTGCAGCCATTTTTGGTATAGCTAAATTTAAGCACAGCTACAAAGTAGGCAGATACCTTGAAGCTTAAAGGAATCATTATATTTTATTGACCAATAAAATTGCTTTAGAACTTGAACAAAATCTAATTAAATATGTTACTATAATAGTACTATGAGAGAGTCCTATATATCACATGGCGCCACTGCACCATGTGCTTTATTTTATAAAGTGAGATTTTATGAAAACCACTGTAATACTTCTCTTATTAGTTAATAGAAACTGAAAAAAATAAATATATGACTTTTAAAACATATTATATTACTGTAATTAATGTTTTACATATTACTGTAAAACATTTATGCCTGTGCAAAGGTATTATTTCCAAGCTAAATGGAAGTATATGTTGTGACACTCATTGTTTGTCATATTTATTAATTTATTATAAATTATGATGCTTTTCGTTCACAAAATTACTTGAATACAGCTCTTCTTCTTTGAACATGTTTTAACCTCTGTATTAAAATTAGTTTGTAATTAATGTAATTTAATGTAATTAATTTAATATTGTAATGTAATTAATAAAAAATACATAAAAATCAGGGTAAAACAGCCATCCTTATTGATGATAAAGAATGAATGAATGAATGAATAAATAAATAAATATATAAATAAATAAAAACTTTAATAAAAGAATGATTGACAATATATATATATATATATATATATATATATATATATATATATATATATATATATATATATATATATATATATATATATATTTTTTTTTTTTTTTTATGTCTAAAATGTTTTAATAAAACTACTTTACTGCTTATTGTTTGAATTCATGCTAGAAGTCATAGGTGTGATCAACATGGTAGCTGGTTAAAAAAAACAACTCCTAAAAAACTAAATATATTTAAATACTTTTTTTCCTGAAAATAATGATTTATAATGATCTGAGTACACTCAGAAATAGTAGAACTGACTGCCCTCTTGCCTTCTTCTGAAGAGCCCTTAACTACTTATACTGACAGCGTTTTTGTTCCATTTGAATGCAGTTTTCTTATCAGGATCTGTTTTTCAGGTGAAAGTGACACATTGGTTTGTCTTGAGGATGGACTGTGGTCATATCCAGAGGCTTACTGCAAGATTGAGTGTCCGGACCCACCTTCTGTACCCAATGCCACGCTGCTAGTTCCTCAATGTCATGGAGGCGGGCATGACGTGGGCACTGTGTGCCGCTACAAATGCAACTCAGGATATTACGTCACTGGCACGCTCAACAAGAAGCCAAGAAAGTAAGTTGCAGTCTGTATGGTTTGAACTGATTTCTAGGCTTAGGTTACTGTGTTGACAAATTTTGAAGGTAAAATATCTGTTTCCAGCATCTAGGTTGCTCACATGGTTCTAATAAGATCAGAATCTTACTCCATGTGTTTCCAAATATCTTTCAGCAATGGAGTCAGCAGTGTACTTTGATGAATGGTTTGATGGCGTGTTGTTTTGGTATTCCATCCAATCAAGCTATAGCATTTTTTAGCACATCTGAGGGGACTAGCGTTTGCACCTGCCTCGTCTTTATGAGTTATTAAAATGGCTGGTAAAATACCTCAGTGTCTTTTAACTGCTTTTAATTGGGCATTAATACCAGAAGCGATAGCCAGCATGTCTCATAAAGCCATTTAAATGATCCTGTTTATTAAGACCATTGGCATGTTTGTTCTAAAAGGCATTTCATTATGAAGGTTCAGCAAATGGTTTATGATGGTCTAAAGAGAGGTGTTATGCTATTATCAAGGTAGTTTTAGCCTGTGCTTCTGTATGATCTTTCTCAATGAACACTACACCCCAATTTATTTCCTCAGGATTTATTGGCTATTTGGTCGTACCAGATGGTTTGTCACATACAAGGCTCAGATGTGAATAAATCCCCTGTGGCTGGAGGAGAATGTCATTCAAAAAACGTAGTAATTGCTGCATTCATGTTGTGCAAAAATTCAGACCAGAAGCAGCTTGAGAGCCTACAATTACATTTCAGCACGTGTTTAATGTAACAATTCTGTTAACGGTCTCAAAAATCTAGTTTGCAACCTATCGATACAGCTTTTTTATGCATTTCTCTACTTGTAAACAACAAAAGTATGATACCTTTTAAGGCCATTATTGTTTAATTGTGTTCTTAATTCCATCCTTCTAAGGCCATTGTTGTTTAATTAGTTTATTCCATTATTAAAAGCATTAAAATGACATTGTTCAATTTATTTAAAAAGGCATTGTTAGCTTAGCAACATGCTAGCATCACAAGTAGTTAGGATAGGATAATCTTTATAGAGACAGACAGCCATGCACACTGTACATGTGAAGTTACTAAGATTTTTTTTATTTGCTGATTTTTAATTAATGTTTTAATTCAGCAAGTATGCAATAAGTACATCAAAAAAGACAAATACATTTTATGGAAGCTTAAAAGGTAATTGTGAGATTCTTTTTTCTCTCAATTCTGAGTTTTCATCTTGCAATTTGCATTTTATGCTTCAATTTTTTGTTTCCACCACAGAATAAAAAATAAAAATGATAATTGTGAATATTTTGTCTCACGTGATTTAATCTTTTTTTTTTTTTCTTCGCAATTCCTAGTTTATATCTCGCAATTCTGCCAATTTTTTTCTCAGAACTGTGGGAAAAAAGTCAAATGTGAGATAAAAAGTCTTTCATCCCATAACGGAAACAAGTTTCCATAGTTCTTTTGAACTTTCTATTTAAAGAATCCTAAAAAAAAAATAAAAAAATAATCAAGATTTCCACAAAAATGTTAATAGCTTAATATCAATACTACGCATTGATAATCATAAGAAATGTTTCTATATCTATCTATCTATCTATATCTATCTATCTATCTATCTATCTATCTATCTATCTATCTATCTATCTGTCTGTCTGTCTGTCTGTCTGTCTGTCTATCTATACATACATTGATTGATTTAAATTCTTTCTATATTTTTTCTATTTTTTTTATGTTTGTTTTTACTGTTTTGACAACTTTAAGGAATCTAGTAGTGTAGGCCTTAGTGAGTCAGCTTACTAGATTTTGAAACGCAGCCAAAGTAATGATTTTGTACAGGTATCATACGGTAGGTATGTGCGTAAAAGTGTTTTACCCCTTCTCCATGCTAATGACTTGTTTTT
The DNA here is from genome assembly GCA_036784905.1 of Acrossocheilus fasciatus. Taxonomy (NCBI): domain Eukaryota; kingdom Metazoa; phylum Chordata; class Actinopteri; order Cypriniformes; family Cyprinidae; genus Acrossocheilus; species Acrossocheilus fasciatus. The sequence continues at coordinate 23,113,588 of CM071939.1, read as the reverse complement.
CTCAGGAAGTTTCTGAGGTTGGAGTGTTTGGAGGGTGGGACATGGCAAGAGGGCAGCTGTTCACCTGTCACATGCCCTCCTCTCCCGCTGATGTTTGAGGGCATGTACACCTGCACCAACAATTTGGATTTCGATAGTATCTGCACTCTACTGTGTCCTGATCCAACAGAAAGGGTATTGTAGCACTTTGTAGGCCAACTCTAACTGTGTATTCCTAAACTCTACAGTCATTAAACACTCATCTGCATTTGTCCCTGCAGTCCAGCATTCGATGCACCAAAGATGGCAAATGGACTGAGGACTTTACTATGTGTAAGAAGATAGAGGGACCATGCCAGCCTCCTCTTGACCTTAACCTGGTGGAATACAGCTGTGAGGATGGATTTGACGTGGGTGAGGATTTAAACTAACAAGATAATTGACTGGTTATGAGATAAAAGTTGCCCATTTCAAATATGGAAATAACTAGTCAGTTGATTTCTAACAAAGCAATGATTATCGTCTGATTCATTGTCTGAAAATATATGCATCTTACTATTTTGTTTTATTCGGCTGTATATTTATGCTACTGCATTTATTCTTCCTAATAAGAGGTCTAGACATACCGTTCTGTACCTGGGCCACAAGACCACAGTCAGTTGCATGCAGTAGGATACTTTTGAGTGCCAACCTGCCAAGCTGTTCAACTATGGATGACTAGTCCGGAGCTTGGCTATTCATGTGCTCACATGAATAAATTCAACAGATGCAAATGATGGTTAAAGCAAAGCTTGCTTTGTGTCATGGCAGGTGCAGTCTGTTACCCAACATGCATTGTGGCCTTGAGTGACCCTGTGGTGTTAGCCAATGGCTCCAGTGCTGATACAGTAGAGCACTGGATGTTTCCCAGCAAGGTTCAGGTGAGGTGGTGGAGCCAGTTTGCCACAAATTGTTATTTGATATCATTGGCTGTTCTAGTGCTTTAACCAAACTCCAGGTTTGAGAATTTAGGCACTTTACATTTTTTCAATATTTACAATTAAACTATTAGAAATGCATTGCATATCATTAAATTTTAGGTGAACTATTCCTTTAATGTTCATTTGTACATACTACTACTATTTTTTTTAAAATCATTTTAAGTTGTATTTAATAGGAATGAACGTGAATTGCCAAATATTATAAAATATAAGTGCATTATAATAAAATAAATAAATATAAATAACATATTTATACATTTTACATTAACCTAGATAAATAAATGCTGTAAAAATGTTCCTTGTTAGTTTATAATGCATTACAATAATAATATGCACTATTATACATTAACTAATATGGTAACAGTTTAGTATAGGGACCAATTCTCACGATTAACTAGTGGCTTATTAGCATGCCCATTATTAACGTATTGGCTGCTTATTAGTAATTTTAAAGCACATATTCTGCTTGACCATATTCTACATCCCTAATCCTACCCAATTACTAAACTTAACAACTACCTTACTAACTATTAATAAGCAGCAAATTAGGAGTTTATTGAGCCAAAATTCGTAATTAATGGTTTGTTAATAGAGAGAATTGGTCCTTCAAATAAAGTGCGACCGCTAATATTGATATGGCAATAAAATATAAATGTCTTTTTAAGGGACCAGGTTGTCCTTGTCCATTAATGCAACCTACATAAAAAAAGGTTTTTAAAAACTGTCTTGTAAATATAGTCAAGACTGACCCTCAAAAATGCCCCTTGAAGTGATTTTCTTAGACCAAAATAAAATGTCTTTTTCTCTGTTCCACACATCATGACATGAGGTGTGTTTGACATCTGTCAAATGTAAAAGCGCTCACTTTTCTGATCTTTGTTTGGGGGAACCTTATTTGGCTCTAGGCAGAGGAGCTTCCAGACTGAATACTTTGGATGCAAAATTGGAATCGCATTATTGGCACATCAGAGTGATAAGTTGGATTGGGTTTCCTTGATTCTCGCTCCAAAACCAGGTTCAACTCACCTCTCTGTGAAAGTGTTGATTCTGTCTCTCACTGTCATATCAGCTCGTGAGAGTAATGATTACAGTGTGATGTTTTTATTAGAGACGCTTAAAATGCCACACGTCAAGCATGACGCCTCTGAAGGTGTTGGACTCCCATTGTTTATAATGATACATCAGCACCCCTAAGAACAGCCTGCTTTCCAGGAATGTTGTCCAAAGTATTGCAGATTGGGTAAGACTGATGGAGGAAAGGTCACAGTAGGAGGGAGATGAATAAGAGATAAGCAAATTTCTTTCCAGAAATTTTGCTTTAGAAACAGGTTAGCTTTCCAATTCTGAGAAAATGTCAAATCAGTGAAATATTTGTTCAATTTGAAAGGACAGGAGGGAAAGAGTAACCCTTATTATCTGTCATAATTATTGGATATTAATTTTCAGTATTATTTTTAGGCACCATGTCCCCTTTTTGTCTTTTAAAATTAAGTTAGATATTATTAGATTTCTGGAAAAGTCTAAATAAAATAGAAATAAATAGAAACCCCGTTTTCAGATTTCCTCTCAAGAAGATCTGTTACAAGAACATAATCAATAGTAACAAGTCAGCTTTTCTGTTTAATGTTGTCATCATTACAATGCAGAAATTGACTCTTGTGTTCCTCTATTTCTCTTCCTTTGAAAGAGTATTGTCTGTACTGGCATGTTGAAGTGGCATCCGAATCCAGCACAGATCCACTGCATTCAGTCCTGTGAGGTGAGTGCTAATTATATGACGTGAAGTCTTTCTGATTAGAGATGAAGTACATCATCACACAAGAGTCAAAAGAGTCCCTCACAGCTAATGTCATTTTGTGCAAGATGGAAATTATTCTAGTTTCTTTCTAAATTCTAGATCATTCTGTCACCCTCATGTCGTTACAAAACCATATGATTTTCTGTATTTATACAGTATCTTTCAGTTCTAATGGATGTTCATGCAGCTCTTTTCCATAGCACAATGGTTTATGTTGACCAAAAACGTCAAAAAAGCTTAAAACAGGCAAACAATACAAGCACCATAAAAGTAGACCAAAAGATCTGATCACTGTATTTCAAGCTTTCTGAAGTCACATGATAAACATTTGAAGCATAGAAGTGAAAATAGTGTTGAAATTAACAGTTGAGTGTTTATTGTATTTCTGTCTGGATTTTAGATCTGTCAGTGATGTCAGGAGATGGATATATCTTAAAAATGTGAAAGGGTGGAGAGGTGTTTAGTACAGTATGTCATTCAAATTAATGAAGTGTTAGACTTGGATATATTTAAAAAGAAAAATCAAATATTTCATATATTAATTATTATTTTTCCTTATAAACACTACTGTTCAAAAGTTTGGGGTCAGTGTATATATATATATATATATATATATATATATATATATATATATATATATATATATATAATTTATTTATTTATTTATTTTTTGGGTGCGGGTGGGGATTTAATACTTTTATTCAGCAAGAACGTATTAAATTGATGGTAACACTTTATTTTAAGGTCTCTTAACTAGTTGCTTATTAGCATGCATATTACTAGAATATTAGCCATTAATTAGAAGTAATTAAGCACAAATTAATACCTTATTCTATATGACCTTATTTTATATCCCTAATCCTACCCAATACCTAAACTTAACAACTACCTTACTAACTATTAATAAGCAGCAAATTAGGAATTTATTGGGGAAAACTCGTAGTTAATAGTGAATAAGTGTTCCCTATTCTAAAATGTTACCAAAAACACATATGGATTTGGAACAATATCACGGTGCATAAAAGATGAAAGAATTGTATTTATAATACTGATGTGTACGCCAGCAGTATTTTAGATGTAAAACCAACGGCAAGAGTTCACATCTGCCTCCTGTCAGATCTAGAAGAGAAAAGAGCAGTTTGACAGATAACCACTAGCAGAGTGTTGAGGTGGTCCAGGAGAATCAGAGAGCACCATAATCAGTGATAAATGATGACTGTGTTGATTTTTTAGTTTTACGTTCCAGTTATTGTGTCATGGAGCTTCATGCACAGATGGGGAAAGCTGTTTTGCTTTTCACTATCTCTGTAGTCAGAACTCCATGTTCATTTATTAACTAGGCCGTTTGACCAAAGTGGAACTCGCAAATCAAATCTGTGATCCACTGAAACGTTTTTTTAGAAGCATGTATAAATACATCATAATAGGTTGGGGTAGTAGCACATAATATGTCTCAAGAGTTTGAAGCTATTTGCGCCCCCAGGAATTCAAATCTGGGTGAACCCAGTCCAAAGGGTCAAGTAATACAATCATTCAGTTTTCTATTTTTATTTTGTCTGCATATGGTTTAGACATTCCCAAGTTTACATTTACGTCAGTAATGAGGCATTTTGTTGTCAGGGATTTCCGACATCATCCACTCTCATATGGAGACATCTTTAACATCTCCTGCGGCCAAGAGAAACATTTAGCGCGATGGTTGATGGACTGCGTGCCACATCTTCCCACAGCATGCTGACAGATTGATTCTCACCGGTTCTCCTTTTATCGCAAAAATAAAACCGAATGAAAATATCATTGCCACTGTAAAATGTGGTATATACATGATCATAAAACAAATTATTCCAGTTTCTGTTCCTCCAGAGTCCTTCCCGCAATTCACAGAATCCTGTTTAAATTCACCCCGAGCACTAACTCATCAGACTTTGTCGACAATTGTAGTGCTGAGGTGCCAAAGCAAATGAATGATCATATCGGTGTGTGCGCAGGTCAGTTAGACAGAGGGAATTTAAAGGATGTTATGTAATTGATGGATGCGTTAAACTAGTTGTAAAATAATCACAAATGATATGTGACGAAAGTAACATACCAGGCTTCGCTAAAAGTCAACAGAAGTAACGCGGCAGAGTCGTGTGAAGTCTGGAATCGAAAAGAGTGTTGAAATTAACAGTCGAGTGTTTTGGAAAATAATGGATGACTGTTTATTGTAATTGTCTCTGGATTTTAGCTCTGCCAGTGATGTCAAGGGACGTATCTTGAAGGCGAAAGGGTGGAGCGGTGTTTAGTACAGTGTGCCATTCAAATGTGTGAGACTTGAATAAATGAAGATTTATTAAAAAAAAAAAAAGAAAATCAACAAAAAATGTTCTCATATAAAAGGTAAATCAAATGATTTATTGTAATATATTCTGTTCTGATACATTTGTATGTACAAAAATACATTTTATCTCTAATATCTTTAGAAGAAAATATTTATAAAAAAAATAAAATAAAAAAAAACCTAACCCTTATCATAACACTAACCCTAAAATTTATATTTATATGTATTTTTTCAAATAATTCATTTGATCTGTTTATTATCATCAGTTGCATATTCAAGTTTTTTTTCCCCATGGATATCCGATCATTTTTAATATAATTTCAGAGTGAAGAAGACAGGTTTTATGAACTATTCATTCTACCTTGGAACTCGCCATTCCTTTAGAGGGATGTTTTATGATATTCAAATACCCCTCATATCTGCCAGACCCTCTCATCTCCTCTTGCCCTAATTTGTTACCAAGCAAAACAGTTGCTTTTATATCAGAGACTCAATATAAATTTTACCACAGCACATGTTCCAGAAGGTCTTTCCCATTACAGGCTGATGATAAGTGAAGAGGTCAGCTCAGGTTATGCTTTAGTTTATGTGTCATTATTAATATTTTATTTCGAACCACCAAGGCCAAACATAAGTAGACTTTAAGTCTGCTTTTGCAACCCTTGGTTCTGGAGTTTTTTTTCCTCCAGATGAATAAGAAAGCGAATGGAAGCTTTCTTCAGGTACTGTAGTTGTCCATGTATTGGTCAGACTGTTGAAACTGTTATGATCTTCTGAGATTTGGACCATTTGGGCAGTTTGCTTTTGTTTTTCCTCTGCCTACTATCAAGTACAATTTCCTTGACTGCTTCGAACCAGTTTTTGAGTCAACTTTTTCCCCTTTTTGTGTGGCTCAATTTGTGAAAACCTTACAGTTGATGCCACAGGTTTATGAAGAACCACTGTGCACATTCCTTGCTGCAAATATGGTTAGAAGAATGGTCATCTGATTCCTCTCAGGGCATGCACTGGGTTTCTTCATCTTAACATTATGGAAAGAGTTGACAAGACAAAAACACAAAAAAACCTGGAAACACTTCATTCGCCCTTTCACTGTTGTGATGTGTTACCTAGAATTTGTTTTTCAGCATGTTCAGCTTTCATTTAAAGACAAAAAGGAAAAGTTTACATTAGAAATGAAATGGAGGGGAACATAATTAGTAGTCTTTTGGGAACTCTGGAGAGAGCCAATCAAGGGGCGCATACTTCAGTGAAGTGAGATGCCAGCACTAACATGGGGCCTCAAAACAATGTTGTCCATGAAAACATGTTGTTGCCATGGAGGTTTTGTTTATTCTATCTTTCGCTTAGCATTAGATGTGGTCGGTCAGGCAACCTGTGGAGTGTGTCCTCCCTCGCATTTAGGGATTTCATGTTTAGGGATTTCATTTCTCCCAACGTCATGTACTGTATAAGATAAAAGACACCTTCATTGTTTGCTTCAGATAAGATTTCAGTTTTTTGCTCTCCAGTATCTCAGATTGCAAACGCACATTGCAGAAACTGTTGCTAGGGGTTAATTGTGTTTTTAAAAAATACATCTTTTTAAAGTGACTCATAGAGGGTTTCGTTTTCAATAAATTCATGTAATCTAAATCAAGCTTTGGATACTCCCCAAAAACATAGCAGGGTTGCCTACTAAAACCCCTCTTTGAGAGGAGGCCAGGAAAATTAATTTTAGAATGGATACCTCAAAGTGGACAGCCCAAACTGACACTGAGCAGTAGGCAATCTGAAGAGGCATTTATATTTATTATCAGAATACAGAACATGGTGTCTTTCCTATTAGGTCTCGAAACATTGATGAAAACACCCATATATATATATATATACATATATATATATATATATATATATATATATATATATATATTAGTGCTGTCAAATGATTAATCATATCCAAAATAAAAAAAAAATTGTACGTCTATATTTAATATGTATATATAAATACATATGCATGTATATATTTAAGAAAAATATGTTATATTTGTATATTAAATGTATTTATATATAATATAAATGATATAAATATAAGTATATACATGTAAATATGTGTATATATTTTCAAAATATATACTGTATATGTTTTATATATTAATTTTATTACTGACAACTGAAAAAAGTGTAGCTCTTAAAATCATATATTGTCTAAATATATTGGAAAATAAATGCAAAAAAACTTAAATTAATCATGCTGGTGTCTTTGAATCAAAACACTGATGAAAACGCCTAACAAATTTCACTGCTGCTGCTGCTGCTGCAAAAAAAATAAAAATGTTATTTTACTATTGTCAATTCAGGTTACATAGATTTTTAAGGTTCTGCTTATGGAATGCTGTAGTTTGGCTGTTAGTATTAATTCTATTGAAACTATGATTCATTAGATTTTATTTAATAATTATTTTGTCTAAATAAATACAAAAAAAACCCTGAAGTAATCATTTAGTCAAAACAGACAAAATTAGCAAGTTTTCGGATGGCAATTTAATGTCATCATTTATCATAATTTACTGTGAGGGAAATTCATGAGATTTAAATATTTTTATATATTTTGGCAGACTGGATTTACGTTATATTGTCTATTGCTTTGGCCAGATTTGGACTTTTCTTAACTATTGTTTTGTCTTGAGCCAGATATTCGTGAGGTCCAGGTCAAATGATTTTGTGTAGCGCTTCAGATGGTTGACTACAGCGTTGTTTAACATTCATTGGCAGCTTTCCTCTGCTGGCCGGAGCAGATGCATTCCACACATCCTTCCCATTTACTGTTACACGACTCTTTAGTTTAGGCATTAGGTCATTTTTCTTTTTCCAGACTTTTCTAAAACAACACTAATAATGCATGTGTTTTAGATTCAGATATTTAACTTGCAGTATGTAACACGTTAATTTAAACACAAAGTGGTAAGATTGGTTTAAAACTGTTATTGCCAATAAATTCGCAATATGCTTAAGGTGATAAAACGGATGGAGAGCGAGAATAAAGAAATAACCGATATATACACAAGCTTGAAACTGAAGAGTGAAAAATGATATTGCTTATGACTTGGAGAATGAGAGCATAGCAGGAAAAACATTTTGGATTGGGTGTAGGTTTAGCAAGGATAAATTCTACAGAGATCTCCTCGCCAGCTGCTCTTGCACAGGGATGTGGAATCAGGTAGAAGCTGGACTCTTTGAAAGGACTCCACATGCGCAAGAGAGCCAAAAGTATCTTTGGCAGACCGCTTTCATTTTCCTGTTATTGGCATCAGATCCTTTAGGTTAGGTAAAATCCTTTAGGAAGGCATTATGACACATTTAAAGTGTTTATGCATATTAAACTTGATAATTGTAGTTCACTCAAGAAGGTTGGATTTCGCTCCCTTGGGCATTGCAAAACAGGTAGCCATGTTCTCACACAGGTGAGGTAATGGCATCGGAGGAAGTACGAGGAAGTTTGCTCTGGAATAACAGATGCAGCTTTTTTATTTGAAAGGAATAAATGAGAAATGCCACCTACCATAAGGTATAACAGAAATCCCTTTGGCGTGATTCATGCATTTCTTTCTTCTGAGATTCAAGGAACATCCATACAGCCTCATGTTCAGAGAAAACTGCTAATTGTACATAACAAAATTAAGTAACTCATGCTTGAAACTTTAAAGGACTTTAAGAGCACATTTACTAGTTCAGTGAGTTCAGGTTGTTTGGATAATAAATTGTTTCTGGATATGGAGGGCTATAGTTTGCCTCTATAGTATAATAGTAATTCTTTTGAAACTATAAATTGTTTTTCGATTACATTTTGTTGTATTTTACATTATTTTTTAAATTTTATTTCATTATGTATTTGTTGTTCTTTTTTTATTATTTTAATGTTAAATGGTTAGTTCTCCCAAAAATGAAAATTAGCTCATGTTTTACTCACCCTCAAAGTATCCTAGGTGTATATGACTTTCTTCTTTCAGACAAATCCAATCGGAGTTAAATTAAAAAATGTCCTGGCTCTTCCAAGCTTTATAATGGCATGGGTGGGTTTTGTTGTTCAACAGTCCAAAAGTAGTCAAATAAAGCGCATCCATCCATATTATTATGCGCATCCAAGCACATAAATGTGCCTCACACGGCTCTAGGGGGTTAAAAAAAAGGCCTCCTGTAGCGAATCGATGCGTTTTTGTAAAAAAAAAAAAAATCCATATTCAAAATGATGAAAACAGCTTTGTGCAACTTCCGCTAAATGCTGTACACACGTTCACGAGAGACTGCCTTTCCGGCAGAGGATGTAGGCGTAGTGCATGCGCATGTGAGTCTCACAAAAACCAACATTTGTTTACAAGAGCAAAGGAAGCAAAGGTTCCTTAATTTAGCAAAGGAACACCAGTCTCCTCTTGGCTTATATCAAAATCCTCTGACATTTTTCTTTACAAATCCTCTTTACAAATACTTCTAATTTGTGATCGGCATTTTGTTTTGTTCTCTCTCCGTCACGCTTCCGCGTTCGTCACTAATCACGCTACGCCTACGTCCTCCTACGTCATCTGCAGGAACGGCTTCCGCCTACGACAGTTAGCAGAAGTATGCTATTTTTCAGTTTGGATATTTTTCTTACAAAAATGCATCGATTTGCTACAGGAGGCCTTTATTCACCCCCTGGAGCCGTGTGAGCCACGTTTATGTGCCTGGATGTGCATAATAACATGAATGGATGTGCTTTATTTGACTACTTTTGGACTGTTGAACAAAAACACCTGCCCATGCCATTATAAAGCTTGGAAGAGCAAGGAAAATTTCTTAATATAACCGATTGGATTCGAAAGAAGAAAGTTGTATACACCTAGGATGCCTTGAGGGTGTGTAAAAAAATGGACTTATTTTCATTTTTGGGTGATCTAACCCTTTAAGACTGATTTTATCTAAAAAAAAAAAAAAAAAAATTGGGGGAAAAGAGAAAAAAAAATCAGTCATTTAAATGCTAAAAGTGAATTTAGGCATCATTTTAATGTAACGAAAAATGTATATTCATTTAATTACATTTAATAGTGTCAATAAATGTGGTGTAACACTTTACAATAAGGTCCCATTAATTTTTGATTAACATGAATGTATTAACTTATATTAACCAACAAATACATGTGTTGCAGTGTTTATTCATCTTTGTTAATATTAGTTAATAAAAATACAATTGTTCATTGTTAATTTATCCGATGCATCCGTCCGATACTAATATTAATATATAATCTGATAATTGATATGGAACCAATATATTGTGCATTTCTAATTTTAAATGTATTACCATGAAACTTTTTGAATAATACAAGCAAAAATGTACAATAAATATACATAATAAACACTTAATTCTGTATGTACTACTCAACCAATGTCTGCTGTTTTTTTCTCCAACTCTTTTATTCTGCAGCCATTCGGAGGAGATGGTTGGTGCGACACCATTAACAATCGAGCGTACTGCCAGTATGACGGGGGAGACTGCTGTCCATCCACTCTCTCATCTAGAAAGGTAAATATCATCCTAAAGGCTGTTCCTCTCATCCTAATTCATCCTACGTTGCTTTCTCATTCCTCTGTCACAGCGCCAGTCTCTGTCTCACATGGTGCCGCCACATTGTCAACCCTTTCCATGAACGTCGCCCACATCATTAGGCGCTCAGGTGGCGTGTTCTCCCAAAGAGAGAATGAGCTCGGGGGGGAAGTGTCTGTCATAAATAAATGACTGGATAGAGCAGCTTTTATTAGCAGAGGGCCAGGTGTCAGCGGTCACGGGCAACTGTAAAACAAGCAGGGTCTGAGAAAGTGAAATAAACCGTGAGGAACAGCATCCTGCCACTGTAGGTCCGGCAGAGCTGCCATGCTTCTGTTTACGCAGGCCATGGAAAAGTCCGAGTACGTTGGTGGGGCAGTCTGGTTTAAGAGCGTCTAGGACGAGAGCCAGAGAGAAGTTTGGACAATAAAACACAAATTCCTCTCATCCCTCATCCCCTGTGGCTCCTGTTCTACCATCCAAATACCTGCCACATGCACGGGAAACAAAATGATATGCACAGATACAATTGCGGGTGATCCGAAAGCAAACATTTTTTTTTTTTAAAGCATCTATCGTGATTATTTAGCATGAAACCAAAGCTCTACTTCCGTCTTCCAAAGAATTGCAACATAAATGAGTGGATACTCTCAAATGTACCGCAGTTAGACAATTGCATCCTGTAAACATCAGGTGAAATCAGAGCTTAACGCTGTAGCTTCATGTTTACTTTTCCTGCAGTAGGCCGCTTAGCTGGGAATTTGGGTTTATTTTGCAACCTGTGGTGATGGCACGAATCCTGGACGAGAACCTCCTCCTGTTGATTCTTAACATGTGTTCACCTCCTTTACTCATCTGCTCACAGTCAGGCTTTCTCTCTCTTCCTCTCAGTTCCCTTCAGGACTGAATGCGACTGTCCTGTCCTAATCGATCTTAGCAATCCTTCTAGTGTAAAAACCCAAATCCATATGACTTTCCGGTTAGGAAAACAAACACCCAAACAGGCCATTCTCTAGGCTTTTACATATTTCATCATTATATGTGAGTAATTTGGTCAACAGTTGATATCGATCATACATCTGGAAAAAGGCAATGCTCATTGTTTTGATCTACTGCGATGTCTTAAAGTATTTTGAGCCGAATTATCCAAACCACACTTTGATCTCTCGTTCAAAGACTGCGTGTGGCTCCCACATACCGTATCAGATGTTTGTGGCCCAATATTTTTTGGATGTTATTTGTAAAAGCGTATCCGATTGATTGACAGGTCATTCAATTCGGGGTGGACTGCGATCACGATGAGTGCACCTGCCGTGACCCCGAAGCCGAGGAGAACAAGGGCACAGCCAAGCGAAAGGAGCCAGGAGCGCTGTGAATGATAGCGAGGCGGAGAGCGCGTGGACAGCTCTCAGATTGGCTTGAAAAGAAAATGTCAAACAATAACCTGAATGTTTCTCACTCCACATGAGAGCGAGGCTGATCAAAGGCAGTAATTCAAACCATAGAAGTGCATAAAAACAATCCTCTTCAACACTAATCTATGAAATAATACCTAATATATTTTCAAGATCTCTAACATAGATGTAGATGTAGATATGACCCATATTTTAGCCCACAAGCATTTACGTACACCAACACACACGCACACAAAATGTTTCAAGTGTAGCTGATTTTTATGAATATTTTATACAAATAGCTCTTGCTTGTTGTGAGCCACATTCTCAATATTATTTCAACCTGTATGTCATTAATACAGGTATATAAACAAGTGCTTATCTCAGACTGTCAGTTCAAGATTTCAAGATTTTTTTCCTGTCCTTATCCTTATTTTATTTTTTCATGCAAAACCTGTGAAATGCATGTGTGCTTTGGGAAAAAGAGTTCATTTATAGCTATTGTAATGGAAATATATGATACTATTTTTGTATGCTCTTCTGTCTGTTAAAGTGTAGGTTCATTGTCATATCAATAAAGTATAAATACACACAAGTTTGGTGGGTTTAAAAGAGTTGATGTCTATAATTATGCAAAACAAAAATAAATAAATAAATCAAGATTTAAATATCAATGTCAAGATTTAAGATATCTTTTAATATACATTTTTTGGACATCAAATGGCGCAAGATGCAGAGTGAAATTACAATACGGAATCCCACGAATAAGGCAAATATTAATTGTTAATTAATTGTTAAATTATTGTAAATGTTTTTTAAAAAAAAACATTGCTGAAGAAATAGAATCATATAAAGATAAAAATAAGGAAAATATTTTTAAAAAAATTAAATATTAAAGAAAATCTATTTTCTAAATGCATGTTAAGGATCTTATTTTGAACGATTTCTGCCATGATTTCTGAATGTTTAATTTTTTGCAACCTCAAAATTCGTGATCAAAATGTCAAAAACATCCAGTGAAATCACACACTTCATTCTGTTGATTTATGCTGGCCAATCATTTAGTGTGTTTAGGTCCCGCCCCTTTTTACAATCAACTTTACAATCTGCTTCCAACCAATTAACAACTGCTGGACAGAAACATCGTCTCGCCTTGCATTTTTTCCCCCATTAATTTGCTTCACTCAGATATATGTCATGATACATTAAGAAAAGATCTGTTGCTATACTTGTTTCATAGCAACTTTTGTTCAAATTTCAGTTGCACAATTAAATAATCATTGAATTCATTTGGGCAATTTTATTTGGAATAGGAAATAAAACATAAACAATTACATGTTATTGTACACAACTTTAAAATGGTTATTTTCATAATACTGCTTATACTTTAAAAAACTCCTGTACAGTTTCTTGACCTCTCGTACCTTAGTTTAAATACTACATTCAGAACATTAGTAATGCGTTTAATAATTAATTAACATTTACATTTGTTATAGCTCTTTCCATATCTATATGCACTACAGAGACAGACATTTTCAGCACATTAAGAAGATATAGTTTCAGTTCTTGTGAAAAAGTCCTACCTATACAAGCTGGTGTATGCACTATTTGACAAAATACACCACTAGGTCTAAATGACACTTTAATGCAACTTTCCTTTGACTGTACACTGTACATTTTTTTATGAGCAAGCCCAGAGACACACCACTTGAATGCTTTTTGAAAAATCAGGATGGGCTGCTTATGTTCTCACAAAATATTTTCCTCTTCATCATTAAACGACCAATTAATGTTAAAACTGATGGAGCAGATTCTCTAGAGAGAAGCCCTAAAGGGGAGGCCGTGTTGAGCTACGGCCCCTGACTGGTCCTCTTGTTGTCCAAGTGGGTTTAAAGTTCCTTGGGTTCTCCATAATCATTGTACATAACGGAGAGCATCTGATCTTCACAGGCCTTACGTAAGTCTTGGCCGAGATTCACCCAGCTGAGCCCGAATGCTTTGGTATCTGTATAACGACAAGACAGATACTTGAGGGATGCTCTGCGCAAGCCAATTTTTGGTTCCTGAAGGAGACCCCGGCACCAACCGCTGAGTTCATCCAGCTGAGACAGGATCAATCCTGCTTTCCTGCAGTAGCAAACACAAAGATGATACTTGGTTAGTAATGTGTGTTAATGTTTATATATTACAGATTGTCTGTGTTAGATGCATATGTAACATATTTTAAGCAACTATGCAAAATTCTTTTGAAATTCAGCATGGATATAATAAATAGGTCAAAAATGACTATTACTATTATGATAATTATTATTATCAATAAATATAAATGAATTATTATTATTATCATCATCATAATCATCATCTTTAGGGCCATTAGTCAATAAATCCTTTGTAAATTAAACTAGGGCTGAAACGATTCCTTAAGTAACTCGAATACAAAAAATCATCTAGGCAAATTATGTGCTTCGAAGAATCGTTTAGTCCATTTACTAGTTTTTTTAAAAATATTTTTACACGTTTACTTGATATTTCTTTACACAGAATCATCATTTCTATTCATTTCCCACTGATTTACACGATCTGATGAGCATTAACTCATATTACGCAATCATATCTCTGTATGAATGAATGGCAGAGACACACACACACACAGACTGAAGCGCGCATGACAATAAAACATTAGGTGAGAGAAAATAAAACATAACTTTATTATTGTCATTTTCTTTAATCATAGCTATAATTATTATAACACCTAAAATATTTTGCGTGTAAAAGTGTTTGTTTCAGCTACTTGAAGGGTGGGTACATTGTGTGCACACGATCAGGATGGTACCACCTCCGCCGCGTTTTGAGAAAGGAAAAACCCTGTTTTGTAGGACTATACATTATTTGGATAATTAGTCAAAAACAACAACAGTTATGTCTGATTCTGTTGCATAGAACTGAATAAAAATACATTGATATTTAATATTAATATATTTCTGTCCAATTTTCTTTCAGTGAAAGTGTGGTTATTTTATTGGCTTCTGTTTTTCAAATTCTGTGTTATTAAAATTGAGTTAAATTAAAAAGTCTCACAAAATTACTGTATATTATTTAATAAAATAAATAATTATTACAAAGCATTTTTCGGTTTTCGAACAAGCACATCCAGGATTCTCGGTTTCGGCCCTGAATTTTCATTTCGGTGCATCCCTACCATTTACTGTAACTACATACAGAGCACTGTGTTTGCAACCACATGCTCCTTTAAAGGAACACACACACACACACACACACACACACACACACACACACACACACACACACACACACACACACACACCAGAATGCAGAGAGACATTTAAGGGGGTTTATTCTCCAAATAACTTTAAATTAATGTTGCTGAAAAATGTGTTAATAAATGTTATGTGTATGGACTCTTGTTTTTGTTCCACGTTAGCTTCTTGCCCACTAATTTTTGCCTCTTACAAAAGCCACAAAGCCTTCTAAGAAGACAGTAAAGGCTTATGTCATGCCTGAGCTGTATTTAGGCTGAAACTTGAAATTTAAGTTGCACAATGTTTAGGTTTTATTATTATTATTATTATTTTTTATTACTATTATTTTGATTTATGTCTTAGTTTTAGGTTGTGCTATGTTTACCTTTTTTGGCAATTAAATGCACTAAATGAGTTTAGTTTTCACAGTTAATATATGCAATTTCAGAAATAAAAATGTTAATTTTTCTAAAAAGGAAACAAATTACTTGTTCATTTAAAAGAGACCTGACTTATTTTCTCTTGTATATTTAGCATCGGTCTTTAATAAAGAAAAAGTACTTCTTATCCGATTACACAAATTAATCGATGGAATTTTCAGTAGAATACTCGATTACTAAAATATTCGATAGATACAGCCCTAAATTAAACTCACATACAGTACTTTTGTATTGACTGATCTTTTATATTTTTGTTTTATTTATGTACTATCAAATTACTTTTTTCAACAACAACAGCTTTTATCTTGCTGCATAAGTGACTCATTAGTATTTTCTGCTAACAGCCATTGTGATATTCCTACTGCATAGTTTTTATAATATTGCTATTACGCAATGGTCTTGACACTGGTTTGAAAATTTTCTTCCTCCGGTGGTTTAAACATTGAGCATTCCATTCCGTTTATCCATTCTGAGAATGCCCACCTCACAAGCTGCTCCGGAGCATGAGACTGAAAGATTGATGGGAGACTCCAATATAACAAATACAAACTGCAGGCGATGGCCATATTCAGCTGAAACACAGGTCTTCTGTCTGCACCCCTTAAACGACGCTCTTCAAAATCTGGACCAAAGAGTTTGACCATAAATCAAGCCTGTGGTGTTTTTATATCAAACTGTAATGGCAAAGCCTTGAAAAAGAAATTTTCCCGTCAAGAAGCTTCTGAGGTAACACAGGACCGATTAGGTGAACGGCAGCTAAGGTTAAGTACCTGTGAATTCTATCAACGACGGTGACTTGAGAGGGGTGTTTATTGAGTATGTTCGAATGCGATGAAGTGCCAATATGCTTCGCAAAAGACAAGAAGCTGAAATGCGATACCAAGAGTACGGAAAGAGCGCCTCATTCCTAAGTCATAGCTTCACTTCAAACCCCTGCCAAACCAGAAGCTCAACACTCTACCACATAAATACCAAAAACCAAATCTGTGTGGACCAAGCAGGCTTTGGGGGTAGCTAAGTGCATTTTTAAGTGTGTTTACGATTAAAATGTGGCTTAAACCGATTCAACTGAACGCATAATATCTTGTTTGATTGCCTTTGCTATTTATTGAGGTTTCACGCGACAACATATAAATTCATTATTTACTTTGGCCTCCAATTATTTCACAAGGTATATTGATGGAATTTTAACGATGTCAGAAATCACTGCATATTAAATGAAAAAATATTCCCGTCTGCTGTAGAGATGCTGTCATTTATATCATTCTTTTGAGTGTATTTATGTTTTTAATATCTTGCCACATTTCAGTGGTTGTAGGAATTTGGATGTTTATTTGCTTAAAACAAAACCCTGTGGTTTGTTATCCTTTAATTTTTCAAAAAAGTCCGTTTTGGTCTCCAAATAGCAACGGTTGTCACCATAAATCCCAGCATGTATGGAAGTGGAAAATGGCCTCTTATTTCCAAGGTACATTTTCAACCTCTTGGGCTCTGCCAGTGCCTCTCTCTCACACTCGCTTTCCGAAATCTCTTGCAGTAGTCTGGGAGGAAACAATCAGCTGCATTCCACCGACATCCAGAGTAACACACCTACCCACTTCCATAACATCCATTTGAAATGGCCTTATGACTCAATGACTTCTATAGTAACCGTACGGCATTAATGTCCAACGAAAACAGCGAAAGAGCGAACAGACCGAATTCCACCAATTAAAGCGTGCGTCAGACCAACCAGTAGGCCCACCAATTAAGAATGAGTCAGAAGAAATTCTGTCTTGATATCTCAATAAGAAAGAAAACACAGGGAATAATCTTTTTTTTTTTTTTTAAATCTATTTTGTTCCAAGTCTGAACCGGTTTATATACTGAGGGGGGCCAGTTTAATTACAATTATCTTGTATTATGACTAGTTCATGGAAATTGCATTTAAATACTGCAGATCAGGAAACCCCAGTGAACTTTTGTATTGGACAGAAACAAATTCTCTTTGTTTATATTTCCATCACATCCTATGCTGAAAAAATGCTGTATGGACGCAATGAGATTGGAAATGACGCATACGAGTTGTTTGGAAGACAGATGCTGGGGAGATAATGGCCCATCTCCCCAGACCTCCACTAGAACAGCTTATCTGAAGTCTAAAAACTTGCGCAATATTTCATGGAACTGGGTCGATCATAGGGGCATGATCACACGCACCCTTCATTGTGCAAATATCTGGATGAATTAATTATGAATGGATGTTGTTTTGGGGTTATTTCAATGCATTTGTCATAAAAGACAGCTTTAGGGGGTACTAATTAACCTGTTATCACTTCAACTCGGTTCTTAAATCTCACTGATGGACAATGATAGTATTAATGACATCACTTGATCAAAAAACCTCTTACCTTTTAGCACTCATAAGGTCCTCCTTAAGGAAAGGTTAATAATAAATATTTACTACATATATATTTATAAAAGTGCAATATATATAATATATATATATATATATGAAAAAATATATATATTTAAAATGAATAAAAAACTGAGCTAAATAACTTCAAAGGTATGGAGAGATTTGACAGAATAAAATAAAAAAAAAAGATTTTATTACATACATTATCTTGCAAAAAATAAAATAAAAGGATTAAACACAAGCAAGCATTAATAAATAAATAAATAAGTGTAAAGATAAAATACACATTAAAATTAAAAATTAAGTGAAATGCACACCTTGAAAAAATTGTAGCAGACAACATGCAAATCAATATATAATAAAGCTGAATATATCATGAAATGTTGCAATCAATAAATATAAGCATAATTAAAAAGTGAATAGAAATAAATACTGAGTGAAATGTATTAATGTAAAATGAAAAGTGACCTGAAATATGACATCATACACATATACATTTCATTGCACTTATTTATTTATTCTATCATTCTTTTATTGACTGAGTGATTAAAATATTTGCAATAAATTGCAATAATATTAACAATAATTTCTTCAGGATATGAAGTATAAAGGATAAATATACTTTTTACTCCCATAATGGTACAGTTAAGGCAAACTCTCTGATAGATAGATAGATAGATAGATAGATAGATAGATAGATAGATAGATAGATAGATAGATAGATAGATAGATAGATAGATAGATAGATAGATAGATAGATAGAAATAAATAAATAAATAAATATATGTATATGGTGTGTGTGTAAGTGACACCTTTTGTACTGTTTTATTTATTAATATATAGGCCCGAATCTGATTAAATTACCATGCATTCACGATCTTGGTTTGAAAGCACCTACTGTTAAGGTCCTCACAGCAGTTCCCTCTCATCAGTCATACTGGGTGGGATAGTCTTTGATACAAGTGTGTTTTAATGCAGCAACTCAGGAGCAAGAAAGAAAAACCTTGCAACGTGGAGACAATTAAATACAACCTTTCAATTTGAACCGAGGCCTCAGGTACGATTGTCCTAATGGCCATAATTAAATTCACCTGTCTCTACTGTGCATCAGCGAGGAAGCGTTCAAGTTTTATACCCAACACATGGCTGTGTTTAGAAAGCTTTCAGTGCAATTCGAAAATCCAGACCTTATTTGTCTTTGGTTTGTTTTGGAGGGTGTATAAAGATTACCACCCTGTTTTGTGGTCAGCGTGATGCTTTAGTGATCCCTTTAAATGTACTGTAATCAGTTTGATTGCATTCAATTTAAACCTAATTAGCACAAATACCCTAATCACATGTCTGACGTTAAGATCCGTAATAGAATAATCTGTGTTTACTATGTAATTTAGGGAGCAATGAACAACATAAAAAAGAATACAAAAGCTTGTAAAACAAGATATCAGGTTTAATTGCAATCAATAAAAATTAATGTGTCCCCCTAACATTCCCAAAATCATTCCATGGCAGCATCCCATAATGTATTCTGCCAAACTCAATGAAAAAATAAATCCAAGATTGTATGTGTCCAAAATAGGTGAATTGTTCTTAATTTACTTAATTCTAAACTATGTTGTTTATTTAAATTTATTTAAATAAATTAAAAGATAATAATGAAATAAACACTGTACATCACATCTTGATCATTATACTTAATATACATATATATATTTTTTCAAGTTTTGCAGAGTATTGCGCTGTTAGCATAACAGCATGATAACGTCAAACTCTACTAAACTCCACTGAAAATTTGGAACTAATTTGGGACACTCTACAGAATTTCTGCGTATATAGAACGTTCCAATCTGGTCACTTATGGAGTTCCATTATAGTCTTAAAAGGCAGCTAGGTTTTGTAACAAAGCTTCATCAGAGAATCATCTTACAAACCTGGGCCCCAGTTCATCTTCACAGCGCCAAGTAAACTCTCCAAAGCTCTCGTAGCGCTGGTTGTAGTGGTAAAGAACTCGGTGGAGGGTCGGTGAGCCGAGGTCCATGAGTGTGTTGTAGGCCGTCTGCTGTTCCTTCCCGCTGGTGTAGCCGTTGAACAGATTATAAATCTTGTCTGCTATTTCTGAGGAAACATTCAACCGAATCGGATGATTTATAATCCTATGCATACTTTCCAAGACGTTTATTCTACAATATGCAAGCAATTCTCTACCTTGAGCCTTGACATCATCCACGGCGGGACAGGGAGTTTTGATCGTCACCTCACTTGGACTGGAACGCCGACCCGTGTTGTCCACCGCCCACAGCCGAAACCTGCCATTGTACATTTAGATATTTTTCGATTCTCAAGTACGAAATACAGTATTTTTTTTTTTTTACAGTAATATGATTGGGATATGTTGCAAGTCAAATTTGAACCTTATCTCCAACATATTAGCTCAACATATTTAGAGGCTATTCTTTTTTTTTCACCAAAAATACTACTACTACTACTACTACTACTACTACTACTACTACTACTACTACTAATTATTAATATTAATATTTTAAGATGCATTTGAATGAATAAATGTGTGTATTTGGGTTTATTCTTATTTATTTATTTATAATAATAATAATAATAATTATTATTATTATTATTATTATTAGCTGTGGTGGTGGTAGAATTTAATAAATAACAACAACAACAATAATAATTTCTTATTTTTATTATTATTTCATTAATTATATATTTTGTAATAATTTAAGATGCATGTCTCAAACAATAACATTTATCAAAACAAAGGTCAGGGTTAAGGTTAAATGAATAAAGAAGTGTATTTGGATTTATTCCTAGATTCAGTTGGAAATAACACTTCCAAATAGATCTCGGAAATTATGAACCATTACCTTTTTAGGAGCCCTTTGAAGTTCAGAGTGAACAAATTGTTTCAATGTGCGAATTATGTAATCATATAACAGCATATACCTCCATTAAAATCAAAATGCATGACTGCACCACTCCCATTACATAAGCATGAGTTTACCTTCGGCTCATGGCTTTGATTTGAGGATCCCTTAAGTGCAGACAACTGAACTGAACAATAGCAAGCAGCTGTGGCGGTGTACCCACTCACTCCCAAAACATTGCTACAATTACTCTATCACTGATGATATATGCTGCAGGCTATGAGGCACAGGTTGTAAAGATTAAGTTGAGCGATATCCCCATCTAGTGGAAGATATTATAAACAGCTACCACCTGCAGTATGGCAGCAGTGAGATCCTTCAAAGTGCCAAGCGGAGAGTGCATGTGAGGTGGGGAAACATGAGCCGCTCTTATATGGAGCGTTTTTTGGATGAAGAGGGATTCATGCAGTCTAAACTGATCTTTAAGGGTTGTTTATAGTCTTTTCTATATTTCTATAATAATAATAATAATAATAAAAACCTTAATTAGTAATATTAACTATGTTTTGATTCCATGCACCTGTTTGGTGATAGGTGTGAAAATAAAGTCTAAAGTCACAATATCATAAACAAACAAACAAATAAGAAATTCAATTCATTTTACAATAAAAATACAAAAACAAAAACAAAAGTGATGCTAAATGGAAGAATTTCACTAGCAGTCTAGCGGTTTCACTTTTGGACCCCACTGTATTTTTCTTGAAACCTAAAACTCTGAAATGAAGCTGACAATAACACTGAACAGGTCCATAAATAATATAAAGACAATCTGTGCTTCTTTGAACAACTGTCAAATATCAAAAACATTTGGAAAGAGGTATAGTAAAGTGGACCCAATCCTCGCTGTGAGCTGGTGTAATGTATTCAGCGTGCCCTGCGTGTTCACAGTGCATGTGTGTGCTAACTGCCTGCATATGTGCAGGACATGTAGCACAGGAAATCAGGAGGACAGTTAGCCGGGTGTTTAAATTCAAGCACCTACATGATCGAATACCCACGTGAAAGCTGCACGAACACAGACCAATGCAAGAAATGCTGCAATGCATTTAACAGAGACAACAGAGCCAAAGACAGATGTTTGCAGACTTCAGGGATTAGAGTAAGAATAAAAATGTAAAGCTTTTTATATATGCAATAATAAATGTTTTATGGTGTATTTAAATATTATTAATATAAGTATTAATATATATTAGTAGTAGTAGTAGTAGTAGTAACAGTAGTAGTTGTAATAGTAGTAGAAGTATTTTTATGTTTATATAATATAATATAATTCATAGAATTTAATATTAATTTACTATAAATATATATTATTTTTCTTATCATTAAACAAATTACCCATTTTAAAGTCACAACCCTCCAGTGAAAACCATTGATTTATTTATGATGGTGGTGATTATTATTATTATTAGTAGTAGTAGTAGCATTAGTAGAAGTATTGTCCATTTTTGTATGTTTATATAATATAATATGATAATTTACTATTGTATACTATTATTTTATTACTATTAACAATATTAGACATTTTTGGGGCCACAACCCTACAGAGAGAACCACTAATTTATATCACAATTAAAATTTTTATAAAGTTTCCTTTGAGCATCGTTATTCATCGTATATTGTGGTTCCTGTTTTTCATCTACTCTCACAATATACTACTAATGTCAAATGTTTACTTGAACCTTTTCTAGTTGTATGCAACTCCGTTTAACACATCAATCTTTCTATTGCTGGTTCTGCAATTACCACGAAGTGCACCCTTTGACGCACTTTCAAACCATTCCAGAGTATGAAATGTTTCCCCAGCTGTATCTCAAGTATGTAAAACTAGCCCAATTTGAATCGGTCTTACTGGGCGCGCTGACCATGTTCTTCCCTGTGGCATAAAAATGAACGTTCCTGAAAAAAAGGATGTAGTACGTCACGAAACAACTATCCAAGAGAGTCGAAACAGACAGGGGCCCCCAACGCAATTACCACATCCAATAGAAGACAGTGGGCTGATGTCACCAGCATTTATACAAAAGTGATGATTGCACCAATTATAAATTCCAAGAAGGTTCCTTACCAGCTACAGACCCTGCCAGGCCATTTAGTGAAAAGCACATTCTAAATCAACTACTGATATTGGAAAATTGACATAGGTAGGAAGTGCTCCAGACATATTTTACACGAATCGTTATCAGATTTTCACAGCCTTAGTTGGATGTAATTGCTTAGACTCACGCAGATATTAAAATCCCTCATCTGACTGAAGACATGCAACTCAACGTCAGTTCAAAGTCCAAGTGAATCATCCAGCCAAAAGTGGGGCCTTTATGTTTTGTTTCTTACTGAACTCCCAGTGAATGTTTCTCTGCCACGGTGAGGAAAAGTCAAAGGAAACAGGTGTTCCATGCTGAAAAAACCTGGCATAATATTTACAATAAGAAATGCTGTGAACATGAGGCCTGAGTGGCTAACTATATTACAAAAATGTATACTACTGCTACTACTAACAGTCCTGTCGATCAGTCAATCAGTTAAACAGATTAATTGTGATTAATCACATCCAAAATAAATGTTTGTTTACATAATATATATATATATATATATATATATATATATGTGTGTGTGTGTGTGTGTGTGTGTGTGTGTAATAATACAATGATAAAATAATAATAATAATAATAATAATAATAATAATAATAATAATAATAATTTATAATTGTATTATTATTATTACAACAAAGATAACAAACTGAATTTATATCAATATAACGTTATGATAGGACAGGTGGTTTTAAGGGTAGTGGGTGCCAGTGTAATATAATTTTGATAAAATCTAGAAAATCAAATGAAATGACATATTTTTGTTAAAAACATTCTTATGATTAAGTCTCTGATTAATTTCAAAGTTCAAATGCTGCCATTTAAAAAAATATAAATAAATTGGGGCAAATAAAGTCATAAGTTTTTTAGTCCCATTATAGAGCAGCAGGAACTCACATATATGTAGTGTCTGGCTCCAGGCAGCGTATGATCAAGGAGATAGAGGAGAGGGGATCAGGGATGTCCCCGAGCATCACACATGGAGATTTGGCCCCTGACATGATATCATCCACGAAACTCAACATGGTCTCTGTGAAAAGGAGAAGACTTTGTTTAGCGCGCGCACACACACACACACACACACACACACACACACACACACACACACGCAAGCACATAAACACAAGTTTACAGGACCTA
This sequence comes from Acrossocheilus fasciatus, assembly GCA_036784905.1. Lineage (NCBI taxonomy): Eukaryota > Metazoa > Chordata > Actinopteri > Cypriniformes > Cyprinidae > Acrossocheilus > Acrossocheilus fasciatus. Next base: position 23,089,295 of record CM071939.1, on the reverse strand, counting down.
ATAACACATTTTGATCTCCCATGTTTTTAGGCCACCAAACCATTTAAAACAAACTGTTTGTTTGTTTAGTTTTAAGTGTCTCTAATCAAGTATGATTAATGATATGTCATTAGGAGACAACCATGCATGTGCAGGGAAAACAAACATCAGCAAAACAGCCCCATCTTCTCAGGAAAGCCTCCGCAATGGGAACACAGGACGCTGTTTTGCATGAGGATTTCCCTCACCCTGAAAACCCCTGCCTGATTCTGACCCAGTGCTATGAAAACAAGTGTTTCCCTACTTCCCCTGGTCAGTGGAACACCTTGAACCTTCCAGAGATGGAGACCCTGTGGTTTGGACATTTTGACCGGAGAAGATGTCAGTGGTTTGATTTCACACGAGACGCGTGACTCAGATCGAGCTATGAGTGTCTGCCATCTAAAACCAAATAAAGAACCCATACACAAGTCACCTGTGGAGCTGATGTGCTTTGCCTTTCTTATTAAGAAGTGGACGGGAAGACTGTTTACCCAGGTGGCCTGCATGCGTCACAGGACATGAACACAGGGGCCTCGTGTGCCTTTCATAGCAAAGAGAAACCTCCCTTCTGTGGATGGGGAACCTTTTAAAAGTGGTGGTCACCCTGCTTGTCTTCCTGGAGGCCTCCTCGTCAAAAATCCCAGGCTTCTGAGAACACGATGCCAGGATAAACGCGGAGGGGATAAGAGTGTGTGTGATTATGTGCTTGCTGTCACCAGTAAGTATTTACAGTGCTTGTGGAATAGAGAGTCGAGGACCACGTTCGCTGACGTTAATGAAAAGTGACATTGTGAGGGACTGCAGCAGTTCAGGTCATATTTATCCAGTCAAAAACAGTTCCTCCGACAACAAGCTCTAACATCTCTGTTTTGTGTCGAAAAAAAAGGTGACATGTTGTAAAAAGGCAATATAACTTTGATGTGTGTGGAAAATTTCACGAGTGTGTTTTTATGATATATAAATTGTGTACCATTTATGATGTTTTAAGATTATTTATGGGGGACTTTTTCTGTGGGAATACTGAATGGGAACAGTGGAGTAGGAAGTGCTTTAGCTACTCACTGTTTTTTTTACCACGTTAAAATAATTACCTTTATATGGAAGCCCGTTTCCACTGCAGTATAAAATAATTAAAAAGGTAATTGTGACTTTTTATCTCAAAATTTTGAGTTTACATCTCAGATGATTCCACTTTGCTATTCGTTTTTTAGTTTCCCGACACCAAATAAATCATAAAAATGTCATTGTGACTTCTTGCAATTCTGACTTTGTATCTCACAATTTTATTTCTCACCAGTCTGAATCTATTTCTCACAATTCTGACTTTTTTCTTGTCACAATTACCTCTTTTATTGGGCTTCCAACAAATGTATTTAATTTAATTTAACTAATTTAATTAATAAATAATGTTTCTAACATAAATTATACTTATGATGTAAAAAAATATATATTTTTGGGAAAAAAAGTACATCAGAAACTCACTGTGACCTTGGCAAACACTGACAAGCTCCCTGGCAAACCTGTTGGTGTAGTTCTCAGAAAACAACACAGAAGGGAGAAATTTATGACTTGAAATTTATGATTTTTCTACAGAAGATGATAAAGACGTTTTCTTTAGAAAGGAAGGTAAATCATGCAATAAAAGAATAGCATTATGGTGACCAAACTAATATTGCCAGTATAATTAAAGTTCAGTATCCTTACCTTGTTTCTTAAGCGTAACACTTTAACCAATTATTTATTTCTTTATTTTTTTGGCTCATGCTCATTCTCTCCATTTTAAGTGTCATCATGCACTGGCATGGAAACTTCCAGTCCAGTTCCCTACAGCAACAGGTCTGTAGGAAAAAGGTTTCCAATAAACCGTCCACATAACTAAAGCCATCAGTATCAACTGTGTGCAGTGTTTCCATAAGACACTGCAACAAATGTGCTCCTTGACACTTTAACTCTCTTTGACAAATGGTGATATGAAAATAATAATAAGCTAAAAAAAAATACCTATCAAGATATCCCCACCTCTTTATCAATCTAAAGCTTTGTCTGACAATGGTTACAAATACAGGTGTCTGGCAAACACAGCTGAATTTATACTCTTTCATCATGTTCCATTCTCATGCCTCAGTCTCGTTTTTTAACGGGTAAGACCTGGGTTGACATGACCACACTACGGTGCCTGGCTGCCCTCTGTTAAACTTTCATGGGCTTTAACCAAAAACCATCTCTGATTCTCATTACCTTGTTAAAACATCAAGGTCTAGCCAGGTAAAGGATCCCAACCTATCCAAGAGAATTTGCAAGACATTTTGGAGGAGAAACACCCTCAATGCTGAAGAAATGGTACACGCAAGTCCAAAGCAAATCAAAAACTTCAATGTGCAACATTTCATTAAAAAAGAAAACACAAACAAAAACATCTATTTGCTGAAGGGAAGAGGTCTGCCAAGTGAATTAAAACTTGAAAATGTCAAAACATGACTTTATACAGCACACTGGAAAGCACTGAAGATGACACCTGGCTTGCTCAATCTATCCTTTGGCAGAAAGAAACTTTTGAAATTTATAAACAGTTCAAACATTTGAAAGCACTTTGACGTGGTCTTATACAGAGAATAATACATGTATTGGGTGAACATTTATTTGGGAATACCCTGTCATAGAATTACCTCATTTAGGGATTGAACAACATGCCAATCAATGTCCCTCTGATTTATAAATGGCATGGTTAAATTTACAGGAAAACACTCAACTAAAGCATTTATTGTTTTAAGCAGATGTTGGTAGTGAAAGGGAAAAAAAAAAAAATATATATATATATATATATATATATATATATATAATGCATTTTCATGTAAAAACCAGCCAACCAACGGAACGACTCAACAATGTTGTCTTAGAGTGCATAACATTTTTAGCAGTTCAAGGCAAGACCCTTCTCTCAACATGGAAGCCAAAGATAACATTCTTCAAATGACTCCTACAGTATATTCAGCCTCAGAAACATCAATACCTTGATGTAAGTATCAGATTTGTGCATTACTGAAACAAGATAAATCAACTGTGGATAAAAAGAGAACATAAACCTTGATTGAAATACACATGTGTATGGTAAACACTGAGCCATGGTGTACAAAAATATTTATTTTGCCTATGAAATACAGAGGATTCCATTAAAAACATACAGAGGCAACAGCTGTGAATTGGATTCATGTGAGCTGCTAGTGTTTTGAGCCTAAAGCTTTTCCACAATGTTTGCCATATGTCTCTTCTAAACTGATTTGTTGCTACTTAGCCACATAGACATTACTGTTTCTCCCCTGCGGTGAACCAGGAAACTGAATGTGTATAACTTAAACCATACCGTAGCGGAGGACAGAAAGCAAGCATAAAGAGAGACAGAGACAGACAGGAGAAGAAATGAAGGAAGGAAGGAGGGAGGGAAGGAAGGAAGGAAGGAAGGAAGGAAGGAAAGCAAGTAATTACCACACATATAGAGCAAGAAGAAAGCCAAGAAGAAAAATAAAAGGTTTATATTAGAGAAATGGGGAGTGATAAAAGGAAAGAAGGAAATGAAGTAAGAGAAAGAAAGAAAGAACAAGAAAAGGAGAGGAAGTAAGGAAGAAAGAAAGAAAGAACAAGAAAAGGAGAGGAAGTAAGGAAGGAAGGAAGGAAGAAGGGAAGGAAGGAAGGAATTTTCTGAGACCTCTGGCCACACGGAGCAAAGAAAACATTTGTCTTAGAGAATTATATTAGATAAAAGGATAGAAGGAAGGAAGGCAGACAAAAAGAAAAAGAAAAGGTTTATACTAGAGAATTGGGGGTGTGAAGGAAGAAAAAAAGTGAAGTAGAAAGAAAGAAAGGAAGAAAGAAAGAAAGAAAGAAAGAAAGAAAGAAAGAAAGAACGAAAGAACCTGCCCTTTGCCACACATACAGAGGGAACTTTATTTCTACTCCTAACTAAAAACTCCAAAATCAAAAAAGAAAGCAAGCAAGAAAAGAAAGCTTCTATTAGATTAAGGGAACAGCCTGAGCCTGACCACACATATAGAGGATCTATAAACAGGTAAACATTTCAATTAAACAACTCCAAATCCATCACACGAGCAGCTCCATATGCAAAGAGCTGGAAGTTTTATCAGTTCGATTAAACAGCAACGCTCTGGTACCAAACACACGTGGCAGCCCGGCAAAGTACTCCACAAACAACATCTGGCCTTCGTTGTCTACTTTGATGAACAGAGAGCGAGCGATGGATGGATAACAATGGTTTGTAATGTATCAATTCTTGGCATTTCCTCCACAAAAATGATTAACAGACTCGATCTCCCACGTGGAACATATTGTCTTCTTCGACGAAAAGAGGATATAAAAGGTTAATTGTAGCAAAAGGAAAGGTGGGTGTTAGCGCTATGCAGAGTTTACTTGGATGGGAGTAAAAAACGAAAACTCTTTAATCTGCTTTCATTATCGTGCAAAGAGCTTTTGATATAGATGATACACTTGCCATCTACGTCATAGAGCTGCTTAGAGCTTAGATACCGCTCAGCTTCGATTAAATTGTGATACATGCTCTTTCCTACAATTTGATATACTCCCACACTTGACAGCAACCAACAGGTGATAACACTTAGCCTTCATGTGCTGTAAAGGTAAGAAAAATGCCTGGAAGACATGTTTATATACTAAACGTGACTAAAGGCCGACCACACCAAAGAAAGCCCTAAAAACTATTTCAGTGAGCGCAGAATGAGAAAATACAAAGAACACATTTGAAAAGAAGAATTGGTCCAAAACAAGATACAGCAATCGGTCATCTTAAACAGATTATAAAACAAATAACAATCATAACTTCTACTAATAAAAACGGAAACAACACATACTGTAAAGACGTAACTAAATGTTCAAAATTGTAGGGGAACCAAATATAAGTTTTATTATGACTATATGACCACAAAAAAACAAACAAATTAATAATAAAGAATAAACCTTATTTGAATACTATTTTATATCACTGAATGTTGCGATTGACCAATCGGAGTCAAGTATATAGTCAAAAAGTTGTCTAATATTAAGCATCATACTGCAATAAATCATTAGAGTAGAAAACATAGGGCTAAGTTAAAGGAATATTTCACCTAAAAATTAAAATTTGCTCATATTTACTCATCCTGAGGCCATGCAGATGAGTTTGTTTCTTCATCGGAACAGATTTGGAAAAATTTAGCATTACATCATTCGCTCACCAAGGGATACTCTGCAGTGAATGGGTGCCATCAAAATAAGGCCCCAAATAGCTCATAAAAACAGTCCAGTCCATCAATCAACATCTTGAAAAACAAAAAGCTGTGTTTGTAATAAATAAATCCATCGTTGTTTTAAATTGTTTTTTCCTGGCGGAAGCGTTATTATGGCTTATGGACTGGTATATTAGCCAGAAGCAACTGTTTCTGTTTTTTTTCTCTCTCTCTCTCTCTCTCTCTCTCTCTCTCTCTCTCTCTCTCTCTCTCTCTCTCTTCTCTTCAGACATTAAAAGACATTAATTGATGGACTGGAGTAATACAAATTACTTTTGGATTACTTCTGATGGCACCCATTCGTTGCAGTGGATCCACTGGCGAGCAAGTGAAGTAATGCTAAATTTCTCCAAATCTGTTCAGATTAAGAAATAAACTCAACATCTTTGATGACTTGAGGGTAGGTGAACTGAATGCATAATTTCATATTAATTATAAACAGAGGCCATGTGGTTGTTGGGTGGAGAAATGCCCGGCAGCACATTAATGGCTCCTGACCAAATAAGCATTTGAAATACATGGAGGAGGGCTTTAATAGCACAGTTCAAACCACCTTCATTTCTATCAAATCTGTAGATCAGCAACTGTACATAATAAAATCATCTGCCTGGATAGAAACATTAAGGCCCTCAAGTTCCAATAACAGGTGGAGATAACATGTTTTTATGATTTTGGAACTGCAAGTATTAATGGACTATAATGTAATCCTCTTGGTGTTCACAGGATATTATGTCTAGAAATTTGCACAGGTGCAAAATGATCACACACAGTGGGGTCACAATGGAAATTTGGGATTCCAAATCTAATTAAAACTTGAAAATAAATAGATTGTTTTAAGAGGTTTGGGGGTCAGTAAAATTAAAAAAAAAATAAATAAATAAAAAAGTAATTAATTTATTTAGCAAGGATGCATTAAATTGATCAAAAGTGACAGTAAAGACATTTCTAATGTTAGAAAGAATTTCCATTTCAAATAAATGCTATTCTTTTGCAATTTTGATTCATCAAAGAGTATCATGGTTTTCACCAAAAAATAAATAAATATTAAGCAGCACAACTGTTTTCAACACTGATAATAATAAGACATCTTGAGTGTCAAATCAGCATATTAGAATGATTTGTGAAGAATCGTGTGACACTGAAGACTGGAGCAATGGAATAAATATTCTCAGACACACACATACAGTGCATGTGCAAATGTAAAAGCACCCACCCGAGCGAAAACAGCTCATAACACAGAGTTAAATGTCTGTCCAAAAGTATGTGCACGCACAGACACCCATATTTGTGGGAGTATGAGTGAATCAGTGTGATCAGTGCCAGCTTCCGCAGTGCACCTGCTCAGGCTCCAGATCCTGACCCTGCTCACAGACACAGAGTGAGATCATCTTCCAGGAGTCGTGCTATGGAAACATTCCTCAGGAGTGAAACTGTGTCTTCCACCTATTCGGGAAAAACATTGCCTTTATTTATTTATTTTTCAGAAGCTCTTGTTTTGCCTGCTGCTTGGATGCGAGGTACCTCTGCTTTACTAGGGGAAGTGTGGCACCCAGTTCTTTATGGCACCCGTGGGGGAGAGCGTGTGTGTTTATGGGTAGGATGTTATGTCCCTATGACCCTCGAGTAAACCCGGCTGTTATTGTGCGATCAAAGTCCTGACATCAGTCTGGCGGGGAAAGCTGTTTGTTTTCACAGCGTGTCTGGTCGTGGTGAGATGACTGAAGGCAGACTTCCCATTTACTCGGTTCCCACACCATGAGAGAGAAAAGCACATGCTATGATGTCACGTTGTGTGCCTGATACCAATTAAGTGCTCTATTAGCATGCAAAGCCGGCGAAGACTCACGGTGTGTGCTATCAATGGGTTCACTCTCACTAACACACTCAGATTTTTTAAACTCCTAACATGTCCAGTAAACACTTGAAAATCCAAATCAAGTCAGTTTTTACAGGAATAGTTCACCCACAATGAAAATTATGTTATTACAACCTCAGACAAAAGTAAAATCAGCCACGAGGTAAGATGAGCCACATCTAGTTTCCAGGCAACCATACACAAAATAAAGCACTGAACATCATTTTCAGGAAGAGAAATTGTATATGTGGTGAAGGAAATCGTATAGCAAATGTGGTTCATGTCATTTATGTGCAAAAATGTGATTTTTCCCTTTCCAAGTGAATTCCGTGCATGTCCACAGTTACAATGATTTACAGAAAACTGACGTAGGAGCATTTTAGACACTTATGAGTTTAGTTTACGCTCGCTACTACAAATTAAACAGTTGGGAAATTACAAAAAAGCATCATAAGAAAAAGCCAAAATTACTGTATTCCCAGCCTTCTGTAGTCATATGAGAAACAGATGACAATTCAAGCCGTTGTTCACTGATAATCTTGCCCTACAGTCAAGACCCAAATAAGTGAGTTTAACCTGAGAACCAGGTCAATCAGATTCATTAACAAATCATTCGTTTGAACCAATTATTTTCAGTGAGCTGATTGATCCAGTTCACAAATCAAACTGTAAGGGAAGATTATCAGTGAATAACGATAGCCATTTGACAGGGAAGATTATGAACTGGCTTTGGAAAAGCCCTAAAGATGTTTCAGAATTATGTTCCTTGTTTCCTTGTGTATTCCACAGGAAACAAATAACATTTTAAAACAAAATTTATATTTGTATTTAGATTTAGATTTAGATCCAAAAATTACAAATTCTGTTATTCACTCACATTCATGTCACTCCAAACCTGTATTCCTTTTCTTCTTCTATGGAACACAAAATAGGATATTTTGAAGAATGTTGGTAACCCAATATTCACTGGGACATTTCTCAAAATATCTTCTTTTAAGTTTCACTGAAAAAAGTAAGTCATACAGGTTTGGAATGACAAGTGGGTGAGGATAACAGAATTTTCATTTCTGGGTTAACTATCCTGTTAAGTCAGACAAATGAAATGACCATTTGTTAACAAGAACATCTGTGCTTTGTGAGCTATTAGCACAGACATGTCAAACAAATCCTGGTAAAACATAAACAGGGGATTGTAATGACTTGCAACATGGGTAGCAAGTTACAGCCTCTGTTTTTGTGGAGCAAATGAAAGACAGCCTTATATGAGCTAAAAAAAAATCCCTCATGTGTTTCCTGAAAATCGGATAACGCTTTATAATCAGTTTTCTGACAGCCTGTGGAGTACATTCTGAACCTTCCAGAAAATGCTGAAAAGTTGATGGTTCTGGTCACCTTTAAATTGGAGGCTTGTAAAAAACAAAACATTACTTCTGCGGATAAAGAGGAAAATAAAGTGAGATACACCCATACGTATCTGGCTTGGAGCAAGACCTCTACAATAATCTCCTCATCAATCTCATTTTCACAATTCCACATTTGGACTTGATATAACATGATGTTCTTTTCTGCTTTAACAGCCACGACGTGTCTGAAGTCTAACTTGGACAGGGCAACAACAGAGGTGAAGGAGGACAGGCAATGGGCATGCCTTTAAAGTGAAAGAGGGGAATGAATGAAGATAGAGGAACATATAACAGGGAAGCCAAAGGCTGTCACGGTGCAAACACAGTTTGGGACTCCACACTATATTTGGTAAAAGTACAGCTAAAGTGGGAGGACATGTGTTCTGCATCAGTCTCTTTTATAGAGCTAATGATACAGGTGTAAGCCTGAAATCATTTACATATAAACAAGGGCGTAGCAAACCATTATAACAGGGGGAAATTATCATTATATTTCAGGAGTTTCATTTTGCTTGGCTGCAGTTCCAGAGTAGCCTGCCACATAAAATGACTTCAAGACCAAACAGAAGCATTATGCAAAAGACTGCATTGTCAAAGCACAAGCAGCTGAGTGTTCAGTTCTCTCTCTTTCTCTTTTTCACGCAGACAGTCGAGGCCTAATGGATAGGGAGTCGGACTTATAACCCGAAGGTCACGGGTTCAAGTCTCAGGTCCGGCAGGAATTGTTGGAGGGGGGAGTGAATAACCAGCGCTCTCTCCACCTTCAATACCACAACTGAGGTGAGACCCATGAGCAAGGCACTGAACCCCCAATTGGGGTGTGTGTTCGCTGCTGTGTGTGTGCACTTGGATGGGTTAAATGCACCATACTTGGCCACACATCATGTCACTGTCACTTTTCTCTCTATTCCCTTCTGATATGCATAATGTAATATTTAAAATTTAATATGGTGTGATTTTTTTTAATGCTTTAAGAGACTTTTAAAAATAACCTCACCAAGGATGTATTTGATCAAAATATACAGTACTTCAACTCTGTTTTGTACTCTATTCTCTATACTCAACTCTATTCTTAAAAAAAAAAAATAGAATGTAATTTATTCCTGTAATGGCAAATCTGAATTATCAGCAGTCATTACTCCAATCTTCAGTGTCACATAATCTTTCAGAAAAAAAAGTATTATTATAATCAATACTGAAAACAGTAGTGGGGCATAATATTATTTTGGAAACTTTTGATACTTTTTTTCAGTATTTTGTGATTAACCGAATGTTTTTTTATTTATTTATTTTTTAAAAATCCTTTGTAACACTGTAAATGTAACATTGATTTTTTTTATCAATTTATTTATAGAATTAATTTATTTCATTCAAAAAGAAGAAGAAAATTGTACTAACTCCAATCTTTTGAACAACAGCGTATGTGCTTTTTGTACTACATAGGCATTGCTTATTTATTTATTTATCTAAATTAAAAAGAAGAAGTATTTCACTATTCTTTTCAGGAAAGGAAATTGGTAGCAAAAGGAAAGTGCCCTGGATTTCAAGTTTCTGATATTCATCCAAGGTTATATATATGTGATCATTTTTGCTTCATCCTGAAAGGCTTAAATCCTAATCATTACCAGAATCAACTCTTGCTGCGGCTCTGCCCTTCACAGCTTCAAGGTGGTCTTTCTCATTGCATTTACAACACTTCACAGTTTAAGCTGTGAGCAGATCAATCAATCATCGGATATGTCTGACACATACAAAATAGTGAGCCACATGTGTGTCTTACATCCTTATAGAGCACGGCAAGTCCAGTATCAAGACCAGCTTTCAAGGCCTTCTCAAGAACCATTGATCATCTGTGTGAAAAATCGATTTCAACTCTTGCCTAAAGTGGAATAAAATCTCTGGCGCTGGTATAGAGCACAGTAAGTACCTAAGTACAAAGACGAGGGGGACTTGAGAGGTGAAAAGCACAACTTTAGAGTTGAAGGCCCTGGGCAGAAAGCAAACATGTGTCTGAGGTAGGCTCCTATTTGGAATGCCAGGGCCTTTCAGATTAGGACATATTCATTCTACTCAGCAAACTCTGGCAGAACAATAATATGGACTTCATCCAGGATCACACTGTCTGATAAATGAGGCTTAGAATGAACATACATTCACCCTGATTGAGGTGAGAGTTTTTGATGTTCATGGAGAAATCCCATGTGATGTCCATTATGCCCAGAATTTAGATTTGAGACACAGTACTGGCTACGTTCACACTGTCAGTTTTTGGGATTGACAACCGCATTTACTTTACAGGTATGAGTCTCATAATGTCTCATTCACATAGCAGATTACAGTTGTGTTTAAAATACTGTCTGTATGAACGTGCAACGGGAGTCAAGCCCGTATTTCTTACCAGTAACCATAACGGCAGTGACCAAAGTAAAATCGAAGATGGCGACGTCCATAAAACTGACAAGAGTCCAATTGAGCTGCGAGTTCTTCCGTCAAATCTTCATTAACAGACAGCAGCTTTTAAATTTGGGTGGAGAGCGGAGCATTTGAATCACGCGCAGAACACAAAACTGACGGGATCTAAAACTTTCAGATGACACGCAGCTCATTTCTCTGTCACTGTAAGTTACTGAAAACACATGGAAACACGAAACACATGGTAGACGCGCATTTGTGCGGCAGAGAGGCTCTTTCTCGCACTGTTGTCCAGTCCGGTTCCGTTCACACAGCGCGCATGTTCCGAGAATGCGGTTGTGAGTCCTGAAAATGAACAGGTGTGAGTTCGGTTACAGAATGCGGTTGTCACACCCGTAAATAACCGAACTGTGTGTGAACGAAACCGTAAGGACTCAAATACATGACTGACAACCGTATTCTGCTGCTGTGTGAACGTGGCATATTGACTTAATATTCCCCTCAAATGCATTCATTCTTTCAAAATTACACAAATACATCACTGTCTAGAATCTAAAACAGGGTGAAAGCACAACATGGAGGGTATTTCAGATCATGCTGTGGGTTATTTCAGATTATTAATTATTTAGAGGCCAAATGGGATTCTTAATCCAGAACTTTAAAAGCAGAAAATACAGGCAATATGTCACAATTATCACAGGCCAGAACGAATGAACTATGAACGAATGAACGAATGATCAACTGTCGAGAGTAAGAGGTGGGCAGTTCACACTGAATTCAGACTAAAACACTTCATTTTGGTCTCATCTGACTGCAATAATCTGATCCCATGACACAGATGAGCTGTTATTATGCTTTTTGGCAAACACTAGATGTGTTTTCGCTTGTTCTTTTTAGTAATGCTTCTTGCGTGCTTTCCTCCCACATGATCTGGTTGACTAGTTCACCTTTATCTGCTTTCTGCTACTGAACTATGAAGCTAAATCAAAGTGATCGTTGGCTTCTCTCATGGTTTCGTCTTGAATGATCACCCTGTCTAGGGAGTTTCTTTGCCTTCTGATATGGCTTCCAGTCCCCGATAATAGGACCGATGGTGTCAACTGGAACAACCAAACACTTGGGTAATTCTCTAAATTTATGCATTTGTTTTACTTTATCTCAGGAATGGTCTTTAATCTTAATTTTAACAGTCATCCCTCAGATTTACAACCCTTAACTGCAGGGTTCTTCTCAATAAATTGTGGTAGTTATTTTAAGTCACAGGTAGAGGTAAATTTTAAGGCAACTATGCAGGGTTGCACAATCAAAGCCTCTGCATCAGAGGAATGGAATATCGGAATAAAATATCAATGCATCTTTTATTGCATTGTTTCATTGTTTTAACATAACATACAGCCACATTATTTCATTTTGTGATTCAGACTTAGTGCTGGAAAATTCAATTATAATTAATTTAGATTTCATATATTCATGAGCAGTCAGTTGCCATTATCACAAAATAAACCCTGGCAGCATGATCAGGACCCCAGCGTGAGGCAGAGGGATCTTGTATCACCCTGAAGGAGTTTAATTTGCGATAATGACTGTCTGAATATACATTATCCTGCTTATTACACAGCTACTTCCCAAATAAATGGGCATTAGATATTGTTTCTCTTTTTTAGCCTTTATTGTAAAAGACTTCAAAGGCAGGCAGATATATGTGGATATTATATATCTCAAATGTTTTGTATAAGCTCATATCATAATTTACCTACCTGTCTCAACTTTGGAGTGATCAGTCCGCTCTGTCACCTTTTCTTGACTGATGAGGTAATCAACAATTCTCACTCCGATTGGTGGCTCTGCATGATTCCATTCTATGATGACCAATGAACTGCTAGGTTCGTACGAATGTGACAGCTTGAGCCTGACAAGAGTATAAAATCAACATAGACCATTTATGACTTAATGTTTGACCAAGATCTGAACTTCTACTTCAAAACCTCAATTCAGAAATTGTAAATTCCCTGAACTCACATTGGTTGAGGCAGAGGAGCACAGGTCGGGAGTCCATCTGTGCCAAAGGCACTGGAATCACATCGACACCAGTCATCAATAACATCACCTTTAGCAGAACACCACAGTACACTCATCATGGCCTCCTGCAGAACCTACATGAAAAGACAAAGATGCAGAGCATGTCATATTAATATTAATATTAATTATAAACAATTATTCACAGTTATATAACACTATTTTTACACTCAATGCTGTTTACAGTATAAGTGGGGAAATGTCCTCTACCATCACTAGAGTGCAGCATGTCCCTGGATGATGCATATTTGTACAGACCAAAAATGTTTTAGAGATTAGGATTGTGACAGAAAAAGGCAAAAATTAATTAGAATTAAATTACTTTTTGAAATATAACTTAGTTTTGAATAATTAAAAACTGTTATTTGTTCAAGTAATTATATTTAATTCATTTAATTTTCATTCAAATAAAATTAACTTATTAAAATGAATAAATAAATACATACATGTTTATTTCTATATGCTTTATTTTGTTGGAAAGGGCCAAAAATGTAGCAAGTAATTATATTTAATTAAATTAATTTCCATTCAGATACATACATACATACAAACATACATACATGTGTTTTTGATTGATCTTTAGGCTTACATTTCTGGTAAATAGCATTTATATATGTTTAATTGATGAACAGACTTTTTCTTTTCTCTTTTTTTTTTTTTTTTACATTTTGCTATTTTTAATGTTCCCATCTCTTTACTGGTGCAATAGGTCCCACACAGACCACCTGTCGACTCCACTAACACATTGTCCACCCGCAACCTTTGTTTTCTCCAGGAGGTGTCCCAGCCTGGCTCATCGCTGCTTAACTTCAGTGGGTAACCTGGCAAGGGCTGCGGGGTGAGAGTATAACATTATGAGTCACGGATACCTGGTAGGTCTCGTTGCTGTTGACCAGCTCATAGATTGGCGTGGCTTTAGTGATGTTGAGCAGCACAGGTTCTGCAGGACGTGCAGGCCCAGGGCTCATGTGGCAGAGGTGGCAGGACAGAGGGCACTGGCCCTGGCTGCTGCAGTCCATGCGCACCCCCGCCGCCATGCGCTTGGCACCCGAGTCGAGCAGGCTGGCAATGTATGCTGGGTAAGTAAGCGTGCGTGGCTCTTTGTCCCGCTCCTCTGACTCGTCTGACGGAGAGTTTCCTGAAAAACAGAATTCAACATGATTTAGATTTGAAAATAATAGTGAAAATCATTCTGTCTTTAGAATAGGGATTACATTTCAATTATGATTAATGGTTGACAAATATGATTATAACAAGAATTATGAAAATATTAAATGATTATAAAATATTACAAAAATAATTGTGTAACTATTAAGTATGAATATTATTATATTAATATAAGTAATACATATTTATTTATTTATTAATAATGACATAAAAGTAACAATTTAGGAAGCTTTGCTTCTATTTTAAGCTCATCTGAAAATAAATGAAAATATAATATTAAAATAACACAATAAATGTTTTAAAATTGTTATTTAAAAATGTTTAAATAATTTAATAAAATAAATATGCTTATTAATTGATCAAATGTAACTGCACGTCAATATTTGTTCTATCAGCTCTATTTCAGACACTATAATCATCATTTGAGCCTAAAATGCAAGTGTATCAAGTAAAGCTTTGCTTCTATTTTAAGCCCATCCCAAAAGTATATGATGAACTCACAGTTGCTTACTCTGCAGACCTCCACCCATTCAAAAGCAATCAGCAAGCTCAACAGCCAATTAGGGAATACCCTTTCACTGCAGCACACTTTAATAAAAGACACACACACTTGAGATTTTAAGACGCACATGCACACACACACAAATAACAAACCACACAGAGATTTTATGAGCCAACAGTGTGAGAAGAAAATGCAGTGTGAGAACCCATTATTCCTTCAGCCTTTCACAATGTCAGATAGGCCACGTTTAGCCAAACATTTTGCATAAGAGACACATGAGGAAATGAAAACGCAGCACCCCATAGTACACTTAATAATAAAGCAACAAAAGCCCTGCTGCAAACTGCAAACATATCAATCAGCTCAACCAAACTGAGTATTGCTTTCATCTCAGTGAGATTCTTACTTATTAAATACTTTTTTTTGTGGGGGGGGAATCAGAGTAGTTCTTTCTTTGTTATTCAATATCTAAACAGGTTCTGGTCTGCAGGAGAAGTACAAAAGGTCATGCAGCTGACCTTTTGGAAGGTGATGGGAGCAAACCGGCCCTCAAGCCATCATACCTACTCTCAAGCTCTTTACAAAATATAACACTTTCTTAATTACTCATAGGACTCTAAATCATCTCAATAGTATCTTCCATTGTATTCCTTTGAAGAAAAGCACTGTAGCTGTGCCAAGAAAACACAAAGCTCTTAAAAAAAGGTTCCTCAAAGTTAATGGATTAAAAGGCCTGTAAATTGCACATTTTGGATGCTAATCAGAAAGCTTGAGCTCCTCAGAAAATACTAATGTGTTAAAAGTGTTTCATCAAATTCGATGCCAGCTGTAGATTAAGAAGGCATTACCAATATTACGTTTAGCTGGTGCTTTAATTAGACAAGAGTGAGAGAATGAAAAAGCAAGAAGTGGGGAAGAAGAAATAAGGAAGGCTGGAAGAGAGAGAGAAACAGTGGGAGAGCTGCACACTCTACAGTGTGCCAATTTGCTTTGACATATTTTCTCTACAGCTCTGGGTTTTGACAGTTATGAAACCGGCATGATGCATTGCAGGCCAAATTAAAACAGGAGAGTGAAGGAAAACATCTCATTAGATAACTTTCATTTTAGGCGGTTGATCTGCATGAAAAAGCACGGAAAATCTTGTCATCTGTAGTGTCTCTTTAAGCTCAGAACTCTTCTCGCTGAAAAAAAAGCCTTTGATATTCTCAGTGGTTTGAAGCATTGCCATTTATGACGGCATGCAAATTGTCAGCTGTGACAAAGGTGAGCATTCGGAAATTCCTTCGTACAAGCATATTTTTATCACCACCAACTATAGAAATTCCCTAAAATAAACCCTGTGCCTAACAGACCAAACACTAGATGGCACTAGAGCTCTAGGAGGGGATGGCAACCGCACATGAAAGCATAAGGGAGGGGGTGACCTAACAAATTGCATTATTACGTCCGCACGGATCCGAAAACACAATCTGCACGATAGTGTACGAAGATAATGAACATTGCTTCCCCTTTTCTCATGTTTTGATAAGTATGGAAAAGGATGAAACATCAAAATGGAAAGTCATGAATTGCTCTGCGTGTATCCAAAATCCAACGAGCTTTCAGTCAATAATCTGGACGTTTAAGCACCCCAGTCAAGCAATTTAAACGTTGCAATGCGCCTAGGCTCAGGATGTATTTGAACACTTTAACAAAGCTTGACAAGCTAATCTCACAAGAAAGATGTTGCATGATGATTATCACACAGTCCTTATTCAAGCACCTGCTTTGTTCACAGTGCATGTGGATTGAGTTTTAAACATCCAATCACAGAGAGCTCAATGCTACTCCACAATAACATGTAAATACTCTTCCAGCCAGTCTCTTTCCATCTCACTTTTCTCGCCTCTCCCGACCAGCCTTTCAATCTTTCTTGTGTTCGTTTTATTCGACCGGTTTACGCATGCAGCAGCTGGTCTTAACTGTCATGCCCCTCTGTCTCTTAATAAAAGCTGCCGGTGTGGTACAGGTGAGAGTGACTGGGTTTATTTACCTGTGATTGGGCCTGCCTGCAGACACAAAGAGCAGTGACATCTTGTTTGTGAGGCGCAAGGGCTAAACTAATTCATCTGTTGGCACAGCGTAGCTGGTAACGCTCCCCGGGACCTCGCTCTGCAATCCGACCTGAACTGCCAAGGCTGAGGGGCTTGAATCTGAAGCAATTTGCAACGGATTCTAAAATGCCTTGCGCAGAACCGGCTGAGGGCTTTATTTTTATTCTCAACAAGAACGACGAGGCTTATATCTAAGCCATATTCCACAGCAACTGTCACAATGTGCAGTCCAGGACACTGTTTTGAGCTGTAATTGCATGCAACTAGGAGGAGAGACTGACAGGCAACAATTTAGGGATTTTGTTTTGGAGAGAAAACCAGGTGAGAATGACTCACCATCACATTAAAGCAGGCGGTGATTATACAAACATTGTTAATGGGAAGTAAGTACTAGGAATGTAATTTGAACTGTGCACTACACGTAAACATATTTTTGCAGTTTAGTTGTGTATATTTATAAAATGTGACCCACCCTGGACCACAAAAGCAGTCATAAGGATCCATTTTTTTTTAAAATTGAGATTTATACATCATCTGAAAGCTGAGTTAATCAAGTAAGGATAGGACAATATTTGGCCAAGATACAACTATTTGAAAATCTGGAATCTGAGGGTGCAAAAAAGAATTTTGAGAAAATCGCCTTTAAAGTTGTCCGAATGAAGTTCTTAGCAATGCATATTACTAATCAAAAATATTTTTTTGATATATTTATGGTAATTTACAAAATATCTTCATGGAACATGATCTTCACTTAATATCCTAGGAATTTTTGGCATAAAACAAAAAACGATAATTTTGACCCATACAATGTATTTTGTTTGATGAGAAAGAGCAAAATTATTATATATATAATTTTTACATGCATTAGATATTTTACATATTCATTTACATATACATACATGTATCAGCATTTAACCACATGTAAAAATTGTCCTTAATGTGACCATAACAATTTTCTTTCTAGATTTTTCTTCTCCAGAAAAGTGCATTGTTAACATCTTTCATCAACAGTATGATTTATTTAAAATCTAAACTAATACTACTAATGCACATTTTCATCTTCAATAACATTAAAGCAATTAAAAAAACAACAACAAAAAAAACTTTTTGCCAGTAATTTCATTAATGAGATTAACACTACATTTCGATTTCTAGTTCGGCGGACGACTGGAACCCCTACAGCAACAGTGCCATAATCAAATATTTGCAGTCTGCTGTAAGTATCCCTTGGAGTTAGAGGACGATCTCAGCAACAGGGATTCTGTGCCAGCCAGGTGCCGTTTCCAGGGTCTTATCTGTCTGTGCACGGCAAGCAGCTGGCATGCTTTTCACGAGCGGATTACACGCTAACGGTGCTGTTCGCTCGTACTATCATTTTCGCTTTTCGGGGGACATGCCGACCTTCAAGCACAGCTCAAAACTTTCACCCCTTTTAATTGATGGATGATTTAGAGGGTGTGTGAAAGACTTTTGAAAGTCGACGAAGAAACAAGCTCAAATGCGAAATGACGG
This sequence comes from Acrossocheilus fasciatus, assembly GCA_036784905.1. Classification (NCBI taxonomy): domain Eukaryota; kingdom Metazoa; phylum Chordata; class Actinopteri; order Cypriniformes; family Cyprinidae; genus Acrossocheilus; species Acrossocheilus fasciatus. The sequence continues at coordinate 23,070,957 of CM071939.1, read as the reverse complement.
ATGCATTAATCTGAGATTAGAGTAGAGTTATTAGCCTGAGGAGCATTAGATTGTATAGTGAGTGAAACTCAGAGATGGGCTATTTTGCCATTTTCTTATTTTACTTCTCTGTCCAAGGCTAAACTATTTTGAGTATTTTTATAAAAAAAAGAAAGAAGAAAAAATGCTAAGAGTGCTGAAATATGCATTATACCTCTTATCCTGGCAGTGTAGGATGATCCAACCTATCTGTGGTAAAGAAAAGGTGCAGAAATATTTTGAATGTGGAAGAAAAACTAATTTCACAGAAAGATTGAATTTTGCAGTTTGGATAAGAAACAGAATGGTTTTCTTTAAGTGTTTGTTACAGATACTCTTTGCAAGAGGATTCTTTACAGAGTTTTTCTTATACTTTTAAACATAACCGTTAAATCTTTGTTAAAAGGGACAGTTTCCTCCAAAAAGAAAATGTGGTTTTCTGGTAATTTACTCATCCTCATGTCATCCAAGATGTTCATGTCTTTCTTTATTCAGTCGCAAAGAAATTAAGGTTTTTGAGGAAAACATTCCAGGATTTTTCTCCATATAGTGGACCTCAGTTGTGGCCAACAGGTTGAAGGTCCAAATTGCAGTTTCAAAGCAGCTTCAATGGGCTCTACGCAATCCCTTATCTAGTGAAACAAGTTTCTAAAAAAAAAATACAAATTTATATACTTTTTAACCATAAATGCTCATCTTGCACCAGCTTGACCTCACACATTGCATAATCATGCGTGTGTGGCGTAGGTGGAAGCACCGAGCAAAGAAAGTATAATGCCCTTTACAAAAAAGGTGAAACAACGATGTTGGACGATTTTGAAGTTGGAGGAGAAAATGAGATGGAATTTTAACGCAAGATGAGCATTTGCGGTTAAAAAATACATACATTTTTTCATTTTTTTTAAGAAAATGACAGATTGTTTTGCTAGATAAGACCCTTATTCCTTGGCTGGGATTGTGTAAAGCCCTTTGAAGCTGCACTGAAACCGCAATTTGGACCTTCAAACCATTGGCTTCATTTATTTGAGACTGAAGAAAGAAAGACATGAACATCTTGAATGACATGAGGGTGAGTAAATTCAAGAAATTTTCATTCTGGAAGTGAACTATGCAAAAGAACAGCACCATAATGAGGGAACTACCAACTGGTTTGCAGACAGTCATCCGCTAACTGACGAGGTTAGAGATATCAACTGAAGAACATCAACTAGCAACCGACAGCACAGAGACTACAGCAACCTCCAGAAATGCTGTCAGAGTAAACAGGTCAAAACATAGTTTTGTTTGTGTTTAGCACATTTCCTGTCAGCTAGACTCATGAATTGCTAAATATCCCAAATATTTTCCTCAATACATTTTAAATTCCCCCGGTGCTTCTATCAAAATTGAAGCATGCACTAACCCAGCACTGCGCAGCAGAGGCCAGTATTATTCAAGCGTGTCTGTGTTGCCGGTGTGAGAAGTTGGTTCCACAGTGACCGGTCGAAAGATTAATTAAGAAGAGAAGTCACTGGGGTCCGGTTTGTCCTGACCTCTAAAATGAGTAATCAGGGCCAGGAGATGACTGCTCCATCAGGTTTCTGTCTCAAGCCCTCATTCTGTCACACAAACACATATACACACAGGTCACCCCGTGTTGACATGCCAGCAGGCCTGCTCATTTTTAATCTTTTCTCTCCATTGTACTGGCTACATACAGCTCTCTTGGCTACAACCTGTAAAAGGCTCAGAGAACCTCTACAGTGAATGTTGTACATGAAGTCTGAACTCAGTAAAAACCTTTGCATGATTAAAAGCTTACACAATTAGAACAAAACACATCAATAATAGAAATAACCTTGGGCTTTGCAAAGAAATGAGTAGTTAAGAAAGGAAGAAATCCAGACCTTTTGCTGAACCCAACATAGTGGTATGACACTGATGACCTAGACTCATACATAATACAGAACAATCCTATGCTGAAAGCGTACACACTGCATGCAGCATAGCAAAGGTGGACTATGTCAGAAATAAGAACAGCATGTCTATTTACTCTGTTAATACACAATGATTATGAATTATTGAGATCATTTCATATTATTCACAACACTAGCGTTCAGAGACTGTAACTTGATTATTTCTTTTTATTAAGGATTAATTTTATTAATATTTTTATTCAGCAGGGATGTAATAAATTTATCAAAAGTGACAGTAAAGACATTTACTTCAAATAAATGATGTGCTTTCTAACTGTCTATTCATCAATGATTTACAAAAAGAATCCTATGAAAATCACCGTTTTCACAAAAATATTAAGCAACAAAACTCTTTTCAACATTGATGCGCCAAATCAGCATATTATAATGATTTCTGAAGGACCATGTGACACTGAAGCCTGGAATAACAACTGCTGAAAATTCAGCTTTGCATCACAGGAATTTAATTTTAAATTAGTAATAATATACAGTATAAAAATCAATCAATCATCTGTCTGTCTGTCTGTCTGTCTGTCTGTCTGTCTGTCTGTCTGTCTGTCTATCTATCTATCTATCTATCTATCTATCTATCTATCTATCTATCTATTTATCTATTTATCTACCACCCTGAAATGCATCACATAAAAGTAAAATGAGTTTTAAATGGACAAAAATAAGACTTTAATTGCTGTCCAGCAAGCGCTTTGTTAAGCTGTGAAGGAGAACACAACAGCAACGACAGATTAATGTGTATCAGCAGCAAGTGAGGGCGTGCTAAATGAAGTGGCACCATCAGTGTGAAGCTGGAATGATACATCCATCATGGACTCCACCAATGAAGCCTGCATATGGTTGAAGTTCTACACCAGTGGTCTTTGAGCGGGAGAACAAGACGAATGGGTTGTATTATCAGGTTTTAATTGTCATTACTGCACAAAGATTAACCTAGTTGTCATACGTCCAGCCAGGTATAATTAAGAAATGATTCACCTGCAATATAAACATGATTATCAATGATTGTCCATTGTATTATTATGCATGCTACTCTAACTATAAAGTGTGATTTGACAGGACCATGATGGTGATTATATGCACATTTTAACAAAATGTGATGAAAGTGTAGCGTCAGAACGAGTCAGACAAAACTAAGATTCGATCGGAGCATCGAAACATGAGGAGCTGAAATTCCAGGACAACATCGTAAAGATTCCTATCTCTGACTTCTGGAGCAAGCCTAACTAACAAGCCTCTTTCACAGAACAGCTCGCAACATTAAGACAAAAGAACACTTATTGATAAGTGTTCTACGCAGGAAGGAGATCATCAAATTTGGGGTAAATAGTCAAGATTAATGGTCAAAGAGATGGCCATCACATGGCGTTCCACAAGAGAAATCACAAGCTTCTTCAGATTGACTTCTCCCCCACACATACAAGACAAAGAACCAGACTGAAATTCCTCTGGCCAAAGAACACTTCTTTTTGGTACACAGAGACTTTCTTTTTCATATGCACATAAAACCATCCTAAAAGGACAATGCTAGGCATAACACTATATTATGTATGTAATCACATATTAGACTATCATGTTTTAAGCACATATTATGTATGTCTTTCTAATAACTATTGAATGACTTTAAGGTTAGTCGTGTTTGGTATGTATGAGTTTGACATTTCTAGCTTGAAATGTTTCTTTCAATTAATTCTGTGTCAAATGTATCATATTCTGGTTATAGAAATCATATCCAAAAGTATTCTTTGCAAGAGTGTGTAAAATTCAGACCATGTGACTGATAACAGGCTGATTTATGATGGAAGGAACAACCCTAGCTAAGACAATAGCCTATCTAATTGGTCAAAACACCAAATGGGATGTGTCCCAAAGCCGAGTTTAAGAACTCAGGACACCATCAAATCACTCTCTTTTGTCTCTCAAGCCCTCTTCTCTTCCCTTCTCCCCTTCTTCTTCTCGCCACAGCGTTTTGACGCTGTTTTAGCGCTCTTTCAGCGTGCTCTGGCCTACAGGCCAGTTGCTACTTAACACCACGATGAGAAGAAAAACCACCTAGTCTCATTACTCATTTTATTCTTTTACTTTAGTTTCTTTTCTTTCCGTTGAGTCTCGTGTTCAAAAGTTAAGTTTGCCGCAAAGTCCAGCGACTGCACCCGCTTCAAACTTCAACCAGAAACGGACTCCAAGACCATCCTCAGCCAACGGCCCAACCATTGGCTTCCCAAGACATCGCTTCAAAGACTACTGAACTTCCAGCCAATCACCAACTCGGGAAAACCCCTTTCCTGCAACGACTACGAAGACAAAAGGGAATCCCTGTAACACAAGGCAACGCAAGTACAAACTCCAGATTATAACTGAGCTGGTGTATTTAATATAAATTTTAGCCTCATTGAGAAACTCAACGCGAGGGTTAATTAAGTGATTGATGGTTGTTCAGGTCTATGCAATAGCACATATTGCTGTAAACTTGGGATTTCACATTCTCATTCTCTAAACTCATCCTTTCTCTCTTTCTGCATCGTGTGAATGTGTGAATGCGTGTGTTCATGTTAGTGTTAGTTTATGTCTTAGGTTTATATAAATAAAGTCTTATTTATATTTAAAAGAGAAGTATCTTGTGTTTTGTGCTTACAAGTTAATGTCTTAATCTGCCGATCTTGTTACTGTGCTTATTAATAGTGTTTTCACTATATTTTGGATTTTAATATCCAGTGCAGAATTAATGTTATACGGCTCGTTCAGTGAATCGCTCAGTGATCAGCCGCAAAACAGTGATTCTGTTCAAATTCCCTATAAAATCATTAATGATTCCCTTTGAGCTAAATTAAATTATATTTATGTATAAAACCCTTACAAAAGTAACAAAGCCAAGGTCATGGGTTCAATTATCATGGTGCAAAATTGCTCATAAAATAAGGCTTTTCACACTGCACTGGATAAAGCAAAGTTTCACACTTGTACTTTTGTGGCACCAACCCACGAATTGCGGTGCTAAAGGTATACAGTGAGAAATAATGCAGTGCTAGAACGTACAGCAAGTTGTTTAGCAACAGACAACCAATCATAAAATGCCTTGATGCTTTCTTCATTAAATATTCATGAGCTTTGTACAGCAGAAACTGTAAAACAAGGGTCGTGTTTTACTGTGTGAGAGAGACGAGTGAAAATAACAATGCTACCCTTGCGTTTACAAAACTGTTAAATTAGGGTAAAATGAACAGTGTGAAATATGAAACAGGAATTTAGAATGGAGAAAAGTCCAAATGTACATTTTGGATGCTTTCATATATATATATATATATATATATATATATATATATATATATATATATATATATATATATATATATATATTTTTTTTTTTTTTTTTTTTTTTACATAGTAACATGCAGTATGCAAATAAGATTCTTAATATGGAGATAATTTGAACACATTTTATAATCATAATTGAGATGTTTCAAACTCTCCCTAAACAACCACCCATTTGTGCTAGGAATTAATGATGCTGGTGTACTTTCATTATTCATCATGCACACCCACCATAAATCAGTCTCTCTGCAGCATCTGTAAGTACGTAAAACTAATCAAGCTGAAAAATACCACTGTCATGCTACATTTTCAAAAAAACATGCTTTGTATCTGTTAGGGATGTTATATTTCAATTTTCATTACAGGGCTCCACTAAGTAACAATGATTAAAGTGCACCTTTACAGTATGCATCCCAGCAAAAGCATTATATATAAACTCTTAATGAGAGACTGATAACATGTCAAGTCAAAAACTTCACAAGAATCCACAAGGAAAGCTGATCAAAGTCATTCCGCCACCCGACAGGAAAATTACAGACTTTAAATGCAGCCAAATCTGGTGCATCTGGTATAGGTGCTTTTGTGCAAATTGTCATTTTGCCATACATTTATTTTTTGGCACCATGATTGACCAGTTTTCTTAGCAATAATTATAATAAATAATTACAATAAAATATAATAACTATTAAAAAATAAATAATGAGACAATAATTAACAATGTATATAAAAAAAGAAGTAATCTTTATTAATAATATTTAAAAGTAATTAAAAAAAAAATAAAAAAATAAAAAATAATATATATATATATATATATATATATATTATTCTTATATATATACTTTTTGATCTGACACTATCAGTGGAAAGGTCATGGGTTTGATTTCTGCTGTATACCTTGAATTCAATATATACAACTTTGGATAAAACCATCTGCCAAATAAATAAATGTAAATGTAAAAATTAAGGTCAAAATTTCATTAAAAAAAAAGAGCACTAGGACAAGTCAAAGTCAATAGCTGTCATCAGAGAGCTCAGCATCTGTTCAGTAGTCTTGTTACAGCAGCATGATTATTTTGCCATTTACTTTCTAGTCCTACGGGAGGCAAACTTAAAAAATAAATAAATAAATAAAAGAATAAAAGAATAAATAAAAAATAAGTAATAAAAATAAATAAATACTGCAACTTCCTGATGAGTCAGGCAACAGCAGCTATTATGTTGCACGAGTTTAAGAGCAAATCGATCAGCACAGTTGAAAAACAGTGTCTTACTTGAACCTAAAACACTTATTCTGGATTCCTCCCGGAGCCTCCTGCAGTGAGAGTTGGATCATGCCGGTTGCTGTCTGATTTCTATGATCAGTCTCTGCTCTCATCTCCCACACATCAGATCACTGCCTGCTGTGTGTCTGTCCTCCATGAGGATGCCATTGCATTTTGAAGGTTTGCATCATATTATGTATGCCCTTTTATAAATACAAGCATTAATGTAGTGTAGCTGTATGGAACACATGAACTGATAAAATATACTCACTGAATGCAATGTAAGTCACTATGGATAAATGCATAAATATAAAAATGCTTGACCAATGGTGTCTTCCTTATTGTCAAGCTAATAAACGTCTTTATGCATTGATATGCAAGCAGCCATGATTCTGGAAAATAGAACTGAGACTCAATAAATTATTTCTCTCAATAAAGTGTCCTAGCAGCAGTTAAGTTTCAAGATGTGTCATTATGTGGAGTTATAATGGAGGGTTCTGTTTAATGAGATATTTAATGTCTTCACTGACCTGCTGCATTCCTTCTAAATTAAGTTTCAGTTTTTATTACACCTCTGCATGATGATATTGAAAGAAATATGCAGTTGCAAGTGATATGAAAAAAAAAAAGTCATGGCAAAAAAAAAAAAAAATCTAATTTACAAGTAGTATCTTGAACATTTAAAAATACAGCAATATATTTCATCATATCTGTGGAAACCATGATACATTTTTTTTTTTTCAGGATGAATAGAAAGTTCAAAAATGTTCAAATAAAAATCTTCTGTAGCATCATAAATTTCTTTACTGTCACTTTTGATAAATTCAATGCATCCTTGCTGAGTAAAGTATTAATTTAATTGAATATTTTTAATCTTACCTACTCCTAACTTTTGAATGGTTGTGTATCACGGTTTCCAACAAAATATTAAGCAATATTAAGAAATGCTGCTTGAGCATCAAATCAGCATAGTAGAATGATTTCTGAAGGATCATGTGACACTGAAGACTGGCTGAAAATTCAGCTTTGACATCACAGGAATAAATGACATTTTAAAATAGACATCAGCTATTTTAAATTGTAATAATATTAAAAAAAATATACTATTTTTACTGTATTTTTTGATCAATTAAATGCAGTCTTGGTGAGCATAAGATACTTTCAAAAACATGCAATCTTACAGACACCAAACTTCTGAATGGTAGTGGATACACATTTATATAAAATTTCTTTACTTTATGATTGTCCCTAGGAAACTGTAGCTAATAGAGCTAGAAACTGGTGAGAATAACAACCCTCTGTATTTCTCCTGAACCAGACAATCTCTCAGTGTAACAGCTGAGCACGATGTGTGGGTTTTCCACTCATGTCTGGAGCTGGTGTGCGGTGCGGTGTTGCGCCGTGTTGTTGTTGCAGTCAAAGTGCCCTCAGTTGATGTGAGAGGAATGTGTTGGTGGTCATGCAGAAAAGCAGCCCAGAGGGTCAAGTCATGGGTCAGTGCCCCCCTGAGACGTCCAGGACTCTGGCCCTGCTTGATACCAGCCAGGTCTTGATGTCAGATAAAATACATTGGCTTTCCTTAGCCCTTTCCCTATTTTCTGCAACAGTGGCAGTGACCCCATCTTCATGGAAATCCCTCTCAAATTATGCATGCATGTGCTGAAACTCCCTTTAACAACACAGCCCAACAGTCTGAGACTACAGAAAAAATCTGAGATTTTCTTAAAACCTAAACCTAGAAATAAACAGAAATGCTCCAGATATTGAATTATTTAAAGCTATGTATACTCTATATATTTCCCATATTAAAAAAAAAAAAAAAATCTTCTCTGCATTTCTCATCTTCTCTAGCTTGCTTCCTAATATTGTTGGCTCTTTGACATTTAATAAATTAGAAAAATTAAACAAAAAAACAAACATTTTTACTAGTGGTGTCTGACTTTTGGATGCTGTATGTAAATAAAAAATAACTGGTACCTGTTTAATAACCGTATCATTTGAAACTCTTAGCCACATTTAAAAAAAAGAAGAAAAACAAAGCTGTTACAATACAATGACTCCCCGATTCTGATATCAACATCTCTAATCTTTCATTCCCTCTAACTTTAAAGTGTAAGGGTTTTATACATAAATATAATTTAATTTAGCTCAAAGGGAATCATTAATGATTTTATAGGGAATTTGAACAGAATCACTGTTTTGCGGCTGATCACTGAGCGATTCACTGAACGAGCCGTATAACATTAATTCTGCCCTGGATATTAAAATCCAAAATATAGTGAAAACACTATTAATAAGCACAGTAACAAAATCGGCAGATTAAGACATTAACTTGTAAGCACAAAACACAAGATACTTCTCTTTTAAATATAAATAAGACTTTATTTATATAAACCTAAGACATAAACTAACACTAACATGAACACACGCATTCACACATTCACACGTTGCAGGAAAAGAGAAAGGATGAGTTTAGAGAATGAGAATGTGAAATCCCAAGTTTACAGCAATATGTGCTATTGCACAGACCTGAACAACCATCAATCACTTAATTAACCCTCGCACTGAGTTTCTCAATGAGGCTAAAATTTATATTAAATACACCAGCTCAGTTAGAATCTGGAGTTTGTACTTGCGTTGCCTTGTGTTACAGGGATTCCCTTTTGTCTTCGTCGTCGTTGCAGGAAAGGGGTTTTCCCGAGTTGGTGATTGGCTGGAAGTTCAGTAGTCTTTGAAGCAAGGTCTTGGGAAGCCAATGGTTGGGCCGTTGGCTGAGGATGGTCTTGGAGTCCGTTTCTGGTTGAAGTTTGAAGCGGGTGCAGTCGCTGGACTTTGCGGCAAACTTAACTTTTGAACACGAGACTCAACGGAAAGAAAAGAAACTAAAGTAAAAGAATAAAATGAGTAATGAGACTAGGTGGTTTTTCTTCTCATCGTGGTGTTAAGTAGCAACTGGCCTGTAGGCCAGAGCACGCTCAAAGAGCGCTAAAACAGCGTCAAAACGCTGTGGCGAAAAGAAGAAGGGTAGAAGGGAAGAGAAGAGAGGGCTTAGAGAGACAAAGAGAGCAAGATTTGATGGTGTCCTGAGTTCTTAAACTCGGCTTTGGGACACATCCCATTTGGTGTTTTGACCAATTAGATAGGCTATTGTCTTAGCTAGGGTTGTTCCTTCCATCATAAATCAGCCTGTTATCAGTCACATGGTCTGAATTTTACACACTCTTGCAAAGTATACTTTTGGATATGATTTCTATAACCAGAATATGATACATTTGACACAGAATTAATTGAAAGAAACATTTCAAGCTAGAAATGTCAAACTCATACATACCAAACACGACTAACCTTAAAGTCATTCAATAGTTATTAGAAAGACATACATAATATGTGCTTAAAACATGATAGTCTAATATGTGATTACATACATAATATAGTGTTATGCCTAGCATTGTCCTTTTAGGATGGTTTTATGTGCATATGAAAAAGAAAGTCTCTGTGTACCAAAAAGAAGTGTTCTTTGGCCAGAGGAATTTCAGTCTGGTTCTTTGTCTTGTATGTGTGGGGGAGAAGTCAATCTGAAGAAGCTTGTGATTTCTCTTGTGGAACGCCATGTGATGGCCATCTCTTTGACCATTAATCTTGACTATTTACCCCAAATTTGATGATCTCCTTCCTGCGTAGAACACTTATCAATAAGTGTTCTTTTGTCTTAATGTTGCGAGCTGTTCTGTGAAAGAGGCTTGTTAGTTAGGCTTGCTCCAGAAGTCAGAGATAGGAATCTTTACGATGTTGTCCTGGAATTTCAGCTCCTCATGTTTCGATGCTCCGATCGAATCTTAGTTTTGTCTGACTCGTTCTGACGCTACATACCCCCCTTGATTGGCGATGTGTCGAGTTGGAGACATCGGCAAGCACTGGATAAACAGAGGCAGAAGAAGCAGACACAAAAACAGCAAACAACAAGACAACACCTCCATGACAGTTACTGTACTGGTGCAGGGCATCAGGTTATTCGGGTACAGGCGGCTATATTCAATTGGTCAATCTAGTTTGGTAAACTGAATAGTTTTAGTTCAATTTTGGAAATTGTTGTTCTAATTTAGTTTAGTACGTTGATTCTTCGATCAAATTTTGTGATTAGATTTGTTTGTTTCTTCTAAGTTGTCTCAACTTAAGAATGTTCACCTTTAGTTTCTAGTGACATCATTTGTGGTAAAATGAATTGACCTATCGTGCGTGGAGCTCTCTGGCTTCCATTCGGTTTCGAGTGGTTTGCGGATATTAGGTGTGGTGAGTCAATCCTAATATCAGACCTTTGACCCTTGCAGGGTCTCTAGGTTTTTCACCTACTAAAGAAAGAGGGGAAGGAAAAGGATAGGTAAAAGAAGAACAAAACAAACAAAGCTACTGTGGGTTTTCCTAGCATGGTTTGCAACTACTGTTGAGCTAGGATGTCATGTGCAGCTAGGGAGTCGTGTACCTTAACTTAGTGTCAGGTGTTCTAACTATGGTGATGATAGCTGCATGTTTCTTCATGGTGGTGTATGTAACTATGTTACGCTAAAATTTGGATATTCTACTTGTGGGAAGAATGTTTGTTAAATGTGTTATCAGTAGATGTGGTTACCTCTGGATGTAGGTAATGTTGTGTGTGTTACTGGTGTAGTGTAGGTGTGGTCAGATCTGTTTCAGTCTGTGTTGTCTCCCCCCTTTTCAGGTATGTCAGTGAAGACAGGCTCTCTGCATCCTTGGCTTGGATGAGGGCGTGTCCATGATCTAATGGGGGTCAGTCCAGAAAGGCAGGAAGTTCTTTAGCAGACAGTCAGAGGTAGTTTGGCATGGCCGTGCAAAGCTGGGATGCAAACTTCGTCTCCTATGTTGCATTCCTCTTGTGCTGCCTTCTGGATGTGGCAGACTTTCTGACCTTCTGTGCTTTGGTGATTGCTGTTGCACAGACAGAAATTTGGTTCTTGGAGTTGGAGTTCATTTAGCAGTTTGTTAGTGAGTGATGGGTGACTGAGGTGATGTTCTCTGGTACCTCAGTTTTCATCAACAGTTGGCCGTGAGAGAATTGCTCGTTCGGGGTGGTTGTTGAACAGGTGCTTGTCATCTCTGATATGGTGGTGTACCATGTGATCACCGGCCTTCCATTCCGTCGCTGGTCACAGCGAGCATGACTCAATTTTGTAGTCATCCGTGTTCAGCTTATCTTGAAGGAGCTCTTTCAGTTGTCTCATGACTTGTTCCATGTCTTCTGACGGTAAGCTGTCTTGTTCTTGTGCGTACTCAGCACCGTGCATGTCTGAGTGGTGCTGAGGTGGCTTTCGTTGTCGCTTACCCACACGAGTTGCTCTTGGATGAGTCAGGCGATTACCTTTGGATGTCTGATCTTTTGGGTTTCTTGAGAAGCGTGGCTTGTCCCATGGATTTTTCCAGCGGTTGGGCTGATAGCTGTCGTGGACATGGGGGTCACGTTCTCCGTGCTCTTGATGGAAAACTCTGGTGTTGTGATGCAACTGGGTGTCGTCCAGTGCAAGGTTAGAGTCTTTAGTGACAGAGTTCAAGAGTGTGGAGGTTTTGTTACCTTTCTTTGAGGCCATCTTCTGCTTGTTGTAGGCCTTCTGTGTTAGGTCACGCAACTGTTGGATGGTCATGGAGCGTGGACAGGCCATGACGCCTAGATGGTGACTGACTCCAGGGTGCAGATTTTTTAGGAAGAGGCTTTTGAAGTTCACATCCTCTTCAAGGTCAGGTTCGTTGTGTGCACCAAAGTAAGCTTGTCGGAGTCGGTTGTAGTAAGCTTGTGGAGTCTCTTGTCGACCTTGTTTGGTTTCCAAGGCAGTTAACAGTCCATGTTCGGACTCTGGGTCTGTAAATTCTTTAATCAGGACCTCACAAAGTAGCTGGTAGTCTGACTTCGTTCGACTGGGCTGCCGATCTAGGAAGTTTCGTACCTCGGGACTGGATGTTGCTCTAAGGAGGTATAACCTGTCTCTGTCAGTCACATGAGGTCTCATTTCTAGATAGAAGTCGATATCTTGCAGATGAGCCTCGATGGTGTGGCCCTCTGTGGAGTTCGGGTTGAACTTGCTGATGTTTTTAGACAGCTTGTCAAGGTCCTTGACGGTCATCCCAAGTGCAGCTCCAAGGTCTGCTTGGATGGGAGGTTTTCTTTCGTTGGCAGGAAAGACTTCTGCAGCGAAGGCAGGTGAGGTTTTGGGTTGTGGCCCTTCGCTTCTTTCGTTGCATGCCAGTTCTTGGACGTAGGACTCGGCTCTGCTCAGCAGGGGTGAGGCTGAGAGATGTTTCTCTTGCCTTGGCTCTTGTTTCTGCTCATAAGCATGTTTGAGTTCTTTTCTGACCATATAGAGCTCATAGTTGGTATCATCTAGTTGTTGGGTCAGATTGTCCATTTCAGTTCTGTACCTTTCAAGGTCGTCTTTCAAGGAACTGATTTCGGCGTTCTTGTTGCTGATGTCATTCTTAGCTTTCTCTAGTAGCTGTTCGGCATACTGGAGTCTGTTTACCAGGTCTTTCTGAGCAGCTTTTGCAAGTTGTTGGTCAAGCTGAGCTGCTGTCAGGGCTGCTTGGAGCTCCTTAACTTGTTCCGTTGTTTCCTGCTCCCTCTCGTTGGGTGCTTTGAGTTGATCTTGAACTTTCACTTCCAGCTTGTCTATGCGGTGTTGAGCACATGTCAGCTCCTCTTGAAGATGGGTGATGTGCTTGTCGCTCAGTTTCAGCTGGGTCGTGAAGGCATAGCTTAGGGAGCTGGTGATTTTGACTAGCTCCTCGTGGTTGGTGTTCTGGCTCGAATCTTGTGTCAGGAATCTTCTCAGAATTAGGATTATTATTAAAAATAATAACAGTTCAAGGGTCTTGGGGGTGAGGCTGTCTGTCGTGCCTCTCAGCCAAGTGTTCCCATCTTCCCCTTGGGCAAAGGGGGCTGCAGTCTGCGGCATGTTAGCACGCTGGGGAGAAGAGAGACTGACACAGATCTGTGTGGAGTAGAAGCCTATGTGTGGTGGGACAACTAAGTGTTGTGTCAGTGATTTTGAACCACTAGTGTAGTGTGGTGATGACTGTGTTGGTCTCAGGGTATCTAGGTAGACTAGAGATGTGAAGACTTCATCACTTCTAATGAGGAAGAGGGAAAAGAGAGAAAAAAGGTGAAAAACAAATTCAATTAAAGAAACAATTCCTTCTTTTTTTTTCAAATGAGGAAAATTTCTTTTTTTTTTTTTTCAATTAAATGTTATCAAGGAGGCAAACAATATTATTAAATCTCTGTTTTAGACAAATGAATATAATAATAATTCTGATATCTCTTTCTTAGTCTGACAGGATTGACAACATACACCTTACAGTTGGACCGCTCACCAGGGAGGCTGCAAAGGCAACGGTTGCCCAAAACTTATCTCTATTAAATTGATCTCAGCGTTGGATGAGATGTTAAAATTTGGATTGCGTTTTCAAATGTGGGGAGGCTAGGAAGAACGAAAGAGTGTTTGATTACAATCAAATTCGTAAGGATGATTCTCCTTTTGGCAGGATTGTGTATTTCATTCACTTTAGAATTGATTGATTGATGGTTCTTACAGGTCCCTACAATTGTGAAAAGTGAAGAGTGAAGAAAGTAGGAGAGGACAGGAGAGAGACAGTAGATTAAGTGGATCGGGTCCACTAGTACGCTGTTATGCCCAACTACGAGTAGAGCGTTATTTTCAGTTGCTGCACAACTAATAACAAATAAATAAATTTTGGGTGAAAGAGATTTGTCTCTCTAATTTATTTGTACTCGTAGTGAGGGATAACAATGTCTCTAATGCTCGGGTGTGTCGTTCCCAAGCTAGGATACACAGAGGAAAGAGAATGGTAAGACAAAGGAAACTTGAAAAGTAATAAATGGGTGAAATAAGCAAAAATGAAATTAAATAAAGGAGGAAATAAGTCTTTAGTTTTAGTAACTAAAAATAGTGGCTAAGTGTATAACCAAAACAGGAAGAAAGAGGGGTAAAACGCAATAAAATAATGAGTAAGTAGTCTGAATAGAATCTATTGAGATGGGTAATAAATCAATTAGGTGGAATAAGTTTACTTAAACCTTCAAAGTTCAAGACTTATTTGTACCTAAAATGATTTGGCCCAAAAGAGAATACTAGAAGTAATGATCATATGAAATGATCTGAGGGGGAAATTTTGAATGATTCCAAATAAATTTAATGTTTTAATTAAATTTTGAATTTGGCACAATTAATAATTGTGAACTAGTAGTATTTCCCTTTCTAGTAAAATGCAAATAAGTGGTAAGAAGTGAGAAAATAGAGAAATAAGAAAGAGAAAGACCAACAAGTGTATTAGTTTAGATGTTTAAAGGGTTAAACCACTTTAGCTTTTCAAACACACACACACTGTATTCAACCACTGGATGCTAATGCTAACTTCTAACCTTTGAGGCTAATGGCTTTAACACAGGCTTCAATGTGAACACAACCGTTCCGTTAGCTTAGCAACAGTATAGAGTTTGTTTACAATAGCATCAATGTGCTGCGCGTGCGCAGTTCAGAGTTGCTCCGGAAGTAGGTTAAGACTTCCGTGTCATGCAAGTAACTGTGGCAACTAAAACAAACTCTAGTGGACTAGATTACAATTACAGTTAATGCAGTTACAGTTAGGCATGTTACATGAAATGTCGGCGCATTTCAACACTGTACAAATAACAACACCGCTTTTAGTTGGTCCTGCGATGTGGCGCTTAAACTCTCAGTTCGTTCAGAGTTTACTTTAAACTTTATTCAAATCGCCGCTTCGTGCTGCAGTTGAGGAAAACAGTGATCGGATCATAAAAGCCCGTGCCAGTTTCTCTGGACACGTACACACAACAGGTTTTCTTCGCTGTTGGCACAAAGTTAACTTTAACTTTATCAAGCTTATATCATAGCTGATCTGACAATGGAACACGCACTGAAAATCAAACTATGAATAATAAAGCTTTGATCAGATAGAATTGAGGAACACGCTCAAAACTATTCTTTATCCACCGATTTATTTACCTTTTAACTATTGCAGTTTAGCTCCGTTCAGCTAACAGTGACTGAGATTCAGGAGTATAACTATTGAATGACCTGGAACACGCAGGACATCAATTCAGCTATAAAACAAGGCATTACAGAAAAGAGGAACACGCTCAATTTCAACCTTATTGTATGATCTCAGATAACTTTAAGTTCACTTACTGCAGTTTAACAATGAAGAGGCAGACTGGAGTTACAGCCTTCTCTGCGTTCATTCATTCAAGCAGGCGCGCGCTGCTGACGTCACACACACACACACACGCTAGTCTCGCTCAGAAGCATCTTTCATCCACAGCAATGGAAAAGATTAAATAACTTGGTTTATGCTCACAATTTAGATTAATCTGCCCGCGTCCTCCACCAATAAATATGTAAGGGTTTTATACATAAATATAATTTAATTTAGCTCAAAGGGAATCATTAATGATTTTATAGGGAATTTGAACAGAATCACTGTTTTGCGGCTGATCACTGAGCGATTCACTGAACGAGCCGTATAACATTAATTCTGCCCTGGATATTAAAATCCAAAATATAGTGAAAACACTATTAATAAGCACAGTAACAAAATCGGCAGATTAAGACATTAACTTGTAAGCACAAAACACAAGATACTTCTCTTTTAAATATAAATAAGACTTTATTTATATAAACCTAAGACATAAACTAACACTAACATGAACACACGCATTCACACATTCACACGTTGCAGGAAAAGAGAAAGGATGAGTTTAGAGAATGAGAATGTGAAATCCCAAGTTTACAGCAATATGTGCTATTGCACAGACCTGAACAACCATCAATCACTTAATTAACCCTCGCACTGAGTTTCTCAATGAGGCTAAAATTTATATTAAATACACCAGCTCAGTTAGAATCTGGAGTTTGTACTTGCGTTGCCTTGTGTTACAGGGATTCCCTTTTGTCTTCGTCGTCGTTGCAGGAAAGGGGTTTTCCCGAGTTGGTGATTGGCTGGAAGTTCAGTAGTCTTTGAAGCAAGGTCTTGGGAAGCCAATGGTTGGGCCGTTGGCTGAGGATGGTCTTGGAGTCCGTTTCTGGTTGAAGTTTGAAGCGGGTGCAGTCGCTGGACTTTGCGGCAAACTTAACTTTTGAACACGAGACTCAACGGAAAGAAAAGAAACTAAAGTAAAAGAATAAAATGAGTAATGAGACTAGGTGGTTTTTCTTCTCATCGTGGTGTTAAGTAGCAACTGGCCTGTAGGCCAGAGCACGCTCAAAGAGCGCTAAAACAGCGTCAAAACGCTGTGGCGAAAAGAAGAAGGGTAGAAGGGAAGAGAAGAGAGGGCTTAGAGAGACAAAGAGAGCAAGATTTGATGGTGTCCTGAGTTCTTAAACTCGGCTTTGGGACACATCCCATTTGGTGTTTTGACCAATTAGATAGGCTATTGTCTTAGCTAGGGTTGTTCCTTCCATCATAAATCAGCCTGTTATCAGTCACATGGTCTGAATTTTACACACTCTTGCAAAGTATACTTTTGGATATGATTTCTATAACCAGAATATGATACATTTGACACAGAATTAATTGAAAGAAACATTTCAAGCTAGAAATGTCAAACTCATACATACCAAACACGACTAACCTTAAAGTCATTCAATAGTTATTAGAAAGACATACATAATATGTGCTTAAAACATGATAGTCTAATATGTGATTACATACATAATATAGTGTTATGCCTAGCATTGTCCTTTTAGGATGGTTTTATGTGCATATGAAAAAGAAAGTCTCTGTGTACCAAAAAGAAGTGTTCTTTGGCCAGAGGAATTTCAGTCTGGTTCTTTGTCTTGTATGTGTGGGGGAGAAGTCAATCTGAAGAAGCTTGTGATTTCTCTTGTGGAACGCCATGTGATGGCCATCTCTTTGACCATTAATCTTGACTATTTACCCCAAATTTGATGATCTCCTTCCTGCGTAGAACACTTATCAATAAGTGTTCTTTTGTCTTAATGTTGCGAGCTGTTCTGTGAAAGAGGCTTGTTAGTTAGGCTTGCTCCAGAAGTCAGAGATAGGAATCTTTACGATGTTGTCCTGGAATTTCAGCTCCTCATGTTTCGATGCTCCGATCGAATCTTAGTTTTGTCTGACTCGTTCTGACGCTACAAAAGTGAAGACCACTTGGCTGATGATCCATACCACACACCAACACGACTCTTCTCCTTCCTTTTAAATGATAGACAATAAACTCCCAGCACTTCTGCTGCCACTATAAAGAAGTCGAAAGTGTTTACAGATTACTAGTCCATTCAAGTGTTGTGATAAATCAGAGAGGAGAGTGTTTGCCGTGATGAGCCTGATAAGTGAGTATGTGTGTGTCCTCAAAAGTGGGGTAAAGGAATGAGGAATCACAGCATGGAGGATGGCTAGAGGATATATGAGCGCCACAGAGGGGGAGCTTGTTACTGCGGAGACTCACACCGTCTGCACCGAAAGCAGACTAGTGTGTAAATGTGCCAGTTTAGCAACCGTATCTTCCCCCCCTCCTATAAACCCACACTGGCACACACTGCCCTCAGCGTTTGCGAGCCTCTTTCCTCCACCCGCTCCTCCCATGAGATGTAATTAACAAAGAAATTACAGTGAAACACACTGCCGATGGGTCTCTCTGTCTCCAGCAAGGCTAAAATGCGTTAATCACTTTTGCCCATTATGAGCAACAGAGAAAGCCAGGGACAGTGCCAAAATGTGTGACATTTCCCCTCTAAAATGAAGCGACAATTAGATGCGCATTAATTGTATTGTAAACTAAAATCTGCAGCGTGCTCAGGTAGTTCCTTGTTCCTTGTTCCCTCACAACACCAACCCTCTGAAGTCCTCATTAGTCTTTATTAAAATGCATTTCTAATTTAGCAAAACCCATTTCACTAATGCATTTCAATGACAAGGATAATTTTGAAAGATGACAGCATTGGATACTTGCGCTTGCTTGTCTGCTTCAACCCTTGGACAAAACTAATATGTGAAAAACATTGTGATATACAGGGACATCATCTTTTTTTTGTTTTTGTTTTATGCTCAACAAAGGCTGTATTTATTTGATAAAAATACAGAAAAAAAGAGTAGTATTGTGAATTATTCTTACATTTACAATAACTAATTTATTGTAATATATTTTGAATTATTTAAATATATTATTAAATTATTATTATATTTTATGTAATATATTTTATCTATCTATCTATCTATCTATCTATCTATCTATCTATCTATCTATCTATCTATCTATCTATCTATCTATCTATCTATCTATCTATCTATCTATCTATCTATCTATCTATCTATCTATCTATCTATCCATCTCTCAGGGGTGTAACGGAACAGAAACATGACGGTTCGATACGTAACTCGGTTTTGACGTCACGGTTCGTTATGATTTTGTTACAGCAAGGGAAAAAACTAAACATTTCATTTTTAAACTAAAACTAAACATTTTAACAGTGGTTTACTGAACAAAGTGCTCTTTCTTTACATTAATAAAATTATAATAAAACATTTTCTTAGGGATGAAAATCTACCTCAGCTTATGCTCTAAACTATAGGGAGCACTTCTACATTAATATAAGGTAATTAACAACAAAGCCCAAACTTAAATTGAATTACTATTTATTTTTAAATATAATAATCAAAACTCAACTTAAAAAAATGTATGCAAACATGTAAATTGCACATAATTCCATTTTTAAATTAACTACTAAATTATAAAATTTATATTTGTTGTTGAAATGTAGTCATTTATACAGTGGCTTCCATAATTTGTTTCATAACAAATTTATTTAAACAAATTAAATAATTAAGACATCACTAACAGATAAAGTAAAATATAATGACTAATCTAATATTTCACGAAATGCTCTTCTCTAGACTTAATTTCTCCAGTGACAAATGAGCTGTGGACCCAGATGACTTGCCTGAGGTTAATAAAAAGCTACATGATATTTTGTTATTTGGAGCTTAAATAAAAACAGAGAATAGGAGCTCTTATCATCCGCTGTGTCATTTATTTTTTTTAACACCATATATGATATTTTCTCACACACATACAGCTACTTATCTCTCAGCATGAGAAAACGCCTGTTTTCCCTCTTTTAGTTTTAAAGCAGACTAATTTGTGGCACAGAGCGAGTTTGCAAGCGTCATTACAGTGCAAACTGATGAACATATGGACATACAGAATCATACCTGAACAGAAAACTAATAAATACAGTAAAGATATAAACTTGGGGCTTTCACACAGACGTACACATCAACATATGTGTGTGTACGTCTGTTCTCCACATGAGAAGCGTTTATTAGACGAGGAAGGGCGAGGTCTCAAAATTAAAGATGAAAGATAACACCAGCAGGAAGTCACTCATAAGTCAATAAATAAATAACAAACAGTTAATTTTGCTGAAATACATAATACACGGGACAGTTTTAATGCTATATTATTGATTATGTTGCTAAGGGTGTTGCTCAGTGATACACACAACCGTTGGGTGAAGCGGTCATAGCCGTGCTGTATCGTGAATAAAACACAGCTGCTGACCAATCAGAATCGAGGAATAGAACTAACCGTTTTATAAACAGCGATCTGTCACACCACATCAAAGAACACCAAAACAGCATTTATTGTTTGAATTTTCTGGAGAAAAAAATTGACATAATTGTAAAGATGATTTTTTGGTTCTTATCAAAAGTAACAATATATAAATCTGGAAGTTTCCAATGAAGTTGATATGAGTACACCTCTTATATATATATTGTAAAAACAAAAGAAAGAAAGAAAAAAAAAAACTTTTAACCACTTTTTGCTTGATTTAAAATGGGGGAAATCTACAGTAATCACTACACTTTGTAAGTAAAGATGCAAAACATTATTTTATATTTGCTGCATTCAAAAGCCAATAGGCTACAGTTGCAAACCATCTAATATAATACTGAATTTAATGCAAAACACCATTCCTCCATCTAAATGATAAAATATAAAGACAATTATTGCACTTTCAGTAAGTGTTGATTAAATGTTTTAAAATACAAAGCACTTAAAAAATTTATTTACAGTCTCTGTTCTAAAGTGTTATAATTTGGTAGAAACTAAACTGATATGTGTGTAATGGTGTGTGACACTTCAGCTTGATATTAAAATTAATTTATTTTTATAACAGATGCCATGAAGCCGTGCATCAGTAAGAAGTGATCACATATCAAATGCATTTTAGCACTTAAGTCAGTCAAGCAACGGCTTTTTTTATACATATGCTTCAGGCATACACTGTGACAAGCTTGCTTTTTTTTCTTCTTTTTTTTTGCAGTCAACTGTCATCTGCACCAATGATTTACTGGAATCTCAAAATACTTATGTTGTATTAAGAAATGGAGAGTGCCTTTTCCTTAAGGAGTATTTTCCTTAAGTTCACAGCCACACACAGTTCTTCCAGACAACACATGAGGTGGTGGGATGGATATCGCACATCCCTTCCTAGGTTTTTTTTTCCCTTTTTCTTTTATCGGAGCACAGTTCAAATCCACATCTCTCCAGCATAAAGATGTGCTCCTGGCAGATGGGTGCTGGGAGCTACGTGATAGGATGTACGCCGAGGCAATAGAGTTTGACTGAACCCCTGTGGGACCAAAGGCAGGGTAGAAATCTCCCCCTGCACACAATGAGATTTGGTTTCCTACCCAGGACGAACTAACCTTGCCCTCTGGTAAGTGGCTGTCCTTGACCGTGCCGGCACTGGATGGCGTGAATATAAAAACCGTAAGCCAAGCCTGAGAGGACTGAATGATGTTTACTAAGTAGCTCTGCTTTCCTCAAACTCTTCTCTCCATTTCACTGTGTTCAGACTGGCTCTTTAGTGCCAATTCCTCATTCAACATCAATTCATCTCCACTTCTGTAGATGCTAATTTGGATTGACTTTTCGTTACAAAGAATCGGCGACATCAATTATGGTCAGGGTGAAATTTCTAATTAATATGCGTCGCCTAACAAACTGTAGGGTACAAAAATGTCAAATGACAAACAGTTAAAGCAGCCAGAGGGAAAATCTGTTTAATGCCTCTGCTTAGCAGCTGATACCCACTGCACCCGCCACGAGTGCTTTCCAGGGAGATAAGCAATGACATGGAATTATAGTATAGCATGGTGGTTTAAAAAATGTTTCCGTGAAAACCTTTTAGATGCTGGTATATTCACTCTTGCAACCTATTTCAGGTGTGTCTGCTAGGAAATCTGCTGAGGCTGATGGGAAGTTTATAGCTGGGATATACAGCTGAACCAAAGTTATGGTCAAAGTTTGACTTTGTACAGACAGATTTCAAGTCTGTTCATGTGTCAGGCCTAGTCAAGAAGAAAAACAGGAATGGCAAAGATGGAGTCTGGGTTTTGAGTAAGAACATAGAGTACTATCACTGTGTTCAAACATTAAAAGAGCAGTTACCAAACACTCTCGACTGGAGACTTTCTAGAACAATCTGTATAGCAAGAAAGCAAAACACCAAAAAAACTGTGTGTGAACAACTGTAGTTTGAAGTGTAAAAAGACATGAAGCCTCATGTACAAACAATCCGAATGCACAGATTGAGTGCCGGAAAGTGTGTATTTGTTAATTCCGTTTTTCAAGTTTATATCTGGAGTATCTGGACCTTGAGACTGCACCATTTTTCATAAATTATGTTTGAAGCATGTAATCAAACAAAATTTGGGGGTTAAAAGAGTAAACTTACACAAATGTGCAGTCTGTAAACTCTGGACCACACTTACACATGCTTTTATTTTATTTCTTAAAAGGCCTCTGATCTTTATTATGAGTCTCTTGCATCATGCTCCAACCACCAGATCTATAATATTCAGTGTAAAAAAAAATGCTTGTACATGAGACATACACACAAATAAATAAATCTAATTCATCCTATTAGAAGTATAAAGAGCTCGATGTTCACTTTTTTTGCATTCACTTTTTCATTTATTCCGTCTCCACTCCACACTGTTTCTTTATTGTCTTGGCTGATCTTCATCAAAGTAGCTAATGAGTTCCATTGGAACTCATTTGAAGTGGTGAGTATATTGCAGTAATAAATTATGTGTGTACGCAGCAGGATATTATCCTCCAATGACTGATCTCAATGTAGCAACACTACCAAGCTCTCAGGATGTCATCTTCATTACCAGGCCTGAATTTCCCTGGCTTGGTCTGTCTTTGTCTCTCTCTCCTCTTACTTATTTCTTTGTCCCTTTTATTTCAAAATTCATTCTCTGCTCTGCCTCCTATTCGTACTGTGCTTGAGGAGGCTGAAAACACCATTTTGTTTATTTTGCTTATCTTGTTCTGAATGCACAGCAGAACACTTAATAATGTGTATCAATGATTCCCATGATTCTGTGATTCTGTAATGCGGCAAGGCAATACAGATACATTATAGAAAATATCTCACAAAAGGGAGTTAAATTTATTTGATTTCTTTTAAATTAATACTTTTACACAGCAAGGATACATTAAACTGATCTAAAGTTACAGTAAAGAGATTTATAATGTTGCAAAAGTCTTATATTTCTGCAGCTCAGGGCTGCAGAAAAGGTATGACGCAAATCGCAAAATCCTACTTCTTAAAAAAACCCACTCTTAACCCAACTCTTTTAGAGAACTACAGACCGTTTTCCCTTCTACCTTTCATTGCAAAAACACTTGAACGAGTCTCTGCCTTTCTCATGCAGAACAACCTCCTGGACAGCAAACAATCTGGCTTCAGAAGTGGACAATCAAAAAATAAAATAAAATAAAATAAAATAAAATAAAATAAAATAAAATAAAATAAAATAAAATAAAATAAAATAAAATAAAATAAAATAAAATAAAATAAAATAAAATAAAATAAAATAAAATAAAATAAAATAAAATAAAATAAAATAAAATAAAATAAGGATTTTAGCTATATTGTAAGCTCCAAATTTTACAATTGTTACTACAACACTAAGCTACTATACCCTGAATTGTTTTGGAAGACAATATACGAAGCCATCCACTTAAGGAATAGATGATCGCAGTGAGTGTCTCATTATATTACCATTGCAGTCCCTCCGTGCCCGTCTCTCATTCCCCAGCATTAGCTCTCTGCTATCATTAAGCTAATCTGATGCCCTTGACAGAAGCAGCTGGGTGGTGTGTGCGCCCCTGCAGTCTGGAGCGGACCGGCACAGTTTGAGTCCATTCGACGGCAAGAAATGGGCTGCTGAGCAGTGGGGCGCATCGTTACATAGCACACTTCCCTCTTCCTGTCCATTACCTCCCCATAATTTCCTCACATGTTGCCCATCCTACTGAATACTGTATGTGCTCCGTGTAATATCCATTACAAAAGGAAACACTGGTGGATGAGCTATAAGAGCACAGATGACCTCATGTAGAGATGCAACAGTGCTACTAAGCACATGCCCTGGATTATATGCAGAAACCCTGAATTTCCTACTTGGGGAAAAAGCAAGACAACTTGGAAAATATGTGTGTAAATCTTTAGGAGGCAAAATGCAGAAGCATTTCACATGTTTGCATGACTCTGAATGAAACACAACGTAATTCAGAGACAGTTTCTCCTGAAATCTGGGTGCAAATCAGATTTACTGGTTGGTTTGATGCCCCTTGTGTGGTGGAATGGGAGAACGAAGCCATAATTACTGGAGATTGACAGTTTCCTTTAGGTAATTAGACGTAAACTGATGGAAATCCCAGGTGAAAATGAGAGATAGGAGTGGCAACATGTGCTGCTTGTTGAAAACTGATTATCTCATGGAGAGCGTAAACACGGAGAAGTGTCTTCCTTACTTGTTTGCGAATCTGTTTGTCTCTGCGTTGCTGCTTGTAATGTGACCTTACAGGCAATTTCGCTCTAATAGGCTTCTGTATATGATGCAGTAATTGTTAGGACTGACAATATGCATCCAATTACCGTCGTTATGCCATTAGGAAGTCATGCATTCATCTTGCCAACCTCGATTCATTACCCTGTAGCTCTGTAAGGACATTTATATACATCTAATCACCCTTTTCATTGGCTTTAAATGCAGGTCTGTTTTCTATAATGACAGTCCTTTCCAAAGTCCTAATGACTCACATATCCTTTAAAGACACGATTATAACTTAGATTAGGGTTTCAAAGAAGCATCATTAGTTCCTCACATGAATCAAACGCATTTCCTAAATGTATCATTTCAATGCATCATCAACTTTGTGCATGATCATTAAGCCGAAAACATGGAAAAAGAAAACACAACTGGGAAAGGAAAATGGAAAAATTAGTGCTCTTGGAGGAAAAAAAAAAAATCAGTATTTTTGTCTGTTGTTTTCCAGTAAGAAATATGTAAATATTCTTACTGTATGGAAGATAATAAAATAATAATAACAACAACAATAACATGTTTATTGTTATTATCATCACCATTATTATTAATTATTATTTAAAATAAGAAAAAAAAACCTAGTGTAATAAAATTTCAATTAAATTGTTTAAATTGTTTATATTTATTTGAATACGCTTAACTTTGCTAGGTATAACAAATATTCAATAAACGCCAAAGCAAATGCAGTAATGAATTTGATTGTCTGTTTTTTTTTTTTTTTAAATGACCAAAATTACACATAATAATAATTCACATTTATTCAGCATTCATAATGGAACTGATTGGGTAAATCTTACAAACAGACAATATATGTTTAATTAAGTTTGTTTGTTTTATGACACTGGCACTTTAAAAAAAAAAAAAAAAAAAATGAACTTCAATAATTTTATACTTTTACTTATTTAAAGCATACATATTAATATTAATATTAATATTTTATTTTATTTCATTTCATTTCAGTGCAATGGCATTAGGGAATTAATTTTAACCTGACACTTGCATCTGAGGATCCTAAAGTAAACGGATTGCACATCTTTTGGGATTTCATCATACAACCTTCTAGTTACCAGCCCACATCTTAAATGACTACTACCCCACCACCTACAGATGTGAAGCATTAAGAATTCAGAGGTGGATATTAATGAGAAGAGCTCCTGATGAGATGCTGGTGTACATTCTTCCACTGTATTGCACACAGGTCATCTAATCAATGCACGGACAGGCCCAGGGGATGAGAAGAGGAAAGAAAAACATCTCAGGGCAAGGTCAGCATGTTCTTGCCCAGTGGAAAGCCTGGTATCCCAGGCTGGTAAAGCACCATGCATGCTGCCCCTGGAGGAGCTGCTGGATATGTTAACACTGACCCTTCATACTGTTCCCCAAGGGACTGGACCATCCAAAACACAGCACGAACAACCAACTGCTAAATATTCATTTATCTCTCTGCCTGTCTCCTCAGATACCAATCAATTTCAGAAATTGTTCAAGTTATGTATTTCCTCCACTTTTCACAAACACACACATGCCCACACACACACATACATATACTATCTCTCTTGCTCTTTCTCCTTTGGTGCAGCTCACACCAGGCTTAGTGTTTGGATTGCTATCCAGAGAATGATCCCTAATGGTTATCTGACAAAAGTAGAGAGAGCAAAGAAGGCTGAGGAATCCAGAGGAAGATCAATACTCTGGGATAGTGAGTTTTCCTATGGTAAAGGCCAAGTCCTTCTCAGGCTCCCGAGGGTCACGTATGAGATGTTTACAAGGACATAACATCATAGGTATCTCCAAAACAAGCATGAGGGAAAAATTATGCTTTGACTGAACCAAATGTACCTTAACTCAGACTAACTTCAATGCGTCAATGCTAAAAAAGGAAGCAGTTATAAAAAAAAAAAAAATAGCTTGGAGAAAAAAAAAAAAACGGTACCAGTACATCATTAAAAAAAGTATAAAAACGTTGCATAATTTTAACATATTTAAATTAACTTTACCATCATCTGATATTTATTCTTTAAAAAGTGTAGTAAGTTTAATAATGTAATAAAATATAATAAATACTATCTTCAGCAATTCAAATAATGTGTGTGTATAATTTTGGGATGCCTAAATTCATTTGTAGTGATTAAAAGCTCTCATTTTAGTTTTTAGTGTTTTCTTTTTCTTTTAGAAAAATAGTATAAAATTGTAATTTCCTTTACAGTGCTGTGGCCTTGACAATAGCAGGTTTCTCCAATGGCTTTGCCCCTGGTGTGATTTTTATCTGGCATAAAAAAACAATTAAAATAACATTTAATGTTTTTTTTTTGTGTGTGTTGAATGGAGTTCAATCTTGTGACTGACACAGTGTCAACCCAATGAACAATTCTCTGATGATAGCTTTATAAGACTGAATGTGGGACACTGCCTTGGTTCTCACAAATCCCACTGAGTAAAATCAACAATTACAGAGAACAAGATACACCTATAGCATACAAATAATAAAACAAAGATGCAGTAACTCTCTGATGTATTAACATAGAAAACAATATGCCAGAAGGTTCACATCTTCTTTAACAATGCATTTCAAACAAGCTGCTTCACCAGCTCTGATCTTTTCTTTTCTTCTTTTCAAAGATGAAAAGACAACACTGTTATCTCATCCGCCAAACACTGACCTTGACACTCAATCCAACACTATGTCTATTTATTTATTTTTATTTATTTGTATGTGTGTGTGTGTGTGTGTGTGTGTGTGTGTGTGTGCTACACTGAAAGGGTGAATCAATGTTCAGAGTTCTGATACTGATTTCAGTCTTTGAAAAGTTCTGCAGAGACTATCAATCCAATTAGTTGTTTTTTTTTATTTCAGTAATCCTGTTTCCTAAAATGTCACAAAATGTCATAGGCTAATTTTAGCATCAGTACTGTAGCTTTAATTGACATGTTTTTATTTATTTTTTTTTTATTTTTTTTTTTATTATTATTCTAGAGGACCACCGAATGGGAAGTTTTATCACCAACTTTCAAACCAAGGCAATCTCTACATAGTTTCAAGCTCAAATGTATGGCATACCGACTGATGCAAATTGCTCACAACACTGGAAAGAACTGTCTGGCATGCTCTAATCTGATTGGATGACTTTATACCACCTTCGGGAGTAAAAGCAAACAATGTTTTTAGTTACTCTAGTGAAAAGACATGATTACAAGTTACCAGGTTGATACAGAATTTGCCAAAATTTACTAGACTAGAGACATCAAATCTTTCAATGATTTCCAGACTTTTGTTTGAGAAGCTTATTACGAAGTCAAATACATTCTGAGTTGTCTGTAAAATAGATATGCATTTATTATGCTACATTTGAACAAGCGGAAATTCAGAGTCTAAGCACATTTTCTGATACTTTGTCTATTATTTAAATTATTTAAGTCTGTTTTTGTGATATAATCTATTTCAGAAAAATCCACCTAAATGAAAAGTTTCTATGATAAATTTGCTCTATTCTCTGTGTAAACCTCAAGATTTTTAATTACTTTCAGCCTACACTTTCTTTATCTATAACAAAGGAGTTGCTATTTTGGGAACCGAACCAAGATCTTACGTTTTATCCTATATAGACAATTCCATGTAATGGCAATACAGTCATTTTGCAGGCAAGTCTACATTGGTTGGTATAGCAATGACATGCTAGATGTCAGTGTGAACCTTCAAGCAGCATACTTGAAGTATGAAGAGGTGTCAGAAAGCTGGAAATTCATCTTGTGGTGCTCAGCTCATGCGGTGCATCAGATGGAGTAGTGTGTCCTTTATTTTCACGCTGCATACTGTGCAGTGTAGGGTATAGAATTGGTGGAGAAGATATGACTGGCTGTCACATGCAATTCTCAGAGCATTTGATGACAGCAGTTCTCTTACCAACATCTTTTTATTGCACCATTTCTACCATCTATGGCATGAGATGTGCGTGTCATTGTAAATGGCAAATGTGTCATGTCCTGAATGACAATAACAAAACAAAAAAAAAACCAAAAGATTTCAAAACTGACTGAAACACTGCTAGAAATCTGTTATTTGGATTAGGGTTCCATAAAGGAATAAGGAGAAAAAAAAAAGTAAATAAAGATTATTCAGGTATTTTGTAATTAAACATTTCACATTTAATTCAATGCATTACTTACAGTACTACTTCATTGTAATTATTTGTTAAATTTACAAGCACTTTCCGAGTGAAAATTGTACTATAAGAAATACAGTTACAGAAATACAGTGCTGTTCCCATCTTTATTATAATTTCATAATTCCAAAATGCTGACATGAAATCTTGAACATCAAAAATGAATGCTAACTACTTAGCTGTGATTGATTGACTGTGATTGAATTCTGTACAACTATACAACAAAGAACAAATATTCTGATGTTTTTGAGGACCAACTATTGTCTCATGCTTGGGACGATTTATTAAAAATGTAAATTATGAACCACAACATACATGCAGTTGTGCCAATTTTCATAAAAATAAATAATAAAAGTGCAAACAGCACCATAAACCTTATTCCGAATAGACAGCGTATTTACAACGTACAGTTTCCTGGGTTTTTGTGCACCATACAAAGACATAGGCAGAAAGATCCCGAATATAAACTATAAAAATCAAATATACCCTCAGAATTGCGGCTATATATACTGTATATTTATATATATATATATATATATATATATATATATATATATATATATATAAACATGAATTATTATTTAAACATGAATTAGAATAATTATATATATATATATATATATATATATATATATATATAATTATTCTAATTCATGTTTACACCATTGAGTGACAGATGATCAGCTTTTCTGTAAAAGGACAATGTATTTGAGGGTGAAATCATAAATGCTACGTTGCTAAATCAGTGATACTCTCAGCTTGCCCTAGAGAGAAAACAGCGTGATTTTCACATTTTGACACATCTGAGATGTGCTAACCGAATTCAGAGCCAAATCCCGTGGCTGTTTGAGACATTACAGGCAGTCCGATGCTTACAGCAACACCTGCTGTTCTCTCTGCTTACACAGGGAAAACATAGCTATAGCTTGCGGTAAACGTATAGCAAAATGACTGCCTACTTTACTTAATCATCACCCCGAAGTACTCTGCGGAGTGTAATAATAATACGAAAGATGTTATACAGTATATCATGTCACGCCTGCTGGAGACTTTGACTGCATGTGTTTTCAGTCCCACCCACAGGCTCTGCACTATTGAGCACACAGGGTGGATGAAGAGAGTGAGCGTGCATATATACATTATTTAACAGTCCCTTTCCAATAGTCCCTCTGCTATAATAATGCCAAAGTATATCCATGAGTGTCCTTACCTCAGCGGATACCAGACCCCGGCTGAACTGACACCCACTCGTGTACGGGGGGGGAAAGAACACATTAATTATTTATGCTATGAACAGCGATGCACGCACAATCCCCCTAGGGGAAAGAATAAAATAAAAATCACCTATGGGTCAGGGCCGAAACAAAAATGATTCCACATCTCAGATGAGTCTGCAGTATGTTGTATTTGGAGTGCGGTTACCCATTCACAATATCAATAAGAAAATTGAATGTGACAAGGCATAAAGAAGCAACAAAATCCTCACTGGATCCAATAACAGAAAGATAAAGTCACATTGGCTATACTCAAATCGATAAGCAAATGAGGTCATCTGCAGAATTGATGAGCTAAATGAATACCTTTTATATATATAATCACTGCAAATGAGGAAAAACTTATTTTTGCTTCAGCACAGCCTATTTGCATGTTGCATTTGCATCGGTTTCAGTTATTTTGTGCTACAATTAGGGATGTGAAAAACTACTGTTCTGTTCCAAAAACGTAACAAACTGCTCACGGAGACAGCATTTTAAGGACCGCAGACAGGAAAGCTGTTCCAAAATGTAATTATGCTGCCTCAGATACCTTTTTTTCCTGGCCAATTTCTAAAGAAGTATGTATCCTTCACAGAGAAGGCAATCACAAAATACACTGTGATGAGCTTAATGGAGGAAATAAAAAACAACCAATAGGCAGTTCAGTAGGTTTGGGAAAAAATATGATAACTTTTCTGGGGGAAAAAACAAAAAAACAATTATGTCCTAGAAGTCTAGACACAGTCATACAAACATTAAAAATGTTGTGCTTAGTAATATTATTTAATGTTTTTGAAAGAAGCCTCTCATGCTCAGTTTTGCTAAATATTATTATAATAACTATTAAATAACTGTTTTTATTTTCTTATATTTAAAAATAGGATTCATTACTGTGATGCAAAGCTAATTTTTCAGCCCATTACTCCATTCTTCAGTATCACATAATCGTTCAGAAATCATACTAATATGCTGTTTTGGTTCTCATGAAACATTTCTGATTATTATCAATGTTGAAATCAAATGTGCTGCTTAATATTTTTGTGGAAACTGAGATTTTTTTCAGGATTCTTTGATAACTAAAGTTCAGAAGAACAGAATTTCAAATAGAAAACTCTCGTAATATAACTGTACTGTCGCTATTGATCAACTGGCAATTTGTCTTTGCTGAATCAAAGTATTATTTATGTATTTATTTATTTTTTATAAAAAAACAACAACAATGACTTCAAACTTTTGAATGCATAGTGTTTACTTTTATATGCAACAACAGTTTATTCTACACTCCAGTGACCGTCTAGTTCTCTTGAGAATTCTTGTCAATTATGTGTGACAACACTGGGTATGAATTAATCCTCAACACTTCTACTGAAATGTTGTAAAACTGTGCTAAAATTCAAATTCAAGCAGCCATTTAGCTTTATTATAATTGCTGCCTTGCGTAGATGAAATTACAGATTACAGACGCTCGACGGTAACACTCCCAGGTTCTTCTAGCACCCTGGAAAAGTGCTGTTTTGGATCAGTGCTTCACACAGATTGAGCTAAAAATGAGCAGTGTGTGTGGTTGAAACACCACATTTAAAAAACTAAATCTTTTTTCATAGGCAACTCCAGTTTAAGCTGCTTTTATTTTCTAAAACTCAACCACTTTCATTTCTAACACGCGAAGAAAAAGGCCAAACTGAAGTATGACCATATATGTATAAGACCACGAAACAACTATAAATATTTATTCACTATAAACCAGTTTCAATCTATAATTATGTTCATGAATTTGATTAAACATTTAAAAAAAATGCTTAACAGATTTAATCTACAAAAGTCTGACATCAGAAAATCCTGTTTAACTCATAATTATGTTGCCTTTTGTCTGCAAAACGTCACCATCTTACTTTCAGAAAAAAAAAAAAAAAGTTTATGACAAGACAACAAAATTCACAGCATTAGGATTTTGACAAACAGATCAATCAGAGGAAATGGCTTCAGACTCACATTAATGTTTACTTGTGCCCTTCAAAGGGAAGCCCAGCAGACTGACTTTCACCTAGACACTTTTCAAAATATCATTCGCAGAACAGAGCTTAAAATAGACAAAGACTGACTGATCATGATGTCAGAAAAAATAACAAGTCACAACATGACAACACTCTGAACAGTGCCCGGAAAGACAGGAATCATTGTGAAGCTACAGTATTAGACTATTTTGATTTTAGCAATGTAGGACTGGCACAGAGAACATTTAAAATTCAAAACTGCAGCATAGATGTCAAATTTTCCCATCAGTGGATTATGCTGCCTTCTGAATATCAAATTACACTGTAAATAAATAAATTTAAGATAACTAACGCTGAAAGTAGTTCAATTGTTCTGTGGGGAGACAAGCATATCTAAAATTTTTAAACAAGCACTTTGATTAAACTGCAATATCCATAAATTAAAGGTCATGATAAAAGTCGTTATAGATACAACAATACAATGCTTTTGAAGGAATAGTTTACCCAAAAAATGAAAATTATGTTATCATCATGTTGTTCTAAACTCTTATGACTTTATTTCTGTCAAGTACAAAAGGAGAGGCTTAGCAAAATGTATGTGCTGCTCTTTTCCATAAAAAGGGAACAATGAACGATAGCTTTCAAGTAAAAACAAAACAAAACAACCTAAAAACAGGTTTTTGGAAGAAAAAAAAAATGTGTAAAACTTCAATTTCAATTTGTTCCTCAGATAAAGCTAGTATATGTTTTCAAAAGACATGTAAAATGGCCTCATGAATGATCTTTTTATCATTTTTGAAGCTTCTGGTAACAATCCACCTTTACTGTATGGAAAACAGCAGCATAAACATTCAGCTAAACATATTTTCTCCTCCAAATATTTAAGTTATACAGGTTTGCAACAACATGACGGTGAGTAACCGTCTAGACCCTGGTGGTCTAGTGGTTAGTATTTGGTGCTCTCACCACCACAGCCCAGGTTCTATTCAGGGAAATTTCTGGGGCAGTTGTGGCCTAATGGTTAGAGAGTCAACCCAAAGTTTGCGGGTTCGAGTCTCAGGTGCGGCAGGGATTGTCCAGCGCTCTCTCCACCCTCCAATACCACAAGCGAGGTGCCTTGAGCAAGGCACAGAACCCCCAACTGCTCCCCGGGCGCCGCAGCATTGGCTGCCCACTGCTCCGGGTGTGTGTGTTTGTTCACTTCTCACTGCTGTGTGTGTGCACTTTGATGGGTTAAATGCAGAGCACAAATTCCAAGTATGGGACACCATCCTTGGCCACACGTCACGTCCTTTCCTTTCTTTTTCTAAATGATGAACTTTTAGTTTTCTGTGAACTTCAAGCAAACAAAATACACATCACATCCTTCAAATACCATATTTGCATGAATGCAATTTAAATTTTTGCATAATGCATAATTAGGTAATCAGCTGAGTCACAGTGTCATCAAATACCCCATGTTTTTTTTTTTTTTTTTTTTTGCAGCTGACAGCTATCTGTCAGAAAGCAGAGATTGGCAGTGAAAGTGATGGGTGCGCTCTATCACTAGATCTAATGAAATCAGCTGGCATCGCACTGAGCTCTGAAATATGACACCTACTCTCACCCGGCCATCAACACCAGCTGTGTGTTGGCTGGTACTGAAGCTGATCAACGCTTTGACACATGCACATCCCACACATAAAAATGCTCACACATGTATGCAAATGCAGGCCATATTGGGATGGAAGCATGAAGTCAGCAGGGTGTTATGGACTAGTGCAACTGCATTGTAGAATGGAATGCCACACTATTTTAAATTCCAGGTATAATCATTATTCTATCCGAGTGATGATTTAAGCATAGTTAACAGAGGTTTTAAAAATGACGCTGAAACTGGACAGTGTCACCTGAAGCTCAATCGAACTGTCCCATCACTAAATGAGGCTGCAGTACCGACAATGAACAGAAGAGGGCAATTTAGTTGCATCCAAGCACAAAATGAAGGCAAGAGAGCGAAGACAAAAAAAAAAAAATCTTTCTTGATCTTTCATTTCTTCCAGTTTTTCCCCTTTTTTTCCTCACCGACTACCGCTCACTGCCAGTTGCAGTCCTGTTTTTATTGCTCTGTATTAATTAGGACATCCATTAGGTGGCTTAAGTCAGACACAAAGATATAAATCTCCTTGTTAATTTGGAAAGACGAATCAGCGGCGCTCATTATGATTAAATTAGCAGAGAGCTGCCGGGTGGCTGGACCTTTCTGACATGATTGTGATCATCAGCTCCAAACATCGGACGGCAGTTTCCCTTTAACCTCTATTAGCATTCTGTACCTAATCTCTGATTTATCACTGGTTTAAAAGATCTCCCTTGAAATAATCATCTATTTAATCATCATAATGATGCTATATAATTTACACAATCAGTTTTTTTTTTTTTTTATACAGTATTTCAAATCTTTTGGATTGCGAAAACACCATATGTTATATTAAATCATATTTTGAACAGCTTGAATATGTTTGACTGCATCCTAGCATTGATTAAACCACACATGAACTTATATGGGGGCATATTTGTTTGGACCACAAAGATGAGAATGCTGTTTGCAGCTTGCACATTGTTCCTTGTACAGCCATGCAAACCAATTACTGGACCAAAGGACTCCCTTGAGTTGTCTGGCGATACCATTATAGATCCCCCACCAAGTGTAACAGTTGGTAATTGTGGGCATCTTTTGGCTTCCTCTACACATAAACCAGTCCAGATGTTGGAAAGCGTGTGAAAGATGACCTATCAGACCATATTACGTTTTCCATTTGGGTGCAGGTTTGAGTCAGGTTATGAGATTTTGCGATTTGGCCTCAGAGTCAAGAGGTTTCTGAATGGCAGCACTGCCATAAATTCTAGATCACAATGTAGTTTTTGTTAAGACAAGGTCACAAAGTTTCTGATTGAATTTAGAGAAATTCTAAGGCTACGGTGACATTTAGCAACTATCTGGTGTAGTGTCCTTCTGTTGAACTCAGCAAGAGCCACAGGTCTCGTTTCCTGATGCAATTTATATGTTTGGCATATGATGTAGTTATTTTTGAGACTGTTCTTCTTAACTCTTTTGAACTTGCTCGTCTCTGTTCTTTAAAGCTGCTTGATTACCAATCAAGCCAAAATGACTCACCTTTGCAGCTGCATTTGCGACAGTAAATGAGATACTTCAAAGCAATTTTTGTCTGCCCTTTTTTCTATTTGCACAACTGTACAACTGTTCGCACATAGTTGACCTGTTACTGCAAAGAAATAACCCCTGGTTTCACAGACAAGGCTTAAGCTTAGTCCCAGACTATGTTTTCTCTTCCAAGGCATGTTAATAAAAATGACTTAAATGTCCTAATTGAACTATGGCCTAATCCTGGCTTAGCCTAAACCCTGTCAGTGAAACCAGGCCTTAGATAAAAAAACAAAAAAAACAATCTAAAATCTCCGCAGAAATATAAACTCCTTCACAGGAAGGAAAAGTTTCTGAAATTTAGCAAGACAAAAGAAGAAGAAGAAAAAAAAAGTTGTTTTAAAGACAGTAGGAATAGCTTAAATAAATTATTTGTTTTGTGCAGTCTCTGGCTCTTTAATCTTACCTTTCAATACTGTCTTATTTCACCCATTTTAAAGCATCTTTTTGCCTACAGGAGCAGAAGAATGCCAATGGAAATCCATTTTCACAGTGTAACTGTTGAACCGGTGAACTATGGATCACTATCAGCCAATCACAGCACTGGATTGTGTTGATAAGACACACTTCAAAGTACTAGTGGCCTTGATAAAAAGCCTTGCGCACTTTGCTCATCGCTCTTCATTTAGCACAGCAAATCATGCATCCCGACATAAACACGCACAGGATCATGCACACACACACACACACACACACACACACACACAAACTCAAACAGCCTATTCATTTGCAAAGTCCATAATGCATGAGTATCTGTTTGAAAAATGCACACACTCACAACCACACTACACCACACACGGTACAATTTTCTAGCTCATAAGCTGCAGATAATATACTGTTTAGAAACGAAAAGATTAATTTATTCCTCCTTTGATTCAATATAGAATAAGAATGTTTTTCCACACCACTCTGTGGTGTAGATGAATATTATAGCTCAAATTATTTGACATCTAATTAAAATAAATGCTGCCAGAATAAATAAATAATAATGAATAAATATGCTTTAAATACTTTCATACAATTTCTGCATGCAAATAAAGACAAGTAAAAACCAAACATGACTTACTGTACAGCCAATTACAATCTAAAATGTGATTGCTGAAATGTCTACCCATTAAGCATGACATAAAATAATAAAATAAATAAGTCATGCTCAAAACAAGATTATGTATTTCTGAAGATTGGGTATTTGTGATGTTTGCATCATTGATTCATGATGCTGAGTCATCCTAAAGTTCGAGGAATCTTGTTAAATCTCCATATTTCTTAAAAGTGTGATTTGGAGTGAAGCCCATATACCATCTGTGGTCTAACAGTCAAAACAAGACTGAAAATTTGTTCTGTGGCTCATCTGTTCATCTACATTAACTAGACTGAGAGAGAGAGAGAGAGAGAGAGAGAGAGAGAGAGAGAGAGAGAGAGAGAGAGAGAGAGAGAAGAAACTATGTGATCATAAATTCAGCAAAACAGGAATTCAAATACCAAGGACAAATCCGTTCTTTGCTCATTTCAAGAGAGATCCAGAGGCCTCTAGGTGGTTTTGCTCTTCAGTTGAAGGACAATCTGAATTATCTCCGGCTAAAGGTTAGAACCACTAACTAATGCTCCTTCACCAAACCTCAGTCCACTTCTCTCTGCTCTTCAGGAGCACTAACAAGATCAACGGGGAAATAGGGGATGTCAAAAAAAAAAAAAAAAATCCATGGCTTGGAATAAAATTACTAAAGTTTTCTTATGGGAATGACCTCTAGGCTTATAAACTCCTCATTCAGAACTATTCTGATCTTTTCTTGTGGTTTAAATCTTATAAAACGTAATGCCATCACTGGTCCAATGGTCTTTACGGATGAAAACTTTCTTTCTTAAAAAGGGCCAAAAAGTTGATGAATATCACACCAAACGGACATGAGTGGAGATTTAAGATGTTCAGATTCTTTAAGCCTAAAGCTAGTGATGATCTCATGGCTGAAATGCTTCTCTCTAAGGTCGATTAAGTCATCAGGAACGTGGCAGATTTATATTTAGCTGTAGTTTAGCTCTGTGCGCTCTCATTCCCAGATAAGGGCAATATCAAGATTGATCGTTGACTGACACACAGAAAAAGGACTTACAATGTGTGTCTTGAAGCCTCAGGAGCTGTAGAACTGAGGAAAATATGCCTCCTTTGTGGTTCTCATAGGGATCCACAGCTACTGACATTTACTGATCCCTTTCTCTCCTCCTCTCATCATTGATCATTTCCTGTCCTTTCTCTATTCTTCTCTCCATAAAAATGCTTTTTCATAACTTAGCTGAAAATGTGAAGCCAAAGTATTATATATGAATGTATCTGCAAACACACCTAAGAATTGATGGGTTTTTTGGTGGGCAGCAACAGTCAAGACTCGAACATGCATCACCTGTGCAAGTGCCATGGAGCATGCACAGTATCCTAATACACAGAACATGACTAGCATGATTATTCTGATGTTGAAAAATTTCCGTTCTGCCAGCTATTTATGAAACATAAGCAGAACAAATTTCTATGTAAATCAGCTTCATGAATCACCGCTCATTAATCCATTCATACCTAAATAGTCGCATTCAGTTTAATGGGACAATTTACACACAAATGGTTTTATGCATGATGCACACAAGAATTTGTTCCGCTCTGTATTTATGATGACCCAGCTCGCCTAATATGGTGAACTTCTTGTTGCAACGCATTGATATCGGCCTTACAGTTTTGCCTGATAAGCCAAAAATCAGAACTCAACTATGATTTCTGAATTGTAATATTCTGTAAGCCCCAATGAAGACATTCAGTGAGTGAAGACATCTGCTTCCCTTTGATTTTAATTGTTTTACAGCAGAGCACCCAGAGCTCATTCATCAAGTTCCTGCACCAGTGCAGGCTTTGAGCTCCTGCCCTGCAGAGGTGAAGCTCCAGGGAGCTCTTCTATGGCAGCTCAGGCCAAGAAAGCAGCGCTACACTCTTTCAATCTTTTAATCAGCTTGCCCGATCTCCTTTTCTCTCCCTCTCTGTATACAGTTCTGCCCATAAATGTACACACCCCTTGAAAAACCTGCAATGGAATTTTATTTAATTTTTTTTTTTTTTTTTTTTATAGTAAAAACAATTTAAAATATTTTTTGGTAGTCTTCCAATCGTGTATTAATACATATTCCATAGTACTAATCATAAAAAAGATCACTTTCTCGCTGTGTCTCTCAATTTGAATTTTGAATATAATTGTATAGTTAGGTAATATAATTTATACAACTAATATGTAATATGTAACAGACTAATGACTAAGTCAGACTAAGTCAAAAGTTCTGAATAATTAAGTTTTTTTCATATCTCATGCTTACCAAGGCTGTTTTTATTAGATCAAAAATACAGTATAATCAATGCAATTTATAAGAAATAACTCTGAAAAATAAATATAATTTAGGTAACACTTTATAATAACTGCATGCTATGAATCATTAGGTAAGCATTAGTAAATAGTCAGTTCATCCTTTATAAAGCATTGTCCCAACATTAATAGTCATTAGTAAACAGTTTATAAATACAGCTATAAACACCTTGTTCTTGATATATAAGCATATCTATTACAAAGGAGATTTAAAGGCTCAGTTATCTTCCTAACAGAAAAAAAATAAACAAACACAACTCAGATGGATACAGAACTCAGAAATATTTATTTCAAGATCTACACTCTTATCTACAACTCTACACTTTATTATTATTTTTTTTTGTACAGTCATTTTTTGCATCTCGAAAAAAATATTTCTGTGTTCTATATCCCTCTGTGTTGTGTTTAACTTTTCTGTTTGAAAAATAAATGAGCCTTTAAATCTCTGTAAATGCTTTACAAGGTATGAATAGTCCTCACTTTAGATGAGCTCACAAAAATAGATGGCTGGCAACTACTAAATGTTTTATAACTACCTGACTTAATCATGAATTACAGCAGTAATATGTGTTAATAAAGCATTTATTAACACACTGAGCAACTATTATCATGTGTCTAAATGATATGATTTATAAATTTACATTTACATAGTTTATTAATCATTTACTTACACTTTCTAAACGATTTTATGAACCACTGACAACTCCTAAATAACTGGTTTGTAAATAACGTAATAATTTAGAAATCACAAATTGATCATTAATGAAGTATGAAAATACAATTATTAAACATAGATATGCTCAAGAACAAAACATTTATAGCTGTATTTATAAACTGCTTACTAATGCCTATTAATGTTGGAACAATGCTTTATAAATGATGAATGAACAATTTACCAATAGTGTGCAGTTATTATAAAGTGTTACCATAATTTATGAAACAAGTTTCTGTAAATTATGTAAATATTTCACAGTACTTGATCATATTTACACAATATTGCATTGGTGAGCATGAGAGACTTCTTTCAAAAACATAAAAAAGGTAACTATTCTTTTTGACCGGTAGTGTATTATATAATGCTAAACATTGTTTTCTCTTCCATGCACACATCTTCCCCACCATGAAACACATCCTCAGGCAGTGGGTAAGAATCTCTTTCTTACCCAGGTTTCCTGATCCCTTTCTCCCCTCTCTCAATCCTACACCCTCAGGCACTAGTGCCCACTGCAGTGGTGGGTCGTGCTCGGCCGTTACCCTCCCACCTCGCTGTCATACAGGGCATGTAATAGGAGAAGGATGAGAGTGAGAGAGAGAAAAAAAAGAGTATGAGAATGAGAGAAAGTAAGAGAGGGTTGCAGATTGGCAAGAAAGAGCATACAGTACGAGTCGTGTAGGAGATGGAGGAGGTGGGAGCGTGGCTGTCAGAAAACCTATTCTTGTGTCTTTTTGTGCCCTGTTTTCAGCACTGCTTGTCTGTAAAATCTATATTTCATCTCTTGAATTCAGAATTTTATGATGTTGAGTTGGTCCTGCTATCAATAATGTATTGATCATCAAGTCATATCTTATACGCTTAGTATTGCTGATCCTAAAAAAAGCCATTTTACAGGTATATCTCAGGGAATCTAGGGAAAGAGTATTAGAGGAGACGCTGCAATAAAGTTTAAATACTTATTTGACATAAAAGTTTGGAGAGAATCAATCTGATCTGTAAACTGTAAAGCCTTACTCTGTTTTTTTATTTAAAGTTTCAAAACCAAAGATGCATTAAAAACACACAAATTCATTTCTCAATGACTCTTTTAATCTGCTCTTGAGCATTGCTGCACTCCAGGGTGGATGTTCACTGATAAACAAACAAATAGCCTCAGTTCATTCTTCTCTTGTGGACACTATAGAGCATTTTATAACAGAAAAGAGAAAGCTATCTAATTCAAAAGAGAGGGAGTCATAATCTAAAAGGCTTACTGTTTATTAAAAATTACATTTAGAACTGGTTAAATGCTCCATTTGCTGGTGTGATGCACAGATTTCAATTTTCGTCTTCAAATTCAAAGCGTAATGAATGCTAACCTTCCACACAAAAACTCATCCTCACACACAAAGGGGGAAAGAAAAAAAATCTATATATTTTCAGCTCTCAGAAGTTATATATTAATAAATGAAAACATAATAAAATATACTAAAATAAAATAATAAAAACTCATAGAAGTAACACATTTCATAAAAGTTTGAAAAACAGTGAAATTCCCATCTGAATTTTTGTGTTTTTCGTATCTTTTTTGGGTAACGCTTTAGAATCAGGAACACTTATTCGCTATTAAATTTAATCCCACCAGTCACGATAGTGACCGTTAAAAAATGTTTCATTTATAAATGTTTCAAATTTATAAAGATGTTTTAGTGCGCTTCCTGCAAATATGGAAAAAAAATAAAGGGTCTCAATTAAATATGTGCAGTTTCGTGCAAATGGTCACATGACCAGAGCAGTTTATTTCCTGTTTGCACCTTGAGCAGATGATGGATGCATCAAAGCTCCAAAACGAAAGGCTAGTAAAGAATGTTAACATAAAGATATGACAAAGATTTTTGGTACACATTATTTTTAGGGTGTCTAGTATTAATATATGCATTCGCATATATTCAGTTTTGTTGAGTGTGGTCACAGAGTGAGTAAACATGCTGATGGTCACAATAGTGACCGGTGGGATAACGGTGAACTTTATTTTACAATATAATCCAATGGCAGTTGCTAGTGAAAATGACAATAAAATGTTGCAATGACAAAATATTGCACTAAATTAAAAATTCAAATGTTAGAAAAAAAATTACAATAATGATGTTGTAATACTCGTAGCATTGATATAAAAATTTTATGTTATATTTTAGAAAAACGTAACAGTTTTGAAATGCGGTTGAATTTTTTTTTGTTTTTTATCTCAGTGTTCCTATCAATGTTGTATAAGGGTTTTTTATGCATAATAGTAACCCTAGAATGTGATCAAACAGTTTAAAATAGCTGAGCTAAGATATATAACAATTTTTAAGACAGCAGAAATATGTGATTTCAGTACTCTCCATATCCCATTTTTTTTTAATTTTTCACGCATTTTCCAAAAAAAGTCAAAAAATAATTATTGATTATTTCAAAGGGTTACTAATGACACATCATTTGGATATTTTCATGTCTGGGGAAAAAAATGGGATTAAATGGGTTAACTTCGACTTTTCCCTCAATAAATTCCTAATTTGATTATTAATAGTTAGTACGGTAGTTGTTAAGTTTAGGTATTGGGTAGGATTAGGGATATATAGAATAAGGTCATGTAGAATAAGGCGATATGTGCTTAATTAGTACTAATAAATGGCTAATATTCTAGTAATATGCATGCTAATAAGCAACTAGTTAAGAGACCCTAAAATAAAGTGTTACTGTTTTTTGTGTGTGTGTGTGTGTGTGTGTGTGTTTTGCTGAGGCATCATTCCAATATTTTCATTTCCTTCAGCCAGTCTGTGAATATTCATAAGCTGTGTGGTCGATGTTTTCCCCAAAACATTCAAAAATGATTATGTGGCACACTTCAGCTCCGGAAAGGTTTGTGCTATTTGGGGCAAGGGTACAAATATGGTTTACCAGTCGAGTCTCCAGAGAGCTCATTACCCGTACCCAAAGAGCAGGACCTTTAGCTGAGTCACAGGGGGTATTAAAACCGCGCCTTGCATCTGTTCTCCTCCTCACAGCAGCGCACAAGCACCTGCCTAACACCCAGCATCTGCATTCACCTGCATTCTCAGAACCGCTGACATGGACTCAGGGGGTCATGATCACAAATCGCCACTAATTTATGGCACCCAAGTGTAAATGTCATTGAATGACAAGAAATGAAAAAAAAAGAAACACTTCAAAAAACAATTAATATTTTCAAGAAGGTGGTTCACGCTGGTTTCAGCGCTACATTTAGTGCTGTGATAGTGTCCGTGGCCATGTCAGAGGCTAGCGAAATGAAGAATAATGGAGTTTTCAGGTAGGCAGGAAAACTGATTTAAAGCCATCCGTCAGAAGAGCTAACGTTCTTGTGAACTGCAAGGTGACGTCCTTGGAAAGAAGGCAACGTGGCCGTTTCGACCAAGGGAAACCGTGGTGTTGGAGTTATTAGGCTGAAACATCAGCGAGGGGAGGGCCATTATTTATCTGACTTTACCTAACATACCAAAACTACCAGTGTGAAGATGGATGGCTTTGAATGGCTGTTTCAACAAAACTGTAAGCATTTAAAAAAAATAAAAAAAATTTTGAGATTTTTTTTTTAAAGATTTTATTTGAATGCTTTGGGCTACTTGGAAATCGAGAAAAGCCTAAGGTGGTGTAGAATTGGGTTCCATGCAGTGTTTCTTCATCAGGCACTTATTAACATACACATATTGTTTTACCTTTAATTTCAAAGGAAATACTTTGAAGTACAAACACTGGACTCCGTTTTTCAAAATATATCTTCTTTATTTGCTCCAAAGGAAAAAGAAACTAATACTGGTTGGGAACATATGTGAAGGTGAATAAATAATGAAAAGTTTTATTTTTGGATGAACCGTCCCTTTTAAGGGACTGTGTGTATATACAGAGGCTTCCTGTCACTTTTGTATATACTGCCTCAAAGTTCTGTTATTTGTGTTTTTAAAGTACTTTGGGTAACACTTTAGTATAGGGAACATTAGTTACTTATTAGCATGCCTGTTATTAACATATTGTTTGTTTATTAGCACTTATAAAGCACCTATTCTGCTTGACCATATTCTACATTCCTATAATCCCAATACCTAAACTTAACAACTACCTTACTAACTATTAATAAGCAGCAAATTAGGAGTTTATTGAGGCAAAAGTCATAGTTAATGGTTTGCCAATAATGAGAATTGAACCTCGAAATAAAGTGTGACCGTACTTTGTGTCCACAAGGACTTTTTATCATACAGATGAGATAACGCGGGGATATCTCTGATCTTAAACACTTCACCTGAGTGTGGATGACAGAATGAATTATATTTTGAGGTTAAGTTACACTGAGAGCATTGACTGCACCTATAATTACCGGATGGGATAGATGGCAGAAAGTGAGTAGATTTGTTCTAAAGATAAATCAGCTCTTACAACAAGGTCATGAACATTAGGAAGAGGTTTGAATATAATTCACTGAAGACATTATGAGGAAGAGATATCGAGTTGAAGATGTGCCAGTGATAAGGGTCAAATTATTTTCAATTTAGGGAAGATTATTATATTATATTATATTATATTATATTATATTATATTTTATATTATATTATATACAGTACATAAATCATCATTTCTTACTTACTTGTATCAGGATGCTATCTGACCAAACCACGAAAAATTCTACAATGTTAAAAAACACTTGAATTTTTCTGGCTTCCAGTGTGTAAAGTTAAAAAACAACTTCTAGTTTATGATGGATGGGTTGGACATGTACATGTATGTGGTCTTTATTGCCAGTTTAACACTTGTAAACATTAAGTGCAGCTAATTGCCACTTGTC
Organism: Acrossocheilus fasciatus; assembly: GCA_036784905.1. Lineage (NCBI taxonomy): Eukaryota > Metazoa > Chordata > Actinopteri > Cypriniformes > Cyprinidae > Acrossocheilus > Acrossocheilus fasciatus. The sequence goes on along the minus strand of CM071939.1, from coordinate 23,026,863 downwards.
TTTTTTATGACAGCCTAATTAGTGGTTAAAGGTATTTAATAGAATGTTTGGATGTTGATGTGTATCTCATGAAGATTAAAATGTTGCCAAATAAATGGGAATATCATAAAAGTGTGTGTGTTTTTTTTTTCTCCTGTAGGTACAAATCCCACAATGGGTGATCCCTGAACAACTACCATATAGTGGCCTTAAGCAAGGCACTTAACCTCAGCTTGCTCCAGTGTAATAATAACTGTACTGTCTGAAGTTGCTTTGCATAAATTGTCAGCTAAATCATAAATTAGAGGAACACTAATGCACAACTTATTCTCCCCTGCTGAAAAGACAAGCATATATTTCAATTCTTGTCCAGGATGGTCTACGCTTGCTAGTGCTGAGCTGGTGAACTAAGTTAAGTCTTCTTTGTTAAGATAGTTAAGAAGCTTAGTGGATATACCAGCAATATCACATACAAAGTACAACCAAGGCAAAAAAATTATATTGCAATTGTCTCTGCATATTACAAGAAATTATAATGCATTTCTCAAATGTTTCTCAAATAAATAAATAAATAAATAAAGTGCTTTCAGTCAATTAAAAATAATAATAATAATTACACATTTTTCTCTAATGAATCATGATTAATTGCACCTTACATTAAATATATTTTCACACTGAATCTCCAAATTAATGTAAAAATTACATAGCAACTGTATTTTTTTAATATAAATATTTTAATGGCATCTTTTAACTATGTACTACAAATGAAGGCAAGTATCACCAATACCAATATTGAGGCTTCTGTTAAATGGATTTTTTTTTTCAAATTTCTAAGGATAAAACGAAGAAATCTATTCATTCAACATTACAATAAAATTTGTGGCATCATGCTTAACATCTTAACATTCTTAACATCTTAATAGGCTTACCCTGTTACAGAACAGTAAAACATATATTTAAAATAAGTGAACTTAAAACATTCTTCACATAAACCCATTATAAAAAAAATAAATAAAAAAAAGTACAGATGCTGTGTTAATTGCATAAATTACTTTCAACGCATTAAACAAAACAAAACAAAACAAAAAAATCTCAGAAATAAACACATTGTTTTTGACGGTCCTAAAATAAACAAACAATCAAACATACAATTTAATGAATTGCGCATCTCACATCATTTGGTCTTGGAAGAATTTATTTAAAAAAAAAACTCTTCTTCCGAGCAATCGATTGACCTGACAAATCTGATCACATATGTTGGTCTCTTCAGCAGGACCATTACTGCTGCCACATGGCCATTAACACAAAACACTTTTAGTAGAACATGGAATACTCACAGACACCTCAGATATAGATTTTCTAACCCTAACAAAAGACACTTGCAAAAATGACTGAGTGTTAGCAAACTGCAGCGCGCCCACAGCTTTCATTTTGCTCTCATTCGCCTTGTTCTCATCTCTTTCACCTTAAGTTTTCATTGAAAATAGAAAAGTGCAGACTGAGACCTCTGTTGCCTTGTCGGATGACCTTGGTGCCTATTTCACGAAGAAATGTCTGTGTGGATCACAATGCACTTTCACATGTTGAAAGCACTGCTATTTCATGAATGCCCAAGGGTGCATTGTCAATAAACTAGCCAGAAGCATAGAAACCTGAACCATCCTTGGCTGAGTCACTCTATGTTGTCTAGCCCATCTCTAGCAATTCTTCATCTGTTAACATCACACTTTTGTTGTCTTTCCAAATAAGTTCCGTCCTAACTGACCTTGTACATATATATGGGCTCAGCTGAGTGGAGCTGAAGCATAAAAACTAGGTGAGCCTGCCCAGGGGCCTCCTGAGTACGGAGCAGCGCTGGCCTGCATTCAGCTTTAGCCAGCCAGCCAGCCTTCTCACATCTGCCCTTGCCCCCTTTTATTGGCTGAACAGATGTGACCAACCTCCCAAGGGCTGTGTTGAGTTTTACTTCCTCAGCTCCTGTCCACATCCTCTCCAAAATGGACGTTATATTATGACAAAACCAAACTTTGGGTGCTCTGGGCCAAACTCCTACAGCATGTGCATGTCTAGACAATAGTTTTTTTTTTTTTTTCATTTGTATTATTTATTGTTATTATTTATTTAGCCATGTATAAATATTAAATCATTACCTTTGCAAAATTTATGGACAGGTAAAATATATTTTGCTCTGTTTATCTCCTCAAAAAATTGAAAGGTTTATCGCCTCATAAAATAAAATAAAATAAACCGGCGTATCCAAAGCATAAAAACAATGGTTCTCATTTACTAACCATGGGTAAAACCACAGCGTCTTCAAGCAAAAAACACGATTTATCAATGAGGTAACACATCTGTTCTATATTTAGGATAATATCCAATAATAATTAAAAATATATTTAATAATAAATATTGTAGGGTCACTTTTTTGATTACTACGACTATTACTAATTATTAAATAAACAAGCAACCTTTGCAGATGTCAACTTATTATTAATATTATTAAGTAATTTTAAAATAAGTCTTACTATTCACAAAACAAACAAATAAACATACATCTGTGCACAGTATGCCACTTGTATGCACTTACGTATTAGTGAATGAGATCCAATATATTATGATCTAAAGCAGCAAATTAAATATTTGAAATTAATATGTTTGTGCAACTTACCTTTGCTGATATCCTGGTACTCCAACCACAGCTGGCGTTGGACTTGCTTGTTGGGATACCATATGGTACACGATTCCTCAAAGCCATACACTGCCTCCTGGATAAAATGGTTGCCAAACTCTTTTAAAATGGACACAAAGTCGCTGCGCAGGGTGGCCCCATCCAGTGAATGAATTGCTGAACTGAAGGCTAAAGAAGAAAGGTAAAAAAAAGTAGTCATTTAGTTGTGAGAAGTTTTAGAGTATCACATCAAACTTTAAATTCCATTTCACTTCAAACTTTAAATTCATCCTGATTAAAAGCAGAAGCTACATTATAGATCAAACAAAAGAGAAAAATTCAAACAATGTTGAGATATGAAATATGCAAAGCTTTATTATTACATTTTCAGTGCATCTACAATACACAGGATTCAAAACTTAATTGCTATTTATTGTCAAAGCTTTGTTACTCTTTATTGTTTTTATTTTGTAACCAATACAGTTACACATACTGCAGTGCACATGACAAAACAAAGAATGTGGGAAAATAAAGAGTGAAAACATGATCTGTAAGTGTGTGAAATGGTATCTGGGGGAACAAGGGAAGGATAAACAACAAGACCTTGCAGAGGTATTGAGTGCTTTTGTGTAGGCAGATGTTTGACCTTTTAAAAACTTTTATTGTTGTTGTTGTTGTTTTTTAACACAGAATATCCATCAAAAAAAGTTAAATGTAAGCTTTTATTCACAGAATTTACATTTCCCTGCAGTACTTTAGAATATAAAGTAGCCTACCTGTTTGTATGTACTTTTGCAAAAGCACTGAAGACCTCTGAAACTTTTGTCAGACAGTAGAACTTAACTCGTTTGCATGTTAACAAAACGTTCATTTAATGAAAATGTTTCATGTGGGTATTCACAGAATTCTCAGAGGAACAGTCCTATATTTCAACACAATGTTTTCATATCTTGCGCAAACTGAATAAATAAATAAATAAATAAAATAATAGCTACATTTTGCATTATTCCACTTCCTCTCATAACCTTCATGCACTGTAAAAAAATCCAACTAACAAAATGTTGGAAGGGTAAAAATATTTAAGTTGAACTAATTTTATTGCTTGGGCTTAGTTGAAAAGACATATTATATTAAGTCTGCACAAATATATTTTTAAAACATTAAATGAATGGTTATTTTCAAATCCAGTCAACATTCAGAATGCTAAATGTTGACTAAAATAATAAAAACAAATCCAACCAACACTATGATCGTTCCACACGTGCACGCGCCTGAGTGACTTTGCGGGAGAAACAGCGCGGCCATCTTGTTAAATTCATGCGTCAGGTAAGAGCTACTAAATAAATGTTATTTTTTAGACTAAATTTAACGAGAGAATCATGCAACATATTCAATCTTTTTGAGTGGGCAATTTAGAAAGTGCTTTACGAGTTGTAGGCTATATCCAAAGAAAAGTGGATATAAGACAGTGTATGTCAAGTTCAGGCGTCAGGTAAGTTAACATTAAGTGGAACTGAATAAATGTTTGTAACTGTTTCGTTAGACTGAATTAAAATGTACATTTAAAAGGTGTAAATGTTTTATCTAAAACGTATATTTATACTCAAATGTAAAACATATATAAAAACACTGAATAAGCATTGTATGATATGTCTGAGGGAAATTTAAGTGAAGGGAATGTGGTCTTTCACCTTGTTTAATCCATAAAACATATCAAAAGTTGTGTTACTATAATGAATTGTAGCTAATTTTGGCATGTTGTATGATATTTTTGTGTTTCCGTGACGTGAAAAAATAATGAAGAGATTGCACGGTCTTTCTGTCTTTCATAAGCCATTATGCTTAATACGACTAACATCAACCGAAATCTATGAAATGTGTAACTTTATGTAACGTTAAGCCACAGTAATGCGCTCATTTGATGTTAACATGGGCGTGTTGAATGGGTTTTTGCGTGTGTAAACTTTTGCAATTGTCCCGTGAAGTAAAAAGATGACATTAAACGTGACTAAATACAAGCTACAGTGAAATGTCGCTCTTTTCAAACGGGGCGGATTAACGTTAATTTACACGAATCATTTCACAGGCCAATCAAAGCGTCTCAGTCAGTTCCCTAGGTAGTGAATCACTAGATCGTGCACACGAGTCCCTGCACAGGGTCTGGGGAAGACCGTGGCTCAGTAAACACTGGGACAACTGATAAATCAATTTGTAAAACGTCACCACTGGTATTTATCAACAACAGGCAGGAACGTTATATTTTGATATTATTTATATGCTATTTGAGGTAACTTAGCCCTATAATATGAAATGTACATGTTCTATTACAAATCCAGTCAGCATCAATGCTCCTTGTTGTGCAATGAAAAAAAAAAAATAAAAAAATTTGTAACTTCTGTTTCATCACAAATTTAATTAACTGATATTGATACATTGTAAATGATTTAAAAAGCATCATTTCATTTTTTGAACTTAAAATGTACTTTTCTTTCTCCATCAGGGTGTGGCCAAAGGTTTCATTGGTGCTTTGTCATCGTTGCAAGATTGCACTGGCTCGTGACCAGACCGCTCCACTGCAATTACATACTGTGTGTGTACTTTCAAGACTAGGAGTTTATTGTTTTCATTCCAGGTAATATGTGTAAATGTTTAGAGTTTTTACTACAATTATAATGAGCTTTATTGTTCTCAGTGGCATCTATGCTAATATTAGTCTGTTTCTTTCTTATTCTGAGGTCACCGTAGCCACCAGATTCAGTCTGTATCAAAAATGAGATGGTGGATCGGCACCTAGAGATGACCTTGACAGCCCTGAATGTCAGCGAAGACCATGTCAGCTGGATGAGCTCCAGAGACAGATCCTCTGCGAAGACCCCTTCAGCCATCGGGACAAGACCACGAGAACCAGACAAGTCCTCGGCTCAATCTGACCTGTGTTGCAGCCTAGAATTAAACCACGCCATGCTGGTTTCGTCGGTCCAGAGGAGAACTGTGGAGAACTGAGGAGAACCCCGACTGTGCCTGGTTTCTCCCAAGGTTTTCTACACGATCTCTGTCACCGATGGAGTTTTGGGTCCTTGCCGCTGTCGCCTTTGGTTTGCTTATTTGAGGACACTTGGCTGATTGCTCAGACATTAATGGAAGAGAGCTGAACTGGATGGTGTCAACACTGAATCACTAATGAACTGACTTTAACTGGAAAAATGACTTGTTAATGTCCTCTTGTACAGTAATAATATTTTTAAATGTTTGTTTGCTAACATTTTGTTTAGTTTTTTGTTAGTTCTTTAACCCTCTGGTTGTGTTCGGACTCCTGTCACACTTGTGGTGATAATATAGCAAAATCTCTAATTTTGCTATATTATCACCAAATATTGGATTCAATCTTTTTGTCAACTTGTTTTCTTTAATTTAGGACTGGTTTTGTGTTTCTATGTGCATCTGATTAATCGTAAGCCTAATTTATCTGAAAGTAGGCACCTCATTTTTGAGCGAAAAAGCATTTTTTAGGAATAATTTTCACAATATGAGATTAAATTATGAAAATTTGCACTGTTTCTCACACTAGTGTACTTTAATGTTTAATCAGGAAGTTTACTTTTAAATGCTTTTATTTTGTACAAAATTGTACAAAGTCACACTTTGGCCGGCCATTGAAAGTGAATGGGGAAGAATGAAAGTAAGAGAAACAATTAGTGTTCAAGAGCATGTTGTGCTTGCAAACATAAAGGCCTTGGACCAGTGTGTGTGTGGATGCATGTATACTCATGCTATCGCACACACACACACATCTATGCATACAAACTATTGTGAGTATTACACCTCTTTCATCCTACCCTGAACTGCATGCAATATGCTTTTATGAATCTGATATTATAACTCTCTCTCTCTCTCTCTCTCTCTCTCACACACACACACACACACACACCCTCAAACTGCCTTGTCTTTGGCCTGCACTGACTTCAAAGTAATCTTTTTGTCCATACTTCGACCAGAACGTTACATCAACTTCAGCTGGGCCCTCATAATCAGAAGATTGCTCCTTCAGTTGTCGCAAGGTTTTCGGCTTGTTCAGTGATGTTTTCCTCTTCCAATATATCTTGTAATGCATCTACACTGTAAGATTCATCTTCAGTTGTCCCTTCCTCGTGTGAATGACAAGAAAGGCACTGTGAGGCATTTGTATGCTCTAGCATTTATTTGTAAACTTGTCTACTCTGTGATAATGTTTTGTCTAGAATATGTGGTGAAAGAAAAGATTCTTTTGAAGTCAATGCAGGCTAAAGACAAGGCAGTTTGAGAATGTGTGTGTGTGTGTGTGTGTGTGTGTGTGTGTGTGTGTGTGTGTGTGTGTGTGTGTGTGTGTGTCTGAAAGAGAAAGAGAGATAGAGAAAAATAGTTATAATATCAGATTCATAAAAACATATTGCATGCAGTTCAGGGTAGGATGAAATAGGTGTAATACTCACAATAGTTTGTATTCATAGCTCCCGAACACTAGTTTCTCTTACTTTCATTCTTCCCCGTTCACTTTCAATGGCCGGCCATTTTTGACAAGTGTGACTTTGTGCAATTTTGTACAAAATAAAAGCATTTAAAAGAAAACTTCCTGATTAAACATTAAAGCACACTAGTGTGAGAAACTGCAAATTTTCATAATTTTTTAATCTCATATTGTGAAAATTATTCATAAAAAATGCTTTTTTCACTCCAAAAATGAGGTGCCTACTTTCAGAAACACAAAACTAGTCCTACATGAAGGAATACAAGTTGACAAAAAGAATGAATCCAATATTTGGTGATCATATAGCATAATGAAAGATTTATAAGCAATTCATTTTTGACTGGGAACACCACAAGTGTGACTACGTGAAATAAAAATTAATGAGAAGTACTTATACCCTATGTGAACAAATTCAGTAAGTTTGAGTCCAATGCGATAACATTAACTAGTACTTTGCTGGACCCAGAAAAGATTTTCTTTTTCCTGAATGTCTTATGATGCCCAAATAATAAATCTTAGTTGAGGTAACATAAAAAAAACATAGAGTAAACGGTTAAATTTAATTGACATAACTTGCTGTAGTCTTCTAAATGTTTGACCAAAAACATTTTAGTTGAAATGACTATAAAACTAGTTCACTAAAGGTTGAGCCAATTAAAAAAAAAACTAGTTACTAGGAACTAGTTACTAAATAATAATTAGTTGAAACCACTTGAAATTTTTTACAGTGTGCCTGGGTTTGCAAATTCACCTCAAGTTTGAAGATGCAGAAACAGCAGGGGAAAAAGTGGTTCAAATCAGAATTTAAAATGTAAAAACTCGACTTCTCAATCATATGAAAAATGAATCATTTAATGGTAATGGGACGAGAAGAGAGGGAACTGGTGCAGGCAATATGGAAATCTAATTTTAAAGGCCATTCAGGCCATTCGTTGATAGGGAGTATTTCTTATAGAACTGCACTTGGAATCTGACATCTGCTCATTGAACATACAGCGTTCATTAAACAAATGAAGTGAAATCACTCACAGTCCAAATACATGGCCAAAAAAAAGAAACCTAAATTGACAAAAATAATACTCTGCCTCTTCGAATGCTGTCTTTTGTCTTCCTTGAAGCTGAAGTGTGTCATTTCTGTACCACTACCATCACAGAATTGGAAAAAAAAAAAAGTTTCCTGAATATTCCACTGCCATTGGTTGGCAAAACAGATAGCCCCGCCCCCAAACTCACATCATTGGTTCAGTCAATGTTGCTGAGTCAGGATGCAGAATACTGTTTTGATAGCACCGCAGTGTTTACAAAGGAATCAAACTACAGATGGCTTACTTATAGTTGTCTCTGAATATTAAGCTGGGATAGTACAAAAGGTATAAACGCCATCTTTAAATTCCCCGGTTTTAAACACAAACCATCTGGGATCAACAGAGCACTGAGCACCAGCATTTTTGCTTCACTACCCACCCAGCAAAACTGATCTGTCACAGTGAGGGCTCTTCAATGAGATCACTCCAGTCTATCAGACCAAAAAAAAAAAAAAAGGTACAGCTAGCCTGAAACATCTTCCTAACCATCATACATGTTTGTTGTAATACTTGATGTAAATGGAAGAGTGCGGGTGTTTTACCTTGGGAGAGTGTCCACTGATTGAGCTTCACATGGTACATAATGGACCGAAGTTTCCAGTGTTGAACCAGTGGATAACCAGTAACCTCACTGTAGTTTACCATACCTAAAATACACAGAAGATGAGAAACAGTCATATTTGGGAGAGGGAAAAAAATGAAATGAATGAATGATATTGTTCGACAACGTCATGGATTTCATACAGAAACAGTAAGTTCTGGAAGGACAAATGTGACCCAGGAAGACCAGTCATAAGTAGCACGGGTATATTTGTAGCAATAGCCAAAAACATATTGTATGGGTCAAAATTATCGATTTTTCTTTAATACCGAAAATCATTAGGATATTAAGTAAAGATCATGTTCCATGAAGGTATATTGTAAATTCCCTACTATAAATATATCAAAACTTAATTTTGATTAGTAATATGCATTGCTAAGAATGTCATCTGGACAATTTTTAAGGCGTTTTTCTCAATATTTAGATTTTTTTGCACCCTCTGATTCCAGATTTTCAATATTTGTATCTCGGCCAAATATTGTCATATCCTAATTGAAAGCTTATTTATTCAGCTTTTATTTGTTGTATGAATCTCAATTTTTTTTTTTTTTTTTTTAATGGCCCTTATGACTGGTTTTGTGGTCCATGGTCACAAACAATTTTCACTCAAAAACTGCTAGAAAATTTCACAACTGATTACAAAGAAATAGCAAGTAACAGAATTAAGCATGAAACATTTAAGAAAGACTGAACTAGTATTTTCTTGCAAAATGTACTCCATCAAGCTTTGTTTTATTTCAACTTTCAAAAAATGTATTTTTAACAGTGTAGAAGAGATTGTAGCTTGTTCATCAACATTTTTGACCCGTTTTCCTGGAAGAGAAAGGTTGTACATTTTATATTACTTCATTGCTTTACTTTTTCTGTACTTTTAAGAGTGTGTTAGCATACAGATAATCTCAAAGCTAACACACGTGGGCTAAAAGCGAGCAAACTTTAATTATGATTACACTGGGTCTTTAAAAATAAATGTAAGTTTATGAAACTAACGGGTTCTGCTTTGTGCTGTGTTGACAGCTGATGCAGAGTAAATGTGACTGTGAATCCCTTAATACACTGACAATCCCAATATGAAATGATTTTTTTGGAATGGTGTTTGCTAATTCTAACCTTGCTCAATTGGGTATATTCTCTGCACTTCATGAGCGCATGACTGCATCACTGCAAAGTGCACCCCGATCTGCTGTTGCTCGAAAATCACAGTATTTGGATTACACAGAATGAAATGAGGCACAAAAAACAAACAGTTTTTCTGTCAGTTCTAAAATGAGTCCTGGAAATGAAAGCACTGACTTGAAACTAAAATAATAATACAGGATTTCTCATACATTTCTACACATTGAGAATAAATCACACTTGCTAATATTGGTGGATTATCTTAAAGTACAAAAATGAAATTTATGTCATGTCAGAAGATAACAGTGTTTCCTAGAAAATTCTTACCATAGAGGATTACCATAGTATTATTAATAGAAGACACAGAGTAGCTCAGCAGATTTGTGTGAATGAAATCCATTGCGGCATTATTTCATTTATCATCCCAACTCTCTTTAACATATGAGCCATCGCTTTTTTTACCCGCGGTTACCCTGTGAGCTAAAATCTCACATATCGCCATATGTTGAGCAGGCGGTGTAATCAATCATCTCGTCTCCTACAGCAACTGTCAGCCGTGCCTTGCCATCTAGGGAATGCACAGCCATGTTTCAATTTAACCTCACCTTAATATATAGCACATCTGGCTGATCGCACAAATTCAAAGCATATCCGGTCTTCAACATGCTGGCTGGGCATTAGAGCATATTGCTTTCTAAACTTGATCTGACACGTCTTTAGAACTACACCCATTCTGTTCTGTCTGTAAAAAATTAATTCCTCTTGACATTATCATGGATTTGCTTCGCTGAATCATTTTAGGCCAGCACTAACATACGAAATGATGGATTTGCAGAAATAATGAATTCAAAATATCTGTAAGCTGTTGATAGGAGGAATCCCATTATAAACAGAGCACAGGTGCTAGAGACAAAAGCACTACATCATCAGCTCAAAGCCTTTTGTCTTAATGAGCGGGACATTCTTGGACTCTTAATGAGGAAGACAGACACTGAGTGTGCTGATACGCTCAATAACTTGACAATGTGTAAGGTCCAGGGCTGGGAAGGTTATTTTTAAAATGTATTTCACTACAGATTACAAAATACATGCTTTAAAAAGTAATCAGTAATGTAGCATTTTGTTAGATTACTCAGGTTTAGTAACTTAATCTAAATACTTAAGCTATACAAAGGAACATATTAACTTAATGTCTTGTTTTTATGTTTTCTCTTTGCATTTTTTTAACAACATCAGTTTTACACAGCATTTCTATGAACAACAACAACAACAACAACAAAAATGTTATGTCATTTAAATCTACCAATCAATGTAAATTCAATTTGAATACAATGAATGGGATTCCGTGGTGTTTCATGCTGCATTTCAAGCTTCAAAACGAATCCAAACACACCAAACATATATCATAAAAGTATAGCCAAAACAACTGGCACAATTCTCCAAAGTTTTACAATAGATTTGTTTAATGAATGGACCAAACTTTAAAGTGCCCCTATTATGCCTTTTCGAATATTACCTTTCATGCAGTGTGTCATGTAGCTGTATGTGAACATAAACTATCTGCAAAGTTGTGAAGCTGACATTGCACAATAAATAAAGTTATTGTCTATCAAAAAAAAAAGAGTCGGCTCGCAATCAGCTAAACGAGTCTTCAGGAATTTGAATCTTATTCTGTTACGGCTGTACGTCACAAAGTAACACATTTGCATAATCTTGGCCCACGTTCTACATCGCGAAAAACTTGCTATCACATCTTATAATTACCACAAATTTGTTAACACTTGACACTTACTGAAAAAGTCCTGCTCCAGTCATGCTTGCGAATCAGTCTCTTTTTTCTGCGTTAGGCTAACCGGGACTTGTCATAGCGCTTGCATATTGTTGCTCTTTTGTTGGTTTTGATTGCTTCTATTGTCTTCATTTGTAAGTCACTTTGGATAAAAGCGTCTGCTAAATAACTAAATGTAAATGTAAATAACTGTATTTTAAATACATTGAATTATTGAACAGCTAGTAAACTAGTAATACTACACATTCTCAACAATTATGCTTTAAGCAGTGTATTAGTGGTTAGTATGTTACACTCTAAGAAAAGTCTGTACAAATAGGGCACAATCTATTATGTTCATATGAAATTAATTTCCGTATTGTTTTATTTACCTGCATTTTAAATTACACATTGCATTTTTGGGTTACTGGGTTATAATGGATAATGTCCTTGAAAATTAACAGTATCTTTTCTATTTTTCATAGAGTGTATTAACTGATCAACAATTGCAGGAACAAGTTACTAACAAAGTGTATCATAAATGAACAATTATTAAATTATTATTATTATTGAATTGAACAATTGCAAATAGCAGCTAACTCAGTTCACATGATGTGTGTACTGCTAGGCATCTTTGGATTCCTCTTTTTGTGTAATTTGGATGGAAAATGTGTGCTTTTTAATTGTCTGAGTCACTTATCAAAAATTGCTAAAAGCCAAATAAATTTTAAAAATTGCTAAATATGTTGCTAGGTGCTTTTGGAAGAAAACGTTGCTAGGGTAGGGTGAAAAGTTGCTAAATTTAGCAACAAAATTGCTAAGTTGGCAACACTGGTTATGGCAATGGGCGATTCGTTTCCGACACGTGCTGGACGCGGTAGACCAATCACAAAGGACTGTGCCATCTGACCAATCACAGCAGTGAGGGCTCACAAAAAGGAGGGGTGTAGAGAGACTGATTCTTTGAACTGCTTCGCACCAATCATTTAGAAATGAGATAAAATTAAATCTATTTTCTGAGAAAACTAAAGTGTTTTTTGATCTTACATGCATGTAAACCTGTTTAGGAGACTCATAAAACAATATTAGCAACCTTAAAAATGGCATAATAGGGGCACTTTAAGTGATTACTTCATAATCCTCTCTATGCACAAATTGAATCATGAACTCGCACTACCGCGCCAAATTTGATCTATTCTAGAACATTTCGATTGAATAAAGACACACAAAGCTATCGTTTGACTTTATAAACTTTTATTTCATGCATGATTCGTATGGATCTGTTAACTGAATTCAAAGTGTGAAATCTAGGAGAATTCAGTGTCATTTTTCAATTAAATTCTTAGAAATATTAAACGTAATGATTCACCACTGAAAATATGAGAAAATAGAAAAACGAGTTGCTGGACAAAATTTTTCAAAGATCAAGAACAACTTCCCACAAGATGTTTTTTTTTTTCAGATTAGACATTGCATCCTCCGATGCTGATAGAAGTTTTGTTGCAGGTAAGCATTGCACTGCACTGAGATGTTACGTTATCTTTTTCAGATTTATATAATAGTCTTTGTATTTCCACAAGAGAAATGCATTACGCGAATGGCTTTCTTTTGTGTCGTCCATTTATGTGTGTGTGTGTGTGTGTGTGTGGGGGGGGGTTATATGATAGATATGACTGAATTCACGACAAATGTAACAAAATTAATGCATTTTTGTCACATAGGAAAGCACTTGAAATGCATTGACTTTGAGCTAGACTGCTGGAAAGTTACTGCTAATAAATTATGTGGTCATTTCACCTTCATGTCGTTCCAAACCTGTATAACTTACTTTCATCTGTTGTACACAAAAGAAGATTTTGTAGAATGTTACCAAACCATTTTGGTTACCCTTGATTTCTACTGTATGAACAAAAATTTCTTGAATTTCTCAAATTATGTTCCACAGAAGAAAGAAATTCATACAGGTTTGGAATAACATGATGTTGAGTAAATGATGACAATTTTCATTTTTGGGTGAATCTCCATTTAAGAACTTTATTATTTGTAAATAATACACACCTAATTTATATAAGACACTGATTAATCAGGCCCTTATTGAATTAACATTTTACTTAAATTAAAATTCATTAGAACTAAACATTTAAAAAGAAATAAGTCCTTGCTTATAATTCAGAGTTTAGCTGACTAGTATTAGTAGGATGGTGGTCTCATGGTTATATGGTTTTTAAAATAAGTAATAATAAACTATAAAATTTGTAGTTAAAAACTAAACATAAAGAAACTACAAAACACCTTCTATAAAATTAAAATATTCCATAATACGTAATAACAGTAACATTTATAATAAATACATTTCTGCCAACACAGGTTATTTGTACAGTGTTAATAACTTCAAGTTAATACTATGGTGCTGATGGTGACAAGCCTATTGGCGTTTTCAAATATACCTCATTGTTGTGGCTGTTTTCAGCTAGCATCACTACAGAACTTTTAATGTTCTCATATCACACGACTGTATAACAATTCTGTGTCACATTAGAATGGATCAAGCGACTTGCGCTGTCTATCACTTAATCATGGCAGAAGCACGGTGCACGTTCATCAGAGTTGTGCGGGTGACTGATGCTGCTCTGCTTTGGCTGGCGGATGCATCGGGGAGCGCAGCTTCATGCTTTTGGAGTATTTGCTTTATGCAGTTTTGCATGCACTGTAGTTAAAAAACAGCTCCTAATATCGGGGAGCTCTCTCTTGTTTCGGCGATCGGCCCACTACTTGAATGGAATGTTCCGGTGCCTCCGATGGCCAGGCCTATGCACTCTGTCACCCCACCCCCCATTAAAATTCAAAGTAATCCCTTTGGTAATCTAAAATACTTTTCGGATGTAACTGTAATTTGATTACCACCTATTTAAAATGTAATTATAACGAAATACAGTTACTCATATTTTGTATTTTAAATAGGCTACGTAATGCTGTTACATGTATTTCGTTACTCCCCAGTCCTGGTAAGGTCATAGAAAAATCTTAAACTGTTCTTTAATCAAAGTCTTACATGGTTAAAGCAAACTCAATTTGGCACACATTTTTGCCTTTTTTATGAGTCAGGCATGGTTTAAAATATGTGATATGTAAATGTAAAATAGTGAACTGAAAATGTAAAACCTCCCAATCTTTCCAGTCAAGGGGGAAAAACAGACCCTCATGCTAATCTATTAGCGTTGTGCTAATACTGTATGTCAGGCTCATCAGTGAGCTGGTTATATTATATAACAAACCATATTATCCTGATGTCTTCAATATTTTCATTTTTATTTTATTATTATTTTTTTTTTATTATTTTTTTTTTTTTTTGCAGAATGCATTAACTTCAAAAGTGGAAAAAGGAATAGTAAAGACATTTACATTGTTTAAAAAATAAAACATAAATAAATAATAATAAATAAATTCCCAAAACAGTGAAAAGTTTGGAATAATTCACATTTTTAATGCTTTTAATCAAAAACACAGTAAAACAGTAAAAGTTAATATTGTGAAATATTATTACCATTCAAAATAATTGTATTCTAATGTAATAATGTATATTAGCTGTGATGGCAAGGCTAAATTTTCAGCAGTCATTACTCCAGTCTTCAGTGTTATATGATTCTAATATCCTGATTTGATGAAAATAAAAAATAAATAATAATTATCATCGATAAATGATTATCATCGACGTTGAAAACAGTTGTGTTGCATTTTTGTGGAGACTGTAATAGACTAAAAATTTGGGTGTAAAATAAATAAAGGTCACACTTTATATTAGGTGGCCTTAACTACTATGTACTTACATCAAAAACAAGTACAATGTACTTGTTGTTTTGCAAAACACTTTTACTGCTACTGAGGTGGGATATGGGTGAGGTTATAGGGACAGGTTTGGTGGTATGGGTAGGTTTAAGGGTGGGTTAAGGTGTAAGGGATGGGTTAACAGTGTAATTATAAATGTAATTACAGAAATTAATTACAGATGTAACTACATATAGGTATTTTTTAAAATATAAGTACAATGTAAAAACATGTATTTACACAATAAGTGCATTGTATCGAATGATTAATTTAAATGTAAGTACATAGTAGTTAAGGCCACCTAATATAAAGTGCGACCTAAATAAATAATAATAAGTAATACTTTTATTCATTAAATTGATTAAAAGTGACAGTAAAGACAATTAATATTATAAAGATTATATAACATTGATTTGAGCTATTAAGCTTCTTTTTTTCACAGTTAGTATTATGTATTATATGGTAAAAGTATTTTGTACAAACAGTTATTAACTCACTAACACAGTTGAACAAAGAGCCCAATTCGTCTGAAGCAGAACACCTCCAAATCCATACGCTCCTGCACTCTCTGGGGCAGACGGCTTTCTGACACGGAGCACAAATGTGATGAATAAGCTCCTAAATGCGCTGCTCTTGCACTATCCTCACCTTGTGCAGTTCCCACTTAAAACCATCTAAAAGAGGACCCGTGTGCCCCTGTAGAGTGCGGCAGTGTCAGAGCGAAGCGTGTCAGAGTTTGGATAAATAATAACAAGCGTCGAGTGCACAGCCCCTCTTTTCTTTTTACTCCACTAAAACCCTCAGCTTCAGAGGGCCATGTCTCCTTTTTTACCCCATGGGCGCCTTGCTCTCATTGTCTGACAGAATGATTAATATGACTGAACTTCACATCACAAACACAAGTTCAGAGGCTGGTGTCATCTTTGCCATTCTGCTGCGTGCCTTTGGGTGGTGGCATCATTAGCTGGGAATGATCAGGCATGCAGGCAGACAATCAAGGCCCACGCTACCATTTGAACATGAGAGTGAGCACAAAAAACCAAGCCTTAAATAAACACACACCCATATCTGTTTAGAAGGGCTAAACATATGTACACACATATGCACACTGTCAGACAAATATCAAAGTGACAAGACAAGAGAAAATCGTAATATCAAATTACACACACTCTACGCCCTGAACAGTGGGGAGACAGCCCATAACTCATGAAGGCGTGCGTAAATCTTACTGTTTAAAATTCCTTTGCTGGGAGATTCACAGTGACAACCACTGCTAGAAGACATCGTATGGCTCATGAAACCCCATTAACAGCTGCACCCTGAGTTCACTCTTGGATGAGTGAAGGAACACATGACTACAGGGGAAATGATTGAACACTGGGACGTATCTCAGATCTAACAGAGGGCTAATGGTAAAGCTGTGAAGTCGACTCAAACTCAGCACACTGTTAAGAGTCAAATGTAAAAAATAAGTCTAAAATACCTTTAAAAAGTTTCATGTGGTAATAGTGTTAAGCAAAAACAATGGTAACTTATGGTCATTTATTTCAAAGACCAATTCTCACTATTAACTAGTTGCTTAACATCAGTGATGGGAATAACGGCGTTATAAATAAACAGCGTTATTTTTTTCAGTAACGAGTAATCAAACGAATTACTGTTTCCCCCGTTACAACGCCGTTACCGTTACTGACAATAAAATGTGGCGTTACTATATTATATTATTAGAATTTAATTTTTTAGGTTCATCTGAATGGATGCGCAGTGTAGCTGTATTTGACGTACCATAAACTCTAGTGTGAAGCGCACGACTCCGTCGCTTTCTCTCACATACACTCACGCAAAGAAAGATACAGAGCAAGAGAGTGTTTCATAACATGCAGAATTGACGCGCTACATATAAACGATATTCTTTCTTGTATGTTCCTGTCAAAATAACGGAGTTCCTTTGGAATTCTTCAGCTTTTAAGAACTGCCGCTTTCTCTGGTAGTGGGCGGAACTAATGCGCAAACGACAATCTCATTGGCTGGCGCTCATCTATTATCATCACTGTTTTGATTTCAGCAAATCAATTAGAGCGAACACAGACAACGTGATTAATATTCATGAACCCAGCAGCTCATTAATCCTTAGTGCGTGTTATATTGATGACAAATATGCATTCATACTTGGTTATTCTAATTACCAGAGTTCTATCATCATATAATATAAAATTATCATAATATTATATTATAATGCTTGACTGACTGATACTAAGTGTCAGTAGATAAATAGTGTAGATTAATGTACAATGTTTTATAATAATAATTTATTCTTTTTAGTGTCCATTTCATTAATTTAACATATTTAATATTGGGGGCATCCAAAGTTATTTGACATTTGAACATTTTTTAAAAAGTAATGCAATAGTTACTTTCCCTGGTAATTAGTTACTTTTATAATAATGTAACTCAATTACTAACTCAGTTACTATTTGTGAGAAGTAACTAGTAACTATAACTAATTACTTTTTTAAAGTAACATGCCCAACACTGCTTAACATGCATATTACTAGCATATTGTTGGTTTATTAGTACTTATAAAACACATATAAATGCCATATTCTAGATCCCTTAATCCTACCCCATACCTAAACTTAACATCTACCTTACTAACTATTAAAGGGAAAGTTGACCCAAAAAACAAAAATTCTGTCATTAATTACTCACCCTCATGTCGTTCCAAATCTGTAAGACCTTCGTTCATCTTTGAAACACAAATTAAGGTATTTTTGATGAAATTTGAAAGCTTTCCGATCCTCCATAGACAGCAACAGAACTACCACGTTCAAGGCCCAAAAAGGTAGTAAGGACATTGTTAAAAAAAAGTCCATGTGACATTAGTGGTTCAAACATTATTTTATGAAGCTACAAGAATACTTTTTTAAAAAACAAAAACAACACATTTATTCAACAATTTATTCTCAATTTCTTTTGAATCACTGATGTCACATAGACTATTTTAACAATGTCCTACCTTTCTGGGCCTTAAATATGGTAGTTCCATTACTGTCTATGCAGGGTCAGAAAGCTCTCAGATTTCAATTGTTGAGTACTTAATGACAACATTTTTATTTTTGGATGAACTATCCCTTTAATAAGCAGCAAATTAGGAGTTTATTGAGGCAGCAGTCGTAGTTAATAGTTAGTTAACCGCAAGAATTGGTCCCTCAACTGAAGTCTGACTAAAACAATTTTATGTAATATAAGTGAATCGACCTTATACATTAAGTTACACCAAGAAGTATTTAAATGTTACGTAGATCAGGTGAAAGTGGTCACTTTTTTAGTGTTCAACACTGTGAAATATTAAAAACACATCCAATCTGCATTCTAAGTGTCAAAACTGTACTTTATATTACAGAAACTATATAATATTTTGGTAACACTTTACTTCAAGGTCTCTTAACTAGTTGCTTATTAGCATGCATATTACTAGAATATTAGCCATTTATTAGTAGTAATTAAGCACATATTAATGCCTTATTCTACATGACCTTATTCCACATCCCTAATCCTACTCAATACCTAAACTTAACAACTAACTTACTAACTATTAATAAGCAACAAATTAGGAATTTATTGAGGGAAAAGTCATAGTTAATAGTGAAAATGTGTTCCCTATTCTTAAGTGTTACCAATATTTTACACAATAGTGGGAGTGGACTGTTGGAGTACAATGCTGACATGGCTGTTATGTCAAGTGAATTTTTTAAATGAAATGTGTTGACATACCAAAACATGGCATACAACAATCAACAATGGTTTCAATCAACCAATATAACCTAACTGAAACGTTCAGAAAACCTAAACATTTTACCCCAAAAATAAATCAATTAAATTAAATTGCACTACACTTTTACAATTCATCCATAAATACAATATTTCAATTAAGCAAATTACTGTTTGATGCAATTTCTCTATATATGTATCATGGTAAAGTGGTGCTTCAGATTATTTCACTTTAAGAAATTACTGTTAAATTGTGTCAAATTCTGGCAACAGTTTACGCTGCAATTTCAGTAAATTTAGCCTAAAAACCAGTTAATTACTTATTTGTCTCTGCACATCATGCTGGCATAGGAGAATACATTTAACATTGAACTTGTAAACTTCTTCTTTAACACCTTCTTTGTGTAAATGAATGTAAAAATTACAAATCCTATTCATCGTTCAAGTAACCCAACTCATTAACCCAGTCATTTGAGAAACTGACAGAACTTATAAAACTTTCTTTCAAATTAAAAAGACAACAAGATATCACATTTTCAGCAGCACAAGCACATGTGAAATGAAATAACAGTGTGCAGTCTGCGTTCTTGTGTGCTGTCAATGACGCTGCGAGGTGTAAATATGTGAAAGCACAAGACTATTCAAATGTTTCTGGTTATTATAGCTCCTTAGTGACATTTAAAAGACATATTTTGTCTTACTGACATTTACCGCCCTTCAAATTAGCATACAAGAAGGACGCATGCATCTGAGTGCATCCTGTAATTGAGTCAAAAAGTCATGAAAACAAATTAACACAGTAAACAATTTGGCCAACAGGACACTATCCGTCAAGAGGATCTATCTGTTCCAAATATAGATGCTCGAGGAGGAGCGGACACTTCTTAAAAGATCAAGGTGACACACTTTCCCTCTCAGCCATACTGAGGGACGTCTCTATCAGAATCTCCAGACATCAGAGCAGATAGCTGCCTCTGTGCTCTACTGGTCACTGGGCCATATGCTGCCATTTTAATTGAGAGGGACTTTGGGAGAGGGACTATGTGCTCCAGAATGAATCACTGCCACTCAGACTGATGTCAGTGATCACAAGGGTTCTCCAAACCAGCAAGACCACAGGGAGAATGGATGTTGACACCACCACTGCTGCCTGTATCCTTAACTAGACATGAACCTATGCACATAAGTTCCTTCTTTCATTCAACTCATCGCTCTAAAACTTCCAGATCCCCGTAGATGCCAAAATTGGGGTGTTTGCATCGGCCACAGGCATCTGAAGGGCCACCCGTGAAGGATCCAGGGCCCATGCTGTGGCACCCACTGTATTAATTATCACATCTAATGTTGTCGGCTAATTAATTGACGTTTACAGCAGGAAATGGCTCCAGCAATTCTATGCAATTAATCAGTGTCAAAGAATAAATTAAACCCCAAATGTGATTACCATTGAGGACTGCGCCCAAAATTGAATTTTAATGGGGCGTCTTTTTTTTTCTTTCTCTCTGTGTATGCCACATCAAGTTCTGTTTTCAACTGAAATTATGGATTTATTCCACACTTTCATCAGCAAAATGTATGAGTGGATACAGCAAAACAAAGAAGTTGTGTAGATGATGGTTGAAATAAACGTAAAATGTCTGTAATTCCATCCACAAAATGGCAAAAAGAGTATTTATTAATTAGGAGATGCAATTAGCACAAAAAGGTTCAAGTTCGTACATTCTGTAGAACGTTCATGCACAACTGGATTCCAGTTTGCATAATTATAGAATAATTATCAGTGACATTCGTGAACTGCTAAACTCAACTTGTAACACAAGCTGTTGTAATATGAGGGACAAAAATGTCACATTGCTTTAGCAACTGTTCTGGGGGCATGTAAAGAACAAGTCAAAAGATTGTGAAGAATGTCTTTTCAATTACGGCAGAATAGGCAAAGCTGTTTTTACCCTCCTATTCATTTTGAATCGAACTGAACTATTAGAGGAGGGTATAATTTTCTTGGCATTCGACGAGTGCAGCGTTATGGCAGACATAAATTCCACATTTGTATATAAATAAGTGACAGATGCAGCAGACTAAACAAGCAGCAAAACTCGCACCACATGCTGTCTCTGAAAAGCATAAACAATAAATAAACAAAGATGAAAAGGAAATGTGATGTATTCTGGCATCACATATATCAATTAAACATGAACTTCACAAATCATCCATAGGCTCTGTGAGACTTCTACTCAAAAAACAAAGAATTAAACATCCAAAATGCAGGACTATTAGGCCAAAACTTCTACCCCAACACGAAAATAGTGTGAAAATATATTAAAGATGGAAAATTGCATTTTATTTTGTTGAGATATGCTCAACTAGAGATAACATTAAAGGCAAGCTTTTAACAGCTTCTTATTCTTGAATGTAGTGTACAATGGCTTTGCAATAATCAAAATGCATTAAGGGATAAACAACGGTTCTGCATTCGCGTTGGGTGGTTGCCTCCACGAAGTGCATTATAATCCTTTAATGCATTGCTAGCCGTTGATTATCCCGCATATTCCATGGTCATTTGTCAAGTAGTAGAATGGTAAAACTTGTCTAGCATTCTGCCCGCTTCTACAGAGCCCCTTAAGGGACTTGGTGCGAAAAATTTGGGGTGGAAGGAAAACATGTTTTTTAAATGTTTTTCGTTCTCTCGCAAAACGTTGCGTTCCCTTGCAAAACTTTTGCGTTCTCTCGCAAAGATATTTGCATTCCCTCGCAAACCGTTTGTGTTCTCTTGCAAAGATATTTGCGTTCTCCATGTTCACAACAGAACGGTTCATAAAGTTGTATTTTGATCTTGGACTCAAGTATAAAGAAATACATTCTAAAAACGCTTAATGTTTTAAAACAGTGACGGAGGACCAAGTTAGATAATGCTGATAAAACTATTAGGCTAATATTAATAACCTTATTAATAATATTAGTATCAATAAAGCAGAATAGCCCAGAATATGAACGCAACGCTCTGCACTTTAAGCCTTTTCTCCCCCATAGAAAAGCTTAAGGTAGGCTAATGAATGAAAATGTTATTATGGACAGCCCAGAACAGAGCGCCCAGTGCATAGCGTATATCTTCAATAAAATATAAAACTTGGGCTTTATTAAGCCACAATAAGCACGCTTTTCTATGAGGGAGAAAACACTCATCGTGCAATTCAGAACATGCGTTCAAATTCTGCTTTATTAATAGCAATATTATTAATAAGGTTATTAATATTTGCCTAATATTTTTTATCAGTATTTATTATTATCGAATTTGGTCCTCCAATGTCACTGTTTTATTGTAGAATGTCCCAAAACCGTGCCTTGAACTAAGCACTGACTGTATTTCTTATACGAGTCCAAGCTCAAATTAAAATTCTAGCTGTAACCACCGCAAGCTGTAAAGTAAAGAGGAAGAGTTTGTCCGAACTCAACTAGTTTTGCAGAGAACGCAAAATTTTTGCGAGGGAATGCAAAGTTTCTCAAGGGAACGCAAAAGTTTTGCGAGAGAACACAAAACGTTTCAAAAATATTTTTTCCTTCCACCCCGAATTCTTTCCACTCACCCCGAATTTTTCACACCACCAAGTCCCTTAAGGAGCTCCGTACGCTTCGAATCAGACACAGAGATGAAATAGTGGAGTAAGACCACATTTATTTGAATGAATAATAGTATGTATTTTAATTAATTATCGATCGAACGAGATCACCTCGTTGCTGGGGAATATGTAGCGATCTATCTATCTTTTATTTTATTAATAAAAATCGCGGGGAAGCGTTGGAAGTTTACGTGTGTGTGCACTGTGCAGCACAATGTGCGATCTCTCTCTCTCTCCATGTGTGTGTATGTGTGTGTGTGTGTGTGTGTGTGTGTGTGTGTGTGTGCGAGCGAGTGATGGTTAGTGTGCATCAATTAAAGCAGCGCATTAATATAGAACGGTGATTAAACTGACTTGGAAATACCTGTGCATCAAGTAAGGGATAATCAACGGCTAGCTGTGCATTAAATGATTTGAATGCACGACGTGGAGGCGAAGAACCACCTGACCATGCACAGCTAGCCATTGATTATCCCATTTATGCCATGGTCATTTGCCAGCATTCACATATTAAAGATGTTAATAATATTTGCTCTGCAATATTTGACCGGAACGATAAAAATGACGGTTATTTTCATCTGTATTACTATTCAACTGTAACTGTATGTTACTATGGTTACCAATGTTTTTGGGAAGCGCATTAATATTAAACCGACCTGGGACTACCTGTGCAGTTAAACGAATTTAATCAACACCTGCCAGCCAATCAGAATCGAGTATTCAGACAGACCATGGCATAAACGGTTATACTGCATACCTGCCAGCCAATCAGAATCCAGTATTCATACAGACCATGTAATAATGGAAAACAACAACTTCATAATACAGACACAGAGATGACATTCATAATAATAAACAAAAACACAATTCATGATGGTACTACAACTATTGATTATTGAGCAGCTAAGCTAATGTATAAAAAGATTACTTTGCTGATGCCACACTCTGGCTTGGGAACTGACTGGAAATGATTCCCTGAAGGTGTGACCTCCTCTACGAATTCCAATTACTGACAGGTCTAATAAAGTATAGATAGCATGTGAAGTTCCCGACTGCGAAGAAAACATCCTAAAGGAGCACCTGTCATAACAAGAATAAACATGAACCGTGTTCTGTATTCTGAGGCTACAATAAACAAATACACAAGTGGCCTTGGAAGTCATCAGAGTTTTCTTTCTTTATTTAATTATTTTTACTGGGAGGTATTTTGTACTGCAGTTTATAGAAAAATTCACAGACTGTATTGCAATTAAGCAAATGAATCAACTCCTGGGTCAACATGCTAATTTGTTTGATGTAAGCTTGCATCTCATTTACTGGAGATGCAAGTCTGAATCATTATTTATTAAAGATCTGCTTTCTGCTCAAAATACAGATGTGATCTGGTCACAGAGTCCTTTAGGGAGTTAAGTAGAATTAAACTGTTCATGCCTATTAAATCACAGTTCTGAATTTGACTTTTGCCGCAAACAGGATTCAGAACTACAATTTAAATCTTAATGCAAGGAAGCAGAATTAAAATAACTAAAACAGACAGACAGACATTTAAATAGATAGATAGATAGATAGATAGATAGATAGATAGATAGATAGATAGATAGATAGATAGATAGATAGATTTTCTTGTAAATATACACCATTGATCTGTTTTATTTATAACTATGAAAATAAAATAACATTTACAGTGTAGATATTAGGGGTGGCACGGTACATGAAAAAACACCCGAACCGTTCGGTTCGCTTGTCTCGGTTCGGTTCGTGTGCGTCGCACGGTTCGACGCATGCGCAATGTAGCCCCGTTCTCAGACAGTTTTGCCTCAGACAGTTTCTTGCGAACATACAGTGATTGTGTTGAACTGAACGCGTCTCTCATGTTGACTGACAAGGGAGTATACTTTAAAGGCTTGCGCACTCAACTGTTTGCGAAAAGGAGCTTTGTGCTCGAGTATCCTAACGTTACCTCTCTCATTCGGCACAAATCCAAATATTGCATAATATTTCCATATTTGCGATGTAACATATCTGAATGCAAAACTATAATTTATTATGTAAATGATAGGCTTTGTACTTCAGTCGCGTTCCAACGGTGACACAGAGGCGCGTGCGCTGATGTTTGGCTCAATTAATTTTATTTTGATAAAGTACCAACTGCGTTGTCAAGTTAGCAACGCTGGGACTGATGTGTTTTGTGTGTGTGTGTGTATGTGTGTGTGTATGTGTGTGTGCGTGCGCGCGCTCCACTGCGATCACTTCAACTGTTTCCTTATACCAGCAGAATCAACTTTAAACACATATTGTCTTATTAATAATCACTGTATAAAGGTCTGCTTTTATTTGTGTACACTCCCAATGAAAACAAAACAGATTATATATATATATATAACATGTAATTATATTTAGTATTTTCACATCTAAATGGAAAAAAATTGTAATTTGCACTACTGTCTGTTCAAAATAAATGAAAAGAAACTGAGGATAGTAGATTCAAAGGTGTAGAAACTATTTTCACTCAGAAATTGCTAGTAAACTTCACAATTAATTACAAAGAAACAGCAATTATTGAATTAAAACTTTGAATTAAAAATGAAATTTTGATATAGAAAGACTGAAATAGTATTTTCTTGTAAAACATAATCCAAAAATGTTTGTTTTATTTCAAATAATTTTTACAGTGTATATATTTCATTTGTATACCAACAACACAACTTTTCCCTGAAAGCACTGCTTGTATTGTTTTTTTTTATTTTATTATTATTTTTTTTATCACAATTCAACATATTCTTCTCCTTGACATTCCAATTAAAATTCCAACTCATGAATAGAAAAGAACCCAATTCTTCCACTCTGAATTGTGCACAACCTCGTAACACACTACAGATATACAAGAGATAAGAGATAACAGATTAAAAATAACAAGCACACAAAGTAATAAATCACAGAAGACGCAGACAACGTTTTCTGATTCACAGCAAGGTCACCTATCAACTCAAAACTTCTAGACAGCAAAACTGTCCATGACAGAACTCAAGCAGAAATAACACACTGCCAAGCACTAAAAGCACGGTAGATACTCATCGGTTCCACTCCTTCCCGTGTAGTGACTAGGAAACCTCACGGACTGAAACTGCAAGGTGGTATCTGCACACATGAGCAGTGATGAAAGAAGATCCAAACATGAAACAGGAAATCTCCAACTCATCGATCCTGCCAGGCCATTCTTTGGGATTACAGGAACTCCCACTGCAGAGCATCCACAAAGACCTAACTTGATTGGATCCGTCCGATTAAATCTGGGCCTTGTCACTTCTGGGCCGTCTTCAAGAGCTGCATTCGGGAGATTGCCCAAGCACAGCTAATTCTAAGAAGCGGTGAGAAATCCATGTGTCAGCCATTTCACTCAAGTCTCTTTGCAGCCTCCTTTGTGTTTGATGATCAATGGCATCTATTCATCGTCCGCTCACCACCCGGTACCTGCCCAGCAGGCTGTAGCACCTGTGGTGTTTTTGCATCACGTAATGTGTGTTTTGAAGTAATTTCTTTTAGTGTTTTCATTCCGATTGCCATGAAACCGTGCTGGCGTGCGTGTGCCTTTGAAAGAAACCTCAGGCGAATTGTATGTCACAAAGACAAGTGTTGCTTAACCCGGACACCCCACCCTCAAAGAATCTCCATCTGTGGCCATGAATGTGAGTCACCGTTTGCATCAGGAGGCAGAGATGATTTCCCTACTTTCTTTCTTCCAGCAGGAAATCTGCTTAGTGCCAATGTGCTTGCTACATGCATTCCAATTAAATCAAGATGTATTTGCCTTTCAAAGCTTCTCGGCCTTCTTCCTTTCCCTTTGGAATAATTGATGGAGTCCTCTGGTCCTATGATGAATGACTTCCAACCCAGAGATGAATAGAAAGATGAATGCGTTGCCCTGAGAGGGTTGGGAGGAACGGCTCCAGGAGTGCTGACATAGTGACAAATACACTGACCGTCGCACCAACTTGCCCAAATCAGCAAGGGAGGGTGGCAGAGGCCTGACAACTTCAACGACTGCTCGGGTTTGTGCCACTTGCCCGTACCGTACCCAATTACCTGAGCTAGTAACTAATTTAACCTCAGGTGAGTTTCAGAAGTGACGTCTCGAGACAGTCGAGGGAAAAACACAGCGATGATGTATTAAGGGCATGAGCGAGAAACAAAAGCTTATCTTAAAACAGGAGTTCAAACATTTTTTACCCCACTTCTTAAATGCTGCCGTAAAGAATTTTGCAACGAGGTTACAATGAGCAACAAGAAAGAAACACTTCATTTAAAACTTGACTGTGACTTAAAGGGACAATAAAATCAAAACAAAAAAGGATATATGAAGTCCTATAATTTTCTTCCTGGTCTCATGGCATAAAGGTACCTGAGGACACATTTTAGCGAGACACGAAATACGTACCAATAAGTACATATCACTGCAGTTTACAAAAGAAATGAACACTAGAGGCAGTAAAACTCAGACACCTTTTATTCATTTTCACACAAATTTCTTGACTTCAAAACAATATTAATATACTGGTAGATTTGAAAACATGCTTTTGAATGTTAGCATCACACATAGGCTATCCAGCTTCATATCTATGGGTTTTCATAGACGGTAGGTTTGTTCAGTAGCTTAAAGGGTTAGTTCGCCCATTTAAGACATGAAGTTGTATGCAATCCTTACCAGCACTATAGTGCATACACACTGACCCACCCTTTAGTCACCTCCCTGGTCAGAGTTCTGGCCGCTGGAAGTTTTTCAAGATAGTACTCCCGGTTAGTTTCCGGGGCCGCAAAACTGTGCGTTTTTACGTGAAAAAAGTATTTGCGTTTCAAAGCTTGAATAATTTACATCACAAAAAACACGCCTGACAAAATTCATACCTCAGTTTTAATCGGCACTATTTTCTTTCCATTTCTATCAATCCGCGCTGCTGTCAACGTCAACAGTGTGCACGTTCAGATCTCGCTCTCTCTTCCCGTTCTATCTCCATCTGCTGAACTTCGGCATCGGTATACTCCGGTTCATAAAGGTATCCCTTTGGCGTTGTGCTAAAATTACTTTCATCATCATCTGTTCCGTCTGACATTGTGCTAAAATTGGTTTTGTCATCAGAAGTTTCGTAGTCAGACATGTTGTCAGCGAGTCGCGCTATCAACAGCTGATCTGAACGTGCGCACTGTTGACGTTGACAGCAGCGCGGATTGATAGAAATGGAAAGAAAATAGTGCCAATTAAAACTGAGGTATGAATTTTGTCAGGCGTGTTTTTTGTGATGTAAATTAATCAAGCTTTGAAACGCAAATAATTTTTTCACGTAAAAACGCACAGTTTTGAGGCCCCGGAAACTAACCGGGAGTACTATCTTGAAAAACTTCCAGCGGCCAGAACTCTGAACAGGGAGGTGACTAAAGGGTGGGTCAGTGTGTATGCACTATAGTGCTGGTAAGGATTGCATACAACTTCATGTCTTAAATGGGCGAACTTACCCTTTATGGGGTAGGTTTAGGGTTGGGTTGGGTTTGGTGTAGGGCAGGGGTCGGCAACTGGCAGCCCGCGGGCCAAAACTGGCCCGCCAGCAATAATATCCAGCCCGTGCCCGCAGCCAGATTATTTTGATAGCGACAGGTTCTGAAATAGATCTGTCATGACTGCAACAGTTACTCACAATCTGAGTATAGGCCTATGTGAGTGGAGCGGTGTGATTTTGAATGGAGGGAGGAGCAGATTATTTAAAAGTCGGAGTATCGTGGTTTTCACTCGCTCCAACGCGCTGCACCACCGCTCCATCATGAGTACGATTCATGCCAACAGCCCGTAATATAACTGCATATTTAGCAAGAATTCATGAGCGGGACATGGACATGAGCGGGAAGTTATAGTTCGCAAGGAATTTGTTTGTTCCTTCTATTGAATATTTTCGGCTGAAAGCATGATTTAAACAAGTACAACACTTATTCACAAGCAATCGCTCTCAATAATGCATTTAAACAAATGTAGCCTAATCTTACTTCATCTGTATTAAATTTTGAATGAGCAGAAATCCGTAAGAAATGCAGCGATCCGTAGGTAAAATAACTGACGTAGTTATTTTCATCAAAAACAAAATCGGCACAGCAAAAAGCAGCAATTATACCTTTTAATGCTAACAACTATGTTATTAGTTTGTCATGTGGTGGGAAAAAAGTTTGCACATTAGTGTTCCAGTAAGCCACTTTGAAACTTTCCTGTTATTTTATTTATTTAATTTTTTAATATACGTTATGAACAGAACTGTGATATTTCAAACATACTGAAATGCGGAGACGCGGAGCGATGTTTCTGATATCAGTGAGCGACAGGGCCGGCACCAGGGCACCTCAGTCGGGGGGGCATTTAAATTTCTAGGGGTGGCACAAGTCACGGGGGGTGATCTGTGATCGCGTGCAGTTGCTTATACATGCTATTTTTTCTGATTTCACTTTCACTTTTGAACACGTTCAGCAAGGAGGGGAGAGGATGGAAAGGGATGCATAATTTTATGCGCTCTGCAGATGGTGTGCCCATGCTCCTCCAATTAATTATCCATTAACGGTTTAAATAAATAAGTTTGTTAAGAAAACTGAGGGTGCAATGCCATCTAGTGCCGAAAATGTTTTTTGGTCTGATGCCAAACTTACTCGCCGACCCTTGGTGTAGGGCATATTTCCAAAACGATAGAGCATAAACTTTAGTGACAGTCCACGGATATTTGAATTCTGAACCATCGCAATACGTACACTGTAAAAAAAAAAAAAGTTGAGCCAACTTAAAATTTTAAGGCAACCAACTTCAGCAGATTTTTGAGTTTTCTCAACTTGTCGTTTTAAGTTTATACAACAAAATTTTTTGAATCTCCCACAAAAATAAGTAGAGCAAACTCAAAAATCTGCTGAAGCTGATTGCCTTAAAATTTTAAGTTGGCTCAACTTTATTTATTTATTTTTTACAGTGTACCTGAAGCAACGTAATAAAAACACAGCAATACGTACCTTTATCAACATAATAAAAACGTGCCAGGGTTCACGTATTGAACCTGTGTTTTAGCGCCACTCAGTGGACATTTCAGTGATATGTACTTATTGGTACATATTTTGCGTCTCGCTAAAAAGTGCCCCCAGATACGTATGCCATGAGACCAGGTTGGTAATTTCCCACATATCACACAAAATAACACGTCGATACCCATTTTTAATTTTTTTTTTTTTTAGAAGTCTCTTATGCTCACCAAGGCTGATGCATTTGATCAAAAAATACAGTAAAACAGTAGAGTATTATTTCAATTTAAAATAACAGTTTTCTGTTTAACATATTTTAAAATGTAATGTATTCCTGTTACTGCAAAGCTGAATTTTTAGGAGCCATTACTCCAGGCTTCAGTGTCACATGATCCTTCAGAAATCATTCTAATATGCAGAATATCAGTATTGAAAACAGTTGTGTTTGCTGTGCTTTTGTGGAGACTGTGATTAATACAAAACAAAACAAAATAAAAATTGTCTTATTTTATATTTCTATTTAATTCCCTCTTGTTACACATTTAAATTGACTGTAACAGCCTCAAAAATAATCTTGTGTAACACAAAAAGACCTACTGGATTTGAATCACAGTGTTCTGCTGGTGAGAGGACAGAAGATGTGCAATCCAAAGAGCTTTCTATGGATGTAATTAAAAGTCTAAATGGCGTACATGTGTCTAATATAACTAATGAGTCGTGTATTATGCATAATTTGCAGTTCTTGCAATAGAGGAGCTTGGAGAGCATCAGGTGCAGGGTTGAAGAGTCTGAACTGTTGGAGAGCTCCGCACCGAACCACCTGCCTCGTATGCCTCCCTCCCAGGCCTGCAGCACGTCACACTGCAATAGATAAATAACCTCTGTCTTCACAGCCAAGGCCTCAAGCATGACTGACAGAGGATGACTCTTCTAGATTACCCATTTTAATCTTCCCGCAAGTATCCAATATGACCTCTCATAAGTCTCACCTGATGCCATGACCATTATGTCTGAAGACCAGCTATGTCAACCATTGTTTCATTGAGTGAATGCACCTGCACTCCCCAGAAGCTCAAGCAATATTACAGACCCACACCGGACCATTTCATATACTTATGACCTTTAGACTGGATTACAAATTGGAATTGAATGGTGGTTGGGGAATCAAGTTAGCCATAATAAAACTGCTGTAAAATGTGTTAAATGTCAGCTTTTTCTTCTCTAAATTTAGCACAGGGCAAAACTAGCTGTTCAACAACTAGGGCTGGGAATATAACGTGTTAATTTACTGCAATCTAAAAATTGTATTTAAAAATAATAACACATTTAGCATTTAGTCATGCTGCTTACACTGCTATAATTAAAATATAACATACCTACCCTAATTAAAAAAAAATATATATAGTTCAAACCTATTAACATATTTACTGACATACCGCTCAAGACTTACTGATATAAAAATTATAATTAAACTTTATCTGGAGCATCACCTGTGCACAATGCACATTTCTTAATATTAAGCCTAAAATGTGTTTTAATGTCACTATTGATAAGGATTGTATGATCTTTGAATAATATCTTTAAATGCAAGATATGTAAAGTGTACCTGAAGTTATACTTGCAATAGTTCCACTTCAGCACAATCAAATATACTTAAGTATATATTTAGTTGAACAGACAATTAAAGTGCATTAAGTACAAAATTAGTTGTTCCAATTTAGCAGACTTTAAGTATACCAGTTTAGTATACTAAAAATACAATTTCAAGGTATTTTATTAAATACATAAATATCTAAATGTATTTGCAGTATCCTATGCATTAAATAAATGTATTTCAAATACATTTTAGTATATCTTTCACTAAACAAATTTACATGAAAAGGACGTGTATTAAGGTATTAAGACTTATTATTTTTGTGTTAATCAAACACCTTCCTAAATTAACTTATTTATTGTATTTTTTTTTTACTGGAATATTTATTCTACCATGAGAGCAATTCAAATTTGAAGTACCACCTAAAAAACATGCTGCCCAAAACACTGTCTGACTAAACTTAGACTTAAACTTATGACAAGATACACATGAAAAGATATAATATATAAAGAAACACACATATATATGTATTACAGTACATAACATTCTGTAGCTGCAAATAGCTGCAGGACAAAGAAAACATAAACAAGCACGTAAGATTTCTATTCTGTTTGGCCTTTCCTGCTGTTTATTCTACATCAGACCTTAAGGACTATAATCCTTCATTCTTTGGCAGTATGATATGGGTGGCTGAAGCCAGAGGGGAAGAGTATGATGAAAGATGCAGCATTCTGAAGCCTCATTTGACGGTACTGCATTTCCCCGCTCCCCCCTTTTCTTTCTCATTAACGGGAGCATAAAGTTGACCCCCCACAGTATTTGGGGTAAGGGGCTGCCGTGCAGAATACTAGTAGTGCGGTAAACTCCAGAGGGGAGTCAGATTGGTCAACTAATGAGTCCTGACAGAGGCAGCAGCGTCCAGAAGCTCCTGAAAAATGATTCTGTTAATACCCTCTCCGTTTTCTGCCTCTTCATCATCCACTTGATCTGGCAGGAGATAATGTGAACCAGTCGAGTTGTTGCAAGTTTTAAGAAAATTTATAACATATGCACACAAACACAAACACTGAAGATGGATGTGGAGTGTCTTGACCTGGATTGACTTTGAATAATTTTCCCTTCTTAAAAAACAATTAAATAAGCAATAAAGTACTAGAGGCTGTGCAGTTTTATGACAAGCAGCTACATGTGCAGTGCCGTGAAGCCAGGACTATCTGTTTTATAAAAGCAGTTCTAGCATTAGAAATGCTGAACAGACTTGTTGTGATCGTGCTTAGCAAGAAATCCATGTGAAGAGAGTTACTATTATGGATTTAGCAGCAAAGAAGAGGAATTACTTAAATAATGTCAAGAGCAAGATTAAGAGGCTTACTTAATCAAGACAAACATTTTATAATCTCTAAAACTAATACAATGTTTTCAAAGCTTAAAATTGCTATTTGTTTATATATCTCTTGATAGTGCTGAAAAAAAAGTATACAAACTGTACAAAACAAAGTATGAGTGCATATAACAATGCATTTTGTCCAGTATTAGTTATATTTATGTCATTCTCACACAGAAATATAAATATTTGATCACATTTTCATACACATATAAAATATTCATATTCATGCTATTCAAATGTACCCTCTTTCTTTCATTCTTGTTAATCTTTTCACAAAGTTTTCGTTCTTTTTGCACTTCTATTGAAATATACAGTGTGACTCAGCTCTCTGAGCCAACAGAACACAACACCAAGCTCTTCTATGCATGAGTCACTGACTGACAAGATAAAGCCCTTTAGCCTGTTATTTCATGAGGTGGCCTCAGTGAAGCAGTTATAATATTTATCATAAGATATTGTCACTCAGCTTATGTAACACTCCTAGCGCCAACTCCATCAAATAACACTGCTCCTCAAATGAATAAGGTAATAGGTTACACAATTCATCCATCTGAATGGTTTTTAAACCTCAAAATGGTAATACAGAACTGTATTGGGTGGCTTCTTACAACAATGTAGCCACTGAGATATTGAGTGATTGATTTTATAGGTTCTTACCAGTCAGGTACTCTGGATCAGGCACTGGGTCAGACAGCTCCTCATGACACTGGGCTTCAGTCGGCACAGATGCAACCACCATGCCATCCGGGAGCTGCTGCTCGATGCCACGGGCAAAGTTCTTCTGCCTAGATAGCAGAAGATAAAGGAGACAATCTACTCAAAATACAGTCCCACGTTCATTCATCCATCAATCACACAAATCCTACATTTCTGCCACATCACTGTAGCAAAACATATAGAAAAATATACGATCGTGCCTTTCTTCATTGTTCGTTAAAAGCTCATAATGCTAGTGTTTACTGGCTATTTTGATGTAGGCTACTTTATCCATATTTCATAATATTTTCTTATTATTTCTTCTCTTCATTTAGCATTACTGTTCTAATGGATCATTTTATTGATCAAATTGCCACCAAGCACCACCTTTTTGCTGTTAGCAGGTCATTTAAATAAAACTTATATAAAATGTATACAAAACATAGATTTAGATGCGATTTACACTAAGTGAAAATATCAGTATTTTCTTTGCACTAAATGTAAATAATAGTTACATGCACTATAGGGTAATAGTTGCACTAAGGGTAAATATTGTTGGATGTTATTTATATATATGTTATTTATATTCACAGTGTATTAAAGTAAATTGTATAACAGTATGCTGCATATTCAGTGTACATGTTTCTATTTAATAGTAAATAAATAGATGCTTATTGGAAACTTGAGGCGGATTTGAACTTTGGTCAGGCACTATTTGCACTTAGTGGTAATAGACATTCTATTTATTTGTTAAGAATATTTGGTTTAGATTAAAAAAAATATATATATACAGTATATATATATATTTTTTTTTCATATATATATATATATATATATATATATATATGCACAACTCAAAAGTGGATTGACAAATGTAGGTCAGACTGAATAAATATAAATAAGGACGAAGGCATGAAGTGTAAGTGGATAAATTTGAAATGGTGTTAAGACATTATTTTTCATTATATTACATAAATATCATGGGGAAGCACTGAAAGAAGGTAGAGCAGCTGAAAGAGAACAAGAAAAAGCAAACTGAAGAAAGCAGTGCGGAATGAAATAACTGTATATCTAAATGAGATCTTCTGAAGTACTATAGACTAGAGGAAAGAGTAAGAAAATACAGTTTGAGTTTAAACAAGAAAATAGAGATAAAAAGCAGGAAGATGGGTTAAACTAGATATAGTTTAGTTTCAAAGCAATGTGAACAAATAAGTATGCATTGGACTGATGGATAAACTGATACAACAGCAAAAGATGCAAAGATGCACAAACTAGAAACTCTGACTCAAAAATTCTCTATGTATCTTAAGTTAGATCAAGGTTAAAGTATTCTGGGACTGAATATATACATGTGTGGAAACCGAACAATGCGATATAAAAAATGTATGTCAAAGAAAAGAATGAATAAAAGCAGGAAAGGAGAATACAGAATAAACTATTTCCTTTTCAAGGCAAAATAAGCACCTAGAAAGCACACCAGGGAAATACATAGAATGCAACAAAATTCTAAACCGATGCCTGCAAGAGCATCTAGTAAATGAGCGAGCACTCAGGAAATTGTACCAGGAAAAATTATGCAATCTAAATATCTCTTCAAGCATTACTGTCATATCCGATTTATAAAGTGGACTTGGATGAAAGAATTATATTACCTCTGAATACACAGAGCACTGTACAAATAATTGGGCTTAAAGAGAGAAAAAAAAAAAAAAATAAGCCAGAGGCTTGCGATATGCATTTCATCTTAATATCAGAATGAAAAGTGGAACACACTATCATTTATATTCGACAAACAGTCATATATGTGGAGGTGTACAGTGCTAAATACCCCCACTTCCTGGATGACTCAAAAAGTTGAGCTATTTATAAAGAAAACAGCCATTTACTTGGCTAAATAATAGTAATATCCTCTATTATTCATAACCCAGAACATTACAAATCAGATTCTACTGATGTATATTAGATTGAAGGTTTTCTAGGGCAAATTAAATCTGGCATAAACCTCAAAAACTGTTCCCAAATACGCCCTCTCGGGTGTGCTGGAAGGTACACTAGAGCACATTCTGCAGAAATTTCTCTGAACACCAGGGGATTTCCTCCCCACATCTAATAAAAATGTAAAAAAGTTGTTTCTCTTGTCAAACTTGAAGCTTATGCTTCAATAGATACTCGCATATTGAAATATTAATAGCTCTGCGTTATTGCTTGTCAAAGTCACATCTGATAAAAGGTTCAGTTCCCCACGGAGCTGGTGCAGCTAAATAGAAATGTGCAATAAACGTAGGGGCCAGTAATTTTAATGAAAATGATGCATACGGTTCTTAAGTTTCGGAAAATTATTATGCGGCTAAAAAACCCCTGTGAATTAAAATGTCTGTGATTTTTGGTGCATAGTAATAATACAAATAATAAAGCAATATTAAAAATAAATGTAAACGCAACTTCATTGCTCACTACAAAATCTTATATCTTACCACAACTTTCTCTTAATATTATCTTATGAAATCAACTTCAATAAATTTATATGTAGGAATAAACCTGCATTTTTGTCTAAAGTTTGAAATGCTTGTTACTTTTCCTGTGGAATTCTCTAAAAATATAGTCTGCATACAGATAAGTCTCCTAAGTCGCGACATAACTTCATTAATCATGTTCGTCGACAAAGAACGGACTCACAAAAGGGAGATTTCAGCAATCATATCTAGCAGCACGGTAATTGCAGACAGAACATGCAAGTTTTATAAGATGCTCTGGGCATCATAGGTGGGATTATCTGTCGAATGAGAATAAGAGAAAAACATAAATAATTCAAAATGGACAATTTTGAGTGTAAAACCATGTGAACTGTAATAGAGTATAATACTGATAGAAGATGTCTTTAAAAGACAAATACAAAATGGCAGGCTCAGAAAGCTAACACACTAAAACTGCTGGAAAATGAAAACTAAATTTTGCAGCAAGTATGTTTAGTTTTCTTTCAGTTTATATAAGTAATTTCATTAAGTTCATTAAATTTCAAGTTGTGTGAAGTTGATGAAGTTGATATTTCATTGCAGGCAAGATAATGAGATATCCAGTTGTCAATTAATATCATTAAGAGATGATTTCACGCATAATTAATCATAATATGTGGGCCCGAATGAATTAATCTAGAATGGCTGAATTTTGAGCACGTATTTGTAGCTTGTTTAAAGCAGAAGTGTGTGATTCTGTGCCACAGAACTGAGGTCAAAGAAGTTTCCTCGAACACAACCTCAATCAAACAGATTGATTGAGTCGGTGTTGCTGTGTTGGGCTGGTTAAGACGCTTGAACAACCAGAAACATTTTATTCAACTAATTATTATTATATAATTACAGTTCATAATAATTAAAAGTATTGTTTTTCATATAATTACATAATACGTACAGAAACGTTTTTACATTATAGTTGTGCTAATATCATTAACACAACATGAAATCAACATTCCATTTATAAGAGAAAATGCTAATTATAAAGGAAAGTTAGAAGAGCATTTAAAAAAATGAGTCATATGAAAATAGCTCAGACTTCAGGCTTTTAAAAATAATCAGACTGTTCACAGCCCGTGTGTGATGTTTTAATTTAGTGTTGGGAGAAAGGTAGCACTTTGAGTTTCTTGCTGTGGATAGAAACATCCAACTGGGAGATTTTAAGTGAGGTAGAATCATGATTCTGCAAAGTCCTAATGAGAACAAAGGGCACTAAAAAATTCATTAAAACCAGCTCAAAGCATGCTGGGAAGGAATGGAAGTGAAACTGGTTAAGGCTGGAACCCAGAGGAGAGGGAAAGTAATTAGGAAAGGGCACATGTTTTTAGGTGGAAAGTCTCATGATGATAAAACAGAAATCGAAATTAAATCCTGCCTGGCAATGCACACAAGATAATATGGAGGAGGAAGTAGGCGCGGATATTTGGAGCACTCTCTAAAAGCCTGTGTATAGTATTTTATTAAGATGTCAACAAAATGTTTGCATAATTTACTTGCTTAATTTCTTTGCTCTCTGCTCTACAAATGCAATGGTACACAGATATGGACTGCTACTCAGCAGGACTGCTTCTCAACAAGCTGGAGATTTTGGCAGCAGTGCGATAGGAAGTCTTTGGATAAAGACAGTAGCACAGCCTTGTACCGTATTTGAAGAACACACTGTGCAAACACCTGTGTATGTGTGTGTGTGTGTGTGTGTGTGTGTGTGCAAACTTCAGAACTACGCAGTAAAGGTTGTGTTGTCAGCATATGTATGCCCCCCTTTCGTTTTCTATGTAGACGTTCTGACATTCTCTGTAACTGTCCATCAAAGTAACTAAAAGCAACTGAATACAAACACCATAGAAATGCCACAGCAACTATCCAAAACAATCCATTCATCCACCTACCTACCTACAGCAGATACCTATAAGTACAGCTTGTAAAACCTACATTTCAAGCTTTTAGAACTATTTTAAACTTCTTGACAAACTTTGGTAACACTTTATTTTAAGGTTTTCTTCTTGCACGTTACATGTACTAACTATTACAATAACAATAAATGACGCATAATTACATGCAAACCAAACCCTAATCCTAACCCTAACCATAAAGTAAGTGTAATGTACTTAATTAATATTACTCAGTACTTAAATGTATAATTACACTGTTACAGGGACACCTTATAACAAAGTGTAACCCCAGTGTAAACCCTTTTACCTGTCTGTACTTTTACAATGACACTGAATGGAGGTGTTTAAGTTTAATATGTCAGAATACTAAAAGAATGCTCACAAATTTATCAAGTTTCTGTTATTATTAGATAGAGACAAAGAGAGAATTTATAGATATATTTGCGTGGCAATTACAAAACTGGCACATAAATAGCACTAATTTGTAAAAATGGCACCGTAACATGTCAATTACTGCTTGGGGAGGTGCCGATTGGGTTTGCAACATGCCAGATGCTACATCTCAAAAGACTATGTATAATTAAAATGATAAGCAAGGGCATGCAGTTGGCTTGCAAATACAAACCAGGATGAACTAAAAGCTAAATTAAGCTGACAATTGACAAGCACACAAAGTGGCATTTTGAGATGGAACTGACTGGAATGGACACATTCTTTCAGTGTTATAGTATCTGTGTGTTTAACAGAGATATGCATTAGCATTTAAAAAGGAAACACGTGGGAGAAAAATAATCAAAGTGCAAGCTAAAAGACTGTTTAGGGTTGGAAAAAAGGAGGTTTTGTTTTTGAGAAGGTAATAATACTGTCTCTATCAAAAACAAAATTTAAGATATTTTGTATATAAACACTGGACCCCACTGACTTTCATTCTTTGGACAAAAACACTGAAATATGAGTAAATGATGAAAGAAAATTTAGTTTGAACGAAGTAAGCTTTATACCAAATTGCAACTTTTGCCAAAACACTAAATTGAACGGAATTGCTAAACCAGAATTTTCAATATGATCTCAAATTGTTTACTTCAAACACTTCCATGTTCAGAATATATCAGGCTTTTAAAAGCAACCTTAATAAATCTGCCCTCCACATTCTCTGTTTCGTGACTGTCCTCTACATTTCTTCATAAAAGTTACTTTATAGAGCAAGGAAACATCCAACAACACTCCCTCGCTGCAATGCAGGGCTTTCAAAATGGCATGTTCATCTGTCTGAGAACACCACTGACCTGAAAAAGCATCAAACAGGAGCTAATACATTCTGCATTGTCTATTGGGCAGGTTGTCACAGGAAATACATTCCACCTCACGTTCAGGATTAAACAGCATGAAAATGTAACCATGCCTTTCAGATACGAGTCAGATCGTAAAAGCAGCTGCTGTGTGACAACCCAGACTTGTGGGTAGTAACTTTTGGTGAAACGCCAAAGGAAACACACGGCCTTGTGTAAGTTTAAAACGGAATAATAAACAACTTCAACCTCTCTGGATGGATTTTATCTGGCAGTTGCTCACTCTTTTCCCGGTTGCATCATTTTGGAAAGAGATGAATCAGAGTTACCTCTGTAAGTATATGTTTAATTCCTCCTGAATTTATTGAGTGTACATTGCATGCATATGCATTGATGTAACATGAAATATGAATCATTTGCCATGTTACTCAATCTCACTTTCTCTTTGAGAAGAATTCACTTGGCACTCAAAATCCATAAAACCCGGCACTAAATGTGTTCAAATTAAACTGTTATATTTAAAGTCACTGTCATTATTTTCAGCACAAATACCCTTCTTTCTATGTGAATTAGGCTTATTAGAAACTATATACAGAGAATGCTATTTTCCTGGGACAATATGTGTTGTGTTACTAATGCCCATGCAAAGCAGGTGTTAACAAACTTTCTTTAAAAAAAGATAATCGAATGATAAAAAAGAGCATTATAACTCAGCATATTCACTACTGTTCAAAAGTTTGGTGTCAGTAATATTTTTCTAATGTTTTTTCACAAAGGCTGCATTTATTAGATCAAAAATACAGTATGCAGAAATAATGTTTTTTTTGTTGTTGTTTGTTTGTTTGTTTTACAACCTAAAATAACCATTTTCCTTTTTAATATATTTTGAAATGTAATTCATTCCTGTGATGGTAAAGCTGATGGTAAATTCCCAGTCTTCAGTGTCACAAAGACCCTTCAGATCCTTCAGAAACTATACTACTATATTGATTTGGTGCTCAAGAAACATTCATTTGTGTTATCTCAGTTTGTACAGCATAATATTTTTTCGTGGAAACCGTGATACATTTTAATACATTTCATACAATTTACTCACACCACATTGCTAAAACTGCCCGGTCCTGCGGATTTGCTTTATTCAACATCAAGAAGATCAGGCCCTATCTTTCGGAACATGCTTCACAGCTCAAGCTCAAGCTCTTGTTCTGTTCAGGCTGGACTATTGCAATGCTCTCTTGGCAGGTCTTCCAGCCAGTTCTGTCAAATCTTTACAATTAATCCAGAATGCAGCAGTAAGTTTAATTTTTAATGAGCCAAAAAGAACGCACGTCAGACTTCTGTTTATCAATTTGCACTGGCTACCAATAGCTGCTCGCATAAAATTCAAGGCATTGGTGTTTCCTACAAAACCACCTCTGGCTCTGCACCCTTTTACCTAAATTAATTACTTCAGACTTATGTGCCCTCTAGAAGCTTGTGTTCTGCAAGTGAACATCACTTTATTGTCCCATCCCAAAGAGGCACAAAATCACTTTCACGGACTTTAAAATTAAAATGTTCCCTCCTGGTGGAATGACCTGCCCAACTCAATCCTTAGCCATCTTCAAGAATCGGCAAAAAACACATCTCTTCCATCTTTATTTGACCCTCTAACACTCCATTCTAATTCTTTTCTTAAAAAAAAAAAAAAAAAAAAACTTGCCCCTCTTAGGCTTGCACTCTATTCATTTACTAACTAAAAAATAAAATAAAAATAAAAGTAAAAAATCTTTGTATTCTATCTATTTCTTTTCTTTTATTATACAATTACCAAAAGCAAGAAAAGGCTTCTAACACTAGCTTGCTCTATTATTTTTCTATTCTATCTGTTTTCTTTTTATTTATTATATAATAAAAAATAACCTTGCTACGTGTCCTGCGTTAAGCTAACTGAGACTAACTGAGCTAATTTTGATTGCTTCCATTGTCCTCATTTGTAAGTTGCTTTGGATAAAAGTGTCTGCTAAATTACTAAATGTAAATATAAAATTGTGAATGTCTTTACTGTCACTTTCGACCAACTGAATGTTGCCTAGCTGAATAAATTCATTAATCACTTAATAAATAATTAAATAAAAATAATGTTGAACCCACAGAATATAAGTCTGCTTAAACCTCCCTATCTGAACATTCACAACCAATTTGTGTGCAAATTGTATGGAGGTGTTTAGCACATATTCTGGGGATATTGTGCACCTTTAACAGATTTGCGTAATTTCTTTATTGAATCAGACCCTAAAACAACAGAAACAGTGCATGCAAATAAATGGTATTATTAGTGAATACTATTTATTCTTAGTAAATTCCCCCATTCAGTGTCTCACAGTGAAAAAACAAAACAAAAAACAAAACATTTAACCACTAAAAATCTCATTAATCAAACATAAAAACATTTAAAACCTCATATTAGATCAGATAACCTTACCTTGAATAACCAAAAGGCAAGCATTTGTCTCAATTAATCATAAAAGTGTTTTGTTTATCCATGGCCCTAGCTTTAAAGATTTCCATTCCTCACCCTAGAAGATCAAACAACATTTCATTTCCTGCCGCTGCTTCTCCTGAGCACCAGCATTTTGACTATTTCCTCAGGTCTGAAATTAATTGTCGAAGCCCTGCTATACTCTATGAAGGATTAATGAACTTGCCGTATCCTCCTTTTGTTCAACTGAAGATCCAGTAGATTCAGCTGGCCCAATTAAGCCCCATTAAACCAAACTTGCTTATGGTCACTTTTAATTTGCTCCTCGCCATTCCACATAATTAGAGCACACGTTAGGCCCAGGCCTCTCAAAAGGTGAAGAGAACAGTCCTGGAACATGAGGGCCAGTTGTGCTTTTCAAAGGCTGTCTAAACCCAACGTCTCTCCGGGTGCCTCCAAATGAGATCAGAGCTTTTGAGATTTGGCTTCTTGATAATATTAACTCTCCTCCCACTATTTCTCCATCACTCAGGCCTCCCTCCTCCTGTACCGCGCCAATCAAACCATGTGGAGTAAATGGATAAACTGCTGCAGGAAACTGTGCCTGTAAGTGTCTGTGTTTAATTTAAGGGCCGTCAATGTCTTTGCATGGTGACCTTTAGCTTGAGCTGACCACAGTGCTCTTTTAATTAGAGAAACCATCAAAGGGTCTTTGTGTAACACGATTCTACATTAAGAGTTACAGGCTAAAAAAATGAAATACTTGTTGGAAAGAATTCAATTCACTTTGATTGTTAGCACAATAGATATTGCTCCAAAGCAGCTTGAGAAAGAATGTTGGCAGTTCCTACAACAACAACAACAACAACAACAACAACAACAATTACCTAACATTTAGCAGATGAGAAAGAAACTTTGGACAAACCATGAATCGATTATAAGTGAAGGCCATCTTCTTGCACTGGCACATATTTAAACATATTTATACGTCATACTGGTAAAGGCATACATAAATGTTAAATCTAAATAGTTTATAGTGATTATCGATTAATATAATATTTTGTGAGTATTAGAGTTTTATCATATTAGTATTCCCATCATTAAAAAAAAAAACATGCCACTTTCAATGCAGAGACGTGCCGGGGCGGGTAGAGCACATGCTATGACTTGTAATTTCCTGATCCTATCCTTCTCTTTTTTCTTTATCATATCCTGTCACCTCGCCACTGTCCTGTCAATATAATTGGCAAAAGCTCCAAAATAAAATAAATAAGCCAGTGGAGAAAATGTGTTATGGTTAACGGTTAACTCCACTTTCCAAACAAGCTAAACAACACCCCTTAAGCCTGTTAAGATCACTGTAACAGCAGACTCCAGTGACGTATAATTCATATTTCTGAACTGGACATAGGAATTTTTGATTTAATAAATCCAAAAGAAAGATAAAGGAGAAATTCAATACCACATTTCACATTATCAGCACAACACTGCTATTAAAAATGAGTGAAAATAAGTCATCAATCATCCTTCGCACTGGTAAAATCGAGCACATTGTAAAACATCACCTGAAGGAAGCCTTAAGGATCTGTCCTGATGTAATCTCTTTGGTGTGGTTATTGTAGCCATAGAAGAGGTCCCCAAACACAGTCTGGTTGGCTGGGATGTCAGCTGTGTCCCCGCAGTCCACTCCCTCAGTGCAGGCTTCTGACAGCGGCTGACATGAGCGGCCGTCTGCTCCTCTCTTATAATCTTCAATACATCTACAAATATATGGCAATGAGAAAAAGATATGAAAGGAAGAGAGGAAAAAAGAGGAGATGAGATGGCTTCCAAAGTAAGATAATGCTTGCCACTATTAGTCAAGATACACCAAATTATTCTTTATGATGCTTTCATCATAGTCATCAAAAACTATGAAACCATACAAATGAGAATATGGGAACTCTTCAGTGACCAACAAATGTCAAATCAATTAGGCTTCTTCTAACATCCAGCATCCAGTACATTATCAATAAAGCAGGTCACATTAATTCATTATTGACCTGACTGTACACAATACTGGTGATGAATGATTTGCCATTATTTTGTTTAAAAAATAAATTTAGAAATAAAAAATGAGATCATGTTTGTTTATTATTTTACTAGAAAATACTATTTCAGAATTTCAAAACTTCAAAAAAAATAATTAAATAAATTTTGAAATTATTTGTGCAATTTTCTAGCAGTTTCTGAGTGAACATTTTTTCACCATCTATTTTTGTTTTAGTGCATTGCAACTAGTTGAATAAAAAGACTCAAAATATGATTTTATTATTTAAAATAATATTTTTTTCTACATCATAAAGACATCACTTCACGAAACAGAGCAATGTGTAGTACTAGTTCAGCACTCAAAACTAGAGGTACAGGTAATGATCTCACTGCGTAGCAT
Source organism: Acrossocheilus fasciatus (assembly GCA_036784905.1). Classification (NCBI taxonomy): domain Eukaryota; kingdom Metazoa; phylum Chordata; class Actinopteri; order Cypriniformes; family Cyprinidae; genus Acrossocheilus; species Acrossocheilus fasciatus. The sequence goes on along the minus strand of CM071939.1, from coordinate 22,982,631 downwards.
CAGTCATGAATTTAAGGTTGGCAATTCTTTTTATTTACTGCAAAACAGTATCATTGTAATAGCGTGACAGCTCACAGGAGTCATTTATATTTATGGGACTTTGAAACTTAGCTGTCACGTCTGCTCTGTACTACATAAGCAACAGAAAGAAAGAGGTGTCAGGGCTTAAACGCTCAGTCTCACTTCTCTTGGTAACACACTACAGTTTTACAGGAAACTGTCATCAGCGTAGGTGAGACACATCCTCTCGGTTGCACATCCATAGCACAGACAACGATTTAAGTGGCTTTAGATTGCCTGTCACATTATCAGGATCTCCAGAGAAAAGGAGAATTATGCACATTTGCCAGCTTTAGTCGAAGCGACATGCCTATAACAGCGAATGATCTCTGAGACTATGAATAGGTCAGGAAAAAGGTTATGTTAGCAGGGAAGAAGACGTAAGACAGCGGCTATTTATTCTACCATATTCATATTCTTTACAGCTGACACATAAAAGTCTGGAAGTTGAAGGAATGCTTAGTGGTGTGTGATGCATGTGATGTCATTTCAGAGTAAAAGCAATTCCACCAAGACATGACATGACACAGAAATTGCATTTGAGTTGAGTTCCCTTTAAAAAGAATAATATATACATTATGATTATTTTCTTTTTTGAAAGAAGGAAGAAATTAACACGTTTATTCAGCAAGGATGCATTAAATGGATCAAAAGTGACAGTAAAAACTTTTTTCCAACATTGATAATACTAAGAAATGTTTCATGATCACCAAATCAGGATATTAGAATGATTTCTGAAGAATCATGTGACACGGAAGACTGAAGTAATGATGCTGAAAATTCAGCTTTGCCATCACAAGAATTTGATGTTTTTGCTGATTTTTGATTAAATAAATGCAGCCTTGGTCAATATAGGAGACTAAAAACTATTTCTTAGTCTTATTTTACAGACCCCAAACTTGAGAAAAAGCAAATCCTTTTTTTTTTTTAGCACTTGGCAAAATATTTTTTTTTTGGCAAGCTACGGTTTCAGCTTGCATATCTTACCAAGCACATTTTTTACAGGTACATGTGTGATTACATTTGCATGTTTCATCAAGTTCAGATTTGCCAATTTTTAATCTCAAGCCATGTTCACGCTCAATTTAAATAAACATAGACAGAAATGTGTGAACAGGTAAAAAGTGTGGCAATTCACACAGACAAAAACAGCCACCATGGACTAAGAAAGAACGTGGGAAAAAAATCACTGTGAGGTGCTGTGAACTGCATGAATAATCAGCTGAACTAACCGTAATGCACTTACTGTGAATTTCAGAACATTATTCAAAAGAAAACAGCAGAAATTCAGTCTTCAAAAATAGCAGGTGTAAATACCAGCACATACCCTGCTGTTTTAAAAAAGAAGGTTGAGAAAGCCTTGTTAACGTGTCCAGATCTAGTTATCATACAGTCTGTGTGTGTGTGTAGAGTGTGTTATCTCACCCGCAGAACATCAGGATGTTGTAGAGAGTAGGGTCCTCCTCTAGAGGTGCCAGCTGCTGAAGGCACAGCTGTTCACAGCCCCCATTAAAGCCGTCAGAGCAGTCAATGCCAATGTGGTGGTCATAGCAACCGGTGCCATCCTTCATTGGGCTCAAACCAGGAGGACACTGGGGAAACAAATAAATAAATAAAAATAACTTTTAAACATTCTCTGATCTGTCATAATATCCCTTTATCTTTGGTATGTGGCAATTTCAGCATGCGTGCATCAGAGCCATAAGCAATAACAAATAAGCTGCTAATGCACGTGTTACAGTGTGTTGTACTAGTGTGTATTTGGGTTTCCATGTTCATTTGTGCTTAAGATTTGAAATCTTGTTTTTGCTAGTAGTATTGTTGTTTTTATAAAAGTAATATAAAAGGTCCCAAATGTTTAGTTGAGTGTTTCAACTACTGTAATATACAGTAGAACCCACAGTTTACCATTATAAAAAGAAAAGAGAGCCAATCTGAGGTTGCATAAATCTTTGCATTGAACAGATACAGTATATAGTGACAGGAATGTTTCTGTGGAGGAAAGAAAAAAAATGGGAATTGAAACAGGACACATTGCAGGCTGGTCTAAAACCTTCATCACTCAATCACCCACAATGCCTCTGACAGGCACTAATGTTCAAAAATAAATAAATAAATAAATTCAACCAACAAAAAAAGGGGAACATAAAACATAAAATTTTCCAGTATTAATAGGATTTCAGGAGTACCATTAGACATGATGTACAGTAGGTAGTAGAACAGATATCCTGTAAGTCTACACTTTAAAAAAAATACTCCTCAAAGTTGTAAATTAAAACTAAATACAAGATTATTGCAGTATGTTTTACAAGAAAATACCATTTCAGTCTTTCTACTTCAGAATTTCATGTTTAATTTAATGTGTTACTTGCCATTTCTTTGCGATTATTTGTTCGCAAACGACAAGTTCTAGTTCTATGCCATGGCGAAAGTTCTAGCAAAGCATGCTAACTGTTCTTTCTTTGGCTGCACTAATGAGCACAAAACACTATTTAGAGTCCCAGACTCAGAGGAGACACGAGAGCAGTGGATTTATTGATTTATTTACAGTATATTACGCTGCTGCCACACAGATCTAATATAAACGTGATTTCTTTCCCAGCTGTTTGCCTTCACAGACCCAACCGACTGTTTTTGTAACTCCTGTGTGTTTTTAACATAAACTTGCGTGTATTTGACAGTTTAAGTGCAATAAGACATGAAAGAGAACTTAGTTTAATACTCACATACTGTGTGACAGCTGTTTTTTGTGCATTCGTTTCGGATGTGTGTGTTCAGAAACACGTACAGTATATCAAAAGTTTAAAATAATATGGTTTAAAATGCATGATTTCAGCGCTATAGACACGATAATCAAAACCAAACAGGTGGTTTTTTAGCACAGCCCTATTCTGGTAAAGGGGGCAGGTAGCAGCATCTAATTTGCATGTAAAGAGACATGCACAAAAACAGCATGTTTCTTCTTCCAATCAAATAGGTATTTTCAAAATGATATAATAAATGACTTGTGGGGTATTTTGAGCTGAAACTTCACAGACACATTCAAGGGACACCTGAGACTTGTATTACATTTTGTAAAAAAGGGGCATAATAGGTCTCCTTTAAAAATAACATTTCCTAACACTGAAGTTACACTACCTTTTCAACTCCATGCCTGTTTTCTCTGTCTCTTCCCCAAGCTAGTGATGCCACGTTCACACAATGTTTTCTGTCAGCTTTTGGCTTCAAAGGGGATTTGACAGGTTGATTTTTACCTGCCTGGAAAATGGGATAAAATGTGCCTTCACACCTTAAGTTATAAGCTTCATATACTCTTTCTTTCGGCAGGTGCCCATACTGTAGATTCAAGATGGTTACATGAAACATGCCTGCAACTATTCAGAAATGCTTCCTAGAAATCCATATTTTGTAACGAGAAAGCAAAACAATTGAATTTCTCCAGTATTTTGAGTGAAATTTCTACAAAAGAACAAGCTTCTCTACAATTAGTCATTCTCTATTCAAAAATCATTAAAATGAGAGGTTGAAAGGGCATAATTTTCGATCACAGTGGGCGTTGATTCAAGCATTAAGCAGTTTTTATAATAAAATGCATTAAGAAAGAGTAAAATTGTATAGTTCCTAAACAAAATGAAACTAAAGACTATTTTTCCTCTCTTACAATTAGATTGCTAATACTTTTAGGCTATTAATACAAGGTTCTTGAGAGTAAAAAAAAAAAAAAAAAAAGACAAATAAGTCCATCACAGCATGATATACACTTCATCATCTCGCTTCCTCAGTTTCTTCAGTGGCAGGTTAGGTGTAAAACACACATTTTCTGACCACCACCTTTTCACTTGACCTCATTCGTATTAGGGATCAAAGCCCAGATGTTGGTAATGCATCTTAGTAGCACATCTTGTCCCTGGATGCATCCGTATTGATTTTGTCAGTTAGCTACAGCTGACAAGACACCTGATTTATTACCAGCAATGTAGAGAGCGCAGGGCACCGAGTCTCTTAACTCATCTGTGGCAGATTCCTTAAATCACAAAGTCCCAGTTTGATCAGCTGAACAGAGGACATTATTGAGGAAAGGGGAGGGTTGTTAGACAGAAAGCAAATTTTTCACATCATTTAACTGCTCGTCCTCATTTGACATTATGACAGTGCTCTAAAGCGGTGCTATGGAAGTTTTTTTTTTTTTTTTTTGTAATAAAAAAAAAAAAAAAAATATATATATATATATATATATATATATATATATATATATATTTTTTTTTTTTTTAAATATGGAATAATTATTCAATATTTTATTTTATTTTATGTTTTTGCTTTTAAGCTAGACAGATAAGAAAGAGAAAAAAAACATAAAGCAATAAGTTATGATTTTTCACAGAACTACTCATTTTATTAGGAATTTCAGTATAGGCATTTTTTAGGCCCCAAATCACTCATATTACATAAATATAGTTTTGTACATCAAGGGGCAACAAAATAAAATATTTTGGACGTTGAAAATACATATTCAGGTTAAAATATATTTATAAATAATGACCAAAAAAAAAATATATATATATCAATGTAAATATATTTTAACATCTATATTGGCCGTATGCTATCTGTATATTTTAAAATATTCAAAATATATATCTTGCCAAATGAGCAATGTCTTTCACTGACTCTTCACTGCATATAAAAACCATGCCACAAGATTTTTGTACATTTGTATATTTTCTTCAACAGCCCTTTTAGTGGGCTAAAATGTGAAATGCCTCAGTGCCAGGTGAGGTCAAATACATATTTACGGTGATTGATTCTGCCTTCTATTCCAGTTTTTTTTCTTTGTGACGATAGATTTAAAAAGAATGGATGAGTCAAAGCATTAGTGAGAGGAAATGGGCAATTTATAATAATTATTTAAAAAGCACTGATACAATTAGAAGATTATGAGTTGCCAAGGAATGTGTACATGAAAACGGCTGGAACATAGCTTGTCCACTGCAATAATAATAATAATAATAATAATAATAATAATAATAATAATAAAATATAAAAAATAAAAATAAAAATCAGCATTTTTTTTGTCAGTTTCACAGTGAATAATGCAATTCCTGAGCCAAAGTTCAATATTATTGCAGGCTTCTATCTGAGCACAAACCATCCTTGATTGAAAAGCACTTTGTAGCACAGATGACATGGTGAGACAGTTAATGATGCCAGAGAAGTCATGAAGGTTTTAAATTCAAGATAAACTGAAAAAGCCCTGAACTACTGAGCCTTTTAATCTCATTTCCAAATGGGGATCTAGTCCCACAGCTTTCCAAAGCTTAAGAGAATTGCCCATGTGATTTTGTCATATAGGAACAAATCCCTTTCAGACTGTCGGATAAGCTGTGCAAATCTAAAAACTGCCAAAAAGCCAGAAAAAAAGGGAGAGAACAAAGAAGACAGAACACTTATCCAATATATATATATATTTTTTTTTCTTTCTTTTCTTTCCCATGTGAGAAAATAAGAAAGTAATAAAAAAAAAGAAAGTAATAGTTGCAGATGAAAACAGCAGTAATATTGTTCTAAACATGAAACCACATACATATTGTTGATTATATATAACACAGACAGACATGCACTGCATCTGTATAGCTGAAAACTAACATGAACAGTTGCTATAGAAACATCAGGTCACACACACACACACACACACACACACACACACACACACACACACACACACACACACACACATGTTGGTTTTACTATACTTGTGAGGACTTTCATAGACTTCTATTGTTTTCATACTGACCTAACAACATTTTCTATTGCCCTACACCAACCCTACCCCTAAACCTACCCCTTACAGAAACCTTTTTGCATTTTTGCATTTTGAGATAAACTTCATTCAGAATTTTTAATAATTTATTTCCCTTGTGAGGACCGGCCAAATGTCCTCACAAGTCAAAAATGTCAAGTTTTACTATCCTTGTGGGGACATCTGGTCCTCACAAGTATAGCAAAACACGCCCACACACACACACACACACACACACACACACACACACAGAGAGAGAGAGAGAGAGAAAATACAATTCAACATTAACTGGGCTGAATTGAGCCAGTGTGGAAGACTGTCAGGTGCTTTGTTTCTTGCCACATAAAACCATGCAGAAAACCACAAGGGATCAGCTTTACTGACAAACTTTGCAAAAGTCCATTGATAGAATACGCAAAAACATGTTATTTTCACCCTGATAATAAAACAACAAATTGCCATTATTTTTAACAGTTTTGCACTGCATGCTGACTGTTACAACAAAGCAATCAGCAAATCAGTGTAATTACAATTGTTAAGCTTAAATTAAATTTTAGAAGTTTAAATCAAACCAGTTCTCAAAGAGCCAAAACTACAGCAACAATTATTTGTACTAATGACACTACATTTAATTAATGACAACGTTAACAAATTATTTAACAAATTAGTGTTGCCTTCCTGGTAAGTTTTTTTTTTTTTTTTTTTTTTTGCGAATATAATTTTTCTTGGGATTCAGTATGCCTATGGTCAACCTGAATTTTACAGTCATGTTACAAATCTTGCTTTAGGGACTGCAGCTTGCTACATTAGCATGGCCAAGTATTCCTGCTGGCCTAGACTGTCCCTCTATAGCAGATAGTCACAGAGATGGATACAGTCCTTTAAAGCCACCTTTTGATCCTTGGAGGAAAAGAAGGAAAAAAAACAGTGGCGTTTCCTCCCTGCTGCGCATCTGGATCACTCCCACCGAGTTTGCACTCAGGAGACCTTTGCCAAGTATTGACTAGGAACTCAGAAGTGCTTAACAGCCAGAACATGATAGGAGACAGAACAGCTTTTGGGGAGATTGTGAGCAGGCTGTCAAAGAGAGATGGAATGCATCAGTAAGAAACAGAGAACTCTACCTCCAGTGGATGACCTCAACTTAAACTTGCTCTCAACAGTCAGGTTATAGTGTAATACTTCTTTATATTGAAACACTTTTGAAATACTCCTCAACTAGGATAATTTCAAACATTTCAAATAATAGCAAACAGTAATATATAATTAATAGTAAAATTAATAGTAAAAACAAATATTTGTAAACATTACTACTACTACTACTAATTATTATTTAAATATTAATGATGCTACCATTCTCTAAAGTGTGTGTACATAACACTTTGGTATAGCGACCAATTCGCACTATTAACTAACTATTATGCTATTATTTTAAAATGTATGTCTTTATTATTTATTTATTTATCTAAAAATACATATGTAAAATATTTTGGTTGGACAAAAAAGTAATAATAATGGTATTTTTTTTCCATTTTTATTAATGAAGGCCATAGTGCATATGTGTTAATTCATTGCCATTCTGATTTTATACACTACTAATGCATACATTCACATAATTCATTCACATACAGACAGCTACTGTACCAGAATCTGTCAGCAACATCAAAAAGTCTCTGCTGAACACGCCTGGCTGGCTCGCTCAGATCTAGAGAGGAGCCAATTTGTTTTTCATGTGGACGGCTGGATGGACGACGGGCACCCCTCTGTGTCCCACAAAAGCACTCAACACCTAGTGTGCTGGAGGGAAAGGAACTAATTAATCACATAATCATTTAGCGATTATCAGAGTATTTCCAAACTAGTGCACTGTTCCTCTCCCCAGGAGTGCCATACATCAGCTAGACAGAGCAGATCGGAACGAGCCCGCTCACGCAGACTGCGATATTAAAACACAGAAGCAGCAGTAGCACTGCTGTCCTCAGACAAGGTGTTAATTGATTAGGAGGGGGAATGAGGCTCTCTGGGGGGCCCGTAGCGAGCTCTTATGATTGGACAGATTGAAGCATCATTTTTATAGCTTCAGTCATCTGTTAATTACGAAAAATCAAGCTACGGGCTCAACAGAAGGGTGTGTTATGATTAAGAAGAGCAGGATGAATTTAGAGTTAAAATTTCTGTAAAATACCAAGAAGGCCATAACATCTGTTTCATTAACTGCAGGTTCGGTGCTGTCCATCCAGCTTTACCTGAAGGAAATATCAGTGCTCGCAAGGAAGCAAAATAATATACGAAAATAGAGACAAGACAGAAGAGATCAATCAATCACAATTCAGTATGCAAATACAAGTATGAAAGAAGACCCAGCAGAATTTAGTGGTGCAATGACCTCATCTGTCAATCATTTCCTGATTCCTCCACCCCCTCATAAATTCTTGTCAATCTGCACTGAATACCTCCCCCAAATTATGTTTTGGTTTTAATGCATGCTTCCAAATACTATTAGAAAACATGCTAATGTAATTCTTTTGATTTTGCAGTTACATCACCGTGGGGGCATGAATTCATCTTTACAATTTATTTACTTTAGCCTCTCACGAGTATAACAAGACACAGAAACTCATTAAATTACTGTGTAATGTTTAATATAATCTACAAATATGATGCAAGGGTCATTTTATGCTTGCATCAAAAAAGAAATAAGATACTTACAAATACATTCACATTAGTAAGAGTCCTATTTATTAGGACAAAATAAAACATTCCATCAGATTGAAAATAACAGATAACTTCATTACCTTTACAATAATTATAGTATGCTAGTCAGCAGTGCACCACACTGTAAGCCTTTTTGATCTGCCAACCCTGATTTTGCTCCCATGATTTTTCCACATTGAGTACAAAAAAAGCATGGTGACCACTGACTGTCAAGTTCAGGTGCAGTTTTGATTGGTTTATTAAAAATATATACATATATTCAGTCCGGATTTTAACTCCGTGCATCATTTGCACAATAAAAACAACAACAACAACAAAACAAAACTTACCTAAACAACGAAACCAAACCAAACAGAACAATGCATGGCACCCATTATCACTCAGTATTCAGAAAATACAATCAATGCAATTATCTCTCAAATGAAACATCACAATGGACAGTAACAGTTATCTAATAAGGCTCGTGTTAGACATGTACCTGCACAAACCCTGTTCATAAACATAAGCAGGAGATCATGAATGAAGTGAGTGTCAGAAAGATGGATGAGACACAGCACTTTTCATAAACCCTGGCTGAAACAATCCTCCCATCAGCAGGGCCAGCCAAACACACTAATCACGGCGCATGCCAGAGTGAGAAATCAAACACTTTAAGCGTACCTCAGCCAGATGGTGAGTGAAATCAGAGTCCCTGGCTCATTTCATGGCTGCTTAACAGCCACAAGTGAGGACGATGTGAGTGTGATGTAAAATAAAAAGAAATGGAAGAAACAAATACGATTTTTCATGGTAAGTGACATAAACTCCTTCGGCAGACAAGGAAGCCCTACCTTATAAAAGTAAACGCTTTTTTTTTTAGAAATTGAGAACAAAAGGGTGTTCTTTCTTCAAATTTGTATAAACATTGTAAAGTTTATGGGGATACAGGCATCGAAATGGCTTTTTTATCTCTGTTTTGTGTCTATGATAGTATGCAAACAAGTAAACAGAGAAGTCTGCATCAAGCGAGAGATAACAACACAGCTGAAAGAGACAAGAAAAGAGATGGACTGCAAAGGGTGACCGACAAAAAAAAAAGAAAGCTGTCAGATTAATATTAAAAATGTGTAATTAAATCATTAAAAAAATGTTATTAGTTATTAAATTGTCAATGCTGAAATATAGTAATAATAATAATACACCAACTTGTAATATGACTATAAAACTAACAATATATGGACTTCTAAAGTAATTTTTAAATTAATAAAAATAAATGAAGAGTTTATTTGCAAAAACAGATAACTCAGTTTTTTTTTTTACATTTTCAAAAATCATGTTTTTATTGTGTTTCATTGTATTAGTTAGCTGTATTTTAGTTTTTTTTTTCCCTAATAAAAATAACCCAACTGCAGTTTGATTGAGATTAATTGGAATGCACAATGAAAAAAACATGATTTTTGAAAACTGTTAAAAACAGAGTTATCTGTTTTTGCAAATGAACTCTTCAAATAAATAATAATACAATTTTGAATTTGTAAATTAATTCTCTTCATTTGGGGGCTTTTCTCAATTTGTACTACCATATGCAGCCCTAAAAATAAGACAGTCAACGACAACTCACCACACAGCCAGTGGAGTCCAATTTGCGATCAGAGATGCAACGGAAATTTCGGCTGCAGCCTCCATTGTCTTTTGAGCAGTCACGCACCGGGCCAAAAGAGTCGAGCAGCACTTCCAGACTGTCGAAGGACGAAGAAATCATCAGCTCCTCCCTGATGAACAATGACGCATAGAAAACTCAGTTAGTAATGGCAGGTCAATACTGCAAACAACCTCTAGCATCTTTAGTATGTAATTATAATCTGCTTGTTTATTATATTATATTCACTTTATCCAATGCATAAAAATGTCAAGAACTGGATATCAAAGAGGCAAATAACGTTAAGCTGAAACTGACTGTTGTGTCGTCTCTATGCTACCATAAATCCAGCTAAAGGGAAAAGCTTTCCAAAGCAGCAAAAGTAAACAACAGCGCTGATGGCTAAACCTTGAACAGATGAACTCCATTGCTCTGACCTTGGTTTTAGCTGTGTGGCTGGAAAATTGTATTGGGTTATATATATTTTTTTTTCGCTTTCTAGAGCACTTGAAACATCCAAATATTTATCATTACTATGAAATATGAATGGGCAGTGGTCATGATGAAGGAGCAAACCAGTGACCTTTTATTGTCTAATATATTTTAAGAGTGTGAAATCACCAGGCTGCTGGAGAAGTGGAGTGCTGTGATAAATGGATTCATAGTTCTGCTACTGTGATTTTGTTTTCAAGACAGAAACACTGCCTTTATGTTCCAAGTTTTGTTTTTCCTATTTTTCTGTAATAAAGTGGCCAATGATTCCTGTCTCAAAGCCAAGTGGAGACACAGTCTGTCAGTGTTTAAAAATTATGCAAATGACAATCAAATAAGTGCATGCATAAATATAAAAACAGAGAGACAGAGAAAAAAAAGGAATTAGAGGAATCATGCATTCAGGCATGTCCTGAAAACTTAAATAAAAAAATTGGTCCCGTTTTATATTAGGTGGCCTTAACTACTATGTACTTACATTTAAATTAATCATTTGATACAATGCGCTTATTGAGTACATACATGTTTTTACATTGTACTTATATTTTTAAAAATGCTTATAGGTAATTACATCTGTAATTAATTTTTGTAATTACATTTATAATTACACTGTTGAACCATCCCTTACACCTTAACCCACCCTTAAACCAACCCACACCACCAAACCTGTCCCTAACCTTACCCGTATCCCACCTCAATAGCAGCAAAAGTGATTTGCAATACAGTATGAACACAATTAGTACATTGTACTTATTTTTTGATGTAAGTACATAGTAGTTAAGGCCACCTAATATAAAGTGTGACCAAAGTTGTGCTGTTAGTTTTCTTAATCCTTCAGATTCACAAAATAGTCTGTGATTAAATGCGTCACTTGTAATGTTAGGGTCAGAATGGAATGTCTGGGGACATTGTTAAAAATAAAGAAGGGAATAAAAGTATCTATCCTGCTAAAAAAGATCAAGGATTCCTCATACTTAAAAAGAAATTAATAAATTAATACACAAGAATCACACATTTCACAGTGAACTATAATCACTGGAGATTCTCAGTAAATGTCCACCTTACTTAATAAAAAAAAAAACACTGCAACTCAGGTTCCCTCTCTCACCGATCTTAGAAAAATACTAGTAGTACAAGAGAAGGCAGACCTTTTAAAGTCATGATGTTATGGTCGTTAGGGGAAGATGTTATCGTAATAAGGCAGAATATATAATGACTCCCGTTCCACGGTAATGAGGGCACTTTGAACAAATTGAGACAAATCTACCTCTGTGAACAAAGGATCTCAATTGGCAGGGCTTAGAACAGAAAGTCTGTGGAAGCTCTAATTAGTAGCTTAACTCCAAATACAAAGCAAGCATTTTCAGACAAGACACTGGAAAAGTGCAGCCTGTTCTTTTCAACAGCAGCAAGAAGTAATTAAAATGAACCTTCACTTAAGACCGTATTAAAGAAGGCCATCCAAGTAATAGAAGATTCACTCTGTGACAAATGTGATACATAACACTTTTTAATCAAAAGCTAAGACACTAATCAGTCATAATCTCTGATATAGTTCTAAAGCCTTCCTTGTAGCTGCAGACATTGCACTCAGCTTTGCATAATAATAATAATAATAACAATAGTTTAATTTTGCTTTTGTACAACAGCTCAATAAATAAGAAAGAAACAGAAAGTTAGAAACACTATTACTTTGTCTGTTTTCCATCAAAATTAGTTCTAAAGTCACAGTAGAGCTGCTTTGCTTGAATAAATCAACACTTTTGAATGAATTGATTGGGTAAATAATTCAATGATTCATTTGTTCCTATATTAAATGATTCAGTGTTGTTAATGAATCATTTCATCGAATGAATCAATGACTCACTAATTTAGATAGTCACATGTTTTATTCCTGAATTAATCACTGTGTTCGAATGAATCAGCTGACTTAATGATTCTCCGACTCACTCACTCACTCACTCACTCACCACTGGTGTAACTATGTAACCTGTAGAAAGAATCACTGAAAAATTGACACCATTATCCAGACTGATATTCTGTCAGTTGATGTACTTTGCATCAACTGTACATTAGTGTCAGTTGTATCATTGTACATTACATTTTAATTTGAATAAATACATTTTAATCTAGGAGACACACTAAAACTGATTCATAACTTCAGAACTTTAGCTTCAGTTGAATTTAAAATTGTATTTTTGTTTTAGACATCAATTTCAAACAATATTTGGCAGGTCCCCTGTGGTCTGGCTGCAGAAAACCGTACTGTATGGTCACAGACCCCTGGTGAACAATCCTACTGAAACATAAATGCAATGATATTCCAAACATCTTCTTTATTGACACCAATACATAATCTAGTCTACTCTAAACTGATTGTTCTGTGCAGTTCCAAGATTGCTTTTCCTTGGATCAGACTATGTTGCTGGGAGTACAAGCGGTGTTCTGGTTCACTTGCACAATGGTAGTGAAATGTGTTTGCTGTGCTTGAAATGAACAAATATTTACTGTGTGATGTACGAAGTCGACAGCTATGGTAATTTTCCAAACAAGCAGGCTCTGGCTAGTGTGGGGATTTGCAGTCCACAGACATCCAAACTATCATAAAAAAACGTGTTATTATACTAATTTTTAATTCTCTAAGGAATAATTACAGCTTTAACAGTGGTCAAAGATGATCAGTGCAAGTAATGATGCTTAAATATAGAATTTCCCTCTACTTTCACAAATAGGCTATGCCAAGTCAATAAATTCTAGACTAAATTCCAACCAATGAGCCAGCCAAATTATTTAATATCTTATATTAACGTTGTCGCTGAGGTTATAAATGCCTTTTTTTTTTTTTGGTACCCCTTTGAGTTTTCCATATATGACTCAATTAAATAGTCTTTAAACAGGATAGTTCGCCCAGAAATGAAAATTATTTCATCAGTTACTTTCATCAGTTCATCTTCATGTTACCCTAGATAGGGGTAGGGATAATTCTTATATGTCCTGCAGAAGAAAGTAAATTATGGCATTTTCATATTTGGGTGAACTATCCCTAAAGATCAGGCAGTACATTATCTCTCTGACGAATGTTTATTAACATGGTAAGAGTTATTTTGAAATATTCCAGTGCACCGAAAAACACTTGGAATTGAGGCAATATTCAGCAAGCCCAGTGCCAGGGGACCACATGGCCTGCCAAATTGTGTATGGTGGACCCTGCGAAGCTGGCCACTCTGCGGGAGATCAGTAGGACACACTTAGAGGACCTTTCAACGGAATAAAAATGCAGGCAGAGCAAAAAAAAATTCACTTTCCGCCACATATATATTGGTATTTATGTATAAATAACACCTCCATGAATGTCTTTAAAAAACAAATATGAGTAAAGACAATAACAGCCAAATGAAAAACCATAAAAAAACAAAAATTAATTGTGTGTGTACAGTATGCAAGTGTGTGTGTTATATGGACAGTAAGTTAATTAGAGACAGAAATTACTAACTAGATTCAGCTTTAACAGCAATGTCTCTTCTAATTAACATCAGACAGTGATTTTTTTTTTTCCTGAGGTTAACAGCAGTATGTTTTATAGGTTACTTCCAACTTTATTATTTCTTATGAACAAAACCATATCTATAATTGAATTTCCAAAAGTAACTTTTCCATTTTACTGCCTTTAAGGCCCTGAGCACTGAAATATTTAAAAGTTCCTTTAAGCACCAGCTACCATGATAATTCAGTGAGAGACTAATCACAAGATTAATCAATTTTTGGTTAAAAACAAATTAATCAAATCAGCATGTGCCCTTTGGCAATGCATTCAAAGCCCCTGCAAGGTCTGGATAATGTCAAGCCACATAAATTTTGAGGCTTTACAAAAATAAATAAATAAACACAAAAATACAAGTCACCTCGTTTGGTTGGAAATTTTAACGAGTTCAGAAAAGTGTCTCAGTGGAATCCTTTACTAGTAAATCATCCTCATATTTGACGACTCCCAAGAAGTGTCATTCAAACAATAATGTCAAGTATAGTGGCTAAATTAAATCAACAGACGCTACGCAATTATATTCAATACTGAAAATAAGAATCTCAACAGGATTTCTGAAGAACTAAAAGGTACAGGATGACATAACTGACAAAACTGGATCTTGACACAAGTGTTTCAGAGCCTTATTTAACTCACAAAGCCTTTAACTGTGCATACTTCAGTTAAAGACATTGAAAACACAAAGGCTACTTTAAAGTCTGGAACCACAGGCACTGAAAAGGCATGTTGCTGTAATTTACTGTAATTATCCAGTCAACTTAAAGACACCCAAGACATCCTAGATCAGTCATCTTTAATTTGTTATGCTCCATTGCCAAGAGGTTTTCTACAGTGTTTAGTTGAAGTTTTTTTTTTTTTTTTTTTAAAGTTTAGTTACTTTAACTATAGTGAAACCAGAGCGTTTTCTAGCAAGTGCATGTAATGTCTGACAGAAACCACATTTATGTATCATTATCTTTGACAATTCCTTTTCAAATATGGCATGAAGGAATAATATAAAAGAAAATGCATATGGTTCAACTTTAATTTAAGCAATGAATTTAGTTAATAGCATCCAGTGAGGAAGAAGTGACCCTTTACTAAACTCTGCCCACCTTGGTTACTGTTACTTTCTCAAATAAGCTTTAAAGCAGATCTTTATACATGAAAAGTGCAGTTTTAACAGTGGTAAAAAGACACTGAGAAAAATACATTTAAAGACATTGTCAAATTGCACAGTTATGTGATCTGAAGTTCATATAACATATGGGGTACAGAATGAACTCTTTACTATCAGCCTTATGATGCACCATGTACCTTGGAAATAAGAGAATACTTTTATTCTCAGAAAACCAGACAGGTACAAAAAATATTTTTCAGTTAAATAGGATGTCAGAAATAGATTCAAACCATTTTCACGTATTAAATATTTTAAAAATGTGTTTTTTTAAGACCAGACATTCAGTTCTATTGATTCACTTTTTATACGTTTGATGCATGGTGCCCACTACAGTGGACATATATGTAACTCCCTCAAAATAATATTGACAATTTTTTTAATGATTTTTCACTTGTTTAAAAGTAAAAAAAAAAACATGTAAAAAATATTACTTTGTGATTTAATAATTCAGAGGGTTAAAATAAGCCCTATTTTTAATTTTTTTTTCAAACTTGGAAATTCTTAGGCAAACTATCAACTAATGCACTTCAGCATGTCATCGTGTTCAGCTATTCTTCTTTGAAACAAGCTAAGATTGAAAATGTCATCTCCTACAGTACCTGACATCCACTGCGTCCTCCATGACAGTCATATCTGTCTTGCACTTGGCAGAGGGGTTGATGGCCAGCTCAGCTGGAGGAATGACAAAGCTTTTGCTAAGTGGCAGCCACATGCCTTCTCCAAGAGTGTATGTGAATCTGAAACACAGAAAGGCAAAGTCAATGTTTCAGAAACCTCTCACCATGTTACCAAAAAAAAACATATTTTACATCATTCAGCCTGTTACAGGCTGCTGCAATGTGAGACAAGCTACATTGTGAGACAAGAAAATTGGCATTTGGATGACATTAGTTTTACAATTCAAAAAAAAGAAAGTAAAAGTTTTTGTTTCGAGGATGCATAAGGGTTAAATTGAAATTCTGGGTAGGAATCTAAAAATAACGGTGACCAGGGTAACAACGAACGACACATTTTCACATTTAAAAAAAAGACACGTTATTGTTCATATTCACTGAATGTTTTTTGACATGAAAAAAAAAAATCCATACATCCTCATGAGAGACTCCCACATGAATGTAAAGACTTCTATTCATTTGGTTAATTGTATCCGCCTCTGCACAGTGGAGCAAATGTTTAACAAATAATGTGTTTTCTTACAAATCCATCTAAAGGTTCAAACAGATTGTTGACAGGAAAAAAAATAGCTGTTCTTCTCCCCTGCAAAATCAAATATAACCACATTTTTCAGTTTGACCCTCACTCTGGAACGGTATAGCACATTTTAAAACTTGAGTCATTACCGAAATGCTTATCTGACCTTGAAAACTCCCCCCACCCCCCTGGTTTTAGTGCTTAGAGACGTCCAGGCGGATAAGATCAACTTGTGGGTGGATATCCATAGAGGACTACAAAAACAAAGCAACTGAGCATTGTAAAATAATGCCTAGAACAGAAGGTCCAAAGAGTTTGTGGGAGTAATTGAAAACTGGCACATCTACAAGCTAGCTCTTGAGGTTTCAACTTGGTGTCATAACACTCAATCAATAAATGCAGTTTTGTCCAGCGCTGACTTGCATACAATGGAAAAAGTCTCTAAGACACGAGTATGAACATGTTTCTTTTTTTTTCTGTGAAGAATAGCCAGACGCACTTGATAATTCATTGATTCTACCACTCGCTGATTCATTCCTTCATTCATTTGCTTTCCCTCTGTAAACTTAACTATCATTTTATTCCACCCATGCATCTCAAGAAGGCTGCATGTATATGAGCTAAACAATCACCCCAGTAATTCTATTTGCATAAGATGCATTATGCAAACAAAAATACTGTCTGATTACATTACTGGAAGCACTTTTAGCGTTCCAGCATTGAGCATGCAAAGATGTGATTTAAACCTGCACTGTAAAAATAAAATGACATTGTATCATTAGTCACACAATAGAATAGTGAATCATGATGAATCTACATAAAACACTTGTTAGACTGACAAAATTCATTGTCCAAAATTACGTTGTCCAAACTAGGCTAACTGAACCAAACCGCTTTATAATTAATAATGTTGCTGATTTGTTAAGGGTTTAGGAGCTCCCAGTGCACATTGTGGCATGAATAAATTATGCGGTTACTGTAATAGGAGTATAGTTTTACTGTTTGCTGACTTTATTTATGCTGATGTTGCTGTTTATGTATAGTAGCATTCAAAACTTTAGGATCAATATGATTTTTTAATGTTTCTGAAAAAAAGGCATTTCTGCTCACCAAGGCTGCATTTATTTAAAATAATAATAATAATGTAAGTAAAAATACTCAAAAATACAGTAAAAAGTCATAAGGTGAAATATTTATACAATTTTAATATATTTTAAAATGTAAATTATTCCTGTGTTGGCAAAGCTGAATTTTCAGCAGTCATACCTCCAGTCTTCAATGTCACATTATCCTTCAGAAATCATTCTAATATGATTATTTGGTGTGCAAGAAACATTATCAATGTCAAAAAAGTGTAATATTTTGGTGGAAAACATGATACATTTTTTTAGGGTTCTAAGTCTTTATGGTCACTTTTGATCAATTTTATGCTGAAAATGTATTACTGAATAAAAATAATAATGTATGTCAAAAAAGAATCACATACTATGCTGAACAAAACAAACCCTGAATTAACTTCTAAAAAATTGAAAAGCAGCCATAACCCTCAGATTACCCTCCTCTTGTGTACTAAATGGATCTCTCCAACTGCTGCTGTTTAATACACTGCAATAAATTGCTTTTCTTGATCACAGTTAAGTCTATTAAACTTGCATATTTTCCTATTTGTTTGAATAAATAATCCACTACAAACTGCCTAATTTATTTATTTTCCTAAAGTAGTTTCAAATGCAGGTTCTTCAGTTGCAGTTGTGCTCTCACAGTTTATGCATGGCTAATAATAGATGCTGGACAAGGCAAAATATAATCAATCATTTCATTTAATTCACATTTATTTAATTCACATTTAAAACCTCACAGAGGGCAATGCACCAATATTAATATTCTTCATTAACTACATAACTATCAATTTCACATTTAAATAGTAGAATGTTTAAAGAGATC
This sequence comes from Acrossocheilus fasciatus, assembly GCA_036784905.1. Taxonomy (NCBI): domain Eukaryota; kingdom Metazoa; phylum Chordata; class Actinopteri; order Cypriniformes; family Cyprinidae; genus Acrossocheilus; species Acrossocheilus fasciatus. The sequence continues at coordinate 22,964,117 of CM071939.1, read as the reverse complement.
GTGCTCATCTTTAAATGAGCGACTTTTCAATAACATCTAAAATAGCAACATATATTGTGCATATCAAAATAAATTAGCTATTTTTCAGGAAAGATAGCACATTTTCATATGAAAAGGAACTTCTTTGCATATCCACGTGAAAGACCATTCCTATTAACACATCTATTACACACGATGTGTTAAATGCCTCATGTAATAGTGGATAGGACAGTCAAGCAACTGTGAACAACATTCTTTATTAATGCACCGATAACAAGAGGACTGTCACTTGTGGAAAAAAAAAATGCACATGCAAATATGAGTTTAATGCATACATTTTAAACTGCTAGAAAATGCAAATGCAATTGCGTCTGACCACAATATGCTGCAATACACAGCAAGCTTGTTTTTCATGTTGCGCTCATCAGTCTGGATTTCTCCACATGAATCTCATCACACCTGGGTGCTGTGTGTGCCTCATCAACTGTAACCACAAGCTCATTTATGTCAATATATCATCCATCATCAGCTACCGTTTACATTAAATCCAATTAAACCTGGATCATTTCATGTGCACACAGCGTTTTTTCCTTGTCAGATATGCTGTTAATAGTAAACTGATCTGTTCAAGTAACAGTTTCTTGTCAAATCTTGGAGGCAGAAATTTCAGTGCAATCCATACTCATATATGTTTCATAATTCCATGACAGCTCAAAAAGAAATTTTCGAACACCACAAATTTGCTGAAAACTCACCCAAGCGTTTTTCAATATGCAGATTCAAGAAAAAGGGGACGTAACGTGAAGCTTGACACATCTGAATATTGTCGCCTGCTAGTGTGAAACGGCTTCAATTGAGTTTTGCAGGAAAATGACTTGTAAATGGATTACCGAACAAAACACTGAGGCAGGGGTAAAACTCCCTCGGCGCAGGTGGAAGTTAAAAGGGAAAAACACATCTATCAAAAAAGTGAGGGTACCTTTTAAAATATCTCAGCACACTGAGTCAATAACAAACAAAGACGGAACCTCAGAACAGGAGGGAAAAGAAATAACCATAACAAGCCGTTCTGTTACAAGCAGCAGAATTCAACATATTGATGTGGGTACCAAAGTTTGCACCAGATGTTTACAGACACAGTAGCTATCTTTGAATGGTTTGCAGATTGGAAAGTAAATCAGATTCTAAAGTGTTTAAAAAACTCGGTTAGTTGCACCATAACAACATGTTTTCGTCTCTCATTCTTGTACTTTATAGTTCCACTATAAAAGTTTAACAAATATCAGTCACATCATTTCTGAGTCTGAAATCGAAAGCTAGATATATAAATGAATAAGTGAAGCATTCAAAATTGATTATGGCCTTTCCTATTCATTCATGGCACAAATCAATGATGTATGAGGAAAAGCTGTGTGAAATTGAAAATAAATTTTTCATTCAAGTCGTCTCAAACATTCACGTCTGTGCAGGTTTGTTTGGAAATAAAACATTTAATTGTCCCAATGAAATGTATTTGTTTGGTGGCCCAAAGCCAAGGGATATGAGATTTTACACCTTTTGGGGGTACAACTCAGATTCCAATTACAAGATGCCCTCTCGTGTTATCAAATGAGAAAGAACATTGATTCATAAGATTTGTATATAAATAGCTTGTGATTTGTGCAAACGAATTAGGGCTGAACAATCAAAGGACTTCGGAATGTCATGAATGAGATATATGAATAATTCAGAAAATGAAGATTATGCATGACAACTGAAGGTAACCATATGTTGCTACAATTGGATTAGCAGTACTAAATATTCCAAAACATACACTGCACAGATTGAAACATCTCCAGTGCATAAAGCAATGCACTGATTAGTCTTGAGTCTCCGGTTATAGCCAGAGGTAAACATCATCTAAATCCCCGCCTTCGTACATGGATGAATTTTTTATTTGTAGGGAACTGCATTCAGTGGCCCTGTATTAAAAGTAATTACAACATTTTTCTATTTTCAAGTTTTTATTTAAACTGTGAAAGGAGCTCTTTGAAGCTGAATAAAGAAATGTCAGCTTAGCCAAAATGACTAAATAAGTGTACTCTATTTCACAAGCTACTCCGTCTCAACAGAAACCTATTATATACTTGTCAGCACTTTTTTTTAAAGCTTATTTTCTGAAGTCATATAAAATGGAATGTTCAGATTTTTAAAGTTACAGAAAGTAACTTTTTTTCCTTCTTTTTTTTTGGAATTACTTCTAACTAACTGTTTTTGTGTATACATTGTTCATCGCATTACTTAGATATTTTTTTAGTCCTCATTCTGAACCGAGTCACAAGCAATGTTCCCTCTAAGCTGCGCGCACGTGCAGCTGCGCAGAAGAAATAATGTGCCGTGCAATGCAAAAAATAAGTTGGGGAAGCCATTTGATTGAATTCTAGTAAAAGCTAAAGAATTGCAATGCTTGGGCAAGCCGCTATATAGAGCTGGTGTCGCTATAGAGTGAATGCGGTTTACAGGTTTCAAAGAAAGAGAATGATGTGCGCCAAATGAGTCACTGTAGAAACCGAATACTTCAAAGGTTGCGGACGAGATAGCTCAACACGTGAGCCAACGCAATGACATGTGAAATAAAATGTCCTCATGTATTAAAGAAGAGTGGCTTGATTAAGTGCTGTAAATAGCGGACGAATGGCACAGAACATTAACAAAACTCTGAGACATTTACAGTCACACAGGTGTATTGTGCAAACTGTTAGTAGCCTACTTCATAGCGATGTCTAGATAACTATATAGGCTAAGAATTCACGTTTGCGTTTTTAATTTTTATTTTTTTTTAACTTACAGATCTCAGTTTAAGTTTTTCTTCAGTTTGTCTTGTACTGTATTGTATTGTATTGTATTGTATTGTATTCTATCAGTTTAAATGCTTTAGTTTGTTTTGATATTATATTATGTTAAAAAGGCCTGTATTATAAACCTAATAAATAATTGACCTTTTTTTTTAAAATGGAATCTCTTATGCTCATCAAGACATATTTATTTCAAAAATTAAATTTAATTAAATTAAAATCAGCAAAGCTGAATTTTCAACATAATTACTCTAGTGTTCAGTGTCACATGATCCTTCAGAAATCATTCTAATATGCTGATTAACAACAGTGAAAAAGTTGTGCTGCTTAATATATATATATATATATATATATATGTTGTCATGAATTCGGTCTGTGCCCTTCCGCCACCAGAGGTCGCTCTTCTACTATATTGACTCTCACACCACAAAGACTGTTACACATCACCCTGGACTACATTTCCCATGTTTCGTTTTGAACTAAGTGAGCCCATAAAGTAATGGTTACCGGAGGGGAAGTTTAATTGTAGTTTAAAGGACTTTATGAACTATGCTTTGCTGTGCGCTGGATTTAGTTTCCTACCCAGGACAAACTACATTTCCCATGTTCCATTGCACGGATTGGATTCACCTGCACTCAATTACACACACACCATAAATACGAAGTTCCAACCTCTATTCAGGGTCAAGTATTTTCTAGCGTTTATCGCTGTTTTAGTGATAGCTACTTTATGCAGCCCTTCCGTGTTTTCGATGACCATGTTACGGAATAAAAGCTTGCTCCTGGATCCGCTTGACTCCCATCTTGTTGACCCAGTTACATTTATTATTATTATTATTATTATTATTATTATTATTATTATTAATTTATTTTATGGAACCTGTGATACTTTTTTCTTTGACTAACAAAAAGATAAAAAGAACAGCATTTATTCAAAATATAAATATTTTCTTTACTATCAGTTTTATCCATTTAACACATCCTTGATGAATAAAAGTATTAATTCTTTAAAAAAGAAAGAAAGAAAAAAAAATACTGACCCCAAACTTTTGAATAGTAGTGTATATTGTAACACAAAATTTCTATTTTGAATAAACATCATTCTTTTTACCTTTTTATTTATCAAAAATATTACAGGTGTCACGAATCTGGTCTGCACTTCCATTCATCACCAGAGGTCACTCGCTCATCATTGACTTTCACACCACAGATCACATGGACTGCATTTCCCATCAGCCATCTCACCAATCACACGCACACAGCTGTCACCAATCACTCATCGCACTAATCACACGCACACCTGATCACACAGCTCTCACAAATCACACACGCTTTATAAGCCTTGGACTTTCTCTGCCTCACGGCCGAGTATTGTTTGCATTTACTGCTCTCCTAGCTGTAGCAACTCTCAGAGCCCCTGTTAGTTTCCCTAGTTTCCCCTGCCTGTCTTGGATTGTGTCTTCCCTTGTTTTATTCTAGCCCGTGTTCCCTGGATTATCTCTCTGCCTTGCCCACTGGATACTGCTCGCCCATCGTCGACCTTTGCTTGCCCTGGATTACTCTTTGTCTTGTCCCTGCCATACCTGTTTGCCATCGCTCGACCCTGCCTGTATTTATGACCATGCCTGTTAATAAAAGCTTGCACTTGGATCCGCACGTCTCACGTCTCGTCAGCCCCGTTACAGAAGGTCCCAAAAATATTAAGCAGTACAACTGTTTCCAACACTGATTATAAATCAGCATAATAGAATGGTTTCTAAAGGATCATGTGACATTGAAGACAGGAGCAATGATGCTGAAAATTCACAGGAATAAATTATATTTTAAAGTATATTAAAATAGAAAACTTTTATTTTAAATTTCAATAATATTTCACAATATTATTTTGTGAAATAATATTCTGTATTTTTTATCAAATAGATACAGCTTTGATGAGCATAAGAAACTTCTTAAAAGTAATAATAATAATAATTTCTCAGGTAACCTAAAATGTACATCATTTAGTTATATCAAGGGTCAAATCAAATATAAATAGCACATTAAAATGAAAAGTTAAACACTTTTTTCTGTGCGCACTTTACAGGGTATAACGAATGTTTTTGCTCAGGTGGCCGAAATGTCCACCCAATAGAGAAAAGTTTTGCTCAGCAATAATTAGAGGGAACATTGGTCACAAGCTAAAAAGCACAAATAAAGTGATCTCTCTTACCTAAAAATACGATCAGATGGCTGCTCTCCCATCACCAAGTCAAAGCCACGTTGGAAAATTGTGTAGGGCCATGGGCTGCAAAACAGAAAGGGCATAAATCAAAAACAAAACAAATAATTCATGCTTAAAAAAAACTGTATGTCACACCATAGACTCTTCATTCATTGTTAAACAGCTCCAGTCCTCACTAAAGCCACGTGACCTTTAAAATTGCATGATTTTGTGATGAAAACATAACCGTCTTTTAAAAGGGAGTTCCTTTTTGAACTCGCATCAGACCAATTATGTTTCCAATATAAATATCACAGAAATTCCTCCAGCAGATGTTGTTTGTAAAACTGTGACCTGACAGCAGCATCTCCGTCAGTCAGTGCCATATAGACGTGAGCGTGACTTCAAGTGTGTGTTTATCCAAAGCTCTATGTGAACTGATGGAGATTAAGAGAGGCAGAGAGGCAGCTGTGGGGACAGGGGCTGTCGCTGCAGAATAAGAGAAAAGACAAGGAGCTGATGCCTCTCTAAGTAAGCTGTTACTCACAGCAAAAGAGCAGTCACAGCCTGGTTAGGCCACTTCACACCACAGATCACCTACTGCTGTTTAAACATCAACATTTGTCCCGCAGCATTTGCAATTCATAAGAGAACCAAAAGCAGGAGCGTTCTGAGAATCTATTACACAGAAATGTGCAAAATCTAAAAATAAAATAAAATAACATTTTTGATTTTGATATACAAGTAAAAAAAAAAAATAAATAAGAAGAAGAAAACAATACCATACTGACAATTTATTATAGAGGAAGGTGAAAATAAATAAATATAAATAAATAAATAGATTTTTATATATAGAAAGTAAAAGCATTCTGAGAATTCATTACACAGGAGGAAAATAAAATAAAATAAAATAAAATAATAAAATAAAATAAAATAAAATAAAATAAAATAAAATAAAATAAAATAAAATAAAATAAAATAAAATAAAATAAAATAAAATAAAATAAAATAAAATAAAATAAAATAAAATAAAATAAAATAAAATAAAATAAAATAAAAAAGTCAGTTCCAACATCTACATTTTTGGTCTGTACTTGTGACGTCTGACAGTTTAATTCACATTTACAAGGTAAACGATGACATAATTTTCTTTTTTTTTTTAAATAGATAAATTAATAGATAAAATAATTAAATAATTAATAGATAAAATAAATAGATATATTACAAGATGATGTAGATATATAAAACAAGGCCCAAGTAGCTATATGAGCATTTGCAAGAAACAGTTTAGGAAATATCTTGGCAATTTGAAACTTTAAAAAGCATTTGGCAATGGACTTTCTTTCTCCTCCACTAAGTGTTAGAGTCAATTAAAAACTGTTCACACCTTCACAGCATGGCACAAAGGGAACAGACACATCCAACACTATTCCACTCCCCTAAGGCAATCTTCCTGATTGTTCCAATTTGATTTCTAATTATCGGATCCATCTCACCAACCGTCATCACTCCCATCTCCCTCCCAATTAAAATGCCAAGGATTTCCTCACCTCCAAGTCTTAATCAAACTGCTCCAGAGCGACAGCCTCAAACCCAGATGAGCATGTGAAACTCTCCTCAGGGAGGGTCTAATTAACTTCAAACATCTTAAATACAAGTCTTTCCGGGATTAGAAACTTGTGCTCCTAACATTTAAGAGTTCTGACTATATCTAGACTGCTAAGAAGCAAAACACTCTCTCATTTTGTGCCATTCTCTTGTATCTGTGCTTAATAATCTGTTGACTTGAGAAGCAGCAGTTTGGTTTGGCACACTCACATTTTTACCTCAGAATAAAGATACCATCTGTTCAGATGCAGTTAATCTTATATTCAATCCTCTGCTTAAATATCTAAGGGCAACAACAAAAGTTGCGAAACTAAAAGAAGTGCAGCAGAATTTCAAAATAGTTATTTTCTCTTTGATCATTTTAATAGCAGTACTTGGATATGAGGCACGCAAGTGGCGAAATACATAATTTCTTATGCGTGTAACGCAATTTAAAATGCACAATACGTGTATCTCATTGGTAAACTGAAATGTAAATCACTGTCACGCAAATCTAAAATGACCCAGAGCTTCACCGCACTAATCCCTTTTCCAATTCCAGAGGAAGAGCATCATGCAAAAAAGCTAATTAATTCAAACAAGCCAATTTAATTTCCCTACAGTGCATAACACCTGGCTGGCTATCGGCACTGGAGACATTTTTACTACAGATAAGAAGCACGGCCAACTTCAAGGTGGCAGATCCCTGATTGTATGGTATGGTACTCACCCCTGATTTGGGCCCCATTCGTTGCGAATACACAGATGCTTATGAACAGGGTCCTTCATGTAGCCATCGAAACAGAGACATTCTCCTGCAAACAGACATAAAGTACATTTAAACCATCACTCAAAATGAGAGAAAAACATTATTAGTATTATACAATTTGTGCCAAAATACTATTGTTACTACTGTAATATCATCATAAATTACTATGGGACTTCCTTCAAACACTGTAAGAAAAAAAAAAAAATGAAGAAAAAAAATTAATTAAAAAAAAAAAACTGTTCAAAAAGATGTGAATAGCTATGCTGTATTAATTTTTTTTTTTTTTTTTTTAACTTGCTAGATGGGAGTCTCACTTTTTTTCAGCATCTTGCTGACTCTATGCCAATTAAAAAAGTGAAGAAATACTTCAGCTTTTTTTTTTTAAAAAGTGCCTGGAGACACTTGTGTTTTATTCCATTCTTTTGTGATCCATCTAGCTTTTTTAAATGCAGAGAAATGGCTTTTATGAAGCTTTCAGAATATTTCTCATTTTCATTTTTTTGTGACAACTGTGGCTAACATACTCCCTATGATAATTGAGTTTTATTTGATTATCAGTCACTGTAGAAACCAGAGTTTTTCTTTTCTTTTCTTTTTTTTTTGTTTCCTACTGCAATTAACACTGTAATTTTTGGTGATGGGGTTTTAATGAAGCACATACATATAAAGTAAATAATAAAACGTATTTTCCATTTGGTCCCACTTTATATTAGGTGGGCTTAACTACTATGTACTTACATTTCAATGAATCATTTGATACAATGCACTTATTGTGTACATACATGTTCTTACATTGTACTTGTATTGTTAATAACACCTTCATGTAATTACAGCTGTCATTTCTACATTTCTGTAATTACATTTATAATTACACTGTTGACCCATCCCTTACACCTTAACCCACTCTTAAACCTACCCATACCACTTAACCTGTCCCTAACCTTACCTGTATCCTACCTCAATAGCAGCAGAAGTGTTTTGCAATACAATATGAACACAATAAGTACTTATTTTTTAATGCAAGTACATAGTAGTTAAGGCTACCTAATATAAAGTGACCTTCCATTTTTGTTTCATTTCTAGAACATTCACAACCCCAGATATGTTTTACTATTAATGTATCATACTACATTACACGGTGCCCAATACAATGTGTGTGTATATGCTAGGCCTCTGAAATGAAAAAGCAAAGTCCCTTATCTGGGTTTGTTTGTTTATTTTTCTTTTGTTCAAGTTCTTTCTTTTTTTTTCTTCCAGTTCAGTTTGATATTTTCAGGATATGGGCATATGGAACATAATTTACCTTACATTACCAAAATAAAAATAAAATGTTAATGCTACAAGCAAGTACAGGAACTTGCTCCTGTCAGACAGTGCATACGGTGACACGGTGCTGTGAGTATTTAAGACATACTGCTGCTGCACAAATAGCATATAAAATAACCCGTAGCTCTATACAGATCTATACAGGTGGAGCTGGGGAAGGTGAAGGGTTTTAGAGGAACTCTGAAAGTGCGCTGCAAAATGCTCAAGTGGATGCTAACCAGCCATTTAAATATAAAGCAGCAAGCTTATTGGCTACATATGTAACATAAACCAATCATCTTGTGCCAAGTCTTTTAATGCTGTGAATATCATCAGTTACATTAAGAACCCATCAGCCTGCACCATCTAGAGTTTCATGAAAGACCTTGGCATTTATTAATTAAAAATATATAATTATACAAGTAACAAGTATATCATCTTCTCTTCAGATTATTAGTCAACAAATTCTTATTAAATTCAGCAAGTTGGATGATAGTCACACATCCAGAGGTGCACCTTTCATTTAACTGAGCTGAGAGGTTGATAAAAACTATATGACTCAGAGAATTTTGCGTTTTAGGCCTTTTCAAGGTCATTTAGATGCATTGTTTCCTGAACCACCAACATTTATTTTTAGTCCATTTCCACCAGTTTAACCCATTCAGAGTAATGTGTGAAGCAGCTGTGAACATGATATACCAATTTGACCCCATGAAGTCACATGACTTCGCCTGTACTTTGCTGTTACCGCCTTCACATTCATACCATGCCCTGATCTGAAGTCTAATCGTCTCTCTGTATGACAGATATTAATTCACCCCCCTCGGGGGTCAAGTGAAAATGACCTCATTGTCATGTTTACATTAATGTAGTGATTCTCCAGCCGTGCAGTGCTATAAATAGGTGCTGTTGTGTGTGTGTGTGTGTGTGTGTGTGTGTGTGTGTGTGTGTGTGTGTGTGTGTTGAAGCATATATGCATGCACAGCAGATTCCCTGTGTCAGCTGTCTTCAGTAGTGCTCATGGCTCAGACAAGTCTAATCACTCTGAGTTCAGCTGATCAGTCTTGTCAGGCCAAACCACAGGCATGTCGGTCATGATTTAGGTTCATGGGACTGATGAGGCTACACCCTGAGCAGGACATGTGTGAGCAGACTGATGCAAACACAGGGGGCACAGAGGGAAAATGGCATTGGCAAACATGGAAACAAATGTGTTATGAGTGGGAAGAGAATATATGAAAAAGGCTAAGGAAAACATCTGTTGACATTTTGTGCAAAGCAACAGTCAATACACTTGGACAATGCAGTGATTGTGTTGACTTCTTACGTCATACACCCAGAATTCTATTCTGCAATATATGTGACCTTAAATTCTGCATTATGCAGACTAATGTTGGATTTGCAACAGTAATGCTCTGACTAACAAGAGAAAAATGGATTCTTGGGCAACTGTGCAGTGTATTAGATGCAAATTGGAGAGAAAGCTATTAAATATATATACGCGTTAATAGCGCATTAACGCAAATTCATTTTAACGCCACTCATTTTATTAACACAGCGCTTTCAGTTAAACACAGATATTATGTTGTTTCGCTAATTTTACATGCAAGTATAGCCGAAATCACAGCACAGATAGGGTCATTATCTTACGTGTGTTTGATTTTATCAGACGACGGCTCCATTATCAGGATTTTTGTGCAGATTAACATCTTGGAAAGGAGAGCTGGTTATGTAGCCTAGTCTTAATGGGTTGCGTTTCAGTCATTATTTCATATTCATTCCGTTGTCTGACAACAGAAACAGTAAAAGATACCAATGAAAACAGTTTGATTGAGAATTTAGATGCATCAAAATACAGTAGGCTATGTGGGCACAGAGAGGCAAACAAATCTAATAATAAATAATAAATGTACAGTTTGCATGTTCAGAAGAAGTGAGCTGCCCTGTCATGCAAAAATGTAAACAGGTTTGTGTAAGAGAAGTAATGGGAACCTGGAATATCTTTTTTTCATGTGTCTAATAGACATGAACAAGTTCTTTGAAAAACATCTATGACCTTTAAAACATGTCTAGTCTCCATGATCTATGTCGACTATGGTTTCAATAATAATAAACATACATTTGCATAAAGCATTCATATTTGTCCATGATCATGTTGATTAGAGTATTAAAAACTTGAAAAGTATTAATTTAAGGTACATTAAGAGCAAATAAAAATGTGCAATTAAGTTGCGATTAATCACGAGTTAACTCATGACAATCATGCAATTAAAAAAATTGAATCGATTGACAGTCCTATACACATATATATAGAACTCTCAGAACATTTTTACAGAAAAATTAATACTTTGCAAAATTACTACTTTTATTAAGCAAGGATGTTTTAAATTAAAAGTAACTGTAAAGATATTTATAACATGATTTTTACTTTTTTATTTTCTTTTTCAATAAATGCTGTTATTTTGATCTTTCAAGTCATTAAAAGTACCAGCTTCCACAAAATATTAAGCAGCACAACTGTTTTTCATATGAAAATAATAAGAAATCAGTATATTAAACTGATTTCTGACAGATCATGTGACACTGAAGACTGGAGTAATCGCTGCTGAAATTTTCGATTTGCCATCACAGGAACAAATTACATTTAAAATATATTAAAATAGAAAATCATTTTAAATCACAATATTATTTCACAGTATTCTATTTCAGTTTTAATATATAATATATATTAAACTTATACAATACATACAATAAACTTCCAATTACTCTTCTAAAAGTACAATTGTATTTAATACAAAAAAAGTGCAGTGCAGGAAAAAAGTAATTTACCCTTGTCGGTCATAAACACTTAATTTGATATATTACTGATCATTAGCACATTTTGGCAGGCCAAGCATAAGGTCTAGCACTGCTATTATTTGCATAGTTAACTGTTTTAGCTTTGCCAAAGTAATTTGTAAAACTGAAATTAAACTTGTACCGTAGGTAATAATAGCATTTTTATCAATTCAAATGAGATGCAGGGAGTCTTTATGACTCTGGGTGGTAAATGACAATTTTGCCAGGAAACAGGTACCCAGTGGCTCTGTGATTGAGTGATCATTGAGGATATCCAACAGGCGCTCTGCCAGTGCTGTATGCATAAGAAATACATACCTTGTTAATTTATCTCTTCACAGACTACATGCAGAAGCAGATATTTTTTTTTTTCCTATACTGTAAGGCGTAGGAGGCCTTGAAACAAAACGTATACTCTATCATTTATAGCCTTTTTTTTTTTTTTTTTTTGACATTCTCTTGGGTATTGTTGCTGATTCCCAACAGGAAGTAAACCAAAAAAATCAAACTTTTAAGCTGATAAAATTGCATGTGGAAGTACTCCAATGTTAATTTATTCAGTCCTGTGGTGTGACATCTCTACATAACAGAAAAAGATTTGCAGCATTAATAAGCATAAAATAAGTCAAAGCTTTACTTATTTGTAAGTACGCAGCATATGGGAGTCTAACTGTTGGAAACAACATGTCAAAATCTCTTAATACCTTGAAATTGTACTGCTGTGCGGCAGAAGTGTCCTGTAGTGTGACATGTTGTACTCCATCTTAACTGTTTTACAAATTATTCTAATTTTAGAATAATTATTGTGTATTCTGGTTTCAAAACCTACAAGAGAACTGAGAGAAAAGGTTGAAGCTAAAAAAGGTAAACCTAAAACAAATAGTCATTAGCTTTTAAAACATCTACACTGCCTTAAAGAATTTTCCTTTTTTTTTAACATTAAAGAAATGTAAAAAAAAGCAAACAAAAAAAAAAAAACATGTACCGTATGTCCATGTTCAACTACCCTTCTTATTTCAGCATGTAAATACCAGAAGTAATTACTTGCACAACTCTGAAAAGTCAATTTAACACTGACCTATTACGAGAAAAGGTGAACAAGTTGTAATATCAGAGAAATGCCTATAAAGCAAATGTATTATCATTCATTTTTAGGTGAAATCAATCTCTGTTTAAAACTGTGTGCAATCTTTAGTGGCAAGATGCAGATAAAGTGCATTAAAATTTATGATGCAAACAGAAAAAAACTTCCCCCCACTGTCTGCAATTATTCATATACATAATACTTCATAAGTTTGAAGGAATGACCTCCCGATCTCAATTCGAACAGCTGAGTCTTTAGCCATTTTCAAAAATCATCTAAAGACGCATCTTTTTCACCATGCACCTGACCAACTAATACTAACACTTTCCTATTCCATCTATTTATTAAAAAAAAAAAAAAAAAAAAACCCTAGCTATATGTACTGTGCTGGGCTAACTGAAACTTGTCCTGGCACTTGTATACTGCTGCACTCTCGATGGTCTAATTGCTTCTATTGTTCTCATATTGTAAGTCGCTTTGGATAAAAGCGTCTGCTAAATGATTAAATGTAAAGTTTGGCATAGTTGGTATGTACTGGCATGTACTGGCAACCAAAAGATAAAAAAATAAACTTCCACACATATAAAGGCAGCCATGTATTTTGATTGAGATGTAATAAAATATCTGGAAAATATTTATTTTATTTAACTTGACAGCACATCCTATTTTTCTACGCAGTTTATTTGTTAAATTTATATATTCAATTTATTTGTCTAGAAATACAAATACATTTTTACAAATACAGCAAATGTTGTAAAATGTCCAAATAAATAAATACACATCGTTCATGTTCAACTATTCTTCGGCATTTCGGCACCAAAACTATTTTTTTTTTTTTCAAGAATTTTGTCCAGTCTAACGAATACTAACTTACCTATTATGCAATAATGTGAATGAGGCATAACATGTTGCATTTTAGTGCCCTATATACAAAATACTGCTGACTTCACCAGTTTATTTATATTTGTGTGTGTGTGTGTGTGTGTGTGTGTGTGTGTAAAGAAATCACTACTATTGGATTTAGACAGAGAGAGTGACTGTGTAGAATTACTTATTAATGAAGTTTTTAAGTCCCAAGTAATTCCTCTCTTTCCGCAACCACAGAGAGAGTCTGCAGGGGATCTATTATTCAGTCAAATTAATGAAACGAAAGTGCAAGGATCAGGTAGCCTGAGACACAACATCACGTGTTCTTGTTTAATAAATGTCCCCTGAAGCCTGATGGGAATGACGGAGGTGAACAGTCCGATTCTCATCTCAGCTTTTACACATCCTCCCTCCGCGCATCTGATTCACAATCTTTTTTAAAGCGCTCACAGCTCCAGTTATTGTCGCTCCCCATCCACACTTTCATCAATATCTCCCTCTCCCGTTTGATTGAGACAGTCTTACGGTTTTCCACGAATACCCTCTGCCACATAGTCTGCCCCCCCCACACACCGAGGCTTTCATTAAGAATGCATCTTACAAAAAGCACAATGCAATTATTGAACCGTGGCAGTACCAAGGCCTCATCCTTTAGATTTCATTTGTGAGGAAAGCAAGGCAAGTTCCCAACGGTCCAACTTTGATTCATTTAGGGTTGGAAGATTCACTTTTCAAAGCCCAGTGGAGCTCCTCTTTTGAATTATGGATGCAAACAGGAGGAACTTGTCAACAAATGATAACAACGTTGGACTGATTCCTGCGGCAGATGATCGGAGAAACAGCTATAAAGCGAATGTATTACCATTCAATTCGATGTACCTGGGTGTCTGTTGACTATGTTTTGCCTGACTGGAACAACTATAAAACTGAATAGATCAATCTCAGCTTACAAAGTTGCAATCTTTAGTGGTAAAATGCAGATAGAGCATTAAAATTTATGATGCAAACAGAAGAGTCTGCCTACTGCCTAAGATTATTCATAAACATTGTCATAGGTTTCATAGGTATGTAGTGTGTGCTGCCATTTCTTAAACAATAAAACAGAAAAAACAACAACAACATTGGAAAACAGTGTTAATTAAGCCAACAAGACCTTCCTATAATACAAAGGCAGCTGTTTGTTTTCAAAATGTAATTATTGGCTTTTATATTGTCATTATACTAAAACCAAAAGATGTGATTAAAATGTCATTTGAAATTTAATTCAAATTTATTTATGTAGCAATTTTTACAATAAATAGTGTTCTATACCTTACAAAACCTCAGCGAGCAAGCTAAAGAAGATACAAAGATACAAAAAGTATCTGCATATATATATATATATATATATATATATATTTAAGGGGTGGTTAACGTTAAAATGTTTAGATTAATCACAAACGTTAATGCGTTATTATTTTTTAACGCAAATTAATTGTTCGATAAGTTTGACCCCAACTTCTTCCCGTCATCGCAGTGTGGAAGGTTATCTATCATTGTGTGATAAGGGTACAACGAGCCAGTGTTGCCAGGGTAGTGGCACAAGTGGGCTATTTTTAAATTACAGTCGCGGGAAAAATTACAGAGTCGTGGGTTGTCACATGCTTGACCCAGTTTCCTTAGTTCTCCTCATTAGTTAATTAGCTCCTCACCTGTTTCTGTTTCCCCTTTGATTACGTTGATTATTTAAAGCCTGTGTTCTCCCCTCATTCTTGGTCTGCTATAGTTTGTAACTTGTGTTAAGCTATACCATGTTCCTGCTATTCATCTGTTCCTTCTGTGGATTATTATTGTTTGAACTTTACTCCTCGTCATGCGCCTCTTTAGCTAACACACCCCGTAACAGAATAGCAGACCGAAACTGTGAGTTATTTCAAGTTTTTTTTTCTTTCTGTTTATTTATTTATTTATTTGTTTTCCTCTCACGGAATGGCCGAGCCAGCCGTCCAACTCCTGTGCCTGGATCAGATGGACCGTTCGCTGGAGGACCATACAAGGGACTTTCTCGATCTGGCGTGCCTTACCCACTTCCTGGACCGCTCGCTCTGTGCTTTTTACATCACCAGCCTGAGCGAGCAGTGTAAGGCACGCCTGCCAGCGAACGGTCCCAAAGAGGATTTTGCCGCTTGTGTGGAGTGGGTGCTGGAGAATAATGGACTGTTTTTCTTTGTCAGCCCCTCAGACGAGGATATCTCCAGCCCCACTCCCGAACCAGAGACCAGCCTGCCGTCACCCCGATATACGGAGATACTGCCTGAGCCCACTGCAGACGGAGAGCCTGAACTCACTGTGACTGAGCCTCAACCATCCTCTGACCAAGTGCATGAGCCGGCAACATCGTCTGTCGTTGAGGGAGTTTTGGTGGTGCACGAGGGCTTGGAGGGAAGTCCCGCCCACACTCCTACAACTGAGGATGAGCTACATCTGGTTTCAGGGAGTTATATAGAGGAACTAATGGACATCTCCAAACCAGTCTATCTGGAAGAAGTACAAACATGTACCCCCGAATCTCCTGCGTCTCCGCTGGTTCCGTCCACCCCCGAATCTCTTGGGTCTCTGCTGGTTCCGTCCAGCTCAAGTCCTCATGTGGTCCCACCCATCCTCCCTCTCCTGCCTCCTCTCAAACCAGGTAGTTCCTCGCCTCCAGCTCCGCTGATCCCTGTCAGTCCCTCAGCTCACCCTCAGTCAGCGCCTGCCATGTGCTCTGTTCCGCTGCCTCGGGATTTCCAGTCTACAGCTCTGCCCAGACATGCGGATCCCCTGTCTGCACTTCCAGCCTCCGAGCCTTGGACTACACTTCAGTCCTCCGACCCATCAGCTCCACCTCGGCTCCTAGCTCCCTTGTCTGCACCGTTGCCTGTCATCCCACTGGCTCCACAGGGCTCCCTCGTCTCTCCGGCTCCGTCTTGGTCAGTGGTCGACTATCCGCCACCTCGGGATTCTACTCCTCTGGCTTTGCCTCGTCACTCCATCCCTCCGGCTCTGTCAGGCTCCTCCTTCCCTCCGGCTCCACCGCAGTCTTCTGGATCCCCGCCTCCGCCTCGGTCGCCTGAGCCTTCAGCTCTGCCTTGGCCCTCCGGATCCTCAGTTTCGCCCCGGCTCTCCGTCTGCCCCGTTCCACCTGGGTCTCCATCTCCAGCTGCTCAATCTCCATCAGTCGGCCCTCTGGTGTCGTCGGCCCCTCCACCATGGCTCCTCCCGCCGTCAACTCCGCCATGGGCCATCATCCTGGCTAGTCTCTGGATTGCCACCTGGCTCCTCCTGCTCTGGGCTCCTCCCTCCATCGACTCCACCCTGGCCCTATGAACTTTGTCCTTTCTCCATTACCTGCCCTTCTCCTGCTCCACGCCCACCTCCAGAACCCCCACCCTCCCTCCTCTGTTGGACTATTTTTGTCGGCGTGGGGACGTGCCGTTCCGGGAGGGGGGCAATATGTCACGTGCTTGACCCAGTTTCCTTAGTTCTCCTCACTGGTTAATTAGCTCCTCATCTGTTTCTGTTTCCCCTTTGATTATTTAAAGCCTGTGTTCTCCCCTCATTCTTGGTCTGCTATCATTTGTAACTTGTGTTAAGCTACACTGTGTTCCTGCTATTCATCTGTTCCTTCTGTGGATTATTAAAAGATTATTGTTTGAACTTTACTCCTCGTCGTGCGCCTCTTTAGCTAACACACCCTGTAACAGGTTGCGGTTTTTTGGGCTACTTTTATAATGTACCGTGGCCACCCGAAGTGTATATAGACAAATAAAAATTAAAATAGATCATTTTACTAATGTGTATTATACTTGGAATGTAAACCTGGCAACTTAAGAACGGAGAGGCGGTTGTAACCTCACAAACAATGCAAGTTTCAGCAGAGCATGCATGTTAAGGCTTTTACACAGCAGAAATAAACTTGACACAAAGCCACAATAAACAGCCACTATAGATCATATAAGATAATAAACACACGATTACGATAGGATATTTGTATGTGATTTTCTTGTGTACATATGAAATGCTAATTTGTGCAGCGATCTAAAAGGCTATAAATAGCATATTGTAACAACAGTAAATGACCAAATTCCACATGTGATCGTAAAAGGAAGTTATTACAAACACTCGACGGTGGTTTGAAGTGAGTTCTGAGTAAAAGTGTACTATTAATTGTCTTATGAAGCATGGTGCTAATATTAGCTCTAATGCACCTGAAGAACAGGTCCAATTCTTCTTCATAATGCATTTTGTCATAATACTTCATGTAAGGTCGCAAGAAAATGTTTTGTTGTATTTATTTGCAAACCCGATTCCAAAAAAGTTGGGACACTGTACAAATTGTGAATAAAAAAGGAATGCAATAATTTACAAATCTCAAACTTATATTTTATTCACAATAGATAACATATCAAATGTTGAAAGTGAGACATTTTGAAATGTCATGCCAAATATTGGCTCATTTTGGATTTCATGAGAGCTACACATTTCAAAAAAGTTGGGACAGGTAGCAATAAGAGGCCGGAAAAGTTAAATGTACATATAAGGAACAGCTGGAGGACCAATTTGCAACTTATTAGGTCAATTGGCAACATGATTGGGTATAAAAAGAGCCTCTCAGAGTGGCAGTGTCTCTCAGAAGTCAAGATGGGAAGAGGATCATCGATTCCCCAATGCTGCGGTGAAAAATAGTGGAGCAATATCAGAAAGGAGTTTCTCAGAGAAAAATTGCAAAGAGTTTGAAGTTATCATCATCTACAGTGCATAATATCATCCAAAGATTCAGAGAATCTGGAACAATCTCTGTGCATAAGGGTCAAGGCCGGAAAACCATACTGGATACCCGTGATCTTCGGGCCCTTAGACGGCACTGCATCACATACAGGAATGCTACTGTAATGGAAATTACAACATGGGCTCAGGAATACTTCCAGAAAACATTGTCGTGAACACAATCCACCGTGCCATTTGCCTTTGCCGGCTAAAACTCTATAGGTCAAAAAAGAAGCCATATCTAAACATGATCCAGAAGTGCAGGCATTTTCTCTGGGCCAAGGCTCATTTAAAATGGACTGTGGCAAAGTGGAAAACTGTTCTGTGGTCAGACGAATCAAAATTTGAAGTTCTTTTTGGAAAACTGGGACGCCATGTCATCCGGACTAAAGAGGACAAGGACAACCCAAGTTGTTATCAGCACTCCGTTCAGAAGCCTGCATCTCTGATGGTATGGGGTTGCATGAGTGCGTGTGGCATGGGCAGCTTACACATCTGGAAAGGCACCATCAATGCTGAAAGGTATATCCAAGTTCTACAACATATGCTCACATCCAGATGTCGTCTCTTTCAGGGAAGACCTTGCATTTTCCAGCATGACAATGCCAGACCACATACTGCATCAATTACAACATCATGGCTGTGTAGAAGTATCCAGGTACTGAAATGGCCAGCCTGCAGTCCAGATCTTTCACCCATAGAAAACATTTGGCGCATCATAAAGAGGAAGATGTGACAAAGACAGTTGAACAACTAGAAGCCTGTATTAGACAAGAATGGGACAGCATTCCTATTCCTAAATTTGAGCAACTTTTCTCCTCAGTCCCCAGACATTTGCAGACTGTTATAAAAGAAGAGGGGATGCCACACAGTGGTAAACATGGCCTTGTCCCAACTTTTTTGAGATGTGTTGATGCCATGAAATTGAAAATCAACTTCTTTTTTTCCCTTAAAATGATACATTTTCTCAGTTTAAACATTTGATGTCATCTATGTTGTACTCTGAATCAAATATTGAAATTTGAAACTTCCACATCATTGAATTCTGTTTTTATTCACAATTTGTACAGTGTCCCAACTTTTTTGGAATTGGGTTTGTAGAAGTACTTTTGATAATAGTTGGGTAAATGTATACTGGGATTGAGGCGATGATGCTTGGTAAACGTTTTATTGCCAGTTTAAAGGCTGATAATGGCTGAATAAAAACAAAAGAATAATGATGAAATGATAAGGATTATGTGTCATTCCTGACGGAAGTGTGAAAAGTGAAAATCAATAAACTCTTTTAACACATTTAACAAACCTTTAAACTATTTCTTTTTTCTCTCAAACTTTCTGCAGACCCCTTAGCAACCCCTTGTGGTTCTCAGTTTTTGTATTCCTATATTAAATATTTTAATATTAAAAATATTAATACTACATTTAATTAATATTTAATATTCCTGCTTTTAATCACGGTTTACAAAATTGTAGGATTTGCAGACGAGATGAAACTAGACGCATTACAATATGAAAAACAATAAGTCAAACTTGCGTGCAATATGTACTAACTAATTATGTGCAATTGACCTATCGGAAAACCCTGCCCCCTTAATTACTGTTGCTCCCTCGGACAAACAAACATGGTTGCTCACTGTCTTTCAATGACAGCTGCAGTGTGAAAACCTTGTCCCACGATGTTTTTGCACAATTTTGGACACAGAAGGCCACCAAATGGGAATTAGATATTCCATGGAGGGATTTATAAAATATTTAAAAATAAATCCGGTGGGTAACTCGAAGGAGGGTTTACAGATCACAATGAAAGCGGGCGAAGTCTCATATTACAATCGGTCATCACGATCGTGGATTACAACATGCAGGATCAACAGTGTTTATGTATCGCAGGGTACAATTAAATTAATGTACATTTAACCAGTTTAATATGGAGAGGCACTGAAATGTAGACCTTCGTTTATGTGTTTTTGACCTACACTGTACAAGAAGAGAGAACAGTCCGCTATTTAGGTTTGTACATTAGCAGGGACTCACTAACTTTAACGTTAGTTAGTTTTAGCCAGAGATACCTTGCTAAAGCATAATATAACATTAACGTTCTGCTTGAGCAGATGAAAATTGTAACTTAATGAGTGTATGAAAACCAGAAAATGAACGTTTTTGTCTTCATTTGTATTGGGGTTGAATATTTAGGGACATTTTGCTCTGTTTTGTTTGGATTCAGGAAATGTAATAAAATAAATTATATTGCCCATCCTCTCAGGATACCTGGAATCAGTGTTACAAGTACACCAGGCACATCGTTTTTCCATTTTTGAAGCATAAACCCCATAAAACTGATGCAAGCTTCGGATCTTCCAATGTTTCTCTATGGCGCTGAAACCTAAAGATGTCCGAGTTCCGCTCCCCGTGCATCTGATACTCGACTGCTTTTGGATAGTCTGCGTTCGAGGGGAGGGGTTTACTGATAGGTCAATTCAGCCACTAGTCTGTGTTGACTGTGTTGAATCACATGACTTTTGTTGCACTTTTTCTTTACATGGTGATAGGAGGAAAATTGTCCACAAACCATATTAGGATAAGTGCATGACATTAGCTTTGTATAATTGTAAGGTCTTTTTTGGGTTCTGTTTCATGTTCTTGTTTTCATGTCTTTTATTTTGAAGTTTAGTCACGGTTCCTGGTTGTTTCATGCCTCCCTTTCCCTCATGTCTTCATGCTATTGGTTCCCTTGTACAAGTTCAAGCTGAGCTTTATTGTCATTCTGCTACATGTGTGGACATATAGTGGAACGAAATGTCGTGTCTCGCAGGACCACGGTGCTACATACTAGTTAGACATTAGATACACATACAGCAATGCAAATATAGGGAAAAAAAAACAAAAAAACAATAGGGCTATACAACAGTTTAACCATCAGACTATACATATACTATAAATACTATAACTACTATACCTAGTTGACTACATATACACAAACTGAGACTGTAAAAGAACTTTATATAAATACTGTACATGAAATAGTGCTAAAGAGATATTTGTACAGGAAATTGTGCAGGAAATATATATTTTTTACATTAAATTGTTCAGAAGAGAGATTTTGTGGGAAGCAGCGCATAGTGCAATGTTCCAGTAAACATTATTTTGTAGTGCAATATTCAAGTAAACATATATTATCTTATTAAGTCTTTGTTGCAGGGAGTGTTTATAGAAAGTGTCTAGTGTGCATATAGTGGGACGAGTGCGTTACTACAGGTGGTTTGTATAGCCCACTCACCATGACTTGGGGGGCTGAGGTGTTCATGGTTTCAGAGCGGGGACAGGGAGATTGGAGTTAAGAGCTCTCACAGCCTGGGGAAAGAAGCTGTTGAGCAATCTGACAGAACGAGCTTTGATACTCCGGTACCTTTTTCCTGATGGCAGGAGCTGGAAGAGGTTGTGGGAGGGGTGGGTGGGGTCCTTCACGATGCTGGAGGCTTTGCTGGAGCATCGTGCAAGGAAAATGTCCAGGATGGAGGGAAGAGGGGCACCGATGATCTTTGCGGCAGTGTTCACTGTCCGTTGTAGGGTCTTGCAGTCAGCAGCACTGCAGTTCCCATACCAGACAGTGATGCAGCTGGTCAGCACACTCTCAATGGTGCCCCTGTAAAAGGTGGTGAGGATGGGTGGAGGGAGACTGGCCCTTTTCAGCCGACGGAGGAAGTAGAGGCGCTGTTGTCCCTTCTTGTTGAGTGACGTGACGTTGGTGGTCCAGGTGAGATCCTTTGTGATGTGCACCCCCAGGAATTTAGTGCTATCGACTCCCCACGGTTGAGCCGTCGATGGTCAGTGGGGGGTGGTCAACAGAGTTTCTCCTGAAGTCCATCACAACCTCTTTTGTCTTACCCACATTGAGGGACAGGTTGTTAGAACCACACCATTCAGCCAGCTGTGCCACTTCCTCTCTGTAGTGCATTTCATCGTTGTTGCTGATGAGGCCTACCACAGTTGTGTCATCAGCAAACTTGATGATGTGGTTGGAGCTGGACTTGGCAGTGCAGTCGTGGGTCAGCAGCGTGAAGAGCAGCGGGCTGAGCACACAGCCTTGTGGGGCACCTGTGCTCAGTGTGGTAGTGCTCGAGGTGTTGTGGCCGATACGGACTGACTGAGGTCTTGCAGTTAAAAAGTCCAGGATCCAATTACAGAGGGAGGTGTTAAGGCCCAGCAGGTTTAGTTTATGGATGAGCTGTTGTGGGATTATTGTGTTGAATGCTGAGCTGAAGTCGATGAACAGCATTCTTACATAGGAGTCTTTCTGTTCCAGGTGAGTAAGAGCTAGGTGGAGAGTGGTGGATATTGCATCATCCGTGGAACGGTTTGGACGATATGCAAACTGGAATGGGTCCAGCGTTGGAAGACTGGACTTGATGTGATGCATGACTAACCTCTCAAAGCACTTCATCATGATTGGGGTCAGTGCTATAGGACGATAGTCATTCAGACAGGACACATGTGACTTCTTTGGTACTGGGATTATGGAGGTGGATTTGAGACATGTGGGGACGACTGCCTGGCTCAGTGAGGTGTTGAAGATGTCTGTTAAGACATTCGTCAGCTGTGCAGCACAGTCTCTCAGTACACGTCCAGGTATGTTGTCAGGGCCCGCAGCCTTTCGTGGGTTAATCCTGGATAGGGTCTTCCTTACATCAGCTGGGGAAAGACAGAGTACCTGGTCGTTTGGAGATGTGGGTAGTTTCTGTGCAGGTGTGTCATTCTGTATCTCAAATCGTGAGTAGAAGTGGTTGAGTGCCTCTGGTAGGGATGTGTCATCGTCACTGGCCTGTGGCGGGGCCTTGTAGTCAGCGATGGTCTGAATGGCTTGCCACAGGGTCCGAGTGTCTTTACTGTCGCTGAAGTTGTTGTTGATTTTTTTAGCATACTGATGTTTTGCCTTCTTGATGCCATGAGACAGATTGGCTCTTGCTGTTTTGAGGGCTGCTTTATCTCCTGATCTGAAAGCTTCATCTCTGGTCTTTAGCAGCCCACGAACCTCTGCTGTCATCCATGGCTTCTGGTTGGCACGTGTGGTGATGGTCTTGGTGACTGTCACATCATCTATGCACTTTTTGATGTAAGCAGTCACAGTTTCAGTGTACTCCTGTAGGTCTGTGTGGTTGTTGTAGGTGGCCGCCTCTTTAAACATGTTCCAGTCTGTGTCCTGGAAGCAGTCCTGCAGGGCTGAGGTGGCATTTTCTGGCCATACCGTGATCTGCTTTTGAACCGGTTTGGTGAGTTTCAGAAGTGGTCTGTATGCTGGGATTAGCATAACAGAGATGTGGTCCGAGTACCCGAGGTGGGGGCGGGGTTCAGCTTTGTATGCATTTTTCTCTATTGTATAAACAAAGTCCAGTGTGTTATTTCCCCTTGTTGCAAAGTTCACATGTTGGTTGAACTTTGGCAAAACTGTCTTTAAGTTTGCGTGGTTGAAGTCACCGGCTATGATGAAAAAGCCATCGGGGTTATTTATTTGTTGTTCGCTGATGGCGCTGCACAGTTCACGAAGCGCGTCCTTAGCGTTTGCACACGGGGGGATGTAAACCACGACAATAACAATGGCCGTGAACTCCCACGGCAGATAGAACGGTCGACACTTCACAAACATAAACTCCACCAGCGACGAACAGTGTTTTGATACTAACGCAGCATTGTTACACCATTCTTTGTTGATATACACACACAAGCCACCGCCGCGAGTCTTACCAGACAGTGATGAATCTCTGTCCGCTTGGAAGCAGTTTAGCCCGTGCAGCTGAATGGCGGAGTCCGGGATGTTGTTCTTTAACCATGTTTCAGTGAAAACAAACACACAACAATCCCTTGCCTCATGCTGTGTAGACCGACTGAGTTGAATTAAGTCCAGTTTGTTTTCCAGAGAGCGAACGTTTGAGAGCATGAGTGTTGGAAGAGCCGGTCTTGTGGGGTTAGCCCTTAGCCTGGCTCGTATACCTCCGCGCTTACCGCGCTTCTGTCCTCTCTCACACCGCTTGCGACGCCGCCTTGTGCGGGTAGCGTCAGTAGGCGAGGCCGCGGTCTCGAGGTCCGGCTCCAGCAGTAAACAAAGGCCTCGTAGCTTCTCAGTAGCCGCCGGCGAGAGTTTGTGTTTGTATGTGTTGTCGATATCCAAAAGGCTTTGGCGATCATAGATGTATCCCGGAGTGATCTCCCGATGAATTAGCGGTAAACTGACATTGTTTGGAGACGAACAGACGACATTAAAAGACATAAAAGCACAGTCTTTGGGACCCGGAGAAGCCGCTGCGTCTGAGCGCGCCGCCATCTTGGATTAAATCTTAATCATGTACATTGTGTCATGTTCTCATTGGTTGCTTTAGTCATGTGTCTTGTCTCACTCAGCCAATTTTTGATCAGACTACTGCTCATTTGTTAGAGATAATATCGTGCCCAGCTTTCAACTTTGTTTTGAAAATGTTTTATTTGATTTCACTTACAACATGTCATTCCATAAGGAATATTATTTGATTAATTTATTACTTTTGCTGGCAAAGTTTAGAATACATAAATGTAAGTACGGCAATTACAAACCATTGTTTCTCATTTTGAAATCAGAAGTTAAGCAATACCTAAAATCTATTTACACTTTGATAAACATGAAAGCTGTTAAGTGTATTAATATATGTATACATTTCCATGTTTTTATGTAATTTTATTATTTTATTTTTTTCTATTTCATTGTAATTTTGTATCTCTTTGTGTGTGTGTGTGTTCACCCCCTGGCTACTGTAAAATGTTGAAGTTGAGTGATTCAATAATTAAAATAAATGGTAACACTTTATTTTGATGGTCCCTTTTGAACATTCTGTTGACATCAAGTAATGTTGCAACTACATGTCAACAAACTCTCATAAGAGTATTAGTAGACTGTCTGCTTCATATCTGCTAACTCCTTATTGTGTTGGTCTCCCAACAGATATTCTACTGACTATAAGTAACTTTGCAAGAACATGTCAACTTAATCAAACCCTAACCCTACCAGTCAACTAATACACTACTAACACTCTAATGAGAGTCAGTAGAAATGTAGGTGCAACATTACTTATAGTCAATAGAATGCGTTAAAGGGACCATCAAAATAAAGTGAAACCAAATAAATAAATAAATAAATAAATAAAATGTGTCTTGTCTCTCTTTGGTTTGTTCATCTCATTGTTTGTTATAAGTAGCCATGTCGTTGCCTTTGTTCCTTGTCGTGTTTTAATGTTGTAACCTGCTGTTGGTGAGTCTAGTCCGTTCATGCCATGCCATGCCAAGTCTGTCTCTGGTCAAGTCTGTTTTAAGTCTGTTCAAGTCAAGTCTGTCTTTGTTTGGATTTTGTTTGTGTTTTGGATTTCACATTGGTAAATAAATTGCACTTGGGTTCTTCACTACGCTCGCCTTCACTGGACTCATTACAGAATACACAAACTTACCATGAACCCAGCGGTTAGCCTCCTCTGCCTTCATCAAGGTGACAGGGCCATAGAGCACTATGTTGCTGACTTTTGTGGATTATGCCATCTGGTGGATTTTAATGATGTGGCTTTAAAAGACATTTTTTGAGTGGGTCTGAATGAACCCATTCGCTCTGGATTGCTAGGAGGTAAGATCCATTTTTTTCCTTGGCTGAGTACATTGATTATGCCCTGTTACTCTGTGGATCATCTTTTACTGTGGGTGTCATGGAGGAGGAACACGACACTTCCTCTAAGCCTGCTCAAGTCATGCCTGCCAAGCCAGAGTCTGCTCACATCAAGCCTGCTACTCCAGGATCTGCTCACATCATGCCAGTTAAGTCAGAGTTTACTCATATCATGTCTACTAAGTCAGAGCCTGTTCACGTCATGCTGGCCACTCAAGAGATTCTTCACAACATGGCTGCCATTCAAGTACTTCGTTACAGGATGGCCGCCACTCAAGAGTCTCTTCAGAAAATGGCCGCCGTTCTAGAGTCTCATCACATCTCAGCTGATCGTCCAGAGCCTCGTCTCAGCTGATCGTCCAGAGCCTCGTCACGTCATAGCTGATCGTCCAGAGCCTCGTCACATCACAGCTGATCGTCCAGAGCCTCGTCACATCACAGCTGATCGTCCAGAGTCCTGTCACGTCTCCTCTTTTCATCCAGAGTCCTGTCACTCCCTGTCTGTTGCACCCAGATATTCAAGGTCAGTCCCTTGGTATCCCAGTCTGGTATCTAGTGTGAGGGATACACCACTGGTGTCTGCACACGCAGCTGGTATTCCCAAACCTAATCACTCTAGTCCTCCTACTCAGGAACTCATTCCCCTGTCTGCACCACTTCCTGTGTGGGGGATTGCTTTATGGTGTATCTGGGCCACATACACCACCGCCAATTTGCTGGAGGTGGTGGCGCCAGCTACAACATCTCCAGAGGTGGCGGCTTATGCTGCGGAACCTCTCGAGGTAACAGTGCCCGCTGCTGTGCTCCCAGAGGCCATGGTGTCCGCTGCAGTCTCTTCAGAGGTGGCAGCGCAAGCTGCAGAACCTCCCGAGACGGTGGTACTTGCCTCAGTTCCTTGTGCGGTGGTAGCGCCCAGAGACTATTTCCGTGAACTGTCTGTTCCGGCCGATGAGGCCAATAATAAACTTTCGTCTGCTCATGTCATGGCCTATGAACTATTATCCTGTCCTGAACTGGCCACGGAGGCCATCTATGATCTCTCGTCCTGTTTCAACATGGCTGCAGAGGCCATTCATGAACTCACTGTCTGTCCTGTCATGGCCACGGAGGCCACTCATGAATTCACTGTCTGTCCTGTCACGGCCACGGAGGCCGCTCATGAACTTACTGTCTGTCCTCTCATGGCCACGGAGGCCGTCCATGAACTTACTGTCTGTCCTGTCATGGCCACGGAGGCCGTCCATGAATTGCCTGCTCCGCCATGGCTCCCTGCTCCAGGTCCTGTTCCCCTTCACGGGCCTGGCTCTCCATCCCTCCCACAGTTCCACCACCCTCCTGGACTTTTCTGTTTTGGGTTTAGGCATCTGAAGCCGCCTTTTTTGAGGGGGGAATATGTAAGGTCTGTTTTGGGTTCTGTTTCATGTTCTTGTTTTCATGTCTATTATTTTGAAGTTTAGTCACGGTTCCTGGTTGTTTCATGCTTCCCTTTCCCTCATGTCTTCATGCTATTGGTTCCCTTGTACATTGTGTCATGTTCTCATTGGTTGATTTAGTCATGTGTCTTGTCTCTCTTTGGTTTGTTCATGTCAAGTGACCCTCATTGTTTGTTATAAGTAGCCATGTTGTCACCTTTGTTCCTTGTTGTGTTTTAATGTTGTAACCTACTGTTGGTGAGTCTAGTCTGTTCATGCCATGCCAAGTCTGTCTCTGGTCAAGTCTGTTTCAAGTCTGTTCAAGTCAAGTCTGTCTTTGTTTGGATTTTGTTTGTATCTTGGATTTCACATTTGTAAATAAATTGCACTACGTTTTTCACTACGCTCGCCTTCAGTGGACTCCTTACAGAATACACGACCTTACCATGAACCCAGGAGTTAGCCTCCTCTGCCTTTGTCAAGGTGACAGGGCCATAGACGACTATGTTGCCGAATTTTGTGGACAATGCCATCTGGTGGATTTTAATGATGTGGTTTTAAAATACATTTTTCGAGTGGGTCTGAATGAACCCATTCGTTCTGGATTGCTAGGAGGTAAGATCCATTTTTCTCTGGCTGAGTACATTGATTATGCCCTTTTACTTTTACTGTGGGTTTCGTGGAGGAGGAACACGACACTTCCTCTAAGCCTGCTTACGTCATGCCTGCTAAGCCAGAGTCTGCTCACGTCATGCCTGCTACTCCAGGATCTGCTCACATCATGCCAGTTAAGTCAGTTTACTCATATCATGTCTCCTAAGTCAAAGCCTGATCACATCATATCTGCCAAGCCAGAGTCTGCTAACGTCATGTCTGCTACTCCAGGGCCTGCTCACGTCATGTCTGCTACTTCAGGGCTCTTTACAATAATGAAATGTAACAGCTAAATGTACTTGAAATTACATGAACGTGAAGACAAAGTGAAACCGGACCATTTTGCATTCAGAAAGCACATTATAAGCAAACTGCTTAGATCTCAAATGGTCTAAGTTCATTTGGATTGCTAACATACAACTCAACATTCCAGAATCTAATCAAGTATCATCTAGAATATTAATGCTTCCCTGGCTCAGAATATCCTAAATTTTGAAAATTCCATTTGATCCGTGCTTTGCCTAATTTACGTCCCAGGCAAAGGAGAGAAAAAAAAAAAAAAAGAAGAAAAAAAATAATAATTCAAATCCAGGTCACTCAAGCTGTATAAGCCCAAGTCTTACATTACAAAGATTCATTGCCAAGCATTACTGTCCTCAC
Source organism: Acrossocheilus fasciatus (assembly GCA_036784905.1). Lineage (NCBI taxonomy): Eukaryota > Metazoa > Chordata > Actinopteri > Cypriniformes > Cyprinidae > Acrossocheilus > Acrossocheilus fasciatus. Next base: position 22,935,471 of record CM071939.1, on the reverse strand, counting down.
AGCTCTCGCTCAATTAGGCTTTCATTACTTAATACTGTTCACTCAAGAGAGACACCTTCAGAGAAATCTGCAAATGAAACGACAGATGAATCAGAGCTAAGCCTCTCTCTCCTGTCCCTCCTGCTCTTACAACTGCAGTTCGGTGAACACATTGATTTTACACAGTGGAGGGGATGGGCACTCATTCACTTGGGTGAAGGGGTGCAACGAAAGATTATTTTATGATTAATTAGGCAAAGATGCAGACTAATGAAAAAAAAAAATCCCAGTGTGCAGTCTGAAGGGATAGTTCAACCAAAAATGAAACTCTGATGTCATTTTAAACCAGTATGACTTTCTTTCTTCTGTGGAACACAGAAGAATGTGAAGAATGTTTCAACTGTTTTTGTCCATACAATGAAAATCAATGGGGTCCAAAACATTGTATAGACAAACGTTTGAAATATCTTGTGTGTTTCACAGAAATACAAAGTTCTGGCATGAAACTCAAGATGGCATAGTTCAATAGACCTAACTCAGTATGACATAATGACATCATCATCACATGTCACAGCTGATTTGTTCTCTCCTGTATCGGTAGCCAATGAGCACGCTGCTCAGCATTTAAATACTTTGCGTATGTTTGTGGTAGCAGTTTGCAGCACACTCCAGAAACCCTCCACCTTCCCCAGCTCCACCTGTATAGATCTACAGGGTGTAGCATCATGTATGCTATGGGGGTTATTCATGTTATATGTGCAGCAGCAGTATTTATTACATGCTCACAGCAGCATGTTGTGGATGTATTGGCAGTAGCAAGTCACAGTACTTGGTCTGTCGCAGCAGCGTAGCAGATCTATTCTGCCAAAACCAAATACATTAACATTGTCATGTACATTACCATGCCAATCACTCTGAGAGTTGTCATGACAGAACTATTTTTGTTCAGTCTAAAACAACATTTGACTCCACTAACTTTAATTGTATGGACAAAAAATTAAAACACTAAGACATTTTACAAAATATCTGCTCTTGTGTTCCACTGAGGAAAAAAGTTTTGAAGACATGAAGGTGACTAAGTGATGATGGAATTTTCATTTTTAGATTAACTATCCTTTTAAGTATGTCCCTCAGAGTGCGTGTTGCTTCGGGTGTCAGACTTTCTGCATGAGCTGTGTGAAGTACAGAATCATGTCAGGGTGGTGGTGTACCTGTATCTGGGTCACACTGGTGCTCACAGGGGTCCAAGAGACGGCGGCCACACAGATCATTGACCCAGGGGCCACTGGCATTCTGCTGGTAGAACAGCAGCACCTGGGCAGGGTTCAGCCAATCAGATGCGTCCAGCTGGCTGCCCTGAAGCAGAACGAATCTGGAGCCTGAAAGAGAAGAATCAGAGAGGACATCTGTTAAAAGTTACATCAAGTAAATTAGTGAACTCTATTATTTGGTGTTCAGAATATGAACCATAAACTGGAATCTACAACTGGTATGTAACTGTGGTTCAAAAAAGTTGGGCAATTTTATATTTTGTGTCGTTGAACACAATAGAACTGTAATGGTGGGGAGGTTTTGATCTTTCTATGTCTTATAAGTGAGTCACTAGCTGGGTTTCCGTCCATAGTTGCGAATTTAACTTATGCGCAAAATTGGAATGTCGCATAAAACATTAGAGAATAAGCAAAACGAGTCAAGGAGAACAGAATCGTCACTTCCTGATAAACTTGCACTAAATATCACTAAGAAAAGTGGGAGAAGCTACTGAATATAATAATTTTCATATTTAATGAATTATTTGCACCTCTGAGCAAGCAGACAAAACACAATAAATGTGGTCATTGCTTTCAGAGGTGGATGTCTGCTGTTTGGGAACGCAGTCATGTAAGAAAGTTCTGGGGGCAATTATACTGAAATACTTTGACGACAGAATTTGCTCGGGCATTTCGGAATGGCCATAACAACATTTCAGATGCTGTGCAACGAGATCACTGGTTAGTTCGGTTATGCTGTTATGGACAAATCACATGACTTTTTTTATGCGAATGGAGGAATTTATTCGGCATGTGTTTCCATCTCCCATTATTCGCATTAACCCTTTTTCACACAAGACAAAAACCACCTAAAAGCAAGGGTAAAAAACGTTTTTGTGAATTAAAGATTTTTTCTTTCTTTCTAAATTTGGCATTTCCATCACTCGTTTCTCACGTGACACTTCAAAATGTGACCTGATTCATTAACGAAAAAAATCGAATTGTACACTATATAATTTGTGTCAAATCAACAGTACTAAGATAGTGTTTAAGCAGCATGATCATTTCCCCCCATAACTACAAGGCATAAAACTGTTTTAAACTTTTTAAAGCAAAGCAGAATCCTTATAGCTGAAATTCTATGCTTTATACACATTTTTATATGTTTTATGGTTCATGCAGAGCTGTGGATAAGATACAACAGTACAGATAAAACATCTGAACTGAAAGCGTGATGTATTCTGAATTATCCCCCTGAATATTTCAAAACCATGAACAGAATTTATTCTGCAAAAATCAAGTTTTATCAGATCTGCTTTGACATCAAGTTTTACCCTGTAATACTGTTAGACAGTTATAGACACATCTTAAATCTGATTTTTCCAATTCAAAAGGCGAACTGTGAATCCTTCAAGTCTCCTCTTTTCAGATTTCTTCCACTTAGACATCTATGTGAATGTTAATCTACCCTAAAGCACCAGACCCAATAGAAAAGAGCTCTGCATGAAAGACAAAATGACAGATGAGCAAAGCCAGTCACAATCCATCATATCGCCCAAACTCTAGAAGTGACGGCTGAAATGCCAATGAGCTGAAAGAAAGAGAGTGAGGAAGAGCAAGAGAAGAGAGGGTAAGAGAGAAAGAGAGTAGCCTGTAGTCTTGGACTGCAGGTGCAACATTGAAATTCAATAACAAGCTCATCCAACACAAACGCAACTTAGGTCCAAAGCACAAACAGAGAACCCTTGGGGAAAGCGGCTAGTTGTTGTTTACAGTGTGTGTGTGTCTGGAAGTGTAGTTCTAGGGACTAACTAACTAAAAGAAGCACTGCTATCTTAACTAAATTTTTCATATGAAACGGTAATAAAATAATGTTGCTTTTTCCAGTGACTTGCTACTTTTTTCCAACAAGTAGCAGCGTAGCGTGACAAAATGCTACATCACAGTTTCTCTCTCTCTCTCACGCACACACACACAAACAAACAGGCTAAAGAAAACAATCAATCAATAGTCTTTTCTCCCATTCAAACTCCCAGTTGAATGAGTCTGTTCGGATTCAGAGATTCATGTACTGATTGTCCCTGTGCAGCCACGTTTGAACCAAATTTTTTATTTAAACTGCAGTTTTAGTCAACATGTTTTATGTACCGTTAAGTTGTTTCTAGTTTTATTGATTTTAACAAAAAAAAAAAAGAAGTACTTATGGGGTTAAAGGCATGCTTTTTACAGCTCAGCACAGTTTGTATTCTGTTTTGATAAATAAAATTATTTACTTTTATTCAATAAATACATCATTAAAATATATTTTATCATTATTAAAATATATTCATTTTCAAAGGACATACATTTTTTAGTTTTTTTTTAAAGCTTCCTACACTGCTTAAAAGAGCTCCCATAATAATTTAATACCGATCAACTTCAGTCTCCACAATGGTTTAAAATATATTTGCTTATTTTAACAATTCTTATTTGATACATACTGTACATTTACAACATTTAAAAAACAAAACCTTAAATATCAAATCAACTGAATTGACTTTGTGTTAAAGATTGCAATCATGTCAAGAATTAACTAAATTTCCAAAGTACATAATGAAACGTTGATATGTAGGAAAGTGCAGTGAGCTTTGTGTTATTCTAGTGGTTTAGAGAGAAATAAAATCAAATGCGCTGTGCCCTATTGCACCCTAAAGTCTAATATTTTTTTTTATATCTACAAATGTATTGCTTCCTTTAAATAGATTCAACGCATTTTTTATAGTAATTTGGGTTTCACTTTATTTTGATGGTCCTTTAACACATTCTATTGACTATAAGTAATGTTGCACCTACACTTCTACTAACTGTTGGGAGACCAACACAATAAGGAGTTAGTAGATATGAAGCAGACAGTCTACTAATACTCTTATGAGAGTTTGTTGACATGTAGTTGCAACATTACTTAGTGTCAACAGAATGTTCAAAAGGGACCATCAAAATAAAGTGTTACCGTAACCTGTAGTGGTGCTAACTGCCTTCAGTCTGAAGTCAGCTTCACTGTAGCTTCTCTGCTTGAATAATGAAAAGATGGTGGACAAATGTGAGTCACATTGCTAAACCATCGGCCGACGTGTGAATCATTTTTAGTATTTGTACATGTAAAAATATGAAAGTGGGGTTTTCATAATAACTTACATCTCAAGATAGCTAACATGTTAAAGCTAACAGCAACACCAATGAAACCAAATGTTTGTCTGAAGAACTTCTATGTTAAAATTAAAAAATAAACGGATATGTTTCATTTGAGACTCTTTAAAAATTCATTCACTAGATGCCCAAGTACACAGTGTACAGTGCAAGTACAAGGTGTATAGCCTAGTACATGATTTGAAACACAACTAGAGACTATGCATTCATGTCTGATTGTTCTTTGAAGCTTTCAGCACACATCTGTTTGGCTTTTCACTAGAGACAGAGCAAGAGACGGCATGACATTTGCTTTAATACAGTAGAAGTCGTGGGGGATAGACGGGGGGCCGAGGACCCCCGCTGCTCAGGGGCTGGACAGGAAGCAGAGCAAGTGATGAGATTACCGTCTGCAATGAGGTGCTCTGGAACGTGGAGTATGACTCTGACGTTGAGGCTACAGGAGAGGTGGGACGCACAGACCAGGCCGATCACACAGCTCACCACGCTGATCAAAGTCAGGGTGGTCTTGTTGATAGGACTCCGTGGGGAACCTGGAAAGAAGAGAGAAAGAGACAGAGAAAGCAATAAAAGAGCGATGCTACAAGACTGGAAAGTTCACATTTTTATGTGTACCTTGGGAAGGCACAAGGGAGGCAGTTAAAAAACAGCCCACATCAGGGTTGGTGGTCCATGAAAGGAGCACTGGATCAAACCAGCCAGCCAAACTCTGGGAGCTGCGGCAGCTCTGGCACGAACTGAGCAGCCGAGAGATAACGCTTTACCTTTTGAAGCCTGCTGGTTTTATGCTAAATACTGCAAATGGCAAAATATGAAAAAGAGTTGTTTTGACCACGTTTTTGTACTACAGCCAAACTGGTTTGATGTCGTGCTGCCCTGTGCATCTGTTACATGTAAAATAAAGGCACAAGACACTGCAAATGGTGTATGAGTATTATACAACACACAAGATGACATAAACACACGCATTCACAATGTATGAGGACACAATACTCATGATCTGATACCGTTAACACAAGTAATATTTAAAACAGTTAATAACATGTCAGGATAAACATAAAGCATGCAACAACTGGAAACAGAAATGAAATACATATGAAAGGAAATCAGATGGTACGCATATCATGACAAAAGTCAATATACAAGTGACAACAACATATTTACACTGATTATGTATAGCATATGAAAAAGGAGTAACTAAGGAGTTACAAATGACATCCATGTAGACGCTTAGCATTGCAGTAATGCTGCAGAACATCAACTACAAAAGAGAAATCCCCTTTTTGCCATATTAGATAGACATCATCATCTTAAGAGTAGATGTTATCTTAGAGATATTGCATCCAAAAAAAAAAAGTTTGACTTTTGAAGAAATTAAATGATCAAAAGAAAACAGAAAGCATTGATTCAAACATTTGCACGCATCTGCCAGAAATATATGCTTCTTATGGGAACTGTATTCATGTAAATCATGTATGCTATGGGAACCGGTGCTTTCACATTTGGGCAGTTTGACATAGACAAAACTTGACTTGGTGCTCACTGAGGACCACATTTTCAAGGACTAATTACTGCAAAACTATTTTAAAATAATTCATTTTAGATAAGAATATAATCTGTCTTTTTGTCCCCTGGCCTCCGTCCTTTCTGTTAGCAATAGGAGATAGCTCCAATTTTCACACTATGAAGAGATAAATGCCAGCATTTAGTACTTAAGTAGGAGTTAGAACATATGTATGTATATATATATATATATATTCATGTAACATTTAAAAGTAATATAATAATTTTATATTATATTATTATTAATTGCCACAGCTATTATAGATTACTACACCTTCACTTCACTGAAATAACACCTACTTTTTAAATGTACTGAAAAATGTACGCAAACACATCTATCAAAATCAACACGCTGCTCTCACCCAATAACCAGTTCCCGCAGCGATGTTGGGGAAAAACGTGACACAAGCCATGTCTATTATTAACTTAAGTCCAATTAAAGGTGTTGTTGCTACAGCTGACTAGTAGTGTTTTTGACAAGTACAGGGTTTAAACATTTGGTAATTAGAAGGAGAAAGTATTAAAGCAAAGTGATTGTCTGTTAGTTTCCTTTCAAGTGGCAGCTCCTCAAGAGTTCAGGGAGCTTTGCATTCAGTCTGGTCTCTTCAGAAAACAATGCAGCGCTCCTCGGGGGACAATACAAGAGTTTTAGACAGACTCTAGCCATTAGCGTCTGACAGTGCTGTCCAACCGGTTTGTCACACGCTCTCTTAGTGCTTAACATACACACATTTACGGCGCTTAATGTTGAATGGTGGTCTACAGACAGAGTTGCTAAGCTTAAGGTGCTTAAATACTTGTAAGCTTGCATTTAGTCGTCATTCATTTCAGAGGAGGTCCACGGAGTCCACAAAGAGGCTCTGAAGAATTCTCTTAGCAAACTCAAAAATTGCTCAGGGACCCTCAGTCCAATTTGGAGGACAGTAAAAAAAGTTAAGCATTTATGCTTTCCTGTAAATTGTTTTAACACAGTATTCAACTGCAATGTCAAATCAATGGCAAATCTCACACGTAACGACATGCCTCGGTCGGTGAGGTAGTTGTAAGGCAAGCCGCTTCACAACTAACGCTTTGCTCGGTTTCCGAACAAAGTGTGACACGAACACCAAATGGCCACAGTCAGGCGGTGCAGGTTGAAATCATGCGATGGTGTGGAAGTCCTCCTTACCCCCGGAGCCCCACGCGGTGTTGACGTTACCGTTTCTCATACCTCGACTGCGACGGCGGCTGCGGTTTGGATCGGTGTAGAAGGTCAGCTGCGGCTCACTGTCCGCCTCCGTCCCAGAGTCTCCATCCGGGTTCAGGAAAGTTGAACCCGCTGTAGAATTCACATAAAAATCATCCATCAACTAATTCATAAAAAAAAAAAAAAAAATGTAGTCGAGTTTCAAGACAAACCTGAAGCAATTTAGTCAAAAATGATGCTAGTCTCAATAACGAAAAACATCAACATTAATTATTGACTGACTATCCAATTAAATGTTAGATTTCAAAGTCAGTTTAGAAAGAAAATAATGATTTTACCTAAGACATACAAGAACATTTCCAAACACAATGTCATTCTGAGGTTTTGAAATTAAACAAATGTGACAGCATGACAATAGGATGATTTTTTGCCTAATTGCCAATCCCTTTGTTTACTTATCTAGCATTATTGATTAATACAGCAAGTAATTATAAAGAGCTACAAACCACAAACAACAGATTCATTAGAAATATTGAATTGGAAAGCCATGTGATTCTGTTAATAAAGGAAAATCTAACAGATAATGCAGCAAAACCACAGCAAAAAAATAAATAAATAAAAATATTTGCTGTTCAAGTTACAATTGCTAAGACACTTTATACACTGCTGTTCAAAAATGTCAATTTGGGGCAAGTATTTATTTTTTAAAGAAGTCACTAATGCTTACCAAGATTTTTTTTGGATTAAAAAATTTTGAACAGTTGTGCATGTAAAGAAATCATGTTAGATATCAATCAAAATTTGTTTATATTAGTGCTGGGCAATGATTAATCTATAATGATTAAATTATATACATGCATGTGTGTGTATTTATAGACACATAATGAATATACACAGTACACACACATATTATGTACACCAAAACTTTTATTTTGGATGCGATTAATCACGATTAATCATTGTCTAGCACTAGTTTATATAAAAAAAAAAAAACATTAATGAAATGATGCAACGAATGACATACAATGATAATTCAAAATACAACAGTGGAAAACATTTACATAATATTATAAATATAATAGTGTTTTGACACAAAGTGCTTATACTATAATAAGGTCTTCAAAGAATTCAAATAAATGATATCTAAAACACATTAGAGACTGTATAATTGCAAACATACATCACACACAGCACACACCAAAGTGGCATACAGAGAACAAGCCGGAACCCATACAGTAATTGCCGTTCTGTGAGATGCGCTTCTCCTCTCAGAAGAGTATTGGGTAAATATAAGTAATGAACAGGAGGTAAGGAGTGTGACTGAGATAAGAGATGCATGCCTCCTTGGGCTTTTTTTTCTCCATGCACAAAAGACACAGTTTACCCGTCAGAGCTACACAAACGCTTTCATTATGCAGCACGTGAGGAAGAGATGCATGAGCGCACTGACCCGTGGATTAGACCGACTCGCGATGATGAGAAATAATGTTTGAGTTACTCCGTATTCACACAACAGTGTGGCTATCCATTAAAAACATCTTCTCTGGTACAGAGGAGAATCAAACAATTATCATTTATAGATGAGCCATCTGTACAGAATGAACGAACGATGCTTATTTTTACAATATCATTTCATACCGCTATAAAACAACACATGAAATATTCAAAGCTGTGATGCAAACAAGACACCGGCGGGTCATGGGAACAGCAGGAGTTTTGATGGCCCTACAGTGAAATCACAAGTCTTAAAAGAGCACAACTCTGAAAGTAAGCATTTTATTTTAGCACACCACCGCATTACAGTGATATTGAATGACAAATCAAATGATTAATAAATGAAAGTGTAAAGATGGATGAAAAGTACACAAACAATGTGAAAAGCAGTTGTCCTCAATATGTCTTCTAAAAAACAACGCTGTCAAAATGATTTTGGAGTAACTTAAAGTAACATTTTGGGAAGAATTCACTAAGAATTACTAATTACGGTGTTCATTTGTATGTGCTGTCTGCATTGTTTATGCAACCCTATTTAGAAAAATAATGACGAAAATAAGGCAGCATAATGCTTATATTATTCATTATTATTATTATTATTATTATTTTATTTTTTTAATGGATAACTGTTACAATGATCAAAATAAGAGACATGTTTGCACTAAAAGAACATACACTGGTGGTCACTTATGCTCATCAAGGCTACATTTATCGGTCAAAAAAAATACAGTAAAAACAACAATATTGTTAAATATTATTACAGTCTAAAAAACTATTTTCTATTTTAATATATTTAAAAATGTAATTTATTCTTATGAATGCAAAGCTTAATTTTCAGCAGCCATTACTCCAGTCCTCAGTGTCACATTATCCTTCAGAAATGTACTGCTATAGTAATATTCTTATTAATGTTGAAATGAACATAATGTTGTCTTAATATTGAAAACGAATGTATTACCTTTTAAAAGATTATTTGATTAATATTAGTGCTGTCAAACGATTAATCACGATTAATCGCATCCAAAATAAAAGTTTTTGTTTGCAAAATATATGTGTGTGTTCTGTGTATATTTATTATGTATATATAAACACACACACATACATATTTTTTAAATATTTACATGTATTTATATGTCTATATTTATATTCATATAATTTATATTATAAACAAATATATTTAATATATAAAAATATTTTTTTTCTGAAATATATACATGCATGTGTGTGTATTTATATATACATAATAAATATACACAGTACACATACATATATTATGCAAACAAAATATTTTATTTTGGATGCGATTAATCGAGATTAATCGTTTGAAAGCACTAATTAATATGAAGTTCAAAAGAACCACATTTACTTGAACTAGAAATCTTTTGTAAAAAATATAAATCTCTTTACTTTCACTTTTGACCAATTTAATTTCCTTACTGAATAAAAGTTTGTTTGTTTTTTTTTGTTTAAAAAATATATATATTTTTTTTTTTTTAAATTTATTATTTATTAAAAGTATTTTGTAATCTTTCTTTTTTTTTTTTTTTTTAAATCATTTCCCCCCAAAAAACATTAGAGTGTCATATAGTAGAGTGTCGGAAGCAGCACAACTGTTTTCAATCTTCATTATTTTACCGCCATTTGACCGCCAGTGTACATTTATATTTCAATGCATTTAGTGCCTGGTTAAACAGAATGCTGGATTAATAGACTGCAGGCTTTTGTGCTTAAATACCATGCAACAATTTAGTGAATTTGACCCTTTTGTTACAAAATACCTTAAGAGCACACCAGTAAAAATGTCTTGATTATAGGCCTATAATGAAAATCCAACAAAAAGCTGATGAAACACCTGGCATTTAAGACTTCAAACGCTAACAACCATTTCGAAATGACACACGCCGGCACGCCAATGCCTCTTTTTGTCTTCGTAACAAATGAGAACAAAAGAAGCACCTTCAAAGGAATTAGCCATAAACCTCACAGAGCAGGTGAGGATTGTGCGCTAGCCTCCACAATTAGGCAGGGGCCAAAGGTGCAAAGCTCCGTGGAGGGGAATAAAAGATGAGCTCGTTTAAATATTCAACACGGAGCACCAACAGCTTCTCGGCATGCAGTGCAGGTGCACATGCCTCCTGCAACAAAAAAGTTATTTTGTAACGCCATTCAGGGTGGTAGAACTCAATCAGTTGCAAGGTCTTGGAATCACAGTGTCACCAGAATGATCTCAAAACGAGGAAAGGTGAAGCACGAACACCAACGCCAATACCGCTGACCTAGAGATAGCAGAAAAAAAAATGCCAAATGCCGAGAGCAACAGTTTTAATTTGTCTAATGAAAAATGAGGGGTATAAATAGATGAGGTGAGAGAGGCAGGTGTGACTGAGGAAAAAAAAAAAAAGAAGAAGAACTTGAGAGGATCTGTGCGCTCACACACGTTCTCCTCCGGCGACGTGAACGGGTGTCTAAACATAGCCTTTAGCAGAGAGCTCGCTCATGAATAGTTATACAAGGTTCATTAGAGAAAAGACAGGCAAAAGGAACCTTTTTAAAGGGAACAGTCATTTTGTCATAAACCATGCAAAAAAAAAAAACAAACAGGGCAATAACAGTATGAATATTAAAAGCTATGGAAATCTGGAGTTGCTACTTTGGAGTTGTCAGAAAGAGCTTTCAGAGGCCAGTAACCCAAAGTCAGGCTCAAACCCTTAGAGACAAACACATACTTGGTGCAATCAGTGGATTGGCGATACACACTCCGCCTACATAATGATTAAAACAGATGAGATGTTAAAAGTTTATTTCCTCATAATAATCTGTATGCCCACAATTCTATCGCATTGTTAAAAGAAATCAGCAGTTCCCAGGTAACAATAACTATTACTTAAAGAGCAACTATACATAGACACAGCCAGTATTTTTGAGGGTAACACTTTATAATAACTGCACACTATGAATCATTAGTTAATCATTAGTAAATAGTCAATTAATTATTTATAAAGCATTTTTACAAAATTAATAGGCATTAGTAAGCAGTTTATAAAAACAGCTATAAATGTTTTGTTCTTGAGCATATCTTTAATGTTTAATAATTGTATTTTCATACTTTATTAATGATCAATTTATCATTTCTAAATTATTACGTTATTTACAAACCAGTTATTTAGGAGTTGTCAGTGGTTCATAAGATCATTTAGAAAGTGTAAGTAAATGATTAATAAACTATTTAAATGCATATTTATAAATTGTATTATTTAGACACATGATAATAGTTGCTCAGTGTGTTAATAAATGCTTTATTAACACATATTACTGCTGTAATTCATGATTAAGTCAGGTAGTTATAAAACATTTAGTAGTTGCCAGCCATCTATTTTTGTGAGCTCATCTAAAGTTAGGACTATTCATATCCATTCATAAAGCATTTACAAAGCAGATTTAAAGGCTCATTTATCTTCTAAACAGACAAGTTAAACAAACACAACACCGAGGGATACAGAACATTGAAATATTTTTTTCAAGATGCAAAAATGAAACTGTACAACTGTACAACTAAAAAGAAAAATTAAAGTGTACAGTTGGACAGTTTCATTTTTTTTTCATCTTGAAACAAATATTTTTGAGTTCTGTATCCCTCTGTGTTGTGTTTGTTTATTTTTTTCTGTTAGGAAGATAACTGAGCCTTTAAATCTCCTTTGTAATAGATATGCTTATATATCAAGAACAAGGCATTTATAGCTGTATTTACAAACTGCTTACTAATGACTATTAATGTTGGGACAATGCTTTATAAAGGATGAATTGACTATTTACTAATGCTTACGTAATGATTCATAGCGTGCAGTTATTATAAAGTGTTACCTTTTTGAGTTGTGTTGACAGATATGCCATTCTTGAATTTTGAAGAAATTAAAACTGTTAATCAGCAAGAATGCATTAAATTGCTAAACATTGAGAGTAGAAACATTTATTATAATCGTACTCAAATAAATATTGTTCTTTTGAATTTTCTATTCTTCAAAGAATTCTGAAAAAAATGCATCAGATTCCACAAAATAGTATATACAAAATACAAATATATAAAGAAATGAGCACCAAATCAGCATGTTAGAATGGTTAGTAATGGCTGCTGAAAATTAAGCTTTGGCATCACGAGAATAAATTGCATTTAAAAATATATCTAAATAGAAAATGTAATTTTTTAAATTGTAATAATATTTCACAATATTTCATTAGATTTGCGGCCTGGGTGAGCATAAAATGTACTGTTCCATGAGTACTTTATTCTGTAGGCTTTGAAAGTGTCCTTTAATGAAGGAGAAAAATCTAAGATAACGTGAGTAACATTCAACTGATCATGTGATCTCAGCATATTGACCTACTCTAAGACTAAAAGCTTTTATTAGATAGGACTGAAGTCTTCATGGGAGTGCAAATTTTTAAACATTTTTCTTCTAGTCATTTCTGTAAAGCTTTTTAATGAGGAAAGAATTCCTGAGTGCACCTTTACATTTTTATATTCATATGCTGTGAATGCACAATCCAAGTGCATTGGGTATTAAAAAATGTTGGTCTGAAGGTCAGAGAGAGGCCGTACGTCTGCTGGACTGAGGTAATGAAGCATTAAAGCATGAGCAGAGAGTCAAATATTTGCCCAGCTAGGAAATCAGAATCTTACTCAAGGAAAACACTTCAGTGGACATCAGCTATTTGTGCTCAAAGTAAATCTAGGAGAAAGGAACTTGTCTTTCACAGTAGAGATATCTATAGACACGTTTCCCTAAAAATCGCCACCACCAACCAATATCAAAAGCACATCAAAAAAGCATATGAATACATCATCAAATTAAAGTTTTTGGTGATCTGATCAGCCAAGCATAAAGCTAGAGGAAGAAAAGTTCAAACCAGGAATGGGATAGCAAAGAGAGTGGAAGACAAATATTTGTGCGGTTATGATTACAGAGATAGACTGTGGTTGGAATGAGATCTGTGCGGATGGAAGGGGATATTCAGTGGGGGTGTAATGGCTTCTTACAGTTCGGTCTGTATTGCGGTTCTGCGGTTATGGTTTCTGTACTGTTCGATTGATGCCAATAAAAAGACATCATATTTTTACCAGCAGCACATCCTATTTGTGATTAAATGTTCAAAAGGTATGGCCAACTCTGCAACCCAGCAATTACATAAAGGCTGTAAAAAAAAACAAAAAAATATATACACAAACTATTGATTGATCGATTTATATGATGTAACTACCATTCAAAAGCATTTTTAAGCATTTTATACTTTTATGCAGCAAGGATGCATTAAATTAAAGTAACAGAGACATTTCTAATGTTACAAAAAAAATTCAAATTAATGTGTTTTTTTTTTTTTTAAAGCTTTGTATTCACCAAATATTCCTGACAAAATATAACAGCAGAACTGTTTTATCCTTAATAAGAAATAATAAGAAATTTCTTGAGCACCAAATCTGCATCTTAAAATAATTTTTCATGGATCTTGTGACACTGAAGACTGGGGTAATGGCTGCTGAATATTCAGCTTTGACCTCATAGGAATTATTTATATTAAAAAGATAATAATAATAAAATAGAAAACCATTATATTATATTATATTATATTATATTTATTATTTCACAATACTACTTAATTTTTTTTAATTACAGCATTTTGTTTGTTTTACTATATTTTTAAAAATGAATGATGCCTTGGTGAGCACAGGAGACTTCTTTCAAAAACATTTAAAAAAAAACATACATACACTTTTAAATGGTAAATGCACTAAAATTTGCTGCAATTATGGGCCATATTTTCTAAACAGTGCAAATTAGCACAGGAGCACAATTCCAAAACAGTGCTGATGGGCGTGGAAATTTCTGCAGGTGATTTACTGACAACACGCAAATTAAAAAACACAAATGCAACATCTCATTTAAATACCTAAGAAATATACCAAGCGCAGTGCAAATTATCGTAGTCGCAAATAAGCAGAGCCGATGGTCACCAGGTCTACTTACAACATAGGCGAAAAATAGTTATTTTGTTTATGTTTAATTATTTTTTTGGGCGTTAAATAATGGCACAAACACCAGTAAACTGATGAGCACAAACATTAGTAAATCGCATTGTGTGATTCATTTTAATAATCTCCTCCCATTGCGCTTGAAACGGCAACTCTTAAAAATGCATATTCAATAAGGTCAGGCACAAAAATAACTGACAGTACTATTTTAACACCAAAAGACGGTTTGCGCTGGTGCAAGCTGTTAGTAAATCTGGCCCTATGTGTAGTATAAGTGACTTTAAAAGGATTTAGGCTAAGCTAGCAGGCGAATCAGCTAGCATTATGCTAAGTTAGTACACAAAACTTAAAGACATGACGTGATCAACAGTACAAAATGCAAACCGTGGACTGCGAACTGTGCACTTACAGGAACCATTTCACCCCAATACCCAGACTCACCGTGTGTTTTGCTGGACAGACGCTTGCGCTGGTTGGTGGAGGTGTTGTGTGGGAGGAGCGTGTTTTGCTGGTGGTTGCTGTCGACAGGACTGGTAGCTATGATGTTGTCCTTGTACTTGCTCATTAGGGACAGTTTTGTGCTATCGTTCCCTGATGGAAAAAGGTTACAATTAGGAATGAAGAGAGGCAGACAGATGAGCGGCAAATAACAGTCCACCAAGGGCATGTGGAGTCACTTTATGTAAACGCTTGTCATTCAGAAGGACGAGACTAAGTGGTCTATGTGAAGTATATTCAGGGTTATGTTACAATGAAGCAACTGAGAGCCTTCACAGCCCAGCGATTTACGATATGACATTCCGTCATTCACCATTACGCAATATCGCCATCCCCTGTAGTTAGTCTGCCCCTTCATAATGAGTAAATTGCACAACAAAGACAACTAGCACTGCAGGGTTTTTATTGTATTAGGCAAATTACTGTGACAGCATGAAATCGCTCCTCTCCTGCAAAGCTTTTTAGGGGTATTTATAATGGGCTACTCTTCAAGGCAAACATCAACATCGTTTCACATCTGATAAGGGGCGGCCATTCCAAATTCTGTGTGTCCAATAGACACGGCCAATCTGGCACAGACTCAGGTCTGGTCATGTGACTCGTATCTATTCTTGACTATGGCAGAGCTGAAATGGGTGTCATGGGTGCCATGAACCCATGGCCAAATAAGCAGTTTTGCTTAGCAGGAATATATAGTGTTATTACTTTGGTATTATTTGGGAAAAATAGCTTTAGCTAGCTAAATAAATAAATATGTCATGTTGATTTCCTCTTTGCAGCTGTTTTGATATAGGCTTTATCCAATTTCTGGAGCTCGTACTTAACCCAGGCTTTCTCACTCGCGGCTGCATATCGAAAAGGCGAGCTCTGCTGCTGACTCTTGAGCTCTCGAGGTGAAATAAATATTTTCAGGTCCAGCAATGTGCAAATGATGTGCTTAGCACATGCAATTTAAATCTCACAGGTTCCCGGATGTAAAAATAGATTTAGTGCCACAGTGTACATATGCATAAACAAAAATAATGTATTTTGGTTCATGTATTTGTACATGAAACATGAAAAAAAAAATCAATTTCTAAAGTGTTTTTTTTTTTTAAATGAAGAAAGAACTTAATGCTTTATGCTGTGATCATGTGCATTCACCTATGCCTGGTGGTTTACGTTTACATGTTTGAAAATGATTAACAGAAATTTAGAAAAGGAAGGCAATGACTTTGCAGGCAGCATTTTTGCATGAAGGCACCTCATGAAACTGATTTCGGACAGGCTTCTGACGCAGCGTAACGGTTTAATTATATTCAACAAAACAGAACGAGTTATGGTGATAACTAAACAAATATTTAATTACTATACACTCCTGAACAAAATCTTAAAACCAAGGGAAACATTACAAGTACTCGCATTGGATCTTAACCAGGTTGTAAGTACTGCTTTAAAATGCCAAAAGAAGAAACAGGAGCAAGAGACAAAAAATGGGAGTTGTTGAGGAAAAAATAAATGCATATTATAAGAGAATGAAAGTGTTTTTTGAACTTTGGGCAAACTTTTATAGCCCAAATATTGTTGGGTATGTTAAAAGGGTAGGTCACTCAAAAATTGTAATTATATAATTTACTCCATCCCATGTCATTCCAAAGTTGTATGACTTTCTTAATTCCATAAAATACAAAAGGAGGCACTGTTGTCATAGCTGTTGCAACATGCAACTATGATGAATGGGCAATGAAGCATTCAAGCTTTAAAAAGGATCTAAAAGCACCATAAGAAATTAAGAATTATTATTAAAGTGGTTTAGTGACTTGTGTGATATATTCCAAGTTTTCTGAAGCCACAGTTTTTGGTGAGAAAAAGCTTGAAATATAATTCATGATATAATTAAAAAACATGACATCCACCCTCTCTTTGGCATATCCATGAGATATTTTCAATAAATTGGTTGATCCAGTTCACTAAGCCATGAATACTCATGTGAAAAGTTTGTTTTGATTTGCAATGATTTGATAAAGCAAAAAAAGACTTTCTATTGAATTTCTTTCTTCTTTTTTCTTTTTTTTAAAAGAAATTAATACTTTTATTCAGCAAGTGACATTTAAAGTTCACCAAAAAATGAAAATTCTGTTATTAATTACTCATCCTCATGTCAATCAAAACTCGAAAAGCCTTTGTTCATCTTCGGAACACAAGTTAAGATATTTTTGATAAAATCCAAGAGCTTTCTGACCCTCCATAGTCAGCAAGGGTTCTACCACAATCAAGGCACAGAAACGTAGTAAGGACTAGGGCTGGGTGATATATATCATGCGATATGTATGCGCATCTCGTCAGCCGGTTCCTTGATTAGCGGTAAATCTCCATCACCTGTATTCAAATGGAGAGGCATTTCAATATCGTGTTCATTATCGCCTTCGAAAAGCTCTTGGATTTTATCAAAAATATCTTAATTTGTGTTCCGAAGATGAACAAAGGCTTTATGGGTTTTGATTGACATGAGGATGAGTAATTAATGACAGAATTTTCATTTTTGGGTTAACTAACCTTTAAGACATTCATAATGTTACAAAAGATTTCTATTTCAAATAAGTGCTGTTATTTTGAACTTTATATAAATCAAAGAATCCTGTAAAAAAAATAATAATTTCCACCAAAAATATTGAGCAGCACAACTACTTTCATCATTAATATTAATGTTTCTTGAGCAATCAGTAAATCATCATATTAAAATGACTTCTGAATGATATGTGACATTGAAGACTAGAGTAACAACTGCTGAAAAGTCTGCTTTGCAATCACAGGAATAAAGAACATTTTAAAAGTATTAATATTTTTAACTATATTAAAATAGTATATCATTCACTGTATGTATTCACTGTATTTTTGATTAAATAAATGGAGCCTTGGTGAGCATAAATAGATTTCCTACCAACCAACCCCAAACTTCTGGATGTTAGCATGCATCTGAAGAAATGCTTACTGAAGATTTGGAAGACTTGATTTACTAGGATAAATCAAAATCCACGTAAAAGCTCAAATCATTGAAATCGCATTGAAAACAACTTCCAGTGCATGCTCACATCTGAAATGACATTATGGTGAGTAAATGATTTTTTATTTATTTATTTTAATGAACAATCCCTTTAACTTAGAGTTAACATAGACTCAAAGATGTTTACACTCATGCAATGCAGTGTTCTGTAGGCTCACAAACCTGGAGTGAGATCCATGCCAGCTTTGTCATTGCACCCTTGAAGTGAGTCAAGCGTACGTGTCACCTGACTGGTGAAGTCCTCACCGCCGTTCATGCACTCCCGCTGCAGGTGGTGGCGTAGGTCTGTGATGTCATACTCGTACCCGTCCAAGATCGGAGTCTCACGGATGCTGAGGGTGCCGCTCGAGTTATGCCCCTGTCCGCGAGAATTTCTCAAACTTTCCCGAGCCTGTCCACCCATCAGCACAGAGGGGATGTAGTGGATCTCATTGGCTGCTTCAGCACTAGCACTCTTTTGTGGCTGAGGCACACGGCGACGTTTACACCAGCGTCTACGAGTGTACAGGATCAACACCAAACACAGGATGGACAACAGAAGAGCGATCATACCACCCTACAGAGACAGAGAAAATGGAAGGGAAGATGGAAAATGGAAATGGGAGAGAGACAAATTTATTAAAAGAATAAAAATACTCTACTGAAATTCTTGGTACACAAAATTAAAAGGTTAAAAGGCAAACCAATTTTTTTTTTTTTTATGATTGAAGAAGAATATTGTGCATTTGCCCAGATTACTCCATCCACAATTAAATACCACCCAAATTATTCCATCCAAAATTATATATGAGGATTCATAATGTGTGTCAATCTGATTCAGGTATAAAGTTATGCAGGGATGAGGAATTTTTGTAGGCCAAAACCCAGAAATGAGCATTTTAGCACTCACAGTTCCACTCTTCTTAAGTCAATAGGTTTTTAAATGGGTTTCTGGTGAAATGCCTGAAATACAGTCTGTGGTCAACACAAGCTCAATATATTTTCATGCTTTATTCTACGACATAAAATACATCAGTAATACCCCCTTTTGTTGTTGTTTTTTTAAAGCTTTTGCTTGAACAAGGCAGTTGCTAACAAGTGGCTAAATGGTACTACAGAAGTAGTCAGGGTCAATAAACCTCATCACAACAGGTAAACTCATCTACTCACTAGTCCACTTTTGCAACCTCATTGTGTTTATAATCATGCTCTTGAAAACTTTTTTTTTTATTTTTTTTAATAAAGATCAAATAAGATTCTGTAAGCTTAGTGACTGTGACAATGAAGTCATGGTGCAGTGGTATAAATTATTTGAGAAAATGTACTGCATTTTGTAGTTTAACTGAGTATCAAATATTTTACCAACATTTAATCTCTATTTGAATACATTTTTTATTAAGTATATGAGTGCTTTTCTCTACTACATTTGTGATGACTAATCCAACTACTCATTACATTTTACATTGCACCTAACTTTTTCTGCAGCAGTTTATTTCTGCTACAAAAGAAGTGAAATCGCCATCTACAGGCCATCGGAGGTATTATATCTTGTGCGTCTTGCCTTTACTCGCCCAAACTTGTCAACAAAGCTACATTACATGAATGTGCGTGCATTAGCAGGTCGCTGTGAATTGCAGGTGTTTCATATATGAGATGAGGACATGGCTGAGACCTTTTTAAAGGATGTTGTGGTTTAGCCTACTTTATTTGTGTAGGCCTATGTAGGTTTATTGAGCCTACATTTAGTAAGAGTAAAATACTTAAGTAAAAATCAGATACACTAAGACTTTTATGTGAGTCGTATTGGAATTGGTGGCTTGTAACTTGTAATGGAATCATTTTCACTGTAATGTATTTGTACTTTTATTCAAGAATGGTTTTCTTTACACCTCTGCTGTTGTATAGTTCGTTATAGCCTAACTTCAGATTTTTACTTCTTATGAATCTATTTAGATTTCAAAATTAATAAAAGTGGTGTTCATTTGTGAAGATTTTCATGTTTTTTTTTTTTTGTTTTTTTTTTGTTGTTTTTTGTTTGTTTTTCATTTCTGCAGTAATCTAAAAGTCAATGGAAAAATCCAGTTGTGTTTTTGTCAATGGAACTAGCTTTCAGGTTAGCCTACAAAAATATGTCAACACTATAATATAGTATATTTATATTATGAAGTCAACTGACAGATAACTGGCTCACAATGCTACGACATTATAACTCTGAAATTCAAAAGACCCAAGTTATAAATTGCAGCATGTTCTTCCACTGATCTGGATTTAAGAATTATGAATTTCACCCACTTCGCATGTACAAATTCCCTAATATTTTCAAGTCGATGTCAAATATTAATTATTAACATTCCAGTTAAGTTTGCTGTACACTCTCAGAAATAAAGGTACAAAAGCTGTCACTGGGGCGGTACCTTTTCAAAAGGTACATGTTTGTACCTAAAGGGTCCATTTTGGTACCTTAAAGGTACATATATATACTTAAAGCGTACATTTTTTAACCTAATAGGTACAAAAGTGTACTTTTTGAAAAGGTACCACCCCAGTGACAGCTTTTGTACCTTTATTTCTGAGAGTGTACCATACTCTGCTTATTTATATACAGGTGCTGGTCATATAATTAGAATATCATCAAAAAGTTGATTTATTTCACTAATTCCATTCAAAAAGTGAAACTTGCATATTATATTCATTCATTACACACAGACTGATATATTTCAAATGTTTATTTCTTTTAATTTTGATGATTAGAGCTTACAGCTCATGAAAGTCAAAAATCAGTATCTCAAAATATTAGAATATTTACATTTGAGTTTGAATAAATGACCATCCCTACAGAATAAATTCTGGGTATCTCTTGTTCTTTGAAACCATAATAATGGGGAAGACTGCTGACTTGGCAGTGATCCAGAAGACGAACATTGACACCCTCCACAAAGAGGATAAGTCACAGAGGGTCATTACTGAAAGGTGTGGCTGTTTACAGAGTGCTGTAAAATGCAATTGTATATTAAATGTATATTAAATGCAAAGTTGACTGGAAGGAAGAATTTGGGTAGGAAAAGGGGCACAAGCAACAGGGATGACCACAAGCTTGAGAATACAGTCAAGAAAAGTCGATTCAAACACTTGGGAGAGCTTCACAAGGAGTGAACTGAAGCTGGAGTCAGTGCATCAAGAGTCACCACGCTCAGACGTCTTCAGGAAAAGGGTTACCAAGCCACTTCTGAACCAGAGACAACGTCAGAAGCGTCTTACCTGGGCTGTGGAGAAAAAGAACTGGACTGTTGCTCAGTGGTCCAAAGTCCTCTTTTCAGATGAAAGTAAATTTTGCATTTCATTTGGAAATCAAGGTCCCAGAGTCTGAAGGAAGAGTGGAGAGGCACAGAATCCATGTTGCTTGAAGTCCAGTGTGAAGTTTCCACAGTCAGTGATGATTTGGGCTGCCATGTCATCTGCTTGTGTTGGTCCATTGTGTTTTCTGAAGTCCACAGTTAACACAGCCATCTACCAGGAGATTTTAGAGCACTTCATGCTTCCTTCTGCTGACAAGCTTTATGGAGATGCAGATTTCATTTTCCAGCAGGACTTGGCACCTGCCCACACTGCCAAAGGTACCAAAAGCTGGTTCAGTGACCATAGTGTTACTGTGCTTGACTGGCCAGCAAACTCGTCTGACCTGAACTTGTCAAGAGGAAGATGAGAGACACCAGACCCAACAATGCAGATGAGCTGAAGGCCACTATCAGAGCAACCTGGACTCTCATAAGACCTGAGCAGTGCCACAGACTGATCGACTCCATGCCACACCGCATTGCTGCAGTAATTCAGGCAAAAGGAGCCCCAACTAAGTATTGAGTGCTGTACATGCTCATACTTTTCATTTTCATACTTTTCAGTTGACCAAGATTTCTAAAAATCCTTTCTTTGTATTGGTCTTAAGTAATATTCTAATATTTTGAGATACTGATTTTTGACTTTCATGAGCTGTAAGCTCTAATCATCAAAATTAAAAGAAATAAACATTTGAAATATATCAGTCTGTGTGTAATGAATGAATATAATATACAAGTTTCACTTTTTGAATGGAATTAGTGAAATAAATCAACTTTTTGATGATATTCTAATTATATGACCAGCACCTGTACATCATTTATGCTGAGTCAAAATATGTGTGTGCTTTATAAAGAACTGAAATTGCAATAAATAGTTAGTTATTGATTATACAATTCTCAGCACTTTCAAAGGTATCACATCATTTTCTGGTAGTGCAGATATGTACATGGCCAATTACAGAAGGGAAAAAGAAAAAAGAGGTCTAGAAAAAGGGTAATTCATTATTTGTACAAACAGATTTGAAGCTATAATAAACCATATTAGCATACAAAATTAAAAAGTATGTAATAATCATGATTTCAAAGAGATATGGAATAAGTGCATTGGATTACTAGTTGTTTTCTGTGCATTTTACAAATATGACCATAATGACTAATTATGGGGCGGGGGGGATACAGAAGTTCCCTTGTAGTCACTACAACAACGTGATTATAATCTACATGTGCTGCTAAAGACTGCTGGATAAAAAACATACCAAGATTGTGGCCACATACAGCACCAGATCCAATAGATAATTAGTTTTGCGTAATTCGATTTCCTTTGGGTCCATCACTTTGAATTAGCCAAACAAGCAAAATGTAACTTCACTGCGGAGAAAATTATGGAAGGCTGCATGTTACAGACGGTTTAAAATTAGACCAGATGGGATATCTCTTTATGAAGGGGAAACTATTAAGACCAAACGAAACATTGCAGTCTAGCAGCATGAGGAGACCTAATCGAATTAGCCAGCGGATACAAGTGATGCTATTATGGGTTTGTCACATTCTTTAACAACTTTAAGCAGATGTCCTGTAAGTCATCAGCTCCCAAAATGGGTTATATTTTGGAGCATTCTGTAATTTTCCTTGGCAAAAAAACATATATTGATTAGTTGCTTGGTGGCAAGTTTGTTATTTCAAATGAACTGACAATGTGGTTTAAACCATAACATATTATATAGCATGTGGCTTACAGCTGTGAAGAAACAAGGCATTTACCAAATAATTGA
Organism: Acrossocheilus fasciatus; assembly: GCA_036784905.1. Taxonomy (NCBI): domain Eukaryota; kingdom Metazoa; phylum Chordata; class Actinopteri; order Cypriniformes; family Cyprinidae; genus Acrossocheilus; species Acrossocheilus fasciatus. The sequence goes on along the minus strand of CM071939.1, from coordinate 22,912,161 downwards.
TTTTTCCCATATTAGCAAACATTTAAAAGACTTAAGCCATTAACCACTGGTTATATGCTGTATTAATATTGATAATATATCTATAATGATAATAGTATTTTAGACAATAATATATAATATACACACATATATATATATATATATATATATATATATATATATATATATATATATATATATATTAAAACATAATTAAAACTCTGCAGAACAATCTGTCCACAAGGCACAATTTTGTCAAGATTATTGAAGAAAAACTATGCAGAGGATGATGGTTCTGCATTTCTTCATGATAAATCACCTCCTGCTCCGCTGGTAAAATCAATGCAAAATGTGCGTCACAATCTTTTGTTTAAGAATCTCATTGACTTTCATCCCTCTGAAAGTATGAGGATGATAAATAATTGTGATTTCCTAAGACAAAAGTTCTGTTTTTCTTGTTTGTTTCTGCATGAGCGTGTGTGTTGTGAAACCAAGGGACCGGGCCAGTATTAATGAGTGGGTCATTGTAGGACAGTTTTCCAGATGGGCCTTTATCTGATCTAGGTGGCGTTTGCAGAATAAATGAGAAAGGCTAGAGGAAATGCCCTTTCCGTTCAAGGGTGCATGTGGGCATAAAACAAGGTATTATCGAGCACTTAAACTCTAAGTGCGTGTAGCGAAGAAGAACCCACAGGGATAAAAGGGATTTACTGAACTGGTCAAGACTCCCATGTTTTATTGTTTTATTTATTACACTTCCTCCATTAAATGCTATTTGGTGCCAATATCCTCCATCTTTGATATCCATGTACAAGCATGGACAGTATCCAAAGCAAAAGAAAAAAAAAAGGAAAGTACTTGTATATCACTATTATTTTAGTATACTAATATATATATATATATATATATATATATATATATATATATATATATACTGTATAATGATATGCAAGTGCTATATCAAGTCTCAGTTAGCTTAATGCAGTACACGTAGGGTTTTTTAATTATATAATAAATAAAAAGAAAACATAATAGAAAAAGAATAGAGTAAGCTAGTGTTAGAGGCCTTTTTTGCCTTTGTTAATTGCATAATAAATAAAAAGAAAACAGATAGAATACAAAAAGATTATTAGAAAAGCTACTGTTAGATTTTTTTTTTTTTTTTTTTTTAAGAAAACAAGTAAATGAATAGAGGGACAAGTCTTTTTTTTAAAGAATAGAATTAGAATAGAGAGTGCTAGAGTTAGAGGGTCAAATAAAGATAGAAGAGATGTGTTTTTAGCTGATTCTTGAAGATGGTTAAGGACTCAGCTGCTCAAATTGAGTTGGGAAGGTCATTCACCAGGAGGGAATATTTCATTTTATTTTAGGTTTATTTGTTTATTTTTTGTGTTTTTTCATTTTTATTAATTTTGTTTTAAAGAATGTGCCTATATATTTTATTAAGTTTTAGTTTTAGTTTATTCAATTTTAAATATTTTAGAAAATTTCAAAATTTACAATTCTGTTATTTTGGACATTGAATATGAGACATGGTGCCCATGATTAGACCATGATTAAAATATCATCATCCTCTTTCTTCTGTGCTGGACTGCAGTGAAGACCACCATGTGCATAAGAAGTGCACTCATGGGAGGTTGTGCATTTAAGAGTATACATATGTATTACCCAATATTCATAGACTTTTCATCTTAATGTCCATTTAAACGGCATTATAAATACTCACCTTTCACCAAAGAGTTTCGGACTGCAGCGTAACCTGAAATAACTATTCCAGGAGTGTCATCCTCGAGGCAACCTAAGAGATTCATCTTTCACCGCTTTTAACATTGCTTGCCCCTCTTTCCAGCATTCTTAGCCATTGGTTACATTCATGCAGCCCAGGGCCCTTGGGAAGGAGCTCAACGCAAAGATATATCACTTTCCTCTTATGGCTGCTAACAGGGCAGAAACTCAAATCTCCAGCAGGTCTGTTTTATAAATGGAGTTGAGCTTTCAGGATGTTTACACCTTTGCATCCTGGTCTTGCTTTGCAGGTGCCTATAGAGATGCATAGCTGAGATGGGACTGGGAAAAACAAGAGCATGTAACATCTGAAACAATTTCGGAAAGGTCAGCGTTTTGGGGCTTAATGCAGCTGTTGAGCTCCTTTTTCAAAATACCTACTATCAATTCTGTCTAGGTAAATAAATCAGTTTCATACATCCAAAAAACAAAACAAAAAAGTATATACAAGAATGGAGAAAAGAAGCATGTGTTTCCTCTTACATACCTTCACAGGGTGTTTGTCAAGTAACTATTTTATTGGCTGTTAGCCAATGTGAGAAGAATTGATTTCTGCTTTATTGCTTTAGCTCTCCTTCGTATCCAATTCTGTATCCACCTTAATGCCACCCCGCCAGTTTCCTCTGAAACACTATCTTCTAATATTCCCAGAAGGGATGGAAATTATCCATACATATTTCAGATAGGGGAAAAAAAGAATATCACTGTTTACCAAGAGCTATACCAGCACAAGGTGTGTGATGTGCTATTTTATGGGCGATGGGGAGTAGGAAACAAAGAAAGACTTTAATCACATCGTAAATTCTGGATTTATTAGTTCACTCGAAAAAAAAAAAAAATCGTCTGAGACATTAATCCAAGGGCCAAGTTATTGCCGCAGCAACAAGGGAAGAAAACCAAAAGAACCAGCATCAATCCAATAGGTCACCAAGTGTGCTTTTGCAGAAAACTAAATGTGAAATGACAGATGAAGTTTCTTATAATATTTAAAGCGATGAAATCATACCGTAAGATCGCTTAATGAAATAACACAGGAAGCTGAGAATCTTTAAGGATGCATTAGTTTAATCAATACTGTAATTACGTTAGCCTCATATATCTTTCAACCACCATTCAATAGAGAACGTCTATGGCCTATCAACACACCGAGAGTGCATGCAAGTTCATTTCAACAAGACGGAGATGGAGTCTTTGTTTTTACAAATACAGTGGCACCCAAAATATTTGGACACAAGTTACATTTAAAAATGTTTGAATGACATTACATTAGATACAAAATAACAAACCATGTGCAATTACTTTTCAAAGTTGTAAATAAAACAAAGATTACTTTCTACTTAAAAAACTCAATATTAATTAAATGTGTCACTTGCTATTTCTTTGAGTGAAGATTGATTCTACACCTTTTTAACATATTTTGAACCATCTTTAAACAGGGCAATTTAGCGCGAGAGCGCAATTCCAAAACAGTGCCGATGGGTGTGGAAATTTCAACGGGTGATTTATTGACAACACGCAAATTAAAGAACACAGATGCAACATCTCATTTCCATAATGACCCACACAATCGACCAAGCACAGTGCAAATTAGCGCCAGGATATGTTCGGATTCGGATAATGAGTTCTTATGGCATTTCATATAAATTAATACGTGTGGAAAAAATCCTCTCCCTTCTACCACACGCTGTCTGTTTTCTGTGATGCCTCTTGCAAGCAACAACAAATCCAGCAAAAATAGTTTAACATGGATTTTTTTTGGGCGCAAATACCAGTAATTTGACGAGTGCAATCATAAGTAAATCACATTGCGTGATTCATTTTAATACTCTCCTCCACTGTGGCTACGCTTTTTCGCTAATTCTTCACCGTGCATCATTAGTAAATCCTAACAATACTTTTTAACGCCAAAAGACGGTTTGCGCTGGCATGCTATTAGTAAATCTGGCCCTTTAACTTTCATTTCATCAATAAATGTTGGAATATATAATAAAAATAAATAGGGGCTATATATATATATATATATATATATATATATATATAAATTAAACAATGACAATATGACATACATTTGTATTTGCGTCTCAAGGGACAGATAATAAACTAAACATACTATATAAAAAACATAACATTACCAGTTTATTCCTCTAACAACAGACTTCCACATATACTTGGCCACCACAATAAATGTATTGTCTATTTTTGAGGGAATAATAATATATTCTATATCAATTTTTTTTTTTCCCATAGCTTTGGTTGTTGTTATTCATTGTGTTTATAAGACTAAAAAAACTGCATCTACTATTGTGCTAAATCCAAAACACAATACCATCTGTTTCTGTTGCCAATTTGAGGATGGCTGTCAGGTGTTGTGATATAGATGCAATGAGAACTGTGTTACATGAGATGCCCGTCTTTCCACCCAGTGTGTGCAAATCACTGCAAGGGCACGGCACAGCTGAGCCAGCCATCCGCAGAGAGATAAACCACTGGGGAACAAGCTTGAGGCTGGCAAATGGGAGAAACGGGGGTCAGGAGCAGCCTATGGATGTTCAGGCTTGCTGAGTAGTGCAAATTGCAGCTTGTAAAACGGCCAGCTGAATGGAGGGGGAGGTGTACCTCAAAAAAGCTCCCTGTTGAGAATACAGCCACTTCGGAGAACATATTAGTACGAAGCGGGTGCGGAACAAGGTGGAAAAATAGCTCGCTAAATAGCAGAGGTCCCGCAAGTGGTGGTGGAATGTAGCATTTGATTGTAGGTGGGATTTGGTGACTTGTTCATTTGTGGAGACCCCCCTACAGTTGACTCAATTGCTCATCTATTACAGAAACCCAATGACAGTGGCAGGGAAGAAGGTGGTCGCTCTTTGACAGCAAGCCACTGCTGCTTTCAATAGGTTACACATTACCCCCTAAAGAGAAGAAAAATAAGCTGAAATGGAAAAAAAAAAAAACATTTTCAATTTACAACGTGGCCTTTGTGATAGCAGCTGGAGATACGAGCCGAAGAATAGATGGTTAAAAAAAGAAGAAAAAAAACTCATCAAAGTCAAAATGACAGCACAGCTGGGCTTTCATCAAGGCACATTTGACGAGTGCTTATCCATCCACAAACCCTAAACTATCACGGTGAGATGGCGAGCCTGGCGCCGAACGACCACCGCGCACCACTGAGCTGAGCAAAAGCCCCAGCTGGCCTGAAGACCGCCACGTATGGCCCACAATAGACATGGACGGGTGACAGGTGTCTACACTGGCGGCCCACTCTCTTTGGGACTGGCATCGTTGCAAAGCACTCAAGGAAGTGACATGATTTTAGGGGGTACTAGGTTTAGGAGCTTGCCCTCCGGCCGAGACGAGTCAGAGCCAGAAGGGGATGCAGCGTAGGTACCATCTGTCGTAGAGGCTGCCTGTCGCACCACCAATGAAAAACTCCCACTCTTCTCCCACCTTGCAATAACACAGTCTGAGCTCTGAAGGCTAAGAAGAATAAAATGGCAAATCAAGTGGGTAGGATGGTTGCAAAAGGAAAGAAATTATATTCTAAAGAAGGCTTTTTATTCTCTTGCATCCTTTGCAAATCTGAATACGCTCAAATTGGTTTGTTTTCGAGAGCAAGTTGAGGACTCAAGGTCATCTGATAATTTCACATTCTGCAAGCATCAAACTATGTACAGCAAAGCAGATATGACCTGTTTTGTTCAGATTTTAAAATAGAAATGATCAATCACTTTTCTGGCTTTGAACAATGCCCTGAGAAAACACAATATCAGAGGACAACAGAAGAGTATGGTAGACTTCTGTAAGAACAAGGCAAAGATGTCTCTCTATCTGCAAATGTTCCAGTTCAATTAATGTTTATGCAGTTTCAATATTAAAGTTTAAGAGACACCAATACCTTTGCACTTATTCAAAATATTATAGCATTAATTACTTGTTGATATTTATTTTTATGTATTTTTTAACTACATTGATCAAATCCATTCTCTCCGTTCAAATCATTAATGTTTAAATGATTATATGTATATATATATACATAACTTTATATATATATATATATAACTTTTTTTTTCAACATACATTTATTCATTCATTCATTCATTCATTCATTCATTCATTCATTCATTTATATCACTTGTTTAAACTTATTTTTAGCTTATTAGTCCTAATTTAATTATTCACAGTGATAGGTGGACATTACCTTAAAGACAAGATAATCAGCCAATCACAATGACACCGATGCACTTCTTCTGGCACTTTATGCTCATAAAATATATAAATAATCAAAATCTAATCAGTAAATAATTATCTTTTTCTATGGTGCCTTCTAAAAAATTATCATCTCAATCATAAGCATAAAATCATCAGTGAAAATTTATTTGGTCTAACAACAACTTTTATGAGCTTCTACCTCATTTCACCCTACACAACCTTAATCACGGTGGTGTCTCAATCGTACAGTGATCACATTATAAATCTTGTTTGTACATCTGTACTCTGAATAATTAAGTAATTAATGACCGAGACCCAATCTTTCAGCTGTGTACAGTTCATGAACATCAAAACACAATCTATTTGTGCTTAAATACTGCGCTGTCCTTCATGATACAATCATAATGCCCTGAGAAGAGAAAATTGTTTGGATCCCGTTGCCTTCCTCAATGAGGCTGAATCATCTGCTGACTTCCCGCATGTTGCCCTTAGAATACTAATAACTATCTTTGTGGGGATATCAATGTCAGAGTCTGTGTTTGAGATAGGAGGCATGCAATATTCTTCAGCTTCTGAGGGATCAAGCAGGGTTCGCTCAATAGAGGAGGTTTCCCGGAGCTCGGAGGAATCATATTCCGACAGGGATCTTTCAGTAATCAGTGGCTTTGCACAGAGAATCAACTAACCATCCAAAACAACTGCCATACTGCTCTAATGTGCAATTACAGGATTTGAAATTCAAGCAGCAAAGGAAATCCAGCAAAGCCTGGAGCCCCCATATGTTCCTTTTACTTTATATAGAAATAATGAGCCATTTGTGCATTTCCTATTAAAATATTTGCATACCAAACACTTGACTTGAATACTGACTTGAACAGCCCATTCATCCAACCTGTGTTCAGAACTCTCCATTCATCTGAGCTACACAGCTAGTCACCGCTAACTCTGCCCCATGCAAACCCCACTGCTGTTCAGCATGACAATTTACAAATATGGATTTTCCACTAATTATACTGAGTGTGTTTAAAAGCTTTTAAAATCCTTATGCCCTCAAGAGTCTTCGCTCCAATTGCTCTGAGGCTTCTGGGGATGACAGTAGTATAACGATCTGAGAGAGGAGAACCGTGAAGCCAGGAGGCGTAACCACTAATTGACTGAATCCGAATTTCACACACAACTCGAACTTTTCTTATCTACATAATGTTTTCTCTCCCGACCCAGTCCACATTGAATCTGCAGCTACAGAAGCACAGAATTTGTTTTTCTTCCTTTACTTTCATTATTAGTTCAAATTAAAACTATGGAAGCTTGTTTCTGCCACTGAATAAAACATAAAAATGGTAATTGCAACTTTTTATTTCACAATTCTGAATTTTTTTTTTTTTTTTGCAATTGTGAGTTTACATCCCACAATTCAGATTTATTTCTCAGAATTGCGTGATAAAAACTTACAGTTTCATTAAAGTCAGAATAGACTCACGGCTGAAGGTCTGGTATCTATGGTAGCTTTTATTGGCCAAGGCCCACCCATGAAGCCGTTTGACCGACATGTCAAACAACCAATCACAGTTCGTTTCGTTCAGCATCACGTTTCGGGGCGTGGAAATGTCACCATAATAACAGACCGGTGTGTATCTCACATACTTTTAAAATTCCAGCGTGTAGTTGATTCTGATAAGCGATCGTCGTCACAGTTGTAAACACGACGGCTTTCTTCTTTTGTTAAGGGGTTTGGCGTCACGGCATCTTTGTTTCCAGGGGGAACTTTAAAGAACGCGACACACACGTCTCCTGGAAATCCTGTATAATTAACCAATCTGACGACGACTTTGAAACTCCTGAAGTGTTTCCAGCTAAGTGTGCCATATGCATCAGACGTTTAGCCAACAGTCCGTGGGCGTGATGTCTGAGGCTGAGACTAAATAAACTCAGAATTGTTTATATCTTGTAATTCTGAAAAAAGTCGCAATTACCTTTTTCATTTATTTTTAATTCTATGGCAGGCTTCCATATATAACAGTTTTGGGAATTCATTGGAAGTTGTTTTTGCTCATTTTTAAATTATTTTTATGTATAGACTTCATTGTTTTACTCTTATCGAAGACCCAGAATTTCAATCTCAAAAGTATGAAAATTCATCATAAAAATACTATGACACTATAAAAATATGTATATTTATTGTGTGGAACAGATTTATGCGAATTTTTACACAAACTGCTGCCCCAAATTCAATTATTTCCATAAATAACAAGTAGCATATAGTGCATAGTCCATAGTGGATCAAAACCAAAAGTTAGTGTACTCAGTTACCATGGAGACAACAGTGTCAGGGAAGAGAATTCATGCAATGAATTATGAGAGATGTGATGTGTGAAAAAAACAAACAAACAAACAAAAAAAAACTGAACAGAATGCTTTTATTGTGTGTCATCTCCAATCAGTCTGTAATTTTCTCAAATTATGCAGAAGTGTGAAATTATTGTTTAATTGTCAGTATTTAGAATACACAAAATACTAACTATGAAATTAGCTTTACAAAGACAATAGAGTCTGACATTTTATTCCAAAATATTTAAAATGTCATTTTCGTCACAAAACAAAAGTGAGAGCAACACCCTTAATACTTTATCTGTATTTTAAAAGTTTTGGGAATTAATTTTATTCAAAAATAAGGTACCATTTGATTTTCTAATTTAATAAGCAAAATAATTAAGAAGAATTAGTGCACCAATAATTAGTGCAGAAAACATCAAGTACTCAGACTCAGTGTGGGTTGCATACCATGACAGAGATGTGCAGGATACGAAGCTCTTCCTCGGCGGAGTCACTAGCGGGATAAGCAGTGGCCGCCGGGCCAGGCAGGTTCTGACTACCGTCCTGATGGTGGATGTGGAAGAGCAAAGTGCCATTTTCCAACCACTGCTGTCTCCAGCGAACCAGGGGGATGTCTTCAGAGTTCCCAGAGATCTCTGCAAAAATAAACAGAAGAAAATCAGGTTCAGGAAATGTTTTGTGTTGCATTGAGAAGTGTGTGATGGTTTGCAGGATAAATCATGAATGCTCCTGTCATGCAAATATACGCAGTATACTATGACTATACATTATTCATATCACTCCAGACATTTTAGGATTATCAAAGCAATCCCTATGGCATTCAAACTTCACATTAGAAATAAACGTGAAACAGCCTCAAGTCCAGTTAATGGATGCAGAGACAGATGACTTGAGCTTGTCAGAACAAATACACATTAATAGGAATAGTGCTACTGGACGTCACATTAACAGACAATTTAGATAGAGAAATGATAAATAGGCTTTCCTTTTACTCGCAGCTCAAAGCTAACTGAACATATGTTCTTGACATTGCATAAAGTCTGTTTGATATGTAAGGCCAGAGGATTTGGATAAGCCTTTGAAAATGAGTAGCGTGTCATTTTATGACAGTTTATTGGACTCTGGGTGGGGTGATTCACTGGATACGTGCTTTTAATTTTTAATGGTTGCTATAGAATTCTCTTTTTGTTTGTCTGATTGTTTGTTCTTAAGCATACTGATGTAAATGGAAAAACAAAGCTTTTGACCTGTGCTGCCTCTTCTGCACTAGTAATATTTTACACATGGGAGGCAGACAACTCCTTTCAAAATGGTGCTTGCAGACTGCAAATCGAGGAGAACCCCTGACCCACTTTATGAGTTGTATATGCACAGGCACAAGCCAGAGTGACTCTGCACTTCATCACTAGACGTCATACACATTCCCAGGGGTCCGGCGGGATACAGCACCTTTATTAATGAAACAACATGCATGATACAACAAACAAAGGCATGTTACAGGAATAAATTACTGCTGTTTGCTTCTTTCCTGTAAGGGTTTCTTTAAGCATGAGCAATTGTGCCCCTGTGGATTTTTAGAAAATAAACTCTCTTAAAACACGTTTTCAAGTTCAACTTCTCTACAACAATGTGTGTTTTTAGTTCTATTTTCCTTCGAAAGTCATGGACACTTCCAGAGCAATAACATTTTATTTCCACAGCTATGTATTTGGCTTAATAGCATTATGTGATGGACACAATTCCTTTGGTATGTCAAGTCTAGTTTCATAATCTATTATTTTATGTATCCCAAAATTTAAAGCGTATAAAAGTAAATCTAAATGTATAATTATATAATATGTTCACAATTTTTGAATAATTTGACAAAATTTCCACATTAACCAAAAAGAAGGCAGAACAGTATATATTTCACTATTTTGGTTCATCATAATTATAACACACAAATTGTATGTACTGTAGCTCATATTTTAAAAACAGATTTGATAAGTAGCAAAAAATAATTGATAAAGGTTTCCAAGTTCCAAAAGGTTTCCAAAACAATGCAACCTTCATATGACAAAAATAAATTAAACTGCTGGGACTTAAATGTGTCCAAAGTTAAAGAAACATGCATAACATTGTCCTCATCCAATGTGCTTTTGATTTGAAATCACTTTAATTTGACATTAAATTATTACTTTTTTAAATTTTTGCTGAAAATAATTATTTCATCAAAATGTGCATAAATAATATAAAATCAAGAACCCAATAGTTAAAATTAATTAAACATGTTTAATTAGCTGTCAGAAATCTGACTTTGAATTCAATTATGATCCCGACAGGTCACGCATTCCGTAAAATAACCTGAAGACTTTCATTTCACACCCTAAATCCTTTCCGTTATCACAGAGTTTTATTTTTCTGACAATGCTGTCAGTTCAATCAACTCAACATATTCAGTGTCATGACAAATTTATAAAACCAACCAACGGAATAAATATCTTGGAGAGAAAACTGTTGTAATGTCAGTGGAGGCCGGCATCAGATCTGTTTTGAACTTCAACATGGAAACAAGCACATGTGAGGGTCACTGCACCTGGATACATGTTAAAAAAACATCACATTAACACATTCACAAATCCTGTCCAGTTGGGGGGCCTTATGGGGCAGGTGTATAACATGAAGGAATTGTTCAACCAAAAATGAAAAAAATGAATGCTTTCATTTTATGCAAAAGTACAGCACTATTAGTGCTGGGCGGTATACCGGTTCACACCGAATACTGTGTTTATTTTTCTTATGATATGAATTTGTATAGTACCACAATACCGGTGTTATTTAAATAATGTTCGGAACGCAACAATAACGGGTCTCTTTTCACTATTGTATTGTGGCAAGAACACAGCTGTATGTGTTACTAAGTGTGAAAGTTCTGAAGCTGTAGAACGTGATGACAGAAGAACTCATACACAATATCCACCGCCCGATGCCATCAGCTCCCGCATCTCACACGCACGAGCGAGACTTTAGCACTATATTTAGCAACTTTCAGACCCTTTTAGCAGCTTTTTTCCATAGAATATACAAACTGACAAACCTAGCGACATTTTTGGATAAACCTTAGCTATGGTTCAGTTGGAAGATGTCGCCAGTGCTGCCCCGTGAGCGTGAGATCTGACTCCCGGCGCAGTGTCGCCTCTCTCTGCATCTGTTCCGTGCAGTGAGCAGCAGAGAAGCAGCACATTCAGTTGTCTGCATGAGACAAAAAAGTAATATAGCCAAAACCACCACATAGCCGCTCTTTAGTGTAAGGTTAGATGCATGTTGATTTTATCAGACGATGCCGCGATTATAAATGAGAGTGACTCCTGGTTAACATGTATTAACAAGTCGTGTTTAGTCACTATTTAGTGTGGAATTTTTCTACAATATTCGCTCATCATGACAGTAAAATAGGGCATTCCAAGTCAATCTACTGCAGTTTTTCCTCCCTCAATCAGTAGAAAATGTGGTTAACACCCGGTCATGCATGAAAAATTAATAAATACCGTCATATAGGCTACCGTGAAACCGGTATAATTTAGAAAAATATCGTGATATAAATTTTTTGTCATTTTTTTTTTTTTTTTTTGCCGCCCAGCACTAAGCACTCTCATTCTGCTAAACATCTCTTTTTGTGTTCAACAAAAGAGAAGGAAAAAGAATGAAAGGGGGTTGTTAAATGATGGCCAACTTTCCATGTTTGGCTAAACTATCTTTTTAGTATAGGAATAATGATGTGCAATTACCCATCCATCCTAGGCTGCCCTCTTTTCTCTTTTTGTTGTTTGTTCGGCTTAGTTTTTCTTTGTATGTCCTTTAGTAACGCCACCCATGGATTAATTTATTTTTGTCATGCAGTCCAAAACATGGGTTTTGGAAAAGGTGTAAACTTAGGAGTAAAAAATAGGTATGAAACATTCCAACTGTTAATAGGGAGCCAGACTTTGGTTTGAAACTGTCGGACAATCTGAAGGCTGAACGTTGATTGTACCGAATTCTCTTTTAAATGCATATCAGGCAATAGTTGCCTCGAAACGGCTGTTTAAATGCAGGAAAGCACAAACCAAAGGGAGAGATAGAAACAGAAAGAGAGCGAACAAGAAAGAGAGGGCTGAGATAAAAAGCTAGTACTATTCATCTCACATCCTGATGCAGTGTTAGAACCCGCCCTCCCCTTTCTTTCACTGTGTCTATGCTTACAGAGATCCACAGACCCAAATATACAATCTGGCCTTTGGCTATATACAGCCATTTACAAAGGCTGCCTCTGAGGAAGAACCTTTCTAGAACTGGCCATGGTGTTTGGCATCATATAAATGTTCATAATGCAGACAGAACAAAGGCTTACCCTTCTGAAAGCACAGAGTGTTGGCCTGTCATTATGTGGGATTCACATTTTGATTTAAAGAATGACTATCTCTGAACAATTTTAAAATACACATTTTGTTTGGGTCTTAAAAAGATGCATACATGCAGGAGGGCTAAGCTTGCAAACAGCTTTTGTTCTCCACAGATTGAGGCATAAGTCTTATGGTCATGTATGCTAGTAAGCAATTATTATAAGCAATTATGTTTTAATTGCCATTGTCTGAGACTAGGCATGGTGAGCTTGTGGAAAAGAAAAATTGCATCTAATACGGTGCAATTATCCCAAATCTATTCTCATGCTTATTTTTTCCTTTTTTGTAATTCTAGAAATGTTAAAGTTTGCATAAACTATTTTAGAAATGAATTCCCATTACTGTACTGTACCAAAAAAAATAATAATAATAATAATAAAAAATAAATAAATAAATAAAAATAAATTGTAAAAATAATACTAAAAATAATTAAAATAAGATTAATAATTAATTAAAAATAAAATTCTTACAATTATTTGTAAAATATACATGTAGTGCATGTAATATATTGAATGATCCAAAACTTCAACATTGTAATTCAATGTTAGACTCACAAACATCTTCTGCAGTTATCACAGCATTAGAGAAACAAGAATCATGAGGGATGAACATGACAACTCAACTCGAGAAATGTTTTGTTCACAGAAGATCAAAGTTTACCTTCACCAGCCTGTTCCAAGGTATGTTTCCTCTGATGGTGCCAATTTTCCTCCTGAATAAGAAATCAGGGCTAAGCAATCAGTCAAAGTCAGTTTTACTTTGTAAGCCTATCCAACACCCCGAGCATTAAGTGCAATGGCTAGTAAATGGTAATTTGTTAAAGATTCAAAGCCATGTTTAATATTTCATGTTGGATAATTAGCCTTTAGACTGAGCACAATGTACAGAAAATACGTGCCTTCAAGGTCTTTCTTGGCATTGTTATATGGATATAATGTTTGAACAAAATCATTCTATGTTAAATCTTAATTAATTACTGCAATTATTTTTTTTCTAGAATAATCAACAACAACAGATATTAACCCTATAAAGCCTATTTAAAAGGCCTCGACATTATCAACATACACATCTCCTGCTTGTCATGTGTTTTCTGCATTGAAAACTTTTCTGTAAAAATAAACTTTGTATTGTAATATTTTAAGATGAACGCTTAATGGATCTCCGCAACTTAGGAATAGGTTTACTTGATTATCCATGATTTTTTATTTTTTTTTGGAAAATATGATCAAATGTGGGATCCACAGGGATCAGAAGACTACAGAGAACGGTTCAGACTGTTGAACGGATTATCGGTGCCCCCCTGCCCACCCTTCAAGAACTGTATACATCCAGAGTGAGGAAAAAGGGCTCAGAAAATCACTCTAGATCCCTCACATCCAAGTCATCCCCTTTTTTAACTTTTGTCATCTGGCCGGCGCTACAGAGCCCCAATTACCAGGACAGCCAGGCACAAGAACAGTTTCTTCCCCCAGGCAATCCAACTTATGAACAGTTAAATAACCAGTCATAAGTCACATGGGTATATTTGTAGCAATACCCAACAATACATTGCAGGGGTCAAAATTACAGATTTTCCTTTTATGCCAAAAATCATTAGGATATTAAGTAAAGATCATGTACCATGAAGATATTTTGAAAATTTCATACAGTAAATATATCAAAACTTAATTTTTGATTAGTAAAATGCATTGAACTTCATTTGGACAACTTTAAAGGCGATTTTGTCATTATTTAGATTTTTTTGCACCCTCAGATTCCAGATTTTGAAATAGTTGTATCTCGGCCAAATATTGTCCAATCCTAACAAAGCTTATTTATTCAGCTTTCATATAATGTATACATCTCAATTTCCAAAAATTTACCCTACAACTGGTTTTGAGGTCCAGGGTCACAAATACGATACATAAGGCTTTTGAAAAATGTTTATTTTTATATCCCTCAGTCACAATTGTGTTGCATTGCATTATATTATCTGGCTGTCCCCACAATAAATCCTACAGAGCTTTGATCATAAAACCCCATCAGGTCAGATGTAACTGACATACTAATACTATGCTATACACCTCAAGGTAGATTGAAGCACAACTTTAAAGTGAACTGATTTTATATTGTAGAAGACCAAAAACAATAAAACAAGCCTCAATGAATCAATCTTCACAGAATGAACTATTTTTGGTCCAAATAAATCTGGTTTATGTGAAATATAAGGTGGGTTATAGTTTCTATCAGGGGTTATTCTAGGGGGCTTTACACCAGATGTGATTCTGCAATAGGCTGGTCTGAAGCTTGGAGAGCAAACAATTATTATTATTTTAAATAAACCATCAATAAGATATCACATAAATCCTTTTTTTTTTTTTTTAAACCGGGTGTACACTTTGCATTTTTTTTCTATCTTTTATGATTCTTTCTTGTCAGATTGAATGATATGACTCCTTTGACAACAGTACGATGTCCAGAATATCATAAGTCACAACTGACAGCGTTGACTGGCAGTTTTACATCATTAATCATGTTACATTCTGATGTCCTCATTGGCACACGAAATTGAAATGGTATCACTCAAACCAAGCGAGCAATGCTTTGCCTGGAAAAGAAAATATTTATATCCATAAACACACACACACACTAGCACAAGTCTTTCATACACACAAGCACACTGATATAAACAGACACACACTGCGAGAATAGTCCAGAAATGTTTTCAGCTTCTTACAATTTTTTGTTTAACACTTTTTTCCCATTTATTACACTACACAATCCTGGCAAACAATTCTGTATATACAACCCGAATTCCGGAAATGTTGGGACGTTTTTTTAAATTTGAATAAAATGAAAACTAAAATACTTTAAAATCACATGAGTCAATATTTAATTCACAATAGAACATAGAGAACATAACAAATGTTTAAACTGAGAAATGTTACACTTTTATCCACTAAATGAGCTCATTTTAAATTTGATGCCTGCTACTGTGCTACCAGTCTCAAAAAAGTTGTCACGGGGGCAACAAAGGGCTGAAAAAGCAAGACATTTTGAAAAGATTCAGCTGGGAGAACATCTAGCAACTAATTGAGTGCCCTACCATAGGCACTCAACCACTTCTACTCACGATTTGAGATACAGAACGACACACCTGCACAGAAACTACCCACATCTCCAAACGACCAGGTACTCTGTCTCTCCCCAGCCGATGTAAGGAAGACCCTATCCAGGATTAACCCATGAAAGGCTGCGGGCTCTGACAACATACCTGGACGTGTACTGAGAGACTGTGCTGCACAGCTGACGGATGTCCTAACAGACATCTTCAACACCACGCTGAGCCAGGCAGTCGTCCCCACATGTCTCAAATCCACCTCCATAATCCCAGTACCAAAGAAGTCACATGTGTCCTGTCTGAATGACTATCGTCCCATAGCACTGACCCCAATCATGATGAAGTGCTTTGAGAGGTTAGTCATGCATCACATCAAGTCCAGTCTCCCAAACACGCTGGACCCATTCCAGTTTGCATATCGTCCAAACCCTTCCACGGACGATGCAATATCCACCACTCTCCACCTAGCTCTTACTCACCTGGAACAGAAAGACTCTTATGTTAGAATGCTGTTCATTGACTTCGGCTCAGCATTCAACACAATAATCCCACAACAGCTCATCCACAAACTAAACCTGCTGGGCCTTAACACCTCCCTCTGTAATTGGATCCTGGACTTTTTAACTGCAAGACCTCAGTCAGTCCGTGTCGGCCACAACACCTCCAGCACTACCACACCGAGCACAGGTGCCCCACAAGGCTGTGTGCTCAGCCCACTGCTCTTCACGCTGCTGACCCACGACTGCACTGCCAAGTCCAGCTCCAACCACATCATCAAGTTTGCTGATGACACAACTGTTGTAGGCCTCATCCGTAACAATGAGGAAACACACTACAGAGAGGAAGTGGCACAGCTGGCTGAATGGTGTGGCGCTAACAACCTGTCCCTCAATGTGGGTAAGACAAAAGAGGTTGTGATGGACTTCAGGAGAAACTCTGTTAACCACGCCCCACTGACCATCGACGGCTCTACTGTGGAGAGAGTCGGTAGCACTAAATTCCTGGGGGTACACATCACAAAGGATATCACCTGGACCACCAACGTCACGTCACTCAACAAGAAGGGACAACAGCGCCTCTACTTTCTCCGTCGGCTGAAAAGGGCCAGTCTCCCTCCACCCATCCTCACCACCTTTTACAGGGGCACCATTGAGAGTGTGCTGACCAGCTGCATCACTGTCTGGTATGGGAACTGCAGTGCTGCTGACCGCAAGACCCTACAACGGACAGTGAACACTGCTGCAAAGATCATCGGTGCCCCTCTTCCCTCCATCCTGGACATTTTCCTTGCACGATGCTCCAGCAAGGCCTCCAGCATCGTGAAGGACCCCACCCACCCCTCCCACAACCTCTTCCAGCTCCTGCCATCAGGAAAAAGGTACCAGAGTATCAAAGCTCATTCTGTCAGATTGGTCAACAGCTTCTTTCCCCAGGCTGTGAGAGCTCTTAACTCCAATCTCCCAGCCCCCCTTCTGAAATCATGAACACCTCAGCCCCCCAATTCATAAATAACTACTGACAATTTTCATAAGTGTAATTCTGAGTGTGCTACACACAGGTGAGTGGGCTATACAAACCACCTGTAGTAACACACTCGTCCCACTATATGCACACTAGACACTTTCTATAAACACTCCCTGCTAATATTTACTTGAATATTGCACTACAAAATAATGTTTACTTGAGCATTGCACTTCTAAATGTTTTGCACTATGCGCTGCTTCCCACAAAATCTCTCTTCTGAACAATTTAATGTACAAAATATATATTTTCTGCACAATTTCATGTACAAATATCTCTTTAGCACAATTTCATGTACAGTATTTATGTAAAGTTATTGTGCAGTCTCAGTTTGTGAATGTGTAGTCAACTAGGTATAGTAATTATAGTATTTATAGTATATGTATAGTCAGATGGTTAAACTGTTGTATAGCTCTATTATTTTTTCCTATATTTGCATTTTTGTATGTTTATCTCATGTTTAAATAGTATGTAGCATCATGGTCCTGCAAGACACGACATTTCGTTCCACTATATGACCACACATGTAGCAGAATGACAATAAAGCTCAACTTGACTTGACTTGACTTAATTAAGTTAATTGATCTGTAACATGATTAGCTATAAAAAGGGATGCCTTAGAGAGGCAGAGTCTCTCAGAAGTAAAGATGGGCAAAGGCTCTCCAATCTGTGAAAGAGCGCGTAAAAAGATTGTGGAATACTTTAAAAACAATGTTCCTCAATGTAAAATTGCAAAGGCTTTGCAAATCTCATCATCCACAGCGCATAACATCATCAAAAGATTCAGAGAAACTGGAGAAATCTCTGTGCATAAGGGACAAAGCCAAAGACCTCTGTTGGATACCCATGGTCTTCGGGCCCTCAGACGACACTACATCACTCATCGGCATGATTCTGTCATTGACATTACTAAATGGGCCCAGGAATACTTCCAGAAACCACTGTCCGTAAACACAATCCAACGTGCCGTCGTGTCCTGTGGGCCAAGGTTCATTTAAAATGGATTGTTTCAAAGTGGAAAATTGTTCTATGGTCAGATGAGTCCAAATTTGACATTCTTGTTGGAAATCATGGATGCCGTGTCCTCCGGGCTAAAGAGGAGGGAGACCTTCAAGCGTGTCATCAGCGTTCAGTTCAAAAGCCAGCATCTCTGATAGTATGGGGGTGCATAAGTGCATACGGTATGGGCAGCTTCCATGTTTTGGAAGGCACTATGAATGCTGAAAGGTATATAAAGGTTTTAGAGCAACATATGCTCCTCTCCAGATGATGTGTATTTCAGGGAAGGCCTTGTGTATTTCAGCAGGACAATGCAAAACCACATACTGCAGCTATTACAACAGCATGGCTTCGTAGTGGAAGAGTCCGGGTGCTGAATTGGCCTGCCTGCAGTCCAGATCTTTCACCTATAGAGAACATTTGGCGCATCATTAAGCAAAAAATATGTCAAAGATGACCACGAACTCTTCAGCAGCTGGAAACCTATATCAGGCAAGAATGGGACCAAATTCCAACACCAAAACTCCAGAAACTCATAACCTCGATGCCCAGACGTTTTCAAATTTATTTTGAAAAGAAGAGGAGATGCTACACCATGGTAAACATGCCACCGTCCCAACTATTTTGAGACCTGTAGCAGGCATTAAATTTGAAATGAGCTCATTTTGTGCATAAAATTGTAAAATTTCAGTTTAAACATTTGTTATGTTATCTAGGTTCTATTGTGAATAAAATACTGGATCATGTGATTTGAAATTCTTTTAGTTTTCATTTTATTCAAATTAAAAAAAAAACATTTTGAGGTTTTCGAGGTAACATTTCGAGGTAATTTTCTCTTTGTCTTGTATCCATTCCAGTAGAAACCAGATCAATTCACCTGAGAAGCCAATTGCATAAGATATTAAGACTTGTTTTCAGAGCATGCATTGCATCAGAATATGGTTGTATTTTGTCTTGTTCTGTTGGCTGACTTGTTTTAAGCATAAGCCCCGGGTTTAAAACAAGCCGTGTATTACACTGAGCTGGTACCTTCATCTTAAAGTGATTTGAGTTCCAAACTGAAATCAACAATTGTAGAGGCACTACAACGACTGCTAGATTCATACACTTCACATTTAGCAACTCTCTATAAATAAGCACCACCAACCCGCCAATGTCACCTGCTGTTTTTTCAGCCACTTGGAGTGCTAAATAATGCACACCGCAGGGATGAAAACACATACACACTTGAGAATCTGCTGAGCATAGAATCCTTCACTTTGAATGTTGGCACTAAACCTTGAGCCTGTTAATGCATTACAGTCAACATGGGAACAGAGTGGCAAATGACTAGATATAAAACTATGTATAATATAGTGTGGTTAGGTCACATGTTTCATTTAAATTAAAGGCTTCACTTAAATGTGATGTTTCATTTAGTCTAAGAATCTCAGGTTTATGGAATTTAATTCAATTAACAAATATTTACCAATTTTAAATCATGTTACATTGTCCTAATCTGTCATCGTATACTAAAATAAATAAAAATACTCTGTACTGTAGTTCAACTATGAAAATGCATTGTAAAAATATGAAATATTACACATTACATAAATCATATATTAACATATATTATTATTATTTGTATTATTATACTTTGCACCATTTTCAATCACACCATAATTTTGTCAAATTAAGCAAAAAGTATGAAAATATTACTTATTAATTGTGTGTATTTAGTGTATTTAAAAATGGATTACACTTTAGAATGTGCTGCTTATTAATAGTAAGGTAGTTGTTAAGTTTAGGTATGGGGTAGGATTAAGGGATGTAAAATATGGTCATGCAGAATAAGGCATTAATATGTGCTTTATAAGTACTAATATACAGCCAATATACTAGTTAAATGCATGCTAATAGTCAACTAGTTAATAGTGAGAATTGGTCCTTAAAATAAAGTGTTACCAAAAAATGTTAAAAATGTAATTTTCATTGCCATATTTTCCATTAAAGAATGCTGTTAAACAACTTGAGATGTGGTTAAAAAAAAGTATTGCACATGATAATATGCTCTCTTGAAACCCATTTCAGACAATAAACTCTCTTAAAGCACTTTTCAACACTTTTCAGGGTCAAAAGCAGCCAACAACCTTTGACATTAATAACAAAACATCCGTGCACACCCACAAAGAAAACAAGTCAAAGAGGCCAAAGTGAACTGAAGTACCGCATTTTCAGCAAATATGCACTAATTTGACACATGACATAGAAAAGCTAAACTGGCATATATTTTAAATCACCGGTAACGCGACAATTGCAGTTCAATGAGGCTCATCAGCCAGGCACAAGCTGGCTATTGCACTACAGCACAGAGCGTTGTTACTGAGTCTTATCACAAATATTCAGGGGGAACCACAATAGACCTATCACTAGTCTCAGCCTCGGTGGGATGCCGGTGGAGCGTCTGCATATTCAGTCAAGTACGTGTAGGTTCTTTCCATTGATCACATACACCAAGAGGCTAATCTGGGGACACCGCTTTAAACTCTGAGCTCTGCCGAAGCAGCAAAGTTTTTCAGCATGATATTTGTGTGTATATATAAATATATAAAACCACCTGCATGACAAAGAGGCCTCTGCCTCCCCCAAACCAGCAGGAGGCAAACAAAGCAAGTCCCTCAGCAACGACTCTCTATTTGCGACACAGCGGGAGAGTTTCAGAAGACATTTTCAGGGCAGTCAGGCTGAAGCGTGGGCATGCCAGTGTCGATCACAGACACTTAACTGGAAAGCATATGCATTAAAGCTATCAATAACACCATGCTCAAATTAGTGGCTAATAGCATGCAGTTCAGGTCCAGTTTTTTTCTTTCTTTTTTTTTTGGCATGACCATGCTCATTTCATTTTGTGCAGTTTTACTCCTACCTGAGTCCCTAAGGCTTGCTAAGAGTTTTGAAATTAAAATTCTGTATATGCACATACCTCAAAGTCTTCGCTTTGCTACATTGAATATTTTAACTGGGGATGTAATGGTAAATGTATAGTATTCATCCCTTAAAAAAATTAACCATTGTTTTACTACAAATAAAACCAAAAAAACATGGTTACTATAGTTAAACTATGGCAACCACAAATTAGCCATGGTTTTGCTACACTAACCATAGTTTAACCATGGTATTTGTGGTAAAAGTGTGGTTATACAAATGGTAATCAATACGCCAAAAAAACATGTTTACTACACTTTTACTATAATAAAACCATGGTTAATTTTCAGAAAGTTCTCAACCCTTCCTCTTTAATACTAGTTTTAACATGAAATAAACATGAATGTTAATTGTAACCTTAAAGTAGGGCTGGGACGATACGCTAATCTGCCAATTCAATACCATCCCGATTCAATATACAGTATGTTGCAATAATTGAATATTGCGATTATATAACTATTGCGATTCGATATGTGGGCTATTAGAGCGAATCAGACAATTTAAGATTCGATCAGATTGGTGTTAGAACAACCCAAAGAGCCAAATTCCACAAAGAGGCCCAAGACAACAGGATGTTCATAAATCAGATCCTAGCGCCAGCCGGTCTGAAGCCAACTCTATCACAGAACAGCTTGCAGCATTAACCCAAAAGAACACTTATTGATAATCCCACAACTCAGGAAGGAGATTGTCAAATTTGGGGCAAGTAACCAAGATTAGTGGTCAAAGAGAAGCACAGCATAACCATCACATGTAAATCCATGATAGAAATCATGAGTTTCCTCAGATTGACTTCCCCCACCTAGAGGACAAGAACCAGACTGAGATTCCTTATGAGACCTTTTAACCTCTTTGGTCTCACAGAACACATTCTCACTTCACAGAATGGCACAAAAACTGCCTTTCCATGTATATATGCACGGAAAATGACACTAAAAGGACTTATGAGCAACTAATCATTTCTATGCACAACTCCATATTATGTATGTAACCCATACATTTGACTATCATGTTCTAATCACTCATCGTGTTTGTCTTTTTAATAACTATTGAATAGCTTAAGGGTTCATATTCATGTTTAGTATGTGTGTTTGAATCTTCTTGCTTGAAACGTTTCTTCCAATCAATTCTTTGTCAAATGTATCATATTCTTGTTATAGAAATCATGTCCAAAATTATACTCTGCAAGAGCGGGAAAATTCGGACATTGTGACTGATAAGATAACGTGTTGATTTATGTATTGGGAGGAGAAGCATAGCAACACCCCGAGCTAAGACAATGTCTAATTGGCCAAGACACCATTTGCGATGTGTACAAAAGCCGAGTTTAAACACTCAGGACACCATCAAATTATGCTTTTAGCCGCTGCTCTTAGCCATGCTTTTTGCCATCACTTTTTGTGTTCTTCTAGCACCGTTCCAGCGTTCTTCAGCCTGCACGCCCACTGCTACCTAACCACGATGAGAAGAAAAACCATCTAATCTCGTTACATCCTTTTATTCTTTTACTTTACTATTTTCTTTCCGTTGAGAGTTTCGTGTTCTAAGTTAAGTTTTGCCGCAGCACCATGTCTCCGAGTTCACCTGGAGTCTGTGACCGCCTCAAAACTTCAACCAGTCCACTACTCCGTATCTTCAGCCAATGCCCAACCATTGGCTTCCCAAGACATCACTTCAACGACTACTAAACTTCCAGCCAATCAGCAACCTTGGGAAAAACCTTTCTGCAACATCTACAAAGGAACCCCCTAAACAAGCAAAGCAAGTACCTTCTAGCTGAGCTGGTGCATTTAATATTTAGTTAATAGCCTCGTTGAAAAAAAAAAAAAAAAAAAAAATATATATATATATATATATATATATATGCAACATAAATATATTAAATGAATTAAACTACAAATTTAAATTATAATGAAAAAACAAATAAATATTATAAAAATAGACCGAGAAACAATAAATGCATTAAACTGTACATTACAATTATAGCAAATGAAAAAATCATATAAATGAAAAACTTCAAATAATGAATAAAACACAAATATAACAAATACATTAAATTATAAATTAAAATGCGCCATCGGAGCCCATGGGAACCAGACCATGGGAATCAGATAAGCCCTTTATACAATCTGACATGGTTGCGTTTGGAACTGAACTGCGGGTTTCGTCTGGCCAGAGGAGAACTGGGCCCCCGACTGAGCCTGGTTTCTCCCAAGGTTTTTTTTTTCATCCTGTCACAGAGGGAGTTTTGGTTCCTTGCCGCTGTCGCCTCTGGCTTGCTCAGTTGGAGACTCTTAATTTCTAGTGATTATCGTCGATTTGATTGCACAGATACTATTTAAACTAAACTGAGTTAGACAATGACATCTCTGAATTCAATAATGAAATGCCTTTAACTGAAAATTGAGTGTTTAATATTGTACATTAATGACACTCTATCCTCCAATTTGATACTGTTAAGTGCTTTGACACAGTCTGAATTGTTAAAAGCGCTATATAAATAAAGGTGACTTGACTTGACTTGACTTGATTGAAAAACTCAATGTGAGGGTTAATGAAATGATTGATATTTGTTCAGGTCTATGCAATTGCACATATTGCTATAAACCTGGGATTTCACATTTTCATTCTCTTAAACTCATTCTTCCTCATTTTCTCTCTTTTCTGCAAACTGTGTGAATGCATGTGTTTGTGTTAGATTAGTTTTACATGTCTTAGATTTATCCAATAAAGTCTTATTTATTAACTTGCTTACAAGTTAATGTCTTAAACTGCCGATCTTGTTACTGTGCTAATTAATAGTGTTTTCACTATATTTTGGATTTTAATATCCACTGCAGAGTTGATGTTATACGGCTCGTTCAATGAATCGCTAGCGATTCTGTTCAAATTCCCTATAAAACTATAATTGATTCCATTTGAGCTAAATTGACCTGTTTCCCTTACGGATATTACAATTTATTGTGATTTCTGTTTGCTTATTAAAGACTAGACAATGGAAAATAGTTGATTATACCCTTAAAAGAGACTGTATATGATGAGTCATATTAAAGGTGGGGTATGTATTTTTTCAAAAAAGCTTCAGTCGGGCCAAGTACCAAAACAAACTTGTAGCCAATCAGCAATAAGAGAGAGCGCTCAGTGCACATGACGGACATTAGCCGAGCCGAGCGACAACAGAAAGATAGAGATGGCGAATAAAAAACAAAAGAGGAAAACGTCTGCAGAACAAAAGAAGGCTTACACCGTGTCTACACTGGATGAGACAGTTGCCCTGTCACAGTCTGTCTACACTGGACACGACAAAACGACTGTTTTTTTGTGCCAATACCTCATAAATAGAACATGGCAGCAGCTTACTGTTGGGGATTTGTCGTGTCACGACGCAGCATCCGGTGTAGACAGCATCACTGATTATAATGAGTTCTATAGTATTTTGTTGTGCCGCTCGCGTCCAGTGTAGACACAGTGTTACGATAAGGCAAGAAGTAGGACCTGTGTAAATATTGGATCAGCTTTCCAGCACTGGAGAAAACTCAAGGAGCGGGAAGGCCTGCAATCGGATGCCAAGGTTGCTTTGTTTTTTCTCGATAGGCGAGTGACATTGATTTTACTTTGTTTCACAGAACTAATCATTGCCGTACGTATGTATGGGGTGGAGCTATCAAAATAGAGGTGAGACCCTTTTGGGGTAAGGGTGTGTTTGTTTTGGTGATTTCAAATGTCAACATTGGCTACCGGAAATCACTTACCCCACCTTTAACAAAAAGAGTGTATATTTACCTTGAACCATGAAACTTGCACATGAATATAATAGTCAATTTTTCAACAAAATGAGTAGAAAAAAAACTTTCTGAAATAAAATAAAGTGCTATGTTATTTTGCATAACGTTTTAGTCATGTTTAGTCATGTTTTCCCGGCAGTGTGTAAAATACAAAGTGTTTCCACACTTGGGATTCAAAACGTGAAGGTGCAGAAAGAATTCTGGAAGAGGTTTGATCCTCTGCCTCCATCATGGTTTTGCTTTCTCTCGCCGGCTTTAAACGTATATGATGTCATGTAATGCATTTGCACTGCGCACGCAGAACAATTGTTGTATGACATCAAAGCACTGCGAGAGCTACAGAGAACAGACGGCTTCGCATGCTTTCGAATTGCTCTCGCGGTACTTTGATGTCATACACTGATCGTCTGCGCGGTGTTGCTCCAAGTCGAACAAACCTATACATTTCGCCCTCTGTTGGAATTAAAAAGCGCTAACTTCCCACCTCTTAGGAAAAGTAAAATAATTAAATATAAATCAATTCTGATGTAAACCAACTGATTTTAAAATCATTTTAACAAGAATCGCGATAGTTAGGTGAACCGATTTTTTTCTCCCTCTCCTACCTTTATAGTAGGCTAATGTAAAAGGGCTTCATAGTTTAGAGCATAAACTGAGGTAAACTACTGTTTAATAAAAAAATTTTTAAAAACATACCGAACAGTGTTTAACCGATACTGCCCAGGAGAAAGGATACGGTTAACAGATGTTGTCTTTCTGTATTATTCATTAGTGGGGCATGATGCCACATTATATGGGATATGTTTATAATGTTTAAACAATTAAATAGAAAATTCTAAAAATTCAAATAATTAAATTCAAATAACTATAAAAAATTAAACAATACAAAAACAATGATATATGTATATGTACATTAATTACAAATTATTCATTTCTTAAAGTTTATATGTTTAATAATGTTTAAACAATTTAAATATATATATATAAACTAAAAATAATATAAATAATATATATAAACTAAGAAAAAAAAAAACATTTGATAACTTTCCCCAGTCAGACATTTACAACCATCATCTGTTTGAATCCAACATACAAAATCCCTGCTATAAAAACCACATGTGTAATTGAATGTTGGATGCCTGACACATAGCCCTTGCCCTGGCATACCCTGCATGACACATTATTTCACCAAGGCTGGTCGATTATGGCCTATTAGGTGAAGGTTACAGGGCTAAGTCTGAAGTTGCATGCACCCAGAGCTCCCTCACTGGCCGACAGCTTCCCTTAAGCTACACCTGAGGTCAGTATGATGTTAAAGCAGGTGCTGATGTGGTAGAAGACGAGAACAGAGGGTTCTGAAAAGGAATGCTCATTTAAAAAAAAAAAAAAAAGGAAAAAAGGGCCAGAGGGTCTTTGCATGAGTCTATTTATAGTGTTGGATCAAGCCAACAGGGCTTAGGGGACTGGCGGAATGAAAGAAGCAAGGACCTGCTAATGGAAGCGCTAAGACTGAGACACAGACGAGAACATGTTTCTCTTTGCCATTCAACCTCTCATCACGCTACAGATAGAGAAATTGGCATGCTGTGTGACCGTAATTTTGCACAAATGGTAATACGACTTGTTTTGAGGTTTATTTGAAGCCGTCGCAGAAAAAAAGTTTCCCTAATGCTTCTCAAGGGGTAAAAATACAAACACAGCTTGAAGTCATTTACTTCTCTTCTAAGGTTATCACAGACACCTACAGCAAATGACTGTGAATAAATTGTATGATTATTGCATAGCATATCCTCTAAAACAAAATCATGCATTTTATTCGTTTCTGCAATTTCTGTGGTGTGACAGCAATACCACAGGCAACTGCTCAAAGGCAGTGATCCAAAGAAAAAATCTTCATAAAAGAGGATGACTGGTGCCATCTCTCTTTTTTTTTAAAGACATTCTTGGCTTAAGGAGAAAATTGAAGGTAATTTTCCTAAATTGCTCCAGCAGAAGAAACAGGTAAATCATTGTATGCTCGTTTGGCAGACACTGATAGAAAGTCACTAGAAAAAAAATAAAAAATGACATGCTTTGTTCCTTTATCCTCTGTAGGTTTTGATCACTTTAGCATCAAATGAAAAGCACCAGGAAAAAACAGAAGGTGGAGAAACATACTCAAATTAATACAGACAATTTGTGAGCAGCAGTCATCTTAGAGTGCTCAACATAAGTAACACATTTCAAAGGACGACAGCATCTGACTCGCATCTGTATACAGTAGCTAATAGCATGTGAGGGTTCGCTAAAGCACATGAATTACTCCGGAGACTTTCTGATCTTTAGTTCAAAAGAAAGTTTCTCTGCAAATCCAAAAATACTCCACGTTCTGCCTTGAAATTAGCAGATAATTGGAAATGAATGAGCAATTGACATGACATGCCAGGCTGAAGAGCTCTGCATGTTTTGTCATTTTGAAGCATTGATATTAGTTCTGATCTTCCCTTTGCTTCCTTCCCAATTTTGCAATTGCAGCACTTCTTTAATTCTTTAATAAGCTTTTGTTGTTGTTGTTCTGAACTACATATTATTGCCTTCCTCTTCAGATCTACAATGTCTAATTATGATGCTTGATAATCGCCAGTTCTTCCAAATGGGCATCATTTTGTTTTGGTTAGTTTTTTTTTCTTCTCTCTAGAAAGCACTCAAAGAGCAAATGTACAGTAGCTATTTGAAAGTCCCAAAAGCATACAAATAATTTTAAATAATTCAATATATTGTAGGTAGTCTTTCAGTTTTTTTTTTTTTTTTTTTTTTTTTTTTTGTTGTTGTTGTTGTTGTTGTTGTTTTGTTTTTTGGCAAAAAGTCTCTTTTGCTCACCAAGACTGTACTTATTTTATCAAAAATACCAAAAACAGCAGCAATGTTGTGAAATATTATAACAATTTAATAGAACTGTTTTTTACTTTAATATATTCTAAAAAGTAATTTATTCCTGTGATGGCAATAGCCATTACTCCAGTCCCCAGTGCCACATGAACCTTCAGAAATCATTTTAATATGCTGATTTGGTGCTAATAAGGAAACATTTCTTATTATTATCAATGTTGAAAACAGTTTAATGCTTAACAATTATAATTATATAACTATATTATAAATGTAATATATTTATCTTTACAAGTAATATGGCAGACTTGTTTGCAAATGCTAATTATAACATTCTCAGTCTTAATACTAACTATTGCCATGTGTTGACCAATCATATGCCACTGGCATAGTATCTGATGGCAGCTGTTTCAAATAATTCTCTCATAGTGACTGGAAAATATTAGCTTGACATTTACAAACCAGTGCCCTTGACAAACAGCCAAAGAGATGTCTATGACTCTCCCCAACAGACAATAATGTGAACAGATATCCATCAGCAAATCTGTGTATGCATGAGTCATATGTCAAATAGAGGACAGAAAAAAAAACAAAAAACAGATCTATGCCTCTTACTTATATCTACATCACAGTCATATTTAGATGTTTTTTTCTTGGTCTAATTACATAAAGCAACTCCGAATGCATCAAACTACACAGCAACACATTACAGCAACAGTATACATGCATTCCTTAACACTAAAATATAGTGTTGTTTGACGGTTAAGCTACAAACTTGTGCTGTAAGCAGCTTTAACCATTAGAGTGATAACTCAAACAAATACCACTTTTTTTTCTTTCCATAAATCAATTTCCTATGGAATAAAATCCGTTAAGTTTTACCCTATGTGACAAATAATCAAATTACCTTTAGTTCCCCAGGTAATCAGAGCCTGAATTTTTCCATCTCTAAACGATGACACAGTCTAGCAGATTGGAGGAACTTGATTAATCACGACTGGAAAACTTGATTAATCATACTTCATTAAATCACAACTTCATCGTTCAAAACAACGCACATGAGCTCGCTCTAGTTCATATCCATCACCCTCAAACTTATTTTATGGATGTTGTCTTTATATTTCAGAATAAATTGATGGCATGCACAATAGAGGTGTGTTTGCCTCTGCACATAGTAATCAAGATCTGAAATAAATATAACGAAATTGCTTGAGAATGAATGAAAACAGAAGTACTGCATAAAACAGTTTATCCAGGACATATTTGGCAGGTGAAGCAATCAGCAGAAGAAAAGAAAAAAAAATGTCCTCATGTTAACAAAAGCGCTCAAGCACTGTTTACACAGTTGAGAGAAACAAGCAACCAAACTCTCCACAGAAATATCACTGACAAGTGATGCTTCAATTCAGCATCCACTATATACTCTACAATCTGGCCTTCACGTTAATTTGTGTCCCGGGCGCTGGGTGGCTTAGCAGTATGGTGATCCATTGTAACTCAGTAGGAGAGTATGTCAAGTTAAGAAGTACCGCATTGCTAATTGCAGAAGAGCTCATGCAGGGGGTGATTATAATAAATATACTGTAGATGAAATATTAGCCCACCTACTGTTGTTTACTGCAAACAATGGGTTCTCTCCAAAAAGTTAAAACAAGTTCCTTATGAGCATAGTTAGACATCAGCTACCTCATTAAATAAGATTTCCGTGGCACTTTGAAAAAGAACTTCCAGAAAAGTCTTCTGGTTCATCCACCATCTGAATCTAGCTGATGGCTCGTTTAATTATGAGACTATGTATGCCTTCAGGGTCAGTTCCTCATCAGAAGTGCACATATAGATTGCAACGCCATTACTGTCACAACCGCCTTCTCATGTAATTGAATACACCTCCAAAGATTTTCATTTCAGGTCTTGGAGAGACAAGAATCCAACCTCTTTTCTGTTATAGCATCCCTTACATGCTTTAAAAAGCCCACCTGTGGCACCACTCATGAAACACTCTCTCAAGATGAACTGTTATATACAGATACATATAAGGTCAAATGTATTCATGTATAATTGAATATATACTAAATTGGTTATGTTCAGAATGGAATATTAGCAGGGGTGCACATAAGTGTTGTGCAAAATAAAAATGTGCTACGTAAATAAGTTAATAACAGACTGCTCATTTGCGCACCAACATGGTTGAGAGCTGTTAATGCACAATCACTGTTTTAGATCAAGTAACTGTAATACTGTATAAGATCTCCATTTGAACTGAAAGCATAAATATAGACTACTGAAAAAGAAAAAAATGTATACTATAAAATAACTTAGTTTGCATTATTTAATACTCATTTTTATTTTAAAATATAATCGTATTATCAAACTTTATTTATTATTTTGTTTATTGGGTTATTTAAAAAATTAAATAAAGTGCAATAATACTATTATTACTGTTATTATTATATTTAATGTGTCACACTATGTGCAATGTGAGCACCAAACCAAATCTCCAGGTGCTCTCATGAGCATGAGCAGATTGTGTGATATGTATACTGTTGTGTACATTACACACTGTACTAATAGCATATATTATTCTGTATACTACCTCATATAACCAATGTTTGGAGTCAGTAAGATTTTTTAAAAGAAATTGATACTTTTATTCAGCAAGTATGCATTAAACTGACCAAAAGGGATAGTAAACACATATATAATGTTACAAAGGATTTCTATTTTAAACAAATGCTGTTATTTTCCTAACTTTCTATTCATCAAAGAATTGAAAGGACTGGAGTAATGACTGCTAAATATACATCTTTGCCAGTACTGGATTACATAAAATTTTAGAAAATTGTTACTATTTTTAAAATTAAAGTATTTAAGAAATATTTAAGAATATTATTACTTTTATTGCATTTTTGATCAAATGATGCCTAGCTGATTTTCTTTTTCTTCCCCTATAGAAGAGAAAGAAGAAGAACCAACCTGATATTTTCAGGCTAAATTGCAAACGGAAGATGAAGTCAAGCACACTGCAAAGTGGGACACAGTAACAAACAATCACTGTGTGCTGAGATTATACTAAACATTTTTGAAAATGTACAAAAACTGTACAGAAAATTTGCATGCTGTGCACAATATGCATACTGTACTGCATACTGCACTGGAGTCAAGAAGTGTGGTAGTGTGCTTTTCTGAACTCTGTTCTCCCACCCACAGAGCAATGATAAGTCAATTCCTACTGTTTTACCTAGTGGGACTCCCTCTTCCCGAGACTGCAGCGGTGCTCCTAATATATGCAAATAACACAGAATGGCAGCACAGAGCCCTAAGTGCTACTGTAACCGACTCAATTAACCTAATATTTACTGGCCCTGCTCAGCAGAGGTGCCCGCACACATCTTGTCTTCGACTTCTCAGGCAACTATTTTCAGCAAGAGCTAATGAAACAATTATGTAAGTGGGCAATTAAAAAACAAAGAACATTGGAACACTCTGATAGTGCAAAAAGCAAGATGACATGCACTTAGCACTACAGCCCCCCATGGAGAAGTGTGTTAAAAGACCATGAGCGCAGTAAAAATATCAGCTTTTCCTGGACAAAGCAGATTAACATTCAATGCTAATGCACTATTATATATAAAATGCTACAAATTAATTACCCAGTGAGTGCTGATATTTTTATAAGCTGAATTAAAAAGGAATCACATTAAAAGCAAAACACAAATAATAGAGAGTGAATGAGCAGCAGATCTGTAGGGACCAACAAATCATTATCAATGGAGAGACCAGCATGTGGTATTTGTGAAGTGTAGAAATTTGCAAAGAGTCCAATTCTCATGTTTAGTGTTTGGGTGCAAATATATGTTGTTTCATGAGCGCCAAATAAGCATATAAGAATAAATAATGCTTGCTGAAAATTCAGAGTTGCCTTCACAGGAATATATATATATATATATATATATGTAGCAGAGGCCAGCAAGTGAGTGCTGTGCAGGTAAAACCTCACTCCCCGATCTCAAGAGGTGCTCTAGCGACTGATGCTAGAGGTCATGGCCTTTAGCCTCCTTGTTAGAGCGCCCGCCTCCCACGCCGGAGACCGCGGTTCGAAACCCGCTCGGAGCGGGGCGAGTAGGACCGCGACATTGGTGCCGTGACCCGGATGGGAGTGAGGTTTAGGGGGGTGAGTGTAGCAGAGGCCAGCAAGTGAGTGCTGTGCAGGCTCCCCGATCTCAAGAGGTGCTCTAGCGACTGATGCTAGAGGTCATGGCCTTTAGCCTCCTTGTTAGAGCGCCCGCCTCCCACGCCGGAGATGCTCGGAGCGGGGCGAGTAGGACCGCGACATATATATATATACATATATATATATATATATATATATGTATATATATATATATATAATATGTTAAAACAGAGAAATTATTATTAAATTGTAAAAAAAAAAAAAAAAAAAAAAAAAAACACACACATTTTAAATCAAATAAATCTTTAAGTGTAAGAGACTTACTGACCCCAAACATTTTTAATGATAGGTTAAAGGTGTTTTCTTTAGTAGACTGTTTTGAACACTAAATCTGTAAAAGCTTCAATAATGCACATCCAGTGAATACGTTCTCAATAAAACATAATAAAACTGATTCCATTTGTCATAACTATAATAGTCAAGCAAATTGAAAAAGTGTCCCTTTCTACATGAGTAATTTTACATGGGGAAAGGCCTCGTATGTGACACAGAGGCTCTTCACTAAAGTTCAACACTTCTGAAAGACTGTGCTTCTTTTATTTAATAATTTATGGTCTTGCAGAAAACAGCGTGCCTACTGTGCATGACCAATTAGTCCTGATGGCTGAAACTGTGTGGAAGTCAGAAACCATTTCATTGTTATAGCCTAAAATGTATCTCCCTCAGTGAAGCAGTGGTAGTAATTAAAGCACAAGAGCAACACATTTCATAAGACGACTGCTTTCTTGTTGACTCTGTAGTATGGTTGTGTATCAATCATAATTACTCCTCAAATTATTGCATTAACATATGTTATGTTTGAACCAGGTATATGCACACATTGACTGCTGCTAATAATTTGAATTACTAATTATCATCAAATTAATATTTAAAGTCTGATGCCATGAGCTGCATGAATTATATGGGAAAATGTCTCTATTTTTGAAACCATAACTTCAAGATCTCTCATTGTGATGAGGCAGCATGTGCTCCAGATTTAAGCAGTTCATTTTGTCTAATAAGGGCTCCAGATGTGAAGATAAGATTATCTTCTTTCCTCTATTATTGATGTAGTTCTGTGCCCAAGGACTCCTGGAAGGCCTAATGGTGAATAGAGGAGATTTCTTTCACAAAAATGGAATTAATGATGACTTCCTAAAAATATCTGGAAAGAATCTGGACTGTTTTAATCCACATATATTGTTTGGCTTGCTGAAGCGTCATGTTCAGAAACCTTCAAAATCATTAACCTTGAGACCTTTCAAAACTACAGCAAGGCTTCTGACAAGTGCAATGAATGATTCAGTACTGAATTCCAAAATCATGCACAAAAGCAGAGTGAAGACTATTTGAATCACACAATTACCTGGTTTAGGCGGTCCTATAGGTCCTATATTTAGTGCCGTGTTCCGGAAAATCCGTATATAAAGTTTCTAATAAGTGGTTAGAGATCCTAGAAGACATTTATGGTTTCTTGTATAAGTAAAATGTAATGTAAGCCAAAAACAAACAAACCTCCAATTCAGTTAAGTAATTTAGAGGAAGCATTTAGACTAAGTGATTTAGGCTAATTATTGTTCCCTTATTTTTTAAAGTGAAATTCAGAAGTGAAATGGACGCACATGAAAAACACAGAGAGCAACCTGCTGAGAGAGGAGAATTAATGTGACCTTTATGAAATTGCCTAAGGCTATTCAATCTTTTTCTTTTAAGAGGCTCATTTGCTTTCTAAAAAAAAAAACTGAAAAAATTATATTTAAAACTTCATTTAAGTGCACACTTTTATAATTAAATAACTGTAATCACATTTTATATTTAGAATAATAACAATAATCCAAAGTGGCCATCACCTTAAATTTAATGAAAAGTGCTTATTAAATTAAAAATAAAATAAAATAAAAAAGTCTGACAAAAGTTGATGGAAGGCTAGTTCATCCAAACATAAAAATGTGCTGCTAATTTGCTCACCATCAGGCCATCCAAAATATGTAGGTGACTTTTTTCTTCATTAGAACATTAAACACATTTTTTTTTAGCTGAAATTGTGGTCATTGGTGATTCATAAAATGCAAAAAATGCCAAAGTACTGGTGTACATCATCCTATGATGCTGGTTTTTGCCAAGAACTTGGAAACAGTTCTGACTCGGACGTAAGAGCTGGCGATACGCATATACGTGAACCGAGCCCTAGCACTTGAATAAGGGGCGAAATTAAAGTTTTTTATGGTTTATCTTTGTTTATATAAAACAGTGAGCTGATTTAGTTTATTCACTTTATATGCTTCAGACATGTAAAACATTCACGTTTCAATTCATTATTAGGTGTTATAAAAACATAACTGCTTATGCGTTATGTCATTGCGTGATTACGTAAACAAACTTGTGAACTGAATTAGTTAATTGAAACAAACTGTTGAAAGAACCAGATCAGAATCGTATTTCCTTGTTGCCTAAGGCTATGGATTACAAGTAATGATGTTGTAAACAATGTTTTTTTGCACAGACCCATCATTTCACTTCATAAGACCACAATATATTGTTTGGAACCACAGGTGTTAATTTTGTGTTCCTTGATATTCTTTACTTTATTCGCAAAAACACGCAGTGCTGATTTGCATTATAGGAATCACGAAGGACCACGGTTTCAGCTAAAAATCTTCTTTACTGTTCTACTGAAGAAAAAAAAAAGTCACCTACATCTTGGATAACCTGAGAATGAGTAAATTACCATCAAATTTTAATTGTATGTGTGCACTAGCCCTTTAAAAGGCATTTTATTTGTTGTTTTTTTACTTAAAAAAAAAAAATTGTTTTCAAAAGCACAAATATACTTTTTAAAGTGTGATCTAAGTGTCCAGATACTTTATGTACTTTCAGATGTTTGGTATATTACTACTGTTCATTTACTGCATACTTATCTGTCACGGTGCACACAGCAGGGAGGAACAAGGAGACGAGGATAACTCAAATAACAGCTTTTAATGAATCCAAACAAGGCAGGGCAAGACAAGGTTGACACAGACAGAAATAACAAGTAGACCAGACAAACACTAACTAAACAGACAGGACTTAAATACAAGGGATAATCACAGATAATAACTAAAACACAGCTGGACGGAATTAACTAATAATCACACTTAACAAGAACAGGAACATGACCAAATAAGGACACAAGAGGTGGGAACACATGACACACACAACAGAGGACTGGCAGTATCGTCATCTGTATTTACTGTCCTACATGTCGTACAGCCTTTTGTCTTTTCTTATGCACACTAATGATAGCTTGCAGAGGAAGAAGGAAAGAAAAGAAAAAAAAACATTTCACTGCCACCCTGTTGAGCATATGAAAAATAAATCTTTAAACTTTGAACAAGAGGCTGAGGCTGATTCATATACAGCTGTGGCCTCAATCAAAGAAGGCTTTATAAATTTCAAAAGATGGCTATATTTGAAGCTTTTTATACTGCACCTTGTGATTTAAAAACATAATATCCCTGGGTAATTTCAAAGTTTTAATTATTTAAAATACACGTATTTAATATTATAAAATAGGGATATAAAATGACATGATGAAAACAGCTCAAAGCCAGGCATCATTTGCTGTTCTCATAAAGCTCTCACAACCTTGCCAAACTCTTGCTACCTTTTCACACAGTTCGCGTACATCAGACTCTCTGGAGCTTTCCCAGAGAAGAATGAATCTTGGATGAAGGACATGTAGAGAATGCAAATGTTCTGTCTGTGTTTCCCCTAAACTTCAATTTCTCAGCTTCAGTTATGTAGACAGGTCGTCTGTCTTCCCCCTCAGGGGCTGCTTGATGACATCTGTCGCCACATATGGCGGCCAGAAAGAGTGTTTGTTTTTAAATCTAATGATAAGCACGACAGTGGGATCTATTATGTGGAGAAATGATAATGGTATTGCTGATCATATTTTCAGAAAACGTTTTATCCTATTAGAGTGCACGTAGCGTGTTATGGTGGGGGGAAAAAAAACTCAAAAATGATGAAAAAAGGTTTCGAGTGCAAGAGATGGCAGCTAGGATAAAACTGTTGAAGGGAAATAATCTATGTTTATGGAAAGGGTGAAGCACTTTTATGTGATAGAGGCTATTTTCTTGAACGCAGAACAGTCATCTAAAATGATTGCTTTACAGTGATGATAAACACTGACTTTTGCGAGGTGTAAGTCTTTTGGCACATTTCCTTTTGCACTAGCGCTAGGGTCTGAGTGCTGTAATGGCCTCATCTACACAGATCTATTGCTGTATATTTAACCTCCTGGCATATTATGATCTCCTGCCAAGGTGTATTTCAAGGATATTAGGGTATGCTTGCATAATATTTATTTTGCCTACTACTTGCATTTGGTTCGATAATAGCTATTCAGGGCTTATTTGATCAGTAAAGGGAAATTTGATCAGCAAAAAGATGTAGATCCAATTGTTATTGGACTGGGGTTTAGACGCTTTGGATGGATGGAATAATCTCTAAATCTCTTGTTTTCTGAAAACATCAAGCCACTGGTCATATTACTAACATCAGATTGAAGACTATCTATTTTTTCCTCCTCTAAACAGAAGCAATATCTACAGTATGAGAACACTATTCAGAATCAAGATTATCATATTATCAAAATTTTAGTCGATGCCACGGTGCATCCACCTTTCAAATTTCCCAAACCACTTATCCTGTGTTGTTTATATCTCCAGCCTCAGAATTCTGACTTAATAA
The DNA here is from genome assembly GCA_036784905.1 of Acrossocheilus fasciatus. Taxonomy (NCBI): domain Eukaryota; kingdom Metazoa; phylum Chordata; class Actinopteri; order Cypriniformes; family Cyprinidae; genus Acrossocheilus; species Acrossocheilus fasciatus. The sequence continues at coordinate 22,875,252 of CM071939.1, read as the reverse complement.
CTCACAAATGCATGTTATAAAGTCAGAACTGTGAAATAAAAACTCACAATTCTGAGAAAAATAGTCAGAATTGCGACTTTATTTCTCAGAATTCTTGCATTTCTGAGTTTTTTTCTCACTATTGTGAGTTTATATCACCTAATTCTGAGAAAAAGTCAGAACTGTGAGTTTACATGTCGCAAATGTGACTTCATTTCTCACAACTGCAAATTCATATCTCGCAATTCGGACTTTATAACTCGCAATTGCGAGTTTATATCTCATAATTCTGAGAAAAATCAGAATCGCAAGTTTGTATCATGCAATTCTGAGAAAAATTGTCCGAACTGTGAGATGTGAACTCACAATTTCAAGAAAAAAAAAAGTTATTGTGAGATAAGTCGCAAATACCTTTTTTTATTTTTTATTCAGCGACAGAAACAGGCTTCCATAGATATGTGACTTATGTGACCCTGGACAACAAAACCAGTCTTAAGTGTCAATTGTTCAAAAGCTGAATACATATGCTTTCCATTGATGTATGGTTTGTTAGGATCAGACAACATTTGGCTGAGATTCAACTATTTGAAAATCTGGAATCTCAGGGTGCAAAAAAATCTAAATATTGAGAAAAACGCCTTTAAAATTGTTCAAATGAAGTTCTTAGCAATGTATATTACTAATCAAAAATTAAGTTTTGATACATTTACGGTAAGAAATTTACAAAACATCTTCATGGAACATGATCTTTACTTAATATCTTAATGATTTTTGGCATAAAATAAAAATCAATAATTTTGACCCATACAATGTATTTTTGGCTATTGCTACAAATATACCTCAGCGACTTATGACTGGTTTTGTGGTCCAGGGTCACATATGTTAAATAGTTAAATTTATAACAAAAAAATATATAGTAAGGCAGTATGGGTAAAACAGATAATAATAATACGCAATACATATGACATAATGAAATGTATGAAATATACATATTTGTAAGAGCATACTTTTCAATTGCTCTCAATGGAGAAAGACATTTTGGTTGCAAATGGTGTAATTACAAACATCTACCAACAGCGGCTAATTTTTAAATATCAGTTTCAAAAAGTTAATATTCTAGTGAACACATTACTTTTTTTAAAGATGAATATTAATATAAACATTGACAAATTAAATTAAAACCCTCAGGTATTTCTTAATTAGGCAAACATTGCTTCAGTGGGCATTATTTACAAAACAAAAATATAGAAATCCCCTGAAAAGAAGCCAATAGTGAACCAAACTTAAAAATAAACAACTTAATATAGCAAATAACCACAAAGATATCAAAAAGAGCTTAGATCTCATCTGCATCTAGGTCATGGCATATCCCATATCATCCCAACGGGTTAAAAAAATAAAAAATACGGAAGGATGCAAGCCAGGAGTACCCACACCAACTTGTATTACTGTTCACAGTGGCAGGCCACAAGTTTCATGATGCAGCTTAATAAAACACTTCCCCCAACACTTGTGTTGCTTTGGAGCATGGTTTTGAGCCCTCCATCTGGGACTCAGCCACATGGCAAAGCCACCATCAGCCAATAATAAACACCTTGAAAAAAAAAAAAAAAGTGGTGGTAAATTTGCAATCCAGCCTCTAGGGTCTGTCCGTCAAACAGTTGCTGAAGACAAAAAACAAAGTCAAACGAATGGATGTGTACAGCATAAGCGACCTTTTCTGAGGGAAGCCTCCTGAAAAATTGGAAGGTTTATTTGTTTTCATTATACCTTGCCAAAAAAAGTCTGAAACTGTTGCTCAAATTTTGAGCTAAAATGTGGCTTCTTTGGGTTTCAGCCAAGGTGAGCCGTAGACACTCACTGTAGCTGGCAAATCTATTTATCATTCAGATGGGACAGAAATTTGGTAAGTCATATTTGGCCCACATTGAGCTCATTGCTATCTCAAAAAGATTCAGTCTTGTATCCTTTATTTTATTTCAATTTTTTTACAACTTTAATTATCATTGCAGTTATCCTCCTTGGTGTGAACAGGCCTTTAATGTACATTAAAAACAGAAAAGGTCTATACACAGATGAATCATTCACAATAAGATCTATAAAGTGCATTTACAAAACAGGCAGGGTGAATTTTCATTTCATGCCAACTTTAATGACTGCTCTGTAAGTAAATCATAAAATAATGCTTATAGGCTTATGAACCCTCAAAAGCAACAGATCAAAACCTTCACAAAAGCTTTGTATCATGAAGTCAAGCTGTAACTGCATGGTGCCTTCAGGCAATACACAGACTGACTGTATGTGTTGTAAATCTGCATGATGAGGCCATGCCAAAAAAGCTCTTAAGCCTTCAAATTCCCTTAAGCTTTGGAAAATGTGTAATGTTTTGTAAAAAAAAATAAATAAATAAAACTGACTCTGGAACCCAGATCGCTTTCAAAGCGTTCCTCTATCACATTATGACACCGAACAAGAGGGAAGATATTCTCGTTTTCTTTAGTTCTCTCATCAGTATTTGAAGTTGAAAGCTGGCTTGCCGTAGCATCTAAAAGTGTCCAAGCTGTCAGAAGTGAGGTGTTTTAATTATAAGGTTTAAGGGTTGAAAACCTAAGGCTAGGTGTCAAGGCCACAGTCGATACGGTTCAAGCTTTCGTCTGGCAATTAGCCGACCACTGGATTGACAGAGTATCTCGGCCTTACCTGGCTGTTCTTTCCTCTGAAGTTAACATGTCAGTCTCTCCTTCCCTGCTAATAACAGATGTTCACAGATGGCTAGTATGTGTGCGCTTCAATGTCAGCCCCATCCGGTTAACCTCTGGTCATAGCGGGGTTAAAAACAGATTTATCAATGTTATTAAGACCTTCTGGTGTGGTTTACTTTGAGAAGGCAGAGGCAGGCCTGTCAGCAGCTCCTTGCTTTTTCAATACATTTCTCAGAGATCATAAACACATCCAGTCTTTTATGTATAAATGTAAACACTTTGAACCAAAGATCAGCAGAAAGACTTAAAGGGATAGTTCGCTCAAAAATAATGACATCATTTACTCATCCTCATGTTTTTCCAAACCCATATGACTTACTTTCTTCTGGAAAGTTCAAGTTGCTCTTTTAAATTCAGTTACTGTCAAACAAAATTTTCAAGGCAAGATTTTTAGCAAATAACGAGAAGTCTTACAGTAAAATATAGCAGCCAAGTTGTATTGACAACTTTTATGATGTTTGCATGCTGCTTTCTTGTCCTTCGAGCTTGACAGAAGTTAGTCGCCTTTGCTTTCATTTCATGTAATAGAGAATTTGGGACATTCTGCAAAAATTCTCATTTTGTGTGTGCACGAAAGGAAAAAAAAAAGGCTTCATATGAAATGAGAACAACATTAAGATGACTAAATATAATTTTTTTAGACAATGAAAGTGGATGGGGAAGCTCCAAAAAGGCAGCACACAAGCATTAGAGAATATAGCTGTCACGAATCTGGTTCATGGTCTCTTGTCCGACTGCCACAAGAGGTCACCTCTCCATCATATTGACTCTCACACCACACATCAAACTGGACTGCATTTCCCATCATCCATTGCACTGATGACACATATACAGCTGATTACACTGATTGCACATACACAGCTGAATGCTCTGATCACACAGCTGTCACCAATCACACGCTCACCTAAGAGCTATTACATACACTACATAAAACCCTCTCAGATCCCGATCTAGCTGCTGAGTATTGTTCTGCGTTTTGCGCTACCCAAGTGTTAGCTGCCTTACCGAGCCATTCTGAGTTTCTGTTTAATCTCCAGTATTGTTCTGCTTTTATCGCTCACCTAGTGATAGCTGCTTTACTGAGTATAGTCTCCTGTTCATGTTAGTCTTGTCATCTTCTGTTGCCTTGTTTCCTGTTCCCTGACACCTGCCTGTGTATATTGGATTAACCCTTCGTCTTTCCGTTTGGACTCTGTTCGCCCCTGCTTGGATTATTGCTCATGTTCTTGGATTACCTCTCTTGTCTAAACCCTTTGGATATTGTTCGCCAATCTACGACCCACACATGCCCTCGGAATTCTCTTGTGTCTTGTCCACTGTTTGAACTATGCCTGTTATGGCCACGTCTCTGTCTAATAAAAGCCTGCAAATGGATCCACGCGCCTCGTTTCCCCCCGTTACAATAGTATATTAGTGATACGAACTTCTTCTGAGGCCATTCAATAGCTTCGTGTGACAAACACACTGAAATTGAGCTTATTAACTGAAAACAATGGCTTGAAAATCTTGCATGACATTCATTATATGTAAAGGAGCAGTTTGGACATCTCCCTATAAATATCTCCTTTTGTGTTCAGCAGAAGAAAGAAAGTCATACAGGTTTTTGAAAGAAATGAGAGTGAGCAAATGATTCCATACTGGTGAACTATTCCTTTAAAATAATAATGTGAAAAAAAGGAGGTGTAGGAAGCAGTAGTATTCATAATTAACCTTGATTTTGTGCTTCTGAGCTGACAAATTACATAACCAAACTATTATAACGATGTCAAAAGGCTGCCAATTGTCAAGGGGGTTTAGCAAGTAGTATTTTCTTTCAATGACAACCGCTGAGCAAGTTTCTTATGAACGAGCGCAAGGTAATGGAAGTAGGTCTTCTTTGTTTTATTGAAGTTCTCAGACTACCTCCCAAGGCGCCACATTCTATCAAACAAAGATGTTGTATCATTGTCAAACCAGGCATCCAAAACTTTGTAAATTATAAAATCCTGACAGATCTGCAATAATCAAAGCATCATATCCGCACCACTCTGCTCCAACATATTATCCTCTGTGCTGCAACCAGCTGTGAAAAATATGTCTTCTAAATAAACGTGATCTAATTATAGACATTATTGTAGAGGCTTTGGGTACCTAGCGAAACTACGCACAGTTATACTGCGGAGAGCAGCGAGTCAACAGCTCAGCGATGCAGATGGAAAGAAAGAAAGAAAGAAAGGAGGCTTTTATTAAATATTCCGAGCACAAACAACAGACAGAATTGAGCTGGGAGTGGGCCTACGCTTTCAAACAAAAGTATATCTCATGAACGAAATGAAAAACAATGACCTGACCTTCAAGAGCACTCGCTCACCTCAAATGGTCCAACCCTCTTTCTGACAGACAGTGGCAGCAATTCTCCAAGGGCATGTTACCATCTCACTCTGACCTAGGGCAAAACTCTCGTCAACCATTTTGGGTTTCTATTTGCTCACTGCAGACTAGTGAAGGCTGGAACAGAGAGAATGTTGGAAATGATACATAAAAACAGCAATGGCAATTTTGTAGTTTGGTTTTAGGTAACAGAAATGCCATCTGACAGCAGAATTCTGGAATGGCCACACCCATTACAGATTTGTGTATTAAACAATCATATTACCGCATGTGAATTGATACGTTATGCTCCATTAAATAAACAAGTCTTTGAGAGTGCCCTACGTAATGTAGTTACGCTCACATATCTAGTTATCAAATTTATTCCACACAATCATTGTAATGTGCTGCTCTAAGGCATTTGAGCTGAAGGTAGACCATGTCTGAATTCTCCTCTGAATATCTGGCAGCACATTTACTACCCAGTACAGCTGTACCCTGGTAAAATGTTTCACCTTGCAATTCCATTGTATTTATTTAGGGTATATACACAAATACATATAAAAGAAATGTAGGGTTGCAAACTAATTCATACTGGCAGTGTTTAAACAATCTTGGAAAAATCATTGCACTAACTGAAGGTTTGATTCTCAGAGAACATGCATATTAGCAAAATCTGGATATAGTCAATATGGATAAAGGTGGCTGCCAAATGCATAAATGTGTCCTGAAAAGAACAAGGAGTGCTGAGATACACTGTAGCCTATATAATCATTGAAATATAACTTTTCTTTTTTTTTTCTGAGGCAAAGCTAAGACAGCTCAACTGGGTTCAACACAACACATAATTTGTGGCTGTAAATCATGTGGCTGTGAATGACCTCACCGTACCATTGTGTAGCTGAAATGCCCATTACCTGCACTATAAGCCCTTCTATTATATCTCAGCTCCTGTCATGACCAGACAAGTGCGCCGTCTGTGTCATCTCATTAGCCTGGGCTCTCCACAAGCAGTAGCACAGAGCAGTGGCAACAAAGAGGGAAACCTATATAGAATGTTTCTTTGGTCTGCTATCCAAGTGGTTGAAGTGAAAAGAGATGGAAATGGAAGCAGAAAAAGTGTAGCATTCGGAAAGATAGACTTGTATCCTTATTTAAAAGTACCGGATCACATTTGAGGGTGTTCTCTTGGAAAGTGATTGAGGAGACACCCTGTTCCAGGTTTGGCATTAAATAGGGTCACTCCCACAGCACCAAGAGCCAGTGTCACTCAAAAGTTCTTACTAAGTTCTCACTGGAACACTATTCAATTACAGATACAGCTTGTCTCATCATGTACAGCCGTTGAAATGTTCCATCAAAAATATGATTTACAGCTGTACTTTCCCAAGTGTCCTTATATGCCGCTCCATCTTGTGTGAAGTTTCTAATCATTAAACCACTGCTTTTGGCAGGTTAAAAGCAATCCACAAGAACCCAATTCATTTATGGCTTTTCCATTTTTGTCTTGCAAGACAGATAGGAAATTAGACATCTGTGTGTGTGTGTGTGTGTGTGTGTGTGTGTGTGTGTGTATGTATATATGTATATATGTATATATATATATATATATATATATATATATATATATATATATCGATACACTGAAAACAAAGATATTGTAATATATTACAACTGAAAATAACTATTTCATTTTACAATTTAAAACCACAATTTATTCCTGTGATGCCAAAGCTGAAAGTTAAGAATTAATTAAAAAAAAAAAATAAAAAAAAAATTTTTAAACTGTTCCCAAAACTTTTAAATGGTAGCATAGACAGATAAATAATGTTATCTACAAAAAAATTAAAAAATGTTCTGATGAGCCGGCTTTAGACTTTGGGTTTGGTGTATCAGTTAATACACATCACAGATTCAATGTGGGGGAAAAAACACAATGTCAAGAACAAAACCCCCTAATCTTTACAATTTCAAGCTTCATTTATAATGAAGTCTCACTCTCTTATTTGAGGCAAATAAGAGAGACTGTTCATTAGTAAGCTTTTAGTCTAAGTTTATGCAAACGAGCTAACATAAGCAGCCCATTCTTCTTGATTATCTCCTTGAAAGCTGGAAAGTTTGCATAGTTTTTGACTTTAATGGCATTCATGGATTCTTCAGAGTTGTGTGAATAAGAGAAGGATGTCAAGGTCGACAAGTGAAGATTGTGGCAAATTGAGAAGATGATGAACTGTGGCTTTTAAAGGAAAAGGAAAAACACACTCAGCTCAAGTACCCAGTGAGTGGAGGTGGGAAGTGTCCATTAGACACCCCCTTACCCCATGTGGGTCATTCTCCTCTTCTTCGACACTCTGTACAACATTTTACACAGCAAATCCACCCCTGACATTTGAGATCAATACAAGCAGAATAGGCTATGCTATTTGATGTTTTATAGAGTTCTCCATTGTTCCAAAGTGCCATAAGTAAAGCATGAACAATGAAGCTGGTATGCTAGTATGCATTTCAGACTACTATTAGTGTGAATTAAGTCAGGAAAACAGATTTAAAAACAGAGGGACTCTACTTCAAATGGTTCCCCACAAATTACCATAATTGTATCATAGACTGTAAAATGGCTCACACTTTATTTTAAGGTCCAATTCTCGCTATTTACAAACCATTAACTATGACTTTTGGCTCAATAATTTCCTAATTTGCTTTTTATTAGTAAGGCAGTTGTTAAGTTTGTGTATTGGGTAGGATTAGGGATGTAGAATATGGTCATGCAGAATATGTGCTTTAAAAACACTAATGAACAGCCAATATGTCAATGAGCTAATAAGCAGCAATAATATTATAATAACAATAAATGTTACTTCTTATTCTAAACATATTAGAATGATTTCTGAAGGATCATGTGACATACTGGAGTAATGACTACTGAAAATTTGCCATGACAAAAATAAATAACATTTTATAATATTTTAAAGTAGAAAACAGTTCTTTTAAATTGTAATACTATTTTTTTTTTTTTTACGGTTTTTATTATATTTTTGTCAAATAATTACAGAAAACATAAAAAAGTGAACATAAAAAAAAAATCAAAAACTTTTTTTTTTTTATTTAATTTGAACGGTAGTGTACATAAACACAAGTAAAGTAAGTTTAAGTTCATAATTTTGTAGTTTTCTGACAGTATTTTTGTCAAACTATCCCATAAAATAATTTAGCATAAAACCATTTTATATATATGGGAAATTAGGACTTGACTCTCTCTGAGTCAATCACTGAATATAACTGATTCCCCCAATACATCATACTAAATCTTTGTAAAATACTGACATTTGTCTGAAGGGAAAAGGCTTAAACTCCAGAGTGTCCAAGTCCAGTTAGGAAAACTAATCACTCTGAATGTGACTTTACACAAAACAAATCTAAGCAACAACAATTTGACTCTACACTCATTCATAATATTAACTATTTATACGCCTTATATATTCCCATGCTTTGTGCATCAATTATTCACAAAGGCTGGTTTTGGCCAGCTTATTTGCCACAACAATTTAACATCAGCCTCAAATAAACAATGGTCTCCAACAGATATAGCTTATAGGAAATGTACTGCATTTGATTTAAAACCCTTTTCAGGACTAAAGAAATCAAATAAAACAGAGGATTGTACACAGATCGAACAATCTCCTGATCCTGACTAGACAGGGAATTCATTTGCTAGTCAGGCAGTCTTTCTAAAACTGATATGGTTGGCTAACTGAAGTTATGTTGGATTTTAGAAACACAGGGGCTTTGACATTGAACTTTTTAACAGAAGGAGCCCATCAAGATTCACCTAGACACCTCCTTTTATTTTAAGTGAACAAAGGAGACTGACAATGAAAATCCCCTTGAAAAAGTGTACTTTTTCATGCAATAATGTCAAATGTGTTTGAGCTGTAGTACAGTGCATGCATGCTGACTGCATCATGTTGCAGCACTGCTACCTGCCTCTACACACTGTCTTATAAATGAAAACCATAAAACAACATGCTAGAAAGTAGAATCTTTCAGGAATTACAACCACCGATGTGGGCAATTTAATTGCCTACGTGCTCAATTTTGTATGCAAACAACTATGCATGCAAGTGTTTGCATTGCTTGAGGGTTTCAAATCATTAGCTACCCTCGAGCTATGCTGCACATTACTGCTGAAAGGGTGCATCTATTTACCTGCTAAAACTATTGAAGTGAAAGCAAAACCTGTGCAGAATGATAATAACTGTAGCCCCAGGTACTAAACGAGTCATTATGAACAATAAAAGTTAAATGTAAGTAAATGTCACAGCCATAAACAGTAATTAAAATGCATCAAAAAGAACAGTAACAGAATCCTGAGGTCATTCATGTCACTGAAAAAACTTTTAAACTTAATGGCATGTCTATTTTTTCCCGTTTGCTCAAAGAACTCTTTACAGGTAGTGACATTACACCAGCAGCCTGTTACTGCAACTGCACTTTCATTCAAATAAAGTTTGCAGAAGTCAAGCACACTCTGTTTGCTTGTCCTGTGCATGGCCCTGCCGAAAACACGTGAGCGTGCATAAATATTTTTGGTTCCTTTGCGAATACCTCAAGGTTTGCTTTCTCATACACAGACACTCGAAACACTGTGTCATCCTTTGGATAATTCAAGGAGACAACAATAAAAAGTGACAGATCAAAGTTTTTCACCATATCTCCTGGATTTTATTGTTTAAAGGGATGTTGTTTTAAGTCATTTTGTGGGCAATTTTCTCCTTAAAGCTACAGTATGTGTTGTTCCACATAATCTGAGGCTGTAGTTTCTGTTGTTGTGGCAAACTGAAGGGACTCAAAGGCTAAAAGACATTCAGAGAAAGAGAGAAAAGAAACCTGAGTAAATCAAAAACTGTGCTGGAAAGCTAAATCAGACATCATCCATTTGCTTGTTTCTGCTTGAATTTCCGTACTTACATTTGTTCAGTCGGTCTCCCGTTGTCTAATACACAACAAGGGATTCCAACTAATTTAATTTTTCCAATTGGTATGATTCACTCAATGCAAAAGCATTTCCTAAGACAACTATAATCACACTGTGCAAAGACCATGAAGCTGTTTGTTAGAAACAAAAATTAACATATATTGATAGTGATAGAGCTGGGATTCACAGTTGTAAACTAAAAGAGAATTTGCATTTGATTCTCTCCAGATGTAGTTGGGTAGAATTGCTGTTTCTCTCCTGAGGAGGAAGCGTAATGTCACCACTCTTCAAGGCATCCTTTAAGCGCCAGCTCCTGTTGCCATGGAAACCATTCATTGCCACACAATCTCCCTGTGCTGTCTCTCAGCACCTTCCTGACAAACACACAGTAAAGCTCGCCTCTAAATCCTGGATTTCACTGAGAGAGAGGGTTGAAACATGGATCATTACATCTTACTGTATTTGCTTTACTTCAGTAACCCACTATAGAAGAGGTCACACAACATAATTAATTATAATCTCCATTACAGTACATTTACAGTACATTAGAGTTCCAGATGAAAAATTTGGGGTCAAAAAGATTTTTTTTCCAACATTAAATAAATTATTACTTTTATTCACAAGCACGATCAAAAGTAAAGACTGTCACTGTTCTGTTCTGTTGTTGTTTTTTTACTTCCTAAAATCCTGAGGAAAAAACTTTTTTTAATATTGATAATAATAATAGTTTTGTCAGTCCTCTGTCGTGTGTCATGTGTTCCCGCTTCTTGTTTCCTTATTTGGTTTGCTTCCTGTCCTGGTTTAGTGTGATTGTCTGTTATTCTGTTCAGGTGTGTGTAATTAACTTGTGTATATAAGTTCCTGCCTGTTCAGTTAGTGTTTGTCTGGTCTACTTGTTACTCCCCAGTGTTCCTGTGTGGCAGCCCTGCCTTGTCTACATTAAAGATTATTATTTTGAAGTTACTCCTCGTCTCCGTGTTCCTCGTTCCTTCCTGCTGTGTGCACCATGACACGTTTAAGCACCAAATCAGGATATCGGGCCTAAGAATAGTTTCTGAAGAATCATGTGGCACTCAAACTGAAAATTCAGCTTTGCATCACAGGAATAAGTTACATTATAAAATAGATTTTAAAAAGTGTTAAATTGTAATATTTCACATTATTTCTGTTTTTACGGCATTTTAGACTAAACAAATGAGCTTTTATAAAAAATGTAAAATGCATCACACATTAACAAAACAAAAACTCTTGCTTTATAATTCATGTGAAAAAGTAGAGAGGACAAAATTGTCCATAATTAAAAACACTTCAATGTGTTTACTAAAAACTGTGGTTATCACACCTCAGTTGCAGTCATGTATTCACTTTTAATCAGTTACATCCTATACTTGCCCCTACTACAACAAAATAGAAGCCAGCTAAATAAAGTGGGCACAAGTGAGCTATTTTGAAAATACAGTCGCGTTCAAAAAATTACAGAGCCGTGGGTTGCGTTTTTTTGGGCTACTTTTATAATGTACCTCGGCTGTCCAAGGTGTATATAGACAAATAAAAATTAAAATAGATTATTTTACAAATGTGTATTATACTTGGAATGTATACCTGGCAACTTAAGAATGGAGAGGCGGTTGTAACATCACAAACAGTTTCAGCAGAGCATACATGTTAAGGCTTTTACACAGCAGAAATAAACTTGACAACAGCCACTATAGATTATATAAGATAATAAACACTGGATTATGATAGGATATCTGTATGTGATTTTCTGAATGTGTACATCTGAAATGAAATGCTAATTTGTGCAGCGATATAAAAGGCTATAAACAGCATATTTTAACAACAGTAAACGACCAAATTCCACATGTGATCACAAAAGGAAATTATTACAAACACTCGATGGTGGTTTGAAGTGAGTTCTGAGTAAAAGTGTACTATTCATTTCTTAAATTGTCTTATGAATCATGATGCTAATATTAGCTCTAATGCAGCTGCAGAACAAGTCCAATTCTTCTTAATGCATCTTGTCATAATACGTCACGTAAGGTCACAAGAAAAAGTATTGTTGTATTTATTTAGAAATACTTTTGGTAATAGTTGGGTAAATGTGTACTGGGATTGAAGCGATGTGGCTTGGTAAACATTTTATTGCCAGTATAAAGGCTGATAATGGCTGAATAAAAACAAAATAATAATGATAAAAGAATAATAAGTATTATATCTCATACCTGGCAGAAGTGTGAAAGGTTCTGTTTCCTTAAACTAGTTTGTCATGCATTTCTTATTTCAACACATTTACAGCTAAATCCTAGTATTTTAAATTTGTGATTAATCATGATTAATCACAGTCCATGACTGTGATTAACGCGATTAATTTTTTTAATTGATTGACAGTACTAAAATAAACATTTTTACCCAGGCACTCAAATTGCAGTAAGTCGGTATGTTTTAAAAAAAAACTATGAGTTGCCTGCACTCGCCTGAATAAAAAGATTCTCAACAACGCCTCTTCAATGTTTGACACTTAGCCAATAATCAATTAAAGAAAAATGTAAAAGCCAAAAATGAAAGCTAACTAAAACTAAAACTCTAATTTTAGATATTTTCCCTTTTGGGTGGGCATCGCCCACACTCACCCACCCATTGCCTGCCCCTGGAAGTTATTAAAAGCAATATAAGTCTTTGGTGTGTTCTCATTTGTTTACCTCAAGTAAATGTGTGTGTGTGTGTGTGTGTGTGTGTGTGTGTGTGTGTGTGTGTGTGTGTGTGTGTGTGTGTGTGTGTGTGTGTGTGTGTGTGTGTGTGTGTGTGTGTGTGTGTGTGTGTGTGTGTGTGTGTGTGAATGCATTTGTAGACTGCACCAATTACCCTAATGTATCCAATTAAAAATAGCTTGTTCAAAGACCAGTGGCGGCTCTGTAAAGACTGCATTTATAATCAGGAAACAAGACCACAGAGCGAAGGGAGGGACGTGCAAACACCTTAGGCAACATTTATAACACCAACTTGAAATTACTCCCAATGATCATTCCAATCAATCTTATGCAAACAAAGAGCCATTGTGGGAGGCAGAAGCTGAAGGAAAAGAGGAGACGATCTAGCAAGAGTGAGATTTATGAAGCAAGGCAAGGTGCAGTCTGTCTGAAGAAAATTAAAAAGCACTGAGTCCAATGAGAATTTTTAAAGCTAAAGGGATGGCCCAAGGAATATATACTATGGTTTGCAAACAGGTTTCTATTGGTCAGAAACAAATCCTATCCCAATTTCACTCTAAGAAAGTTTTGATCATACTAAAATTAAATCTTTCCTCATAAATGTTAGAATATAAATGTTGGCTTTGGTCGGTTTCTAAGCAAACTTGAAACTGGTTTTAAACATCAAACCTAATAAATTCACAATAAAAATGTTCGCTAAAGTTTAAAAAGTTTCCCAGTTTTCATAAACCTAGAAAATTCTATTTTGGCCTATTTTAAGACTAGCAGGTTTCTGCAGAGCCAACGCATGCTATTTTGACTGTTTTATGTATTCTAAAGTGCTGAGCTTATTTGAATTCTGTAGTATAAGTATTAAAATCCTGACTACTAAGAACTTTGTGCTATGAAAAATGCAGTCACATCCGAACATTGTTAACAAACTGAAATCCTGGTTAGCTCTGCATGCTGACACTATTTTTTAGACTCTAAGGGTTTCTAGTTATAAATATGCAGGTCCTCATGCATTCAAATATGACTGCACGCAGACAGTACGCAAACTGTGTGCTCCCAGGTGTATTCTTTTTAAAGTTTGTTAGACTATTTAAGCATAAATTAAATCATGAATTAAATATATATGAAGTACAATAAATATTGTAACTAGAACGTGTGTGTATTATGCATGTATGTTTTTATATACACAAAAAGGGACGTAGCAACTACTAAAACTTAGGACACAGTGTTTTTTGTTTCTCTCTCCCAAAACAAAGGTAATAAAAAGTGCCCACATCAACTTTAAGGTCACAACTGAGAGAAGACTCTAAAAAGATCTGCCTTTTCACCATGTTTACTTCCTGTCTAACATTTCTTTCCAGACATGCCTAAAGTGAGAACAACATGACATCTTTGACAACGCCACGGCAGTGCCAAATAAACAGTCAACCCCAGCACATCTTCTATGACAGCCACAGACACTTCACACTACATATCTGATTGGCTGGCAATGACTTATACAACTGTCCACTCTTTAAAGTCGCTTTTTTGCACCTCAGAGTGAGTGGCAGATATGCATGCAGTGTTCAGCACCATGGACAGCAGCCAGTAGCCAGTAGCCTCATACAAACTAGCTGCTTGACAAATGTAGACAAAAGTTTTTCACAGTATTCAGTTAATACACAGTATTTAAAAATTATATATATGTATGTGTGTGTGTGTGTGTGTGTGTGTGTGTGTGTGTGTGTGTGTGTGTGTGTGTGTGTGTGTGTGTGTGTGTGTGTGTGTGTGTGGCTGTGGGTGTGTTTGTGTATACATACATACATACTACATAGGCCTACATATAGAATTTTGAAAAATATATACTGTATGTATGTGTGTGTGTGTGTGTGTATATATATATATATATATATATGTGTGTGTGTATATGTATATATATATATATATATATATATATATATATATATATATATATATATATATATATATATATATATATATATATATATGTGTGTGTGTGTGTGTGTGTGTGTATAATTATTATTATGTTATACTAAGCGGGCTGTACTACTGGACCCACAAAAACTACTCAAAATGGGACAATTTATATACACCATGTGTCACACACAAAGAAAAACTAAATATTATGTATTTCTACAGTTGTCACCTTTTTAGTTGCTCTTTTAAATTGAAAAGCTTACATAAATGTTTATCTTTTTAATTAAAATGTTTGAAATGAAAGCAAGGAGGATGCCATAACAATTAATTTGAACATGTTTATGCACAAAAACAAATCAAAAAGTCTTTAAATTAATTATGGTAATCAAACTTATTTAGTTCAAAGTCCATCTCAACTCATGCCAGTAAGAATTGCACACTTTGTACTTACAGCAACATGAAGTCACACAGTTTATTTATAAGATGTATATTTCTAAACTACTATATACAGCAGACAATTATTAAATATTATCTAAAAGTTTATCAACTTTGTTTATATCTATTTGTCTGTCTGTCTGTCTGTCTGTCTGTCTGTCTGTCTGTCTGTATGTATGTCTATCTCTTTCAGAAAACAAATCAAAGCACACGTGTTGTAGTTGTTTGCTTGGTTTGTTCTTCTCAAAGTTAAAAAAAAGGTGAAGCTATGGCAAAACTTCACACAAGTTTACACATGAGATTCTCACAAGACTTTAACCCAGTGGCCTCTTTGTCTCTATGGGATCACAGCTGTATTTGTAACGCATATTCATCACAAAAACATCTGTTTGTATATTTCTCAACCTGTCAAACGAGCGTCGTGCTTCCTATAGCTTAAATAACACATATCTGCGGCTTACCGGGTATTATTCCGGACAAAGAACATACTAGAACTGACCTATTTGAGTTTTGGACTAGGCCTGCGACTGATATTTATATTAATAATCACAATAGCTGTCACAAGCAAGTATACAATATATCTTTAATAAGACGCTAAACTGATAATAAATAACAGCACTCACCCAATACAAAATACGGGAGCTCGGTATTTTCCAAGTCGTCAACAACGACTATCTCGCCCGGAAAATCGTTCCTGACGGAGAATAGCAGCTTGGGCTCGGAGGCCGACGGGCTGTGCATGATGCTCAAGTCGTTCTCTCGCAAAAACGGCAAAGCGGATACCGTAACGCTTTTCATTTTGCACTCCATGTCTTGAGACTGATCTTCTTCGCCGTTCAGAGATTTCACACCAGCGGGACTGAAGACGACAATCCAGAGAACGCCGATAAGCAGACCGGAGTGTGGTAGTAGCATCTTGCCGGAGACTGTGTAGCGGTTGTTAGGCTGCGGCAGTCGGTAAGCGGCACACTGGGAGCTGGAGGAGGAGGAGGACCGGGAATGCGCTGGCTACACACTAATAGAGCTATTTGCGTGAAAATAAGCAAAAAACGCAGGGTTTAAGACTCAGATATTCTCCGTCCCACGGCTGAATATTCTTGTTGTCATCATAACACGGCTGGGCTTAGTGATGACAGCGAGAGAGGCGGAACAGCGCAGCATCGGAGCCCGTTATTGGGCTTCTCCACCTCAAGCCATTAAAAACGATTTTTCTTGTTGCAGTGGGAAACCATTTGCAAGAGCTACATTTAATAGTCCTGCAACTTCAAAACATACCATGGTTTGCCATAATTTCTACTTTATCAAGTTAAATGCCCTTTTATCATGAATTTATAGTTTTATGAAGTATTTACGCACTCTTTTTTCTTCTTTTGTTCTGTTTTAGTACGTTATGTTCTAAATAGGCTATGTAACTAATCATGTTCATGCTAGTTATAGTTTTGTTTTTTGTTTTTGTTTTGTTTATTTTTAATACTTTCATAAAACTTAATTATAAAACCATTAAATTGCTGAAATATGGTAAAATAAGTAAAGTGCGTTCATATGCTGATCTGGTGTTGGCTGGTTTTAGAGAGGTTTTGGGAATTTTTTAGCTGGTCAGATCATGTTACACCAGCTCCATCTTAAACCATTTGCTTCTTTGTTTGTTTTATTTTGTTTATTTTTTTGTTTGTTTTGTTTTTTCCTTAAGGACCACTGGTTAATTTACAGTGGGTAAAAAAGCTACAGATTTAGCATGATTTAACATATTTTTTCTGTATGTATGTATATATATATATATATATATATATATTCGTTTTATATATGATTCATCAACCATTCATTTTTCTTATTAGCTGAAATAGTTTTATCTCTATTTTTTTCTTTATAATAAACTGACAGGATTGTTTTTTTTTTGTTTGTTTGTTTGTTTTGTTTGTTTGCTGTTGTTATTTTTTACAGAGAAAATAAATGCAATATTTGAGAGTTAGTAGCAGAAAAATCCCTGCTACAGTTTTATAGTTCACTGACCACTGCAGAAAGAAGAGCAGAACTGAAGTCGAGAAGCCAAGAGCATCTTTTCAAGCAAACAGCAGCTGCAAGCTCTGGGAAGAAGGAAGAAAAAAGGAAGAAAGGGAGGAAAGAAAGAAGCAGTGCAGTCTGCCCCAAAGAATGATCTCCCTGTGTAATCTTGAGCTTATTCCAGCACTGAAGCAAGGCTTTAGCAAAGTGTGAAGCACTTTTGTGATGAAAGGGCACAGTACTCATTTCAGCTTTGACCTGCTCAATAATTGAACTTTGAGGGCGGTGGGGGGAGAGAGGGGTATCGACACACTTGTGGCCCTGTTGCTGTGATATCCTGCTCTCTTTTAGGGTTCTTTCTGTAACATTCACTAAGCTACCACTGCTTGTGGTTTACACATATCCAAAGGCAATATGACGACTAGGGCACAGTGAACTGTCAAAATAGTGTAATCACATTAGTCTGCTGAGGAAGTTTTTTTTTTTTTTTTTTTTTTGCTCTCGTTGTTACACTATAAAAAGACAGATTATATTATTAAACGAGTTGTATTATTATTACAAAATTAGTAGTAATAATAATAAAAATAATTATACAATTATTATTAGTAGTATTAATCTCATGGCAAAATATGCAACTGTTTGTTCTGATTTAATGGATAAGTGATGCTAGTTACCAATTTTAGTTGAAAACACATGTTCTGAGGAATTTAACAAGACGACACAAATTCTTGTCCCTTTACCAGAATCAGCGGCAATGCCAGGAGGCAAATGTGTACACAGATGACCTCCATAAGAGGACTACAGTTTCATCTAAAAAATGTAAAAAAAAAAAAGGAAAAAAGTCCAGATTGTCTGAATAAACCAAAAGGTGTGGTATGACATCTGCATACAGATTTAGCTATAAACATAACAAAACACATACAGTGTAATGGCCTTGGAAATCCAAAATAATATTGAATCTGAGCAAGCAGCTGTTTCCCTAAACCTAAATAATTCCTAATGTGCACAAGGAATTGGCAACCAAGACATTTAAGGACACTTTCTTATAATGCTAGTTGTTCAGTCGAGCACTTTGAAACACAATCTCAAACTGCATATGCTGTGGTTTATGATAGCACCAGAAAAGGTACTGTGAAAATCATTTTCATAGTGAAAGGAAGATACCACGTTATACCATTATATCACTGGAGACACAAGTCCTGAAGAACATGAAAAACACAATTTTCTCTGGAACAGGATACCATGAATGAAACCTTTAAAAGATAAGAGCCTTTTTGTGACATGAGAAATATATGTTATGCATTGGCAGCTTCTGTGTTATGCATTTGTTTGCCTTCAAAGCAGTCTTGGCCCTTGTGATAGCCATGGCAACACCAAGCAAGTCAGTTTTCAGATTTAGAAAAGAAAATCCACACACAATATCTCCACATGCTTTCTGTAAGGCTTAACAGCAGACTGTATTTGACATGACAAATTGTCACTCAAGGATTTGCAACCTTAGTATATCCAGCATATTGTTCTTATGATTAATAAAATGTCCTTGCCATTTTAAAATGGTGTGAAGCAGGGTTTAGACATAAGCTTCTTTTCTAAGAACAAATCATTCTCTATAGCACAATGCCGCATCTGATAAAACAGCACACTGTGTCCACATCTAGGCAGATTCTTATAAAATGCCAAGTACACGCTTCATAGGGTATAGAGGCACGTATATGTTCTCACACATCCTCATATTTCTTTAAAAAGTTCACAAGAAAAGAAACTGGATGTGGGTTTAAGCCAAGCAATTAGAATTTCATAAACATGTTCATGTCATTTCTGAATTACTACTGCAAAATGTTTCCTACTGAGTTAAATAGCTTACAAAATGATCTTCAAACAGTATGACTGCACTTTATTAGAGGACAGACAATAGTTCTGAGAAATAGCACTTGATAAAAGATCATGTCTAAGTACTGCTGGAAAATTAAAGATCCCCTATATAGTTAGATTTAGGAATCTCTAAATAATTACCACATATGAAAACCATGGGTATATAAAGACATATTTTATACTCAGTGGTTTCTATGTTTAGGCTAACAGTATACAGGTATGTAACATGAAAGATCTTCTTTTTAGTACATAATCTGCTACAAGATGTTCTACTACATACACATAATTATTCTGTAAGGCAGGTAATGTATTTACTGGTAGGTGTCCTTTCAGCCATGTGTAAGCAGTAATACAGGCCAGATGTTTGACAAAATGAGAGACTTCCTCTCCCCTCACATGCAAGGTGTTACCCCTTCACCAATTAGCTGGAGAAAAACACAAAGCTCTGCATAAGATTTTGCTGAGACAGCACACAAACGAAAGCATAGAGGTGTTGCAAAATTCAAGAGGCGAAGATCCAGAATTGATAAGTTGTACGTTTGTAAAGTGAAAACAGTGCTATTTTAGTATCATTGAGATTAGTTTTGATTAATATTCTGAATCAGTTTTTATTTTTATATTTTCCTTTTTTATTCTAATTTCCATTATAGTTGTAGTAATTTTGTTCGAGTTCAAGTTCACTTTTATATATAAAGCACATTTAAAAACAAAGTGCTGCACAATTTGTAAACATTATTAAGTAATATAAAAAGCAAAACAACAACAATTGAACCAAAGTGCTGTATAATTTGTAAACATTATTAAGCAATATAAAAAGCAAAAATTCCATAGTTTTTTCTTATTTTTTGTTGTTATTTATTTATTTTGTATACGTACTGTATATATAGTCTTCATAAAATACAAAAGCAAGAATATTTGGTATTTGCCATATCTTTTTAATCTGCCGTTGTATTTTTGAGCGTCATTACTTGTGGTTCATATCGGAGCTTTGACTGTGCATTTCAACACACAAACACTTCTTCAGTTCTACTACAATTCTTAATCTATAAGGTCTTGAGTTTTATTTTACTATTTTACTTCCATGTGAAATGAATGAATGAATGAATGAATGAATGAATGAATGAGCACGCAAGCTTGAAGAACTGACAGAAAAAAAATTGAGGCAGTTAAAATCTTGTGTATGTTAATATTCAAGGAGACACAAAATGAGGCTATTTTCTGCTGGGTTTTATTGGTTAAATGTCAATTTGTTTCCTTCCACTCACCCATTTGTATACAGTGCCAGTCTGTTCAGTCAGTTATGATGTGCACACAGAACACCAGAAAATGTATATATATATATATATATATATATATATATATATATATATATATATAGGAATAATGTGATATGTCCAGAGTCACAGTCACAGAAGATCATGTGATTGGCATATCTGCAAGCAGACAGACCTTTCTGACTTCAGAACAAATACACGGTCTAGGCAATTCTGATATTTTGTATGCTAGCATAAAAGACATTGTTCTGGAGTCTAGTATTATTTAATTCAAAATGATTATGATGAAAATATTATTTTCAGGCCCATATGCTTGTGAACAACAACAATAATAATTTGTTCATAGGTTAACAAGAGATTTCAAATTAGATTTATTTCCCATGAGTCAAAGCAATGGCCCTGACATATGCTGATCGCATTCATTCAGGTTTCCTGTAAATGCTACAGATCAGTGTTATGACATTAGCACAATTAGATGCATCCATATTCATCTTATGAACTTTCAACAAACATAATTTATCTCACAAATCTGTGAAGTAACGCTCAACCAAACAAAGCAAAAGAGACACACAGAAAGAGAGAAAAAACATCAGTAGTTCTTGTGTCCAGACTGACTGTGGACGTCCGCCAGGTTTCTCTCCCGAGATTGTGCCCTCTGAGTGTTTTTTATATGTCAACGTCACAAGACAAATAGAGACGGGAAGTATCTGCCCCCTCACCCCCAAAGATGAATCACCCTTGTTGTCCAGTTTGCCAGTCTCCAAACGCAGCCTGGGCCACGATCTCACTGGCAAACGCTGCCATGGATTGACCTTCTACTCAAGGTAATGATTACCCCCTTGAGCATGCGGCAGCTGGCAAGGTAATGCATTGTTGGCACGTAAAAGTGATGCTGCAAGAAGCAGAAGGAGATCAGGAGACTCATGTACCCTAGAGTTTGACCATCTGTGGCCTATTGGTCGTCATTAAGGTTTCTAATTTGGGACGACTGGGGAATAAACCAAACCGGGGCTGAAAATGTCATTACCTGACTCCTGGTGAGGTGTCCTCCCATATTTACATATTTATACACCTTAATTGTCTTTGCCTCACTGCCGTGACATTGAAGCTGTGAAAGCTGGACCAATTCTATTCCAGGTATCATATTTGAAGCAAAGCCAGTGCCGTTAACATGACAATATAACCCTGCATGCTGTGACGGACCATTACACTTCAAATAGAAGGGAGTCAACGCAGAGAATATTATTGCGAATGTTATTATGAAGGCCTGGTCACGTTAACGATCTCTGAATTAGAGCTTTCTTCAAACTGTCAGATGCTGGTGCCTGAAACTGCCACTCAAAGCCAGCTTATCTTCTATTTACTTTTGGTGATTTTAAAAGAAAAGTTTTAAAATGCATGTCAAATACTTTCTGACAATTTGCATATTTAAAAGCTTAACAAAAACTTATTATTTTCAGTAAGAAGTTATAGTTTGTTTATAGTTTTAGTATCAGGCAAAGTAGCTATAAATACTATAAAAATCTAATCCATATATACAATTTTGTGTGTGTGTGTGTGTGTGTGTGTGTGTGTGTGTGTGTGTGTGTGTGTGTGTGTGTGTGTGTGTGTGTGTGTGTGTGTGTGTGTGTGTGTGTGTGTGCGTGCGTGTTTAAGAAAGAAATACTTTTTTCAAATTGATCCAAAGTAACAGCAAATAGAATTGACATTGTTAGTTTTGTAAGTTCTTCATAAATTCCTTCTTTCTAGCCATCAAAGAATCCTAGAAAAAATTAAGCCCACAACAGTGTGTTATATTATAATGTTATTAGAATGATTTCTGAAGGATAATATGACACTAAAGACTGGATTAATGACTGCTTAAAAATTTAGTTTTACCCTCACAGAATTAAATGACATTTTAAAATATATTACAATAAAAATAATTTATTTTATATAACAATAATATTTTTTTTATTACAATATATTACTGTTTTTACTATATCACACTGTAAAAAAAATAATCAATTAAAAAAAAATTGAGCCAAATTAAAATTTTAAGGCAACCAGCTTAAGCAGATTTTTGAGTTCTCAACTTATTTTTGTAGGAGATGTTTGAATTGTCTCAACTTTTGTTGTATAAACTTAAAACAATAAGTTGAGAAAACTCAAAAAGCTGGTTGCTTTAAATTTTTAAGTTGGTTCAACTTTTATTTTTATTTTTATTTTTTTTACAGTGCACTAAGTGGATATAAAATATGGGTAACACCAATTCTCGTTATTAACTAGTTGTTTATTAGCACATATAGCTACTTACTTATACTCAGGGGCGGACTGGCCATCGGGAACACCGGGAGAATTCCCGGTGGCCTGGGACCCAATTTGGCCCGCTGCATATTTTTTCGCTGCATATTGGCCCTACATATTTTTGTTGTTGTTGTTGTTGTTGTTGTTGTTGTTGCCTGCCGAATGTACTAAAGTGATTATTTCCGAATTCGCCATTCAACAATATTGATAATAAAAAAAAAAAAAATAAATAAAAAAAACGAATTAAAATAATAAATCATCAATCGGTTAGTCTTGACTGGCATCGTGCTTCGCCTCTGCAAAATTACCAACAGGACATAATTACTATTTGTGAAGAGTAGGAATTTAGCAGACAAATATTCACATCGTTTATAACAGGTTTAGAGGGAGCTAAGGCAGACAACAACTATAGCAACTATTAACATGGTCGCTATAGTTAAACTGTTACGAATCCTGGGCCTGCCCTTCTATCCTACTGCCACAAGAGGTCGCCCTGCCATCATTTTGACTTTCACACCACACATCACTATGGACTGCATTTCCCATCAGCCATCTCACTAATCACACGCTCACCTGATCACACGCACACAGCTGTATCCAATCAGACACTCTTTATAAGCCTTGGACTGTCTCTCCCCTTTCCGCCGAGTATTGTATGCATTTATCGCTGCCCTACAGAGCCCGTGTTAGTTTCCCTAGTCTTGCCTTGCCTTGCCTCGCCTCGCCTTTGTCGGATTGTGTTTTCCCCTGCCTGGACTATCGCTTACATTTTGGATTACCTCTCTTGTCTAGCCCCTTTGGATACTGTTCGCTGATCGTCGACCCAGGCTTGTCTTTGTTTACTCTTTGTCTTGTCCCTGCCATACCTGTTTGCCATCGCTCGACCCTGCCTGTATTTATGACCATGCCTGTAAATAAAAGCTTGCACTTGGATCCGCACGTCTCACGTCTTGTCAGCCCTGTTACATAAACCATGGTAACCACAAATTAACAATGGGTTTACACTATATAGTTCACCATGGTATTTGTAGTAAAACTCTGGTTATACAATTGGTAATCAGTCTGCCACAAAAAAAAAAAAAAGGTTACTTCTACCATAGGCCTAATAATACCATGGTTAATTTTCCTTATAGCACAAAACATGACCCATGATAATGCAAAAACATATTCAGTGTTAAGATTTTTTAAAGATATATTCAGGATGTAGCTATTTAGTATGCTTATTGTTTTCTAAAATAAAAGTATACTATGTGCAAACAAATTATAATGATGTGGTTGTTTTGTAACAAGGAGATGTTGATGAAAAAAGTAAACATACACATAAGAGAGAGAGAGATGAAAATGAAGAGAGTAAAAAGGAAAATGGAAGTTCAAGTGATAACCTTGAATTATTTTGCACGACCTCAGCCTAGGGATTTAAACTTTTTTTTATGTGATGATGATGGTCATAAAAAAAAAATTGTTGTCCGTGGTTTCACATTTTGTTATGGGTTTATGGGATGGCCTGGATGAGTGTGAGATTTCCCGGCCTGAAATTTTGTCCCAGTCCGCCCCTGCTTATACTTATAAAGCACATACAGTATTAATGCCTTATATCTGCATGATCACATTCTAGATCCCTTAACCTTATCATATACCTCAACATAACTACTACAACATCTAACATACCTACTATCAATAAGCATCAAATTAGGATTTTATTGAAGGGAAAATGCTGGAATAATTATGCCTTCCCTAATAATTTAAAGTGTTACCAAGCAGTCTGGCCGAGCATACTGTAGGAGTGTATCATGTCTTTCAAAAACATGAAAACAACACCCCAAACTTTTGAATGCTACTTAAAATCCTCTTTTATGTATATAAATATGACACATTCAAATATCAATTATTATCCAGTGACAAAAATTAAACTAACTAATGGAATGATAAATTTGTATAGAATGAAACTTACAAATTAGATGTTTAGACATATATGGCCAAGAGGGTAATAAAAGGTCTAACCCGGTGGGTGCATCTTGATTCTTGACCCATCTTACTCTATAGCTGTCAATGCACTACCTAAGCTTGCTTCAACACTTTTGTTTTAACTTTGCTGACTTCTCTTTAGACTGAGAGCTGTGCAGCTGCACAAGAGTGGCAAGGTTTACAAAGCAAATATAAATGCAATGCTTCCGGCACAAACAGAGACTTAGCTTATTTTTATCAAGCCCAGGCAGAGGAGACAAATGATATGCAGAAAATGTTCCAGTTGGAAGCAGGGTAAAGCTCAGTCAGTTGGGATGGATAAGAATAGTTGTCAACCATACATAATGCAAGCACTGGTCAAAATAAACTGGACTGGTAATTATCTAGTGTACGGTGTGAAATATGCTCATGCTACGCTATATTTTAGCCAAGCATCGATTTATAATGAAAAAATTGGTAAATAAATAAATAAGGCTATAATGACTTTATTTCTCACAGTTACATATCATAATGCATGTCATACATTATGTCACAGTGCAAATTTATATGACACAAAGTTAAAAATTTTAATTAATTCTCATAATTCCAATTTCACAATGTGACTGCACTGTTTTGTGACCTTATATCGTATCTTTTTCTCTTTTTTTTTTCATGTGGGGCAGAAATAGGCTTCCATAGAAATGCATGGCTTTTGTTCTTTGGAGAAAAAAGTCAATTAAATCTTTACTTTTATAGGGAACAATGTACATACCCACATCCCAAATTTTACATATAGTTTTGGGAAAGCCCTTTAACTGTTACAGAGCAAAATAAAATACAATTTCCCCTAGAAAATATCTGGATTAAGTCATCCCTTTTTCAATTGCACTGACTTCAAACTGTTTCCACATCAGAATGAATTGTACAAGTTTGAGAATTTCCTTCAATATTCCCAAGATATCCAGCACTAACAGGGCACTAGGCTGACAAGAACTGACTTTTGGCTTTATTGTATGAAGAACAAGATACATCTCCCTTAAGAAACTGGAGACTTTGTCAGTATGAATTCAGTTTGCCAGGAGTCACAACAAATTTGTAGCAGACAAATTTGGCTAAAGCATTGGTAGAAAAGCATTTTCGCTTTCATTAGCCACCCTGTCCCTCCAGGGCTCACAGAGCCTGGTCTATCCTCTCTCTCCCCCTAAAACACACTCTCTCTCTCTCTCTCTCTCTGGTTCTCTCCCTCTCTTCTTCCTTGTCACATCGCTGCCTGCTGCAGCTCAGCCAATCAGAGCGAAAGAGGTGTGGCCTCTGGTCTCAGTTGGACAGAGCTTGTTGAAAAGAAAGAGATGCTTTCCTGAAAGACTTGGAGTAGCTCTCCTCTGCGCGAGGCTCACCGTTTTGGGGCTTGGCAGTGAGTGATGACTACAGCACGGGCAGCTAAAGTCTAGCTCTAGCAATCTGGCACACACACACACTAAAAACACACAGAGAAAGAGAGAGAGAGACAGTGGTTGTCACAAATGAACCGTGGCAGGTGCAGATTTTCTACTTGGAAGAAGCTGGATAATGCAAATGAGTTGAAAGGAGAGAACAGCTTCGTATGGATTTATCTGTCTGATTGTAATCTGATGTGATCCTACTTGTTTTGGAAGATCACCCATTGTTCAAGAGGACCCGAATTGCTTCTATTCTGCTTGGACAAAAAATTAATTTCTGGGACTTTGCATTCGATAAGAACTGGTCTTAAAGTTTCTGCATCCAGTTTTTAAATCTTTAATCGAGAAAAAGAAACTAATGGCTATCAAACATTTTAAGTGCACCCATAAAGGGTAAAGGGCACTTAGCGCACTCTCTTCGGAGCGTCAATACAATGCCTGGATTACCCGTTTGACTGCCTTGTGAACCCGTGTGAAATCATCGCGGAGGAGGTACGGCAGGGGGCCGAGCGGGTGGGAGCTGCATTCCTCCACTTGAGACTGAACTGAGAATCCAACATCCTGACTGCCACTACAAGCCGATCGGATACAAACGCTGTAGGGACAGGAGTGGAACCACCCTTCACGGTCTGGGTGAGTACCCTTTCACAGTTCACTGGACACTCAATCTATATTGAGTTAAACCACTTCACTGTGCTCATCTTGTAGTGTCAGACTCATCTCCTGACTTAAATGTTACAGCTTTTGTGGGGTTTTATATCTGGTATTATTTCTCCTACATCTGATTATGGATAGCTGCAGTGTCAATCAGCAATGTCAGATTATCATACGAAGCAGGTAACTTTGTTTTGATCCCAAAAAAAGGATATGGTTGGTTGCTCCGATTTAGATGTAAACATTGGTTCTGTTTGACTTCATTTGGTTTTAATTACAGGATGTACACATGCAGTTTATTCAGAGTATTTCAGAACACCATTTGTGTATGTGATGAGTTCATGCTATAAATATAGCCGTCTTGACTAGTATAGACGGTTCTACAGGGCATTGCCTCTATCTCATTAAACTGGATTTAATTTCATCCCACAATGCTTTCTCAAACTAAATCTAGAGCTTGCCCCAAGAGTTTCCAGCTCCTTACACAACGACAATAACCCAGAGGGGCGCTCTCAAAACACGCAAGTCGTCCTTAACTCCCTTTCCAAACTTTGTTCTCACTTTGAAGCTTTTGAACGTAATACAGAAAAAACATGAACAGCAGCGGAAAGCTAAAACAAAACCGTCCCGCAGTGACAGTGACTCACGGGATGGCTTCTTCACAGTTTGATTTGGACGTCTGCCTGGACTCCGCCAGGAACCTGAAGAAGAACCAAATTCCTTGATTTCTTGGGCGTGTGGGTTCTGTATTTTGCACTAGTCTAAGGGGTTAAAGCTGGACTGCATTGTCTTACATATGTACATTAATCCTCTTTTCTCACTCTGGCAGTGGCAGACCAGAAGCACGCTGACATTTCCACTGTTGTAGGAGAATATTTAATGCCCCTTTCTGTCAACATACAAAGCAGCTTGCTTTTTAATCTGTTGCAGAAATATTTAATCTGTCCGTGGTTTTTCTCTCTCCCCTTCAATCATTCGCTCACCCTCACTTTCTCACCGTCTTAACAGTAGGTTTCAATACAAATCATTTTGGAAAAGCCAATTCCTGGTGTGGTTTTGCTGTATCTAGACAACAAACACACCAGGCCATCTTTCTGTGGGAAGAATAGCATTTTAATCCACATTATTCAGCAGTGCCAGCGATTGTATTACACGCTTACACCTACCCGATAGTCAGCCATTGACTATTTCGTCACAACAAGCAATCAGAAAACAATGGGCCACCTCCATTCAACAAAAAATAAACTCTTTGGAAACAAGCATATAGGCTGACAGCATTTATGCAGCACTTTTTATGCTTAACATTGCCTATAGAGGGAGCAATTCTCATGTAACAAGCAACCTGCAACCACACATCCAACAGAATCATAGTCAGAATGCAAAAAAGAGAAGATGACCACTCGATTATCAGTTTACAATATTGATTTGTTATTGGAGAGGACTATCCATTCAGGCTGACATCCAAACACGATTGATTTCCTCTGATACTGTCAAGGGAGATTTTATCTATGTAAGGTGAGCAGAAGGTTCTGCATATTTCTGCATCTGCGACATGCAGGCCTGAGTTATTGGAATGCAAGTCCATGATGTTTCCCCAGTGCACATTCCCTCCTGCTTACCAAGAAGCCCTCTGAGGTTTTTGAAGTGTTAAAGTGGAAGAAGAACACAAAACTCCATTTCCAGTCCCGGAGGGGACGCTGATGTGTGCGTGTGTGTATATGGGCCGTCATTTGCTCTGTGAAGTTATAAAAGAAATATTGATCTGCCCAAGCAATATTCACCATCTCAGAAGAAAAACTAATGTAAAGTGGATTCAAAATATACTGTGAATGTTCACTGAAATGGAAATATAAAAATATAGCAGTAGTCTGTGGCTGTATCACTAAGAAAAGACACTTCACAAAGGCAGAGCTGGATGTAAAGGTACATTATATTCATTACATAAACGCACATACACATATAGGCTTGCAGCAGACTGAAATGAAATCTCCCAGTTTATCTGTAAAGCCACTTGCCATTTTTCAGCATGTGCCAGCTTTATAATACGCTCCCTCTGCTTTTAGCAAATTTATTTTGTTTTGATTTTGTTTTTGTTTGAGTTGCAAGCAACTCATTTTATGCAACTGCTGTATTCGAGAAAAATGAAAGCTTTAAGTTGACTGCACACACACACACACAAAAAGTGATGGCAAAGTAGAGAACACTAAAGATTTATGTGAGTTGTACTGCAATTAGCAGATAATCATTTGGGAAATATTCTGGCTTTAAAAAATGTAAAATTCATACAAGTGCATAATGAAAATGAATTCCGATGTCTGGTTATCTTGCTCATCACTTCTGTTGCTATCAACTCTGAAAGTGTAATTTGCTTGGCTCATTAGCATGCGTAATTACATGCAAAATTCTAAATAACCAAGAAACACCCTAATAACTTCTATAGCCTGAGCTCCTTTGAACTGACTTGTGTGTGTCATGTAGAGATTGCGAATGTCAATCGAAGTTCACAGTGCAGAACTGTGGGGAGGATCAAGTATTTTTTTTTCATGCAAAAATCAAGTGAATAAATTGTAGTTGGGCAAAAATGCATGATATAAAAATTGTAATATCTTATCATAATGCCTAAAAGCAGTATGCAAATGCAATAATAAAAAATACATAAATATATATAAAATAGACAGACATACATAAATAGTGTTGTCTATAACTTTTTTACTGTGGTCACCATAACTAAAAGGTAGCTACGGGCCTTAAGTGTATTCTGATTAGTGTCCAGGATGAGTAAATTAAGTCTTTCATGTTGGTTATCATATGGTGTATTAAGTCACTCGTTAGATAAGCCTCAGCAGTTTTCAAATCTAATTTCAAAGGGGATCCCAGGTCTACTCCTTTAATGGAAGGGACATTTAATTTAAATGAATAGGGTAAT
The DNA here is from genome assembly GCA_036784905.1 of Acrossocheilus fasciatus. NCBI lineage: Eukaryota > Metazoa > Chordata > Actinopteri > Cypriniformes > Cyprinidae > Acrossocheilus > Acrossocheilus fasciatus. The sequence goes on along the minus strand of CM071939.1, from coordinate 22,845,737 downwards.
TCCGTGCCCAGACCAAACTAAAGGCAGTAAGATAAAAGAGCATATATTTACACACATAAAGCTGGGCTGCTTTGATAATAGGGATTCTGATTCATCTCTTTTAGATGAATAACTCACAGTTATGGTAGTTATGAAATTCACAGTTGTTGTTGTTGTAGTAGTAATAGTAGTGGTATCAGTAAAATAAATTAAAATATTTTCTTTTTTTTTGGACAGATGCAAACTGATTCTGATCTTTTAATGATTTTCATTTTACTTTATTATTTTTTATTTTTTATTTTTTATTTAAATTAAATAATATCTTTAATCATTTTAAAATTAATTTTTAATAAATTTTCTTAAGTCTTATAGTTGCAGCAACAACACAAATTTTTGGCTGAAAATATAAAAAATGAGGTCTTTACATTCTAAATTGTAATAACAAGTCTACGTTACCAAAAATGTGAACACTGCAAAATTCAAATTTCTTTCCGTTTGGATTTGATGGGGAGATTTCACTGGCTGTTAAGCCATCCACAGCATATCCTGTTATGTGGTATGCACAGCCACATTCCTGAGTTAATGGTGAATTTCACCATGACGCGAGGCATCAAAATGGGAAAACTCCCTGCCAGCTGGTCAAGGGGCCAAGGGGGAAATGATTTATTTGACAAAGAGTCAAAGATCAAAGGCAATGACTAACCAGGAAGCACCAATCTCCTACTGCAGCCGATCACAGAAGGAGCCTCCACCAATCAGCCCTAGCAGCAGGACCTCTTCTCTAAGTTTTAATTGGTTGCTGTGTACCGACCGGCCTTCAAAACGTCAAGCTGGAGGACATTACATGTGGCGGCAGGGTCAGCTATCGCACTGCTTAGCTGTTCTCACTGCAAAGACACTCTGTGGTAGAGAGTAATGTGAAAACAGTCATAACTTCATAATGAGGCTGTCTCATCAAGTAATCTATTTCCTGTGAATGTGCGAGATTTCCAGTTTATTAAGCATTATAGGTAAATGACTGTAACATGCAGTAAACGTTAGAACTGTTTTTTGCTGCAAACCAGTGTGTTTATGATTACGATAATAAATTCAGTTAATATGATAACAAATAAGATAACAACAATAACACTTTATTTTAAGGTCCAGTTCACACAATTAATTAGTTGCACATTAGCATGCATATTTCTAACATACTGGTTGTTTATTAGTACTTATTAGGCACATATTAATACCTTATTCTGCATGACCAATGATCCTTTAACCCAACCCCATACCTAAACTTAACAACTACCTTACTAACTATTAATAAGCAGCAAATTGGGAGTTTATTGAGGGAAAACTCTTAATAGTGAATATGTTTTCCCAAATCTAAAGTGTTACCAACTGTTTTGTGACAGCTAAAGAAACTGGAACCAGCTGGAATGAGAAGACTGCTCTTGATTTAAAAATAAGGTGGATAAAGTTAGGATACCTTTTTGCTGTATATTTTATCCCCAACAAACATAAACTCACTTCCACAAAACAAAACCAAAAATAAATCATATCACTGAACATAATGCCTGAAAGTAATATGAGATCTTCTAGGTAGACTCATACAGAAATAATAAAAAAAATATATATATATTTCTAATCACTGATCATAATGTGTGATATGAGTAAATCTTCCTAGATAGAACCATACAGAAATAAACAACAAACAAACAATTAAAATAATATAAGATACTCTTAGCTACTATTTTGTGTCTGGTGTTTGCTTTTCTTAAAACTGGATATAAAATATAAAGGTACTGCTGGAAATGAGGTTGTATCTGGTTTTGTTTAAGGTGAAACTCTGACTTGGTCCGATCATAGTTTAGTTAGACACCTGGATACACACCTGCCTTATTGTCAAATATGACCTAATAATATAACTGCACAAAAGCAGCACTGCCACCTCACCACCATTCATTACTGCCGAGCGTGGAAAAGAGAACCAGAGAACCTGTCTGGTTTAACTCTGCACGTGGAAGACAGGGCAGAAGAGATAGAAGAACCATTGTATTACACACCACAAGCCTGTCATTGTCTGTACCCCAATCCTCTGGTCTCTGGAAGGCAAGATGGATGGTTACGGTTATGGCCAACTCTCCTGGCATTTCACTCGGGCCCCCCTGACCTTTCCTTGCAGCAATGTGATGCACATAACCTATCGATCAACTCCTGACCACTGTCTCTCTGAGGACAAGTACTGTACCAGTGTGCTATTTATGTTCACTCAAATCTGCAATATGGGGATCAATGCTAGATTCATGGCCAACCTTTGTGACGAAAAATTCTTGGAGTTATGTAAATATATGTGCTTTGAAATATAACCGTTAGTTGAGACTGATGTTTGGCGATTAGTAGACTTAATGACCTCAGATAGACCATTTGTAATTCACATAGCGCTAAAAGACTCATTAGTGACCCACATACAGTTCCTTACTGGCTTTATTTTGAGTTGTTCACTGTACCATTACACATGAATCAAACAGAAGAACAGAAAAGTGTTCTGTTTTGTCCTCTGCACCCTTTGTCTTTTTTATCTCTTGTATGCACAGAACGCAGATTAGCTACCTTGTTGTTGATTGAACGTATAGGCTAAGTTTCCCATTTTGTTTTTGTGGTTTTATTTTTGAAAAGGGTAGACATGACAGCTACATTATGGTCTATTGTATTCAATTTCTGTTAAATAACAAAGAGGAGAAGATGAAATGTCACGTTATGCATATTTGGTACGACACATTTTACTTTGCCTCGTTATTATTCATAGTTGTCTCCAGTGGCTTCTTAAAAAAGGTGATGAATTACTTTTTAATTAATCTGAGTATGAACATGATTGTATAATAATATATCAGGTTTCATTTCACAGTGGTATTAAGATTTCAAAGAAACATTTTTGGGAGGTTTTGCTAAAAGCTCAAATGTTTTTAAAGTAAAATAAAATAAATGCATAATTGCATTACATTGCACATTGCACAGTGCACTTTGAGTGTGACTGAAATGCTGCAGCAGAAATTACGGTAACACTTTAGAATAGGGAACACTTATTCACTATTAACTACGACTTTTCCCTCAATAAATTCCTAATTTGCTGCTTATTAATAGTTAGTAAGTTAGCTGTTAAGTTTAGGAATTGGGTAGGATTAGGGATGTAGAATAAGGTATTAATATGTGCTTAATTACTACTAATAAATGGCTAATATTCCAGCAGTATACGCATGCTAGTAAGCAACTAGTTAAGAGACCCTAAAATAAAGTTTTACCGAAATTACCCATCCATATCTACATTTGGACAATCTAATTGAGTCACACCTTTACACTGAAAAATCTGTCATTATCTACTCATCCTCATTTCGCTCAACACTCATATGACCTTTTTCCTGTGAAAGATTAAAGGAGTTATTAAAGAATGTCAAAACTGCCCTTTTGAATACAATGAAAGTGCACATTGATCACTGGCTGCCAAGTGACAAATTTTTCTTGGTTTATGCATATTATGTATAACACACACACACACACACACACACACACACACACACACACACACACTTCACATCACACCGCTGATGGCAAAGACTGGCACTAGCCACTTAATATCTCTAAAAATGCTGCAATTGTTGAACCCATATCCTTTCTACATGCATATTTCATTTAATCTGACACTGCATGCTGTGCTGTAATCAATGAAGGTAATCCTTATTGACACTGAATTGAGTTTAGCACTGCTGTGCTCCTCTACAGTGACCTTTTGAAGGACTTAATGAGACTAAGATGTTTCTTGCCATTTTTTTCGCTCAATGTGTTAACAGCAAATATGAGAGACAGCCTATTTGTTCCGTCCCTGAGAACAGCTTTCCATTTTCTTTCTTTACTTCATGGATGTCTCTGACCCTCAATAGTTCTTGGTGCTAAAGTCTAAGTTCACTTTGTGCTTTGTGAGATGGTCATCAGAATTTCTCTCTTATCCTTGGAACTTCTCATCTAGCCAATGAGATTAGCAGCAGGCAGGTATGAAAATCCTCTACTGATTAGATGTCCTTTAGTCCTGACGTCTGCCATCTCTCTGTCCATTAAATTCTGTAACTGTTGTTGACACCTCAGCCTACACTCGGCCACATTTGAAATCTGTATGAGAGCCCAAGGGTTAGAGGATCCTTATCTGAACACAATTCAATTCCCTATTTCCATCTCTTTCTGTATGTGAGTGAAGTTTTCAATGATAAGAGCTAGAAAGTTAAAAGTGTCTTTTGTCATAAGAAAATCAGACACTGACAAAATATATATATAAATATGTTAAAGATTTAGGCTCAGTACAAAGTCATTAAAGAATTCAATAAAAAAGTACTTTTATTCAGCAAGGATGCATTAATTTGATCAAAAGTGATGCCAGTGACATTGTGCATCATAATAAAAGACTTCTTTTAAAATAAATAAAAACAAACAAACAAAAAAACAAAAAAACAAATCTACAGGAATAAAAAGCATTTTAAAATATACTAAAATAGAATAAATCTTACTGTTTTTACTGTATTTTAGATGAAAAAAGGGACTTATATTATTAAAAAATAAATAAATAAATAAATAACGATAAAACCTTACTGACTGACCCCATACCTTTGAATAGTAGGTTTTCTTTAGTAGACTATTTAGTACACTAAAACTGTAAAAACCTCAGTAATGCACATCCAGTGAACACTTTCTCAATAAAACAAATTAATAATATTTATATATGAAAACTTTAATATTTCACAATGTTACTGTTTTTACTGTGGTTTTGATCAAGCTGTGGTAAGCATAAAAGACTTGTTTCAAAAACAGTGTGTGTGTGTGTGTGTGTGTGTGTGTGTGTGTGTGTGTGTGTGTGTGTGTGTGTGTGTGTGTGTGTGTGCACATGTTTTTATGGTTAGATTTATCCACACCATGTGCATGTCTCAGACTGCCAATGATAACAAGGGATGCGGACAAGCAAAAAAGACCTCAGAACCAGAAAAAAGGATCGTAGAAGGTATGAGCGATTTGATTTTTAAATATAGGGCTCCTGTCTTTACCCATATCTCATGCAGACAGTCACAAAGTAGTGGCCTATGTGAGAATTGACTCATCTTGCAGAAGTCTGCATTTTTTCATGTTTTATTTCATCTGTGCGGCTCAAAAGAATGTGCGCTGTCTTCATGTCTCTGCTATTCCGCCAGTGCAGCGCTTGGGCAAATGACTCACAGTTCCTCTCCCACAATACCTACAGGCGTAAATCAGCCTCAGTAGGATTAAGCTGAATGTGAGCAAGATTAAATGGCTCTTGCAACTGTCTTGCCATACATCTTATTGGAATTCACATGGCTCTCTGCATGGTCCAGACTCTACTTTGCTTTCACGGTCCAGGAGCTTTGCAAAAGGCTGCTGGCTGACTCTCTTATGGATGTGGTAAGGGGGACAGCTCAAGATGTCACTTAAAGATCTATATACACAAGCTGTCGATAGTTTGGACACACTTGACAGAATTTATGTTTTGCATGATATTACAGATTTTTTGATCTGAAGTATTATGCTTATTTGCAAAGCTAATTTATTTTGGAGAAAAGGCCATTATATTTGTCTACAAATTAGCTTTGTATACAAATATAAATGTCATTTTGGACCAAAAAACCAGTCTTAAGTGTCAATTTTTCTGAATAAATAAGCTTTCCATTGATGTATGGTTTGTTAGGATCGGACAATATTTGGCCGAGGTACAACTATTTGAAAATCTGGAAACCGAGGGTGAAAAAAAAATCTAAATATTGAGAAAATTGCCTTTAAAGTTGTCCAAATGAATTCTTAGCAATGCATATTACTAATCAAAAATGACGTTTTGATATATTTACAGTAGTAAATTTACAAGATATCTTCATGGAATATGATCTTTACTTAATATACTAATGATTTTTGGCATTTAAAGAGTGTATTTTTGGCTATTGCTACAAATATACCCCAGCGACTTAAGAATGGTTTTGTGGTCCAGGGTCACAAATTACATCTTAACATAAATTCTTACAAAACCAGCATTTAATAATTAATGGTCATTTAAAAAGTATCACGGTTTTTAAAAAGTATCACAGTGTCGATTTTTTTCAACACTGACCACAAACTGTTGAATGGAAAAAAATGAGTGACACTAAAAATTATTATAGACTGTATCTCCATACTTACAATAATGGTGCATTTATTCCTCCTCAGAACACAAAAGATGCACTCAGTATCTGCATGCAGTGGAGATGAATGACAATGCTGTATGAAATTTTAAAGACAGTCTTTTGAAAGGTCATGGCATTATGTGAGATAAGCAAAGAGAAAGGTCAGAGAGAGTCTACTTTTTCCTTCAGATCATACCGAGAATACTTATGACATGTAGCTTTTTAAAGATTTCTTTGTGTGAGAGCAAGAGAGAGAGAGAACACGACGGAGAGAAGCCAATGCAGTGATTGGTATGAACAAAGTATGCTAATGAGAGAAGAGTTCAAGTGGGTCAAGGCAAATGTGCTCTAACAGGGCTCTCAGACATATCGGCAGTGGCAGGCTCAGTATAACACATGCATGTTGAAATAAAAGGTACCAAAAGTACAGTTAGAGATGAGTGTGATGTTGAGACAAAAGGTTATAAAACAGGGAAGACTGTACAACACTGAACCTACTGACTCTGAACAAACAATATTCAATTCCTATGAACCCGCTCTCGTCGCTCTAACCTCTCTCTCTCTCTCATGCAAATGGACACTCCATCAGCTGTGTTTCCTGTGAGATGCAGGTTCATGAGCGGCAAGCAGGGCGAGCCCTCTAGTACTCAATTCTGTCTGAAATGGAAATCACTTTGGGAAAAAAATACATCCGTCTCTGCATCAAATATTGCAGAAATTGCTTAGCTGGTTGTTATCTGTATTTCCTATTTGACATCTGAGAGAAACTATCGCTTTTTCCTCTTTCTGTCTCCACAGGAACAGCATGGTAGCACAAACACTATGCAGTCTCCACTGAGATTTTTTGTTTATCTGATTTAAAGCAATACCCCCCATTAGAACCCGCCTTATGGTGTATAAAAATAGTCCGCTCAGTCTTCATATACTACGCTATAGTTGCCTTGTCCCATAAGCCCAATTGGCAATTGTGTATTAGCTGTCAGTAGGTTGAATACTGGCTGAGGTGGGGCGGAATGATGCAGAGGGCCAATATTGAGGTATGGACTTCTCCATTGCTCCAGGGCACACTGTCAGCAACATTATTCTCCTCCTTCCTCGTGCACTTTAGTCGATTCCCTCACCCCGACTGCTGAACACGCTCTTCCGCTGCACATAATTAAAGACCCAAACTTTAATCTACCATTTACCGGGTATAAATTCACTCATTGGCCACAAAGTCTCCAGCAGCAATTTGCTAAACAAGTCGATGTAGCTATTTGCAGTGTAGCTTGTCCTATTGGCCATTATTTTTTAAAACAGGTTCAAACAAAACAAAACAAAACAAAACAAAAAACAAAAAACATTAAATGGGCGCTGGTAAAGCAAAGCGGGAAAAAAAATAAAAATTAAAAAAAGTCAAAAGTCTCTTCCAGCAGTTTGGGACCCTGGACCACAAAACCAGTCATAAGGGTCATTTTTTGGAAATTGAGATTTATACATCACCTGAAAAATATTGTTTTAAAAATATAGTTTTCTGAAAATCTGACAAATTTTGAGAAATTAAAAAAATGCAATGCAAATGTTTAAAAAATTAAGTTTTGATATATTTACGGTAGGACATTTTCAAAATAGCTTCATGGAACATGATTTTTACTTAATATCCTAATGATTTTTGGCATAAAAGAAAAATTGATAATTTTGACCCATACAGTACATTCATTGTTGGCTATTGCTGCAAATATACCCGTGCTACTTATGACAGGTTGTGTGGTCCAGGGTCACATTTGTTAAACAAGGTGGCGTAGCTATATGCATGCTTGCCCTATTGGCCATCATTACATTTCTGTGTATTTTTAAAACAGGTTCAAGCAAAACAAAACTAAGCAATGCAAAGCAAAGCAAAACAAAACAAAACAAAACATTAAAAGGGCACTGGTAAAGCAAAATGTTTTAATTATAAATATTTCATAACGATAAAATATTATTAAATGTAACTGTTAATATTAATAATAAATAGAGTTACATGGTATTTACGCAGCAAACTATCCAATACCGTTACTGTGTCATGGTAAGAACACAGTAATTTTTCATAAGAGGAACTTGACAAATTTTTAAAATAGAGAGGGTAAGAAATAGGAGACAGACACTAGTACTGGGGTCTGGATTTCATTTGTGTTCAGCTCATCCAGTTAGCATCTGCTAGCCTTGGCTTAGCTCACTCTTTGGCATGCAGTCTGTCAGAAATATACAAGGCCCCCATGGCACACTGGGCAGAGACGATAAAATGTGTGTCTGAGAGCCAATCGGGCCATGAAGTGTGAACTGAAATGCACTGAAGAGGGTGTCAGCAGAGTTTTTGAGTGTTCTCTCAACACAAAACAAGACCAAGTTTATGCAAATTTAAATAAATAGATAAATATACATGTATTATAATTCCCAAATCTGAAAACCTTGGAAAATTTTGCAGAATCACAAACAGGAATAGCAGAGCTCACATTACATTCTTACAACTAGACCATTACAGGCATAATACATTATACAGTAATGGTACAACTACTTCATAGTGCAAGTCAGAAACTATTTCAGTCAGTTGGGCTGTGTCAGCAGGGTTGAAATTGGTCCCCAATGGCTTGCCTATAATATTAGGGCAAATGCCCACCTCAACTATGTGCCAAAATAAACTACCATGGGCCCTTGGCACCGCATCACTTTGGATTGTTCCAGATGGAAAGTCTTCCCAATGTTTTCTTCCTTTCACAACAGAATGTCTAGTTTGATTGTTTCCCTTAGCAACTTGACATTTCATCCATATTAGCTTTGTGAAGCATTCAGTCCTGAAACCCCAAAGAGAATAACATTATATTTTCACAAATGCAGTGACAGTTCTTTCTTATTTCTCTTGGTATATATACATATATCAGATTACTTTTCAACACTTGAAGATATAAAGAAAAGAGGTGCTTCAAGGAGGCGAAAATAATTTATATATATATATATATATATATATATATATATATATATATATATATATATATATATATATATATATAAAAGTATGATATTCTAATTCTATTAACCCCCTTCAGTTTGATCCATACTAAAACGTTCACTTCCATATCGCTCTGACTTGCATAACCAAAATACAGTTATAGAAAAAAAGAAAAGAAAAAAAAACACAGTGGTTGTGGTTGTTATAGTACGGATATGCCATAATTTCTCTTTTCTTTTTTAAGTTTTGACTTTTAAAGCTGTTATCAATGGTTGCCCATGGGGGCAGAGGGTAAAGTGGCTTATGATGTATGGAGGCATGAAAGCCAGCTGCCAATATGCAAAATGGGTTGGATGTCATTATCTTTTGAGGACTAGTGATGTGAGAACTGCCAGTACGAGTTGGGAAATGGTCCATCATTCAGCCGAGTGCTCTTCCACCCCCTCAAATATCATTGCGTGCTGGTTTCGCCTTTGCATGCAGGGACCTCTTCGCTGTTTTGGCACGACAAGCAAACAGAGAGTATAGAAACAAAGCTCTGATGAGTCTACCGCCTGTCTGGAGAATTAAATATTCGGGAGGATGCATGGAAAATAACACCCACCGATTAGTGGGTGTAATTGAATGTTAGCTGATCAGCAAACTGGAGGAGCAAAAAACTAAAAGATACAACACTATAAACACAACTACAAAGACACACATTTACATACACACTAGTGCACTCAAAAAATAAAAATTCTGTTATGACTCTCTCATAAGTCATTCCGTACACTGTTATTTTTGTTCTGTGGAACACAAAAAGAGAAGTTTCTCTCTGTTTTCCTTACAACAGTGATCACAACTGTCAAGCTCCAAAAAGTAAAAAAAAAAGTAGTAGTAGTTTCATCAGTCCGAGATGGGTTTTTAGGGTTTCAGACATAATGGAATGGTTTTGGCATGAGGAGTTGTCTGTGGATCTTGTGGACTAAGCAGCACTGGCTGTTGGCCCTCTGGACCGGTGCACTTTAACAATGTATGTGCATTGATCCAATATCGTAATATTGCAGTTAAAAGGTTTCCATACCTGTGAGAAGACATCCTGGACACATGCATGGATGTAGAAAAGGTGCAAACGCCAAACATCCTACACGATGCACACATCCGGTACAACACATGTTGTGCATAAAGCCACATGCATTTACAGCCCATCCAGTACATTAGACTGGTTTTCTATAGTTGTCGATTGTTTCAAAGAATAGTCTGGGTTCAATACAAGTTAAGCTCCATTGACAGCACTTATGGCGACTACAACAAAAGCTAATTTCAGATTTTCCCTGCCCTTTTCTGGGTTACTATGAGGCACTTACAATGGAAATGAATTGGGGCCAAACTGTAAACATTAAAATACTCACTTTTTCAATAGTATAGCCATAAGGTAAAAATATTATGTTAACATGATTTTTGAAAAAAAAAAAAAAAAAAAATCTGTATTTCTGTATATAATTATATGCAATTTTAGAACCTAAAATTATCCCCCTGCCAAAAAAACTTTACAGCTCAAATAACCCTTGTGAAAAATAAACATAAAATGTATATGAAATACATTTATTTCATTTTTTATTTCATCAATACATACATTACATTTATTTCAAGTACTCTACAATCTACATATTTATGTACTTAATAAAAATATCCTGCAATTGTACTTTTTGTATATTAAACTGGTGTACTTAAAGTCTGCTAAATTGAAACAATTAATTTTGTACTTAATGCATTTTAAATGTGTGGACATAGTGCTGAAATCCAACCAAAGATAAAATGAAGTATATTTGATTGTTCTAAAGTGGAACTAAAGTGGTACACTTTAAATCTCTTGCACTGAAAGACCGATATTATTCAAAGATCATACAATCCTCATCACTAGTGACATTAAAACACATTTTAGGCTTAATATTCAGAAATTAGCATTGTGAACAAGTAGTATTAAAAATTATAATTTTTATATCAGTAAGCCTTGAGCAATATGTCAATAAATATGTTAATGGTTTTGAACTATACTTAGTATGAAATAAATGTATTTTACATATATTACTTTTTTACTAGAACTGATGCACTTTTTATCAAATGTGACCCTGGACCACAAAACCAGTCATAAGTAGTATGGGTATATTTGTAGCAATAGCCAACATTGTATGGGTCAAATTTATCGATTTTTATTTTATGCCAAAAATCATTAGGATATTAAGCAAAGTTCATGTTCCATTAAGATATTTTGTAAATTTCCTACTGTAAATGTATCTAAACTTTATTTTTGATTCATAATATGCTTTGCTAAGGACTTCATTTGGACAACTTTAAAGGCGATTTTCTCAGTATTTAGATTTTTTTTTTTTTTGCACCCTCAGATTCCAGATTTTCAAATAGTTGTATCTCAGCCAAATATTGTCCTATCCTAAAAAACCATACATCAAAGCTTATTTATTCAGCGTTCAGATGATGTACTGTATAAATCTTAATTTTAAAAAAATTGACCCTTATGACTGATTTTGTGGTCTGGGGTCACAAATTATGAGCTTATATTTCTTTTAAATACTTCAGTTGGCTCTGTTCACTTCAATGTAAGGACCTCACCATAAACTCAATATTTAATTATTTATACAATATTTACCAAAAAAAAGAGAAACCCAAAGCCCTAATTTGTTACCCATCACCTACCATAGCCTATATGTCCAAATGAATGGATTCTGGTTGATCTACAATGCATTCCCGTTGTCTGATCTACAGTCACCAATATCTGTCACGCACTGAAATCTGTGTTAGCAGCTAAAGTGCTGTTCCATGATGCATGCTTCACAGCTCCTTCGGTCATTAATGTTCATTGACCCTGATGGAACGGTCCCCATACAACAGAAAAAGCATTTATCCATAAACCTTCTGAAAGCCGAAAGTGCTACGCCCTCCACTCATTACAGAGCGAGAAGCCAAATAACCACTTTATTCCACTGGTCAGCGTAACGATTTTTCTATGCCAGCACAATTGTTGTTTTATGCTCCAGGACAGCTAGCCAAATGCATTCACATGGTCTACTAGAAAAAAACAAACAAATGTAGAATAAATCCGCCCTTCCAGACTTGCAAATGCATTCATTCACGCCATAACTGCACTCTGCACATTAACCGATGATATCTGAGATGCAAAGTGCTGTTGATAAACCGACCTCTCTTTGACGCTTTTGCCTTTAACCCTGGCATGCCTGCGAGGGAGATGGAAGTACAGCATCACCTATCCCTCATAAATATCAGTAGCCGCATCCTCCAGAGGAATTAACTTTCCGCTGCCAGTTTTTCCCTGCGGGTATATAGTGATTTCACTGGAAAGCATGATTGGAGAGTGGATGTTGTGCTTAGAGTGATCAAAACTGACCTGTTTAATCTTTCTAATCCATCTAGGCCTGTCAATCATCTTCTCTGACTTTCATACTTTTGACTTACGCAGTGCGCCTACGGTGCGCCCCATGCTTGGTTGTGTGAGAAATGAGATCTGTGGTGATAGAACTTCTGATGACAGTGGCTTTAGGCTGCTTTATAGAAACGTACCACAGAACTGACACAGAAAAGAGTTCAGGTCGACTTTCTTAATACGTAATACGGACTGTGTGAAACTCTGCCAAATTTCATATTCCCACAGCATTGCCAATGATAGTTTGCTCGATAGAAGTATTTCACCCCTGCAGCAGCTGTGCCAACAAATGATCTCAGAATTACATTCGCTGATTTACTCCGAGCTGTACCTTGGCAAACTGACTCCTTGGTCTCAGACGGACCGCCCACAGTCCAGTCACTGACCGTCTGATGCATACCGACACAAAAATGGGAAGCGTTGGCTGAAATGCCAGTTACAGTCTGAGAAAAACAACTCATAATTTTAGGTACACTCTAAAAAATGCTGGGTAATATATGGACAAACCCAGTGATTGGGTTGTTTTCAACCAACAGTTAAATGTTTTACCAACCTTCTGGGCAGTAACCCAACCACTGGGTCAAAACAACCCAATAGCTGGGTTTGTCCATATTTAACCCAACCTTTTTTAGTGTAGTTAAACTACGGTCAGTACTTAAGACCGGGGATTTTTAACTGGATTTTACACAGTAAATATATCATAACTCTAGATAATTGTAGGCAGAAAAGAAGTGTTAATTTTGCTTTTAGTACTATGACAGTTTTGGAAACCAAGTATTTTATAACAGCATAATTTTAGTATTATTTATATGCTATAATATTTATTAATGATATTAATTAACATTTTTTTTTCTTTTCCATTTAAATTGAATTTTAATTTAGTAATTTGATTATGTGCTTTTGATGTTTTTATTATTATTTTTAAATATTTCTAAGCAGCTTTAATTTATTTTTATTTCAGGTTTATTTTTAGTAATTCAGTATTTTAACTTAAGCTTATTTCAGTTAGCTTGCAAGGCAACATATCCTTTTTTTATCTAATGGTTTTATTTTATTTATATTGTAATTATATTTCAAACATTATAGATGGACCATAAACGGGCCATTACAATTTAAGAGGGTTTCCCTTGCAATAAAATCATCATTCATTCAGGTCATTTTTAGTCAGAATAAAATGCAATTAGGACCAGGCTTTATGCCGATAAAAGTTTAGCTGTGGGATACTATCTGACTCGTAACTACACTAGTGTTACATTCCCTGATAAGCAAGGTGACAAATGTAGTCAGCACAGATGCACCAACCACTTCAGGCCACTGGAATAGCCTCGTAGACTCAAGCTAGGATAATACCATCAGCTCTTATTAAAGCTCCAAATGTAAATCCTCATTTGACACCATAAATGTCCTGAAGGACTGTAACATGACAGAGTAAATCCAAAAGTGTGACACAAACTTCAGAACACATATATCAAGAGATGACTTGGCAAATTGATCAGATGCTTTCTTACTGTACATAATCTATAGATTCTGTCTATCACTGACTATTTAGTGATGTGACTGCAAAAAAAAAGAAAAAAGAACAACTGCATGAGAATGGTGAAAAAGGTACATGTATTAGATTTCTGGCCTACATTTGAATATCCCCATTCTGAATTGTGACACTACAATAGTTTGTACAACAAAAACCTTTTATACTTGCCCAGATGTTGCTTTAGATCATTATTAGGTGCACAGGGAAGTTTAGACAATAAGACTTGATAACAGAACAGGCAAGGGAGAATTGTCTGTTGTTTCCTCTAGATGATTGATTCATCAACTCTTTCTCACTTTCATCTCTGAGCAATGTTGGAACATTGTATTTCAGCAATTCTAATGTTACTGCCTCCGTAGGATAAATTGTTGTTGTATTCCTCATTTGCAAGTCGTTTTGGATAAAAGTGTCTTCTAAATGAATAAATGCATATATAAATGATTGATAGCGCACAAGTTTCAATGCAAACGCTGGAAACAAACCCCACTGGCCTGAGCTAATGCATCACTGCCAAAAACCAGAACAGCATAGTGAATTTATTTTTAATTTAATTATGTTTCTAAAAAGTATTTACATAAATACAATCACATTCCACTTTTCCAATTCAGTGTTGGGAAGTAACTAACTACATGGTTCAGTAATGGGATAGTAAATATCGCTGTTTTCGGTAACACTTTACAATAAGGTGTCCTTTGTTAACATTAGCTAATGTATTAACTAGTATGAACAAACAATGAACAATACATTTATTACACTATTTATAAGTCTTTGTTAATGTTAGTTAATAAAAATAGAGTTGTTCATTGTTTGTTCACAGTGCATTAACTAATGTTAACAAGCACAACTCGTGATTTTAATAATGCATTAGTAAATGCTGAAATTAACATTAACTAAGATTAATAAATGCTGTAAAAGTATTGTTCATTGTTAGTTCATGTTAACTATTGTAGTTAACTAATGTGAACTAATGAACCTTATTGTAAAGTGTTACCCTGTTTTCTTATTTAGGATTGTTAGCAGAACGTTTAAAAGTACAATATTTATTTAAAATAGAAAACCATTATAAATGTCCTTACTGTCACATTTGATCTATTTAATTTACCATCACTAAATAAAAGTATTAATTTCTTTTAAAAATATATATTTGCATATTGTGTATATGTATACATACATACAATTTGTATATTTATATTTTAATTTTAGTTGTAAGTTTTAGTAATTTGATTATGTGCTTTTGACATTTTTATAGTTTTTATGTGTTTTTATTTCAGCATTAGTTTAAGTAATTTAGTACTTCAGCTTCAACTTATTTTTATTTCAGTTTTTTTTTAATCTAATAATTATATTTTATTCTCTTTTAGTTAATGAAAAGTACTTTTTAAATATATATATATATTTTTTTTTTTTTACTTATTACAATTTTAAATATCATTACTTTGCTATTCATTTAACAATTTTAAATTATTAGCATCTTATGAATTTGTTTTACAGCTAAACAACACTCTGGAGTGTGGGGTTAGGATAAGATAAATTCAGATCCACTAATCTTCTAAAATATTCCACGGATTGGTAACCAACATAATATATGAAGTACACTAATATATCGTTTAGAATCAAATTACGGTAAGAGCAGACTGTATGGTGAGCAGTAATTGTGTATACATGCTTAACAAACCTGGGATACCAATTTCCTTCATAATGGATTTTCAATTATAATTGTAAGAATCAGTTTAATAAAATGCTGTGGCTTCTAGCTTGAATGGAAATGCAGAATAGTTTTACTACACAGTGGTATATTTGTATTTTAAGAATAACTAAGCTTCTAAATACCACATCTGTGCATTCACGTTAGCAATCGCTCTGTATAGTCACTTTGGGTTTTTAGCCCTCGGTGATTCTGATTCAATCAGTGAAAGCCCAATAAACAGGGTCACGGGTCAAATTCTTTCCAGAACAATCTTTAGGGGAGGTTTTATCTGCTGCTGGAGGGTAATGGACCTCTTACGGCTCTGTGGTAGATTTATTGACTATCTGAGGACCCCGATGCCCCTGATCAGTCTCTGCACACTACATCTGTCTTCACTCATTATCACACATGCATATGGAGCTTTGCAATCACCCTGTGCCTGCCAAAGTCCATTACCCACAAACCAAGTACTCTGGCTCAATCACAAGCGAGATAACAGACAATTCATATATACACACATGATCAATGACATACATAAGGGATAAGCTGAGTGTGCTCACACACTTAAATGTTGTGTATATTGTTGTGTGTGCATGTTAACTGAATAGCTGAAGGTCAGAAGGTGTGTTTGTATTACCGTTTCACATCGATCCGCTCACTTTCCTTTCATCCTTTCATTTTTCCATCTCCTCTTCCTAGATCAAGAGCTACAGAGACCACTTGAACAAAAAACAGCATTCTAAATAAAACAAAGAATAGAATAGCGCTGTTTTCAGCAATTCAAGTATGTAACAGTACACTGAACGTAACTTCATAATGCTTGAAGTGAGAGAACGAGTACACCGATGTTATGACAGTCTCTACCTGAAGACATGACTCTGATTTAGCAGTTGTTATTTAAATGTGAAAAGCTTTCTAACACATTAGGTTAAATTATGGCCGTGTTATCTTGGTGTGATAAACCAACCTGCATGTTCCCATAACTGAAAAAAGAAGATTCATTTGGAGAGTGTTAAGATACTAATTACATTTGATACAATTAATAAACAGCTACAATTTTCTGGTTGGCTGGACACAATTTAGTATTCCTCCATTGACAGAGGCACTGCTGTGAATTTATGATTAGAGTATGTGGAAGTTACTGTTGCTTAAATTAAGACTACAAGAACACATCTTCTGGAAAGAACACTGAACTCTGAAAAAAATGTAGCAGTTAGCCATGCGATGCAATATCTGATATAACATTTCAAGACTTATCTGCAACAGCAGGGTCCAAAAACAAGAGACCACTAGTAAAAAAAAAAAAAAAATATATATATATATATATATATATATATATATATATATATATATACACAACGAAATCTCCACAGCACAACAAAATTAGCATAACACAACGGAAACAAGCCACAACATGGCGAAATTAGCATAACACAACAAAAATGAACACAACACAACGAAATTAGCACAACACAACGGAAACAAGCCGCAAAACAACACAAAATGTGTTGTATTACTGCACAACACAAATAAATTAGCACAACACAAAGGAGACAAGTCACAACACAATGAAATTAGCACAACAGAAAGGAAACAAGCCACAACACAATGAAATTAGCATATCACAATGAAATTAGTCCTATGCATAGTGTTGTGGTGTTTTCGCTGTCTTGTGGATATTTTGTTTTGTTGTGCACAACTGGGCCACCGTAGAAAAGTGACTTATAAACATTAAGGGCAAAAAGCTTCTAGTGCTTCAATTAAAGCTTCTGTTTAAAGCAGTTTATGAGAGGTCAGAAAGATCAGATATTTGCTTATTTGCTTAGTAACATATATAGTTCAGAATCTGAAATATTTCTCATCAATTTTACATCATTTGTTTACATGTTGGTCTACCCTGGAAAAACTGTTACCTTGAAGAGCTATTTCTACCTGATGTAACCCAAATAAATTACTTTTGTTGGTATAAATTAATGTATTTAGATTGATTTTGCAATATTAAATAATATATAGTGCTGTTTCAAAATTTGTGAACCTCTTGCAGAATCTGTGAAAATGTGAGTAATTTTAAGAGATCATTCAAAATGCATGTTATTTTTTTTATTTAGTACTGTCCTGAGTAAGATATTTTACATAAAAGATGTTTACATTTAGTCCACAAGACAAAAAATGGTCCCACTTTATATTAGGTGGCCTTAACTACTATGTACTTACATTTAAATTAATCATTTGGTACAATGCACTTATTGTGTACATGCATGTTTTTACATTGTACTCATATTTTTTAAAATAGCTATATGTAATTACATCTGTAATTAATTTCTGTAATTACGTTTATAATTACACTGTTGACCCATCCCTTACACCTTAACCCACTCTTACACCTACCCATACCACCAAACCTGTCCCTAACCTTACCCGTATCCCCCCTCAATAGCAGCAAATGTGTTTTGCAATACAACATGAACACAATAAGTACATTGTACTTATTTTTTGATGTAAGTACATAGTAGTTAAGGCCACCTAATATAAAGTGGGACCCAAAAAATAAATAAATAAATAAATAAACAAAAATAGCTGAAATTATTAAAATAACCCCATTCAAAAGTTTGGGAACCCTTGGTTCTTAATACTGTGTGTGGTTACTTGAATGATCCACGGCTGTTTTTTGTTTTGTGATGGTTGTTCATGAGTCCCTTGTTTGTTCTGAACAGTTAAATGGAGCACTGTTCTTCAGAAAAATCCTCCATGTCTAGCAGATTCTTCAGTTTTCCAGCATCTTGAACCCTTTCCAGCAGTGACTTTATGATTTTGAGATCCATCCAACTGAGGGACTCAAACACAACTATTAAAAAAGGTTCAAATATTCACTGATGCTCCTGAAGGAAATACAATGCAACTTTTTGAATTTGAAGATCAAGGTAAATTGTACTTAATTTGTCTTCCGGGAAACATGCAAGTATCTTCTGTTGCTTCTGAAGGGCGGTACTAAATGGAGAAAAAAAAATAAAAATTCTACAAAAGAATCTTCATCCTGTTCAAAATTTTTCACCCCCTGGCTCTTAATGCATCGTGTTTCCTTCTGGAGCATCAGGGAATGTTCAAACCTTTTTTAAATAGTTGTGTTTGAGTCCCTCAATTGTCCTCAGTGTGAAAAGACGGATCTCAAAATCATAAAGTCACTGCTGGAAAGGGTTCAAATATGCAAAAGATGCTGGAAAACTGAAGAATCTGCAGGACATGGAGGATTTTTCAAGAATCATCCAGGTAACCACAAACAGCATTAAGAACCAAGGGTTTCCAAAATTTTGAATGGGGTTATTGTAATATATATATTTTTTTTTTCTTTTGTCTTGTGGACTAAATGTAAACATCTTTTATGTGAAATATCTTACTCAAAACAGTACTAAATAAAAAATAACATGCATTTTGTATGATCTCTCTTATTTTGTTAAAATTACTCACATTTTCACAGATTCTGCAAGGAGTTCACAAACTTTCAAGCAGAACTGTATGTGACTTGAATTAAACCAGTTAATTTATAGTGAATGTTACCACTTTTAGGTTGTGTTTTCAAAGGTGTTTTATAGGCTTTTGTTTTCAGTGTAAAGGCCTGCTCACACCAAGGACAACAACAAGATTTAGTTTAAAAAAAATCATTCTACACCACAACTATAATGATAACAGCACAGAGGAACGATATCATTGGAATAATTTTCAGAACTATTTTTTTTTTTTTCCCAGCTAATGAACGATAAAAAACGTCTACGGCCAATCAGAAACCACATTGCTTTGAATAGATTGAGCATTTAAAGCAGATGACAAAACTGCAGCCTGTGCTTATAATAAACCGAATATTATCATGCATTGGCGTGGATGCTGATATAATTAGCATTATAGCTATCTTTATAGTTATATTTTTTGGTGTGAACAGTCCTGTTTAAATTTGTATTTCCAGGTTTGAATCAGATTTTGAATCCTAGATTTTCATTGTTGTCTCAGAATCCAACTGTATATTATACAGAATGGTTTGGAGGGTGTCACGTTTTGCATGTGTTTCCCGTTTAATTGACATAGTTGCCATGGTTTCGTGTTCAAATTAGATAAATTTGCAGCCCAAACTATTGTGACATAAATTGCATGCCTGCCTTTACACTACAACAAGTCTGCTTTTCAATTAACAACAAATTGTTCTCCTCCAGGAAGATGTTTATTATCTCTATTTTTCAGGAAATGTCCAACATAGGCGCAAATATTAATAAGGCAGTGATAAAACATTTAGATCACACATTTTTCCTAATGCGGTCACTCCTCAAAACACTTGAGGACCTGTGGCGTATATAATCATGATTCGTGCACTTGTGGTAATTGGTTACCCATATGAGGTGACCATGGCAACGATGCTGGAATGTGTCCTGTGTGAGTTGTCCTCTGTGTGTTCAGTGTTTCTAAAGCTCATCCTCTCATTAGCAGTGAGAATGTTTTATAGGTGTGTGGGAGGTCTGTTTGCACAGGGACACGCTTTCCCCTCAATTACCAAATGAGTTTGCACAGGCTCTGGCAAGAAACTCCTGAAAACTCTGCGAAGACCTGGCAGTAAGTGTGCCAGGACGTATTTAAGGATGAGGCACGGAGCTAATAGTATCAGAGTAATATGCAGATGTGTTTTTATGGAGCGGTGTTAATCTAATAAGCAGCCAGGGTAATTATCTTGAGTGCGAGTAGGTGTGTGTGTGTGTGTGTGTGTGAAGGGTGTTTTTTAAAATGTGATGTACAAGCGATTACACCCAGTAGAAGGCTGAAATGTGTTTATGGTGATACAACAGCTGGACAGTCAGGTATTAAAGGGATAGTTCACCTAAAAATAAAAATTATGTTATCATTTACTCACCTTTTAGTTGTTTCAAAGCAGTATGAGTTTCTTTCTTCTGTTAAGCACAAACGAAGATATTTTGAAGAATGTTGGTAACCAAGCAGTTGACAGTAACCATTGACATCCGTATTATGGGGGGGAAAAAGTACTATGGAAGTCAATGGCTACTGTCAACTGTTTGGTTGATGGTAGCCATTCAATTTGCGGCAGGCATTGACTTCCATGGTATAGAAAAAATACTACAGAAGTCAATGGCTACCGTCAACTGTTTGATTACCAACATTCTTCAAAATATCTTCTTTTGTGCTCAATAGAAGAAAGAAACTCATACAGGTTTGGAACAAGTGGAGGATGCAAATGATGACAAAATTTTCAATTTTAGGCAAGTTATCAATCGTTTTAAGAGATCGCCATTCCCTATGTGCGCAGATCTTCACACTTGCACAGAATGAACCGGTTGAGCTTTGGAACTCGACTCTGGTTTTGATGGAAAAGTTGCTGTTTTTAATTACAGGTATAGTAAATAAGACATTGATGAGTCTTAATTATCCATATGTTATTGTGCCTAATTCTGAAATAAACACCAGTGATTGTGGCTGTTTGCTTTGACTCCTCATGTGAATGTTTTCCCTCTGTTGCCATTGGAGAACATCTGCTTATAATATTTCGCAAACAGTGCAACTTATTAATTTGCCATAATGTCGTAACACCTGCTGTAAAAGAAGCTTGCAGAATTTGAAAATCACACACATGTACAGTATGTAAATGTGCATACAGTAGATGTATATTAGTGCATGAGATTGTTTGTTAGACATCACAAGCACGTACACAGAGAGACATTTAAAACCCCTCTGCGACAAGGTATTGTTGAAATTGCTTTCACATTAATGCTCTTTCACGCCTGCATAATTGTTTTGCTGATTAACTTGCCATGCTTGCATGTTTTAATTAAACACATTTTCAGGATTTATGCCCTTTCATTTATTTATCTCCCATCTTACAAAATGGTCACCTGGGGCATATTTTTTGGTGAATTAAATGCGGTTTAATTATTTTCACAGGATGAAATTGCTCATAAACATTCATACTTGGAGGTTTGTGGAGCTCAACCTTACTAAAGGTTTCTTGCATGCTTCTTTTTTGTTGCTATGTTTATGACACTCACATTTTGGCAGATCGAATGCAGTAAACAAGACAGATGCAATAACAGTGATGCAAGAATTGCAAGATAGAAATGCTCTTGTTTCAAAGGTTGGCTCTCTTTATGTGGAAAAAAATTACACCCTGAGGTCTTACTCTTTGGTTATTTCTTTTGAAAGAGTAGGAAATGTAGTTTGGGTCAGTTGGCCTCGGTTTAAATGTGGCGGAAACTGCTGTCCTTACAGTTATCAGCGAAGTAAAACTCAAAACAAACAAGAAATGCACAAGTGAAATCAGACAAATGTTATGAGCACAGATGCATGATGGGTTATTAGTAGTGGTTGCAAATCAAAGTATTCATATTACTATTCCTCATACTACTACTGTTTCTAGGCAAAATGTTATGTAATTAATACCATACAAATCATGTGGCTTAATGAGACTAATAATAATAAAAGCAGTTCTTTTGAACTTTCTATCATAGATTGTTTATAAAAAAAATACCACATTTTCAACCATATTCAAAAAAAAAAAAAAAACATTTAAAATTTTAATGATATTTTACAATCTTACTGTTTTTCCTGTATTTTTGGCCAAATAAATGCAGTCTAAAGGTCATTGCACACCGAGTCTGAAATTTCTGCATGCGTTTTCCCGTTTTTTCGTATTCCTCATCATTTCCTATCAAAATGTATGCTATGGATGTGAAAATGCAGAAAATTAAACCTGATCCGAATTTTATTTTATGATGGACGAAATTTTCGATTAGGTTCGATTTTCTGCGTTTTCGCATCCGAAGCATGCATTTTGATAGAAAAGGATGAGACATCCAAAAAAAACCGGAAAAACGCACGCAAAAATTTCGGACTCAGTGTGCAATGGCCTTTAGTGAGCCTAAGAGACTTCTTTCAACTTTTGAACGGTAGTGTACCTATCTAGTCATATATTGAATATTTCCCTCTCATATAATGAGGCATCTAACCTAAAATGATTTGCAGCAGCAGTGGTAGGAAATTCACAGTATAAATTTTCACTTACGTTTGTATTTCTGTAATGGGGCTGCAGGCACACATGATGGTAAGAGTAAGGCAGGTGGTGGGGATTGCTGAGTAGGTGTACTCGAGTTCAATTGGACAACCGGCCTTATGGTTATGTCAGTGCAGCTGCTTCCTCTGCACACTCAGGCTCAGTAAAAGTCCACAGCTGGACTGCACAATGTTTCTTGCTTTACTTTGAATAATGGATGAGAACACAGTTCTCAGACTTTCTATGAAATTGAGATTGACAATATTGGGTTTTTGAGAGCTTTGAGAGCCATGTAAACAGATGTTAAATCAACTTTAAATCAAGAAGAGTTTGGAGTGGCTATGTGAATGATTTCATCTGGGCCTTGTTATATATAAAGAGTAGAACAGCAGCTGAATTCCTGCCATATTAGGCCTCTGTTGGCTTTTTGCGAAGCGACTGTTGCACCACTTTTGGATAACTGCCTTTGATGGGTGATTCTGCACCTGTGGGATCTAAGTGAAATTGAGTGGTTCTAAATATGAATCATGTTCCATTGCCACACACATACAGAAAGAGTGTGAATGATAGAACTTAGATGCTTTGGAATAAACACACTATTCTTTAGAATTTGGTGAAGAATTATGTGATGCAAGTATGTGTCCACTGTGTTCAGTGTTCATTGTGTTCATTGTGTTTGTTTGTTTATTTGGTGTTTGTTTGTTTTTTGGTCATAAGAAATTGAAATGGCTACACCTTACAGGAAGTACTGTAGAATCGCCATCTGAATTGAAATGTCAAGGAATTTACTGAATTGCAGTTCAAATAAATGCATTCTGGGAAATTAGTGTTCTACCAATTTCTAACCATTTTAAACACCTATATCATCGGCCTATTGTTCTTTCTGTCTGTAAGGTCTATAAACCTTATAATTTTCAAATGAGGCATTGTCAAGCCAACATTTTAACACTTTTTTAAATTAGCTAAACAGTTAATTAAACAGTGAATTTCTTTGAAAATAAGTTCATTTTAATTCTTCTTCCTGGTGGCAAGCTCAAGGATGAAAATAAGAAGGTTACCGGTTTGATCCATGTAAAGTGGAACCTATAAGTCATTACCATTGTGCACTTAAAGGGAAAAAAAGATGTCATTACTACTCACCCATGTCATTCCAAATCTTTATCACTTTATTGTTTCTGTGGAACACAAAAGAAGATATTCTGAAAAATGCAGGTAACCACATAAGTAAGAAAGACATGCAGGTTTGGGATGACGTGAGGGTGAGTAAGTAATGACTAATTTCCACTTTTAGGTGAACAACCTGATTAAGCTTCTTGCTTCAAAGGAATGCACCAGTAAGTCTACTACTTTGGATGAAAGTGCCAAATAAATAACTATCTACTTTAAACACATTTTACACACAAGTTATTTTAACTGCCACATACAACAAAGCAACAGCCTCAGCAGAGCTTCCGAGATGCTTCATAAAGTACAGTACATTAAAACCACAAAAGCTGCAGGTGCGTTATTCTACGAAAATAATGAAGTGTGATGAACAAGCATAGCAGGTTACCAAAATACTAGCAGGTGCACAGCATGAGTCATAGGCTCTTTTATAAACATTGTTAAGAACGTTGAAAAATTCAGAGCAATTTTGAGAGCAATTATCATGATATTCAAGAAGAGCTATCCCAAATTTCCTGGAGCTTTATTGCGTTGTTTCATGTGAAACACTATGCATATATCTAACAATAAAAAAAAAACATACTCATACCATATACAGCTGGAATCTCCACCTGCCAAACAGAAAAAAAAAAGAAAGAAAAAAAAATCCCTACCAAGACAGTATTAAAAGTAGTGATGTGCAAAAATACAGATAGATAGATAGATAGATAGATAGATAGATAGATAGATAGATAGATAGATAGATAGATAGATAGATAGATAGATAGATAGATAGATAGATAGATAGATAGATAGATAGATAGATAGATAGATAGATAGATAGATAGATAGATAGATAGATAGATAGGTAAAAAAAAATGCTTTTGTGTTCTACAGGGGAAAAAAGTCACAGATTTGTAACGACATGAGGATGAGTACATTTTCATTATTTCTAAGGACAAAATCTGCATGAAAATTACAGCCTCCTTTTGCAATTCACTGTTCTCAGGGCTTGTTTATCCCTCATAATCACAAAAAGCTGCGGTATCAGCATGTCCTCAAGCCAGTTCCTAAAACCACTACATAATCATTATTTGATCAATTAGATCTAAAGCCTTCAGGTGAACCTCAGGCCCTGCAATGCCGATTTCTGAACAAGTGTGCTCTGCAAAACACTCAAGTGTTGTGGACATGTGATGTGTTCTTGGCGTCCCTACTGCCCCATGCTAAATTCTAGATACTCGTAGCTAGCGCCTGCCTTCTCTCCTGAGCAGGAAGGGTAAATATGAAGACACCTAAATTATGCAAGGCGCGCATGAAAATGTCAGGGCTAAATTCAGTATTTCTTCCATTGTCTCCCTGGCATTTCAATGTTTTATGCATTTTATAATTAGGTAGAGGCTCCAGAGGGAATGGAGACCAATAAGACTGTGCATTGCTATAGCTGTCTGGGGTGTCACTACTCAGACCCTGGGTTTATTTGAAAGGCAGATTTCAAATGTGAAGCCAGTCGAGGTATTTGAGAATTTGAGAATAAAAGGCTAACCATACCTGTGTCCATCTGCTGGTGCTACTTAAACAGCATGTAATTGGTGTGTGTGATACAGCTAGCTGAAAGTTGGCCAGTTTCAACTGTGGCAATGATAGCATGTGATTGATTTAGCAATAGAATGTAATCTAAGCCATGCTACTAAAGTGACAAGAAGGATATGTCATAAGTCTTAAGAAGATGGAGGGAAATAAGTAAATGTATTAACCAATATATACTGTGTATATACACAGAAAAACAGACGCAAACCGACTTTATCAAACAAACCAAATTTAAACTTGACATGCAATGGCTAAAATCACATAAACACTTTTATCACCAACAATATTTGTGCAAAGTGCATAATTATCAAGCATAAAACACTTTGGAAGTTGCAGTGAGCAAAGCATTCTACGAATGATAAAGGCCTGACCAAATTTTAGATGAAGCTGTTACTCTAATTGTGACAAATAGCAAGGCATTTACCTCTCTCAGGGAGCAGTTAAAACTAGACCTGAGTAAAAATGCATGCTGTGATGAATGTGCTCTGTGTACTGATGTTGTTCATCATGTACTACTCTTATTTGCTCGCACTGTTAATTTAATTTATTATGTTTTGTCTCTTATGTTTGCTTACCTGGTTTGGCATTTGCGATTTTTAGCAGTTATGTACACTAAAATGTGGGCGTATTCTTAGTGTAAAATACATTTGATTTTATTCTGTTGCTCTTCTAATACACTGTACATTTAAAGGTTTATCAATTTAATGAAAGAAATTAATTAATTATTTAATAAATAAATGAATAAATTGAATCTCCTGCAATCTGAATAATCAAAGTAATTATAGCATAACCAATTTAATATTTTTTTTATTTATTTACTGACAACCCTAATATGAAGTAGTAACAGTAATATTAACAATAAATACATAGCAATAAAATAATAATATTGTATTTTCCTTTACTGAAACCGCAAGAGTTGTCCACGTTATTACAAGACTAAGAAGAAGAAAATGAAATGGAAAAGAAAGACAATGGGATAAATTGCTAGAAAGAACAAAGAAACAAAGTGATGAAAGATATTAAAAAAAGACAAAAAAGAAATGCAATAGCACAGAATTAGATATATCAAGATGAGGCCATGAGAGGATTGCAGAGTATAAAACAAAGGAGATGAAAGAAAAAAAAATGAAGAGTAGAAGAAATATATTTTGCTGGAGGAATGGGCATAATTACATTTTGTATATTAGAACTACACGACTGAGTGAGGAAATAAGATGTTCTTTTAGGAAGCAATAGGGGAAAAACATGGGGAAATCATCTCTGGGTGACCTGATGGCCGTTCCTAGTTTAATGAATTGTGCTGAAGAAGGCTATGCTTGGTAAATGGAACTTATTACTGTACATACCACGAGGTCCTATATACACTCTATATGGTTATTGGCTGTTTCGAGACCTGTTTTATGTTTCATACTATCTGTTCGCCCCTAATTGCTTTTTTAAAAAAAACTACCAATAGTCCCTTGCTGCAGTTAGAAATGAGCGCAAGGTAGTTCATACATCATTAGGAATCCAAACCTGCATTTAGTCCTTTAGAAAATTCATTTTCAGCACGCATTTGAAGAAGAATTATAAAGGAATGTCAGGGAATGGAACTAATAATTTGATACTGTATGCATCGGTGCATGAAGGCATCACCTCCCTCAATGCCAGTGTCTACTTGCGCTTTACATAATCAATGTGAACTCATTAATATAAGCGTCCTTTGTGACTCTTGGTTTTTTTGACATGCACGTCAAGCATTATTCTCAAGGTTGCGTTTTTTCCCCAATGCTGCTGGGAATAATTGTTTATGACTCAGAGACCAAATGCTCATTTGCTCAACAACAGGAAACTAAAGGAAATGTGGCATGTATTGCATGCCATTATGTATTTATTTATTTTTTTGGTCCATTGTATAATATGTGTATGATACAGCCAGCTGTGTTTGATATACTCCACTGTGGTCCCTTTTTAAAAGACTAAACTTTTGCTTTGGGATCCTAAATTGAACACACAAAAAATAAATTGTTATGTAAATGTTCATCATCAAAGCCTTACTGTTCATCTTCTCTTCCTGTGTGTTCAGGTCAAAGGGATTGGCAGAAGAATGCTGGCGCCAGGTGCCCAGGGGCAGGATGGCGTTGTGTTGGCAGAGAGCTACGGTTGTTAGATGGTTCCTCTTGATGCTCCTGTGGCACTGGGCACCTCTGGGCCCACTGAGCTGGTTTCTGGCTCTGGCTGAGCGTCTGGACCAGAAGACCTCACCGTTCTCTTCTATCTCCGGCCGGAGCAGCGGCCAGCTGGACTGGCTCCTGTCTGATAAAGGGCCCTTCCATCGCTGTCCAGAATACACCGAGTTCAAAGAACGCTTCCAACAAGGCTTCTCCACACGCTATAAAATCTACAGGTTTGTGCTGTGATGATTATATTATTAGTTGAAAATACTGGATGGATATTCAAAATTGACTTGTGAGCGAAATCGGGTCCCATGACAGATTCAGAGAAAACGTGTGAAAATTGATATAAAATGAACTCAGATTCATTTAAAAAACTCTGAATCCATTCTTCTCAGCTTCTCAATTGGCACACTTACTGTTTCTTGGCTTTCTAGGGCAATAGTAATGAACATCAGCAGAACAGTTCTTTAGTCTTTGACACTACTATTCAAAAGTTTTGGTTTGACAATCTTTTTTTAATGTTTCTGAACATTGGAACTCACCATTTATTTGATAGAAATGTCAATAAAAAGTAATACTGTGAAATATTCTAATTTAAAAAATTATGAAAGAATGCATGAAACGCATTTGTCCGTCTGAAATCGCGCTCATGGAAAGCTCTCGAGAAACAGTATATCTTCCGCGGCTCGGTACGCTTTCAACTCATTTTGTTTTTTTTGTCTCGAGCAAGAGACTGTACGGCATTCACGTTACATGATTTGACTGATTTCTACGTAGAGAGGGTGACAGCGCACCACATTAAAAGAAACGATCATTCGTGTTTTCATAACCGCTGGCCAAACTCAAAAACAAAACTAAAATGAAAATATCTTTGAAAGCAAGGTGGTCCCCTGGTGTTTCAGGGGCCCTACGCAGCTTGTGTATTCTGCTTATAGGGAGGATCGGCTCTGGTTGTAGGTGAAAATTACATAAAACTAGAAAAACTTTGTGAATGAAAGGTGTATGGATGTGGCGGCAACCAGTGGTGCTTTCTGCAGAATAGTGTGGGTGCAGATTTCGTGCAGACAAACTGACCTTTCGTCAGTCATGTGACAGATCAAATAAACCACAGTGAGAAGTCCTGACAACAACATAGCAGGAGAAAATGAAAAAATACTGACAGCTCAGTTGTGATGAAGCATGGATCTGTTTAATCTGATGCAGCCCATGGTGTTGATACTGTTGGTGAATGAACAGGTGCAGTCACGTGACAGAAAAGGGCCATCCATCGCGCATACAGTAAAAAGACTTCACCCTCTCTGATGCTGCCTGCAGTTACTAAAACAAGCAAGACAATGGAACGACACAATGTTTACCTTGTCCATTCACACTGATCCATAAATGATGATGCCCTTGCAAGGGATCCCCTTCTTAAAATATAAAGACAGTAATACATTTATTTACATGTATATTGTGGAAAAATAAAAATGATGTGTAGAAAAACACACACTACTGCTGTTCAAGTGTTTTTGGTCAGTAATATGTATAACCATTACTTGCATTAAATTGGATGCATTAAATTGCTCAAAAGTGACAGTAAAGGCATTTATAATGTTATAAAAAATATATTTCAAATAAATACTTTAAATACTTCATCCAAGAATCCTGAGAAAAAAAAAAAAAATGGTTTCAACAAAAATAGCAGCACAACTGTGTTCAGCACTGATAATACTAATAAATGTTTCTTGAGCGCTAAAGCAGCATATTAGAATGATTTTTGGCTGTATTCTTTGTATTGCTGTATTTTTCATTAATAAATGCAGCCTTGGTGAGCATAATAGACATCTTTCTAATTTATTTTATTTTTTTCATTTTTTAATTACCAACCCAAAACTTTTGAATGGCAATGTAAAATTATGGCTGTCAATAAATTATTTGTTTTCATAAATTTATTCATACAGTTCGAAAACCCCTGCACCACATTACACTATCTAGTGTGGTCTCATTTTCTATGTTACCTGAGATTCAAACCTGTGACCTTGGCGTTGATATCGCCATGCACAGCAACACTCATCATTATTCTGAAAAGTGCAACACATCAGTAGCAACACGGTGCTGATTATTCAGCTGTTGACCTGTTTTAATTACATGCACCCGGCATCACATCATTCATTCAGTACAGTGCATTTTAAATATCGATTGCTACACATTCATTCCACTCCATGTCAAAGACACACACACACACACACACACACACACACAACAGGAAGGAAAGGTGTGTTTGGTGCATTACTGTGGCTGACCTCAGATCCGCCAGGGGAGTTTGGCCTTTTTGCCTGCTTCCTTTGTCCCCCGCTGGCGCGTAGCCGACTCTGTCCAACTCTCTCCGCTCGCCGAATTCAGAACCCAGCATGCCTACAGCAGCTGGGCAGAGAAAGGCCCACAGAACTGTGATGGACTCAGTGAGGGGGAGACGAGCCTCTGCCAGCGCGGTTTGAAAGGCTGTCCTGCAAGCCAAAGAGTCTGTGTGGGTGTTTGGGTGTAGGCAAGTCTTCTGTATGTGCCTCACAGTTCAGAGGCATTGTGTAAACAGCATCACTGACCTCACACTGCAAAGACGGGGCTTCAGCTGGTCACTGCATTCGCCCTTTTTGATATGATAACAGATCAGGATTTCCAGAAAGAGAAACTGGGTTGCACATCACAAGAGGAGAACACCAGCAGGCACTGTACCTTTTATTGCTTCCTTGGGCACAGCTCCCCTCTGGGGGTTAACATTGCACCAAAGGATCCCCGGCAGAGTGAATTCTATGGTCTTTAGTCATACTGCCAGCTCCGATGGGGATTTTTCTGTTGTGAATGGAGAGATATGTGCGCTTGCATTAGTTTTCTTTGTTCCGAGGCTTTAGCAGCAGTTGACATTTACATTCAGAAGTTATTCGATATGGAAGCATGTGTGAGCTCAATAAAAATAAATACCCGATCAAAACACAAATATCTGTTTAAAAGAGAGAACT
Source organism: Acrossocheilus fasciatus (assembly GCA_036784905.1). Classification (NCBI taxonomy): domain Eukaryota; kingdom Metazoa; phylum Chordata; class Actinopteri; order Cypriniformes; family Cyprinidae; genus Acrossocheilus; species Acrossocheilus fasciatus. Next base: position 22,815,018 of record CM071939.1, on the reverse strand, counting down.
TGCATAAGTAAGGTTTGCTTTATTACTCATTTAGCATGGTTAATTTATGGTAATACTTGAGAATTAAGTTCTTTAACATTTGTTCATTCATTATGTATCATGAACTAACGATGAAAAATACAGCATTTATTAGACTAGGTTCATTCTGATTTCTACATATACTAATGTATTTTGTACAAATTTGTATAAATTAGCATGAGTTCATGGGTTATGAATGAACATGAATGACTAATAAGGAATTTTATGTTTAAAAATTAACATTAATTAAGATTAATGAATGATGCAAAGTGCATATGACCCAATGCATCCAACAAACTGAACCTGTTGTTCAATGATACCTAATTTATTCAACAAGCATATTTGTCCAGTATATGGATTACTGAATATTTGGCTATTCATGTGATGGCTATGTAAATGAGTCTACATTATTATTATTGTTATTAATACATTATTCATATACTTTTTTAAAATTAATTATTTATATTATTTAATTTTTTTTATCATTTTGTATTTATTTATTTATTTATTTATTTATAATTTTCCAGTACTATTTATTGATCTGTAAAACCTTATTTGACAAAGAATAAAATAAAAAAAATTACCTTTAAGAGATTGGAGTAAGGAATACCACTACAAGAAATATATTTATGATTATGGAAGAACCGTGACGCACTACCCTACCCATGTGGAGTCTAGGGATGATATAGTAGCTCCCATTCGTGCTATTATCTGTAGACCATCACACCAATGGTGCTGCACAAGGTGACGGCAGAGGCGACCAGCGGGAAGCCGCTCCGTAGGGATTTAGTAACCTGGTAGCAGCTGGTTTCCAAAGGCAACGAGTATCTGAAAAAGAAATCAAACACGAAGATGTGTGTAAGCTATAAGCAATTGAGACAGAAAGTAATTTAATGTTTTCATGGGAAACACAAGAGATGAACTGTGTCATGCAGGTGACACTGGTCCACAATGTAGAATTAATAAGCCAAATGGATGGAAAACTCGGAGATGCTTGCATGGAATTATAATGGGGGGGAAAGCCATACAGGGGTTTGAAAAGAATCGCTTTTGTGTTCCGTTGACTTGATGTAATTTACCACTTCAATCACTCACCAAAGGATATTTCAGAAGCATTTGATAAACATTGCCTGAGCTTCCACAGATTGAGTCAAATTTCATTCTTTATGTTGATGTTTGCAGTGCAAGGTTTTTGCTGAGCAGTTTCATTTTGTTTTTGCATTGTGTAGTTCTGGTTTTTGCTGAAAGCATGATTTTGTCATTTCTTATTTGCTTAACTTTGGCAACTAATCCTTCTTTAAAAATCTATAGTTAAAGCTGCTTTCATAATACAATGCAGCCCCTGGTGGGAGGGTTTCCTAAGCTTATTTTCTAGATGATGCCCTCAAAAAAAAAGCAGCATGTGCCAATGTTTTAGTTCACTAAACAGAAGCCTTTGAAGTTTTGCATGAAACAGAGGGTTTAAAGAGAAAAATAAAAAAGAGAGCAAAGACAGAATGGGACATTCAGACAGATTGTGACATTTTAAGCTTTTGGCTGAATAGGTGTACAAACTGTTTAGAGTGATTCAATCACCATCTGTTGAAAACGTGGCATCTTTTCATTTCAGGTTTATTTTCAGAACACAAAAATAGTTGAGACAGGCTTTGGACATACTTGTGTTAAGCCTGTTTCTTATTTGTTTTATGTCAATGAGTCATCACCAAGTATAAATGCACACTGGACCTATAGTTGCCATAGGCTTTATGACAAGTCTATGAGCTGTAATTATAAATCTTCAAATTGGTCCCATGCAGATTCTACACTGAAAATGTGAAAACATGTTTTTGTTATTACCTCAAGTAGTTAGTATTTCTACCTGACCTGACACTAAATTACTTTCACTTGTGTAATTTAGTATAGTCAGGTTGATTTAGTCATATTAAATAATATTTCTGATTCTAATAAAACTGGTAAATTTAGATGTAACCGCATGAAGCATATTTTAGATTTTCTGACAACACATTTTTTTAACAGTGAAGGGAAAAAACAACAGAAAAATCTGCAATGCAATTTAAGAGGAAGTGAACAAGAGTAAAACATTGGACATTTCTGTAAAGGGTTCAGTAAATGTCTCAGTGTCTGCAGCTGAGAAGGGAGGCAATATATCATATTTACAGTACTTTAGTTGACAAGAAGTTCCTATTTTATTTTATAGATACAAAAGTCTAGATGCACTGGGAGCAAATATTTCTCAGAATCTCTGAGAGCCTGATAGTCTGTCACTCCAATCAAATTCATGTCAGTTCTGATCTGATTTCATACTGAGGTAAAGTGTGAAGGTCATTAGAGTGAACATGATGTCCATGGAATTGAATGCCCAGCCACTGCAGGCAAAGAAGTACACACATCTGAAAGGGAGACAGCCTTAAAAATCACTGAAATGTTATGTGAGGAACCCCAAAATGGTTCTTATGCCGCATTGCTCAGAAAACACCTTTTTGAAACCTTTTCAGAGTGTAATTAACCTCGAAATACAAATTATGTCATTGACTCGCCAATGTTGTTCTAAACCCATATGACTTTCTTTGTTCCATGGAGCAAAAGATTAATCTTTTGTTGAGCATCCTGGCAATTCTTTGCAAGTAATGAAAGTGAATGAGGACTAGGGCTATATATCTCCAATATTTCAAGACACCATAAAAAGTGATCCATACTGCTCTATATTTCAAGTCTTCTGCAGTCATTAGATAGCTTTATGAGAAAAATTTAAGTCATTATTCACTGAAAATCTTGACATCCATTCTCACTGGCTTGTTCATAAGAAAAGGTTGATTCATTAATTAATCAGTTATTTAGAAATGAAATCAATCATTTGATCCTACTGGAGGATCATCGGTGAATAGCAACTAAAATGTCAGTCTGTTCCTCACAAAAAGTTTCAGATGAGTTTGAATATAAAGCATGAGCCATGTAAGTTGTTAAATTATGATTTGTTTTCCTTCCATTTTTTATGGAGCTAGGCAGTCCCAAGAATTATTCACTTTCTTTATATGGAAGAGAATCATCATGATATTCTCAAAACAGACTTCATCTTCCATGAGGGGAAAAAAAAACTGTTTTAGAACAAGATGAGAAAGATAAAAAAATATGAAATTATTTTAATTTTGGGGTGAACCACCCAACATGGCAATTCAATTCTATTTTATATTTTGGTGTTTGAATTTTGTAATCTCATTCATTCATTCATTTTTGTTTGATCTGCTTAAGCCCCACTGAAGGTTAGGTGCAGGGGTGGACCTTCATGTTTGCATTTTTCAAGCTAATTCATATGAATTTGCCAAAACAAAATTAGTTGCACATGAGATCTGTTTGGAACTATCACTTCCACCCATCTTAAGCTCCCTCTCTTAAACCACCATTCCCAAAAACAAATCACACAGCAACTTTCAGTGTGCTCTTATGACATTTAAATATATCTAAATAAAGTATTTCTCAATATTTCATCAGCTGAAGTTTCAGGAATTTGTATTTTATATTAAAATTGGAATACCTAAAGGCACCAAACTAGAAAAATCTAATTAGAGCATTTAGCACGGTGCTCCTGGTAAGTAATCAAGATTCAAGCTAATTTCAATGTAAAATCAGAGCGTCTGCTACTTGACTCTGAAAACAAAAAGCTATCGGTGCACAACACAATACTTCATATCCCATTAACATCATTGCTTAATTTGCAACAAAAAGGCAAAAAAAACCACGACTTTAAAACAGCACATTAATGGCTACTTGACAAGTAATATATATTTTGTTCTAGAAAATAATTTAAGGTTCTCCTTGATGAAATGTTTAACTGTCTCAAATTAGTGAGGAAGTGTTGTGAGGCACCTATTATTGTGCTGAGCACAAACACGGCTGCAGAATGCACCGCCAGCACAGGTTCACAGGGGAAAAGAAAGAGAATCTAATTGCTATTCAGATTTCCCCTCCTTCATTCACCAAACTCTGCATAGCACTAACCACCATCCACGAGGAATCCTAAAGTAGTAACAATGACTTTGCTATTCAGTCCATATTGAGCAGAGGACAGAGCCTTCATTATATGCATCCGATAAAAGCTTGTGTCTGTTTTAATGAGTGAAAAGTTAGAGAGGTGAAGACCTATTTTCATAGAGCGCACCTGCCATCCTCTGCTTGATTGGCAGGCTCATACAAACGGGCCAGAAGACCCAGTTTCAATCCGGCAGAGGGAGGTGTTGCAGATCAGCAGTTCTCTCTTTCGTGTGTGCGTGTGTGTGTGTGTGTGTGTGTGTGTGTGTGTGTGTGTGTGCTGTGCAGATGCAGCCTGCAAGTTAAAACTCGATGCAGAAACCAGCTGAAAAGAATAAAGTTACCACTTACTATTAGCTGACAGGCATGATACAAACAACGAATACAAGAATTTAAATTACGATGAGCCAATGCAGTGATACCCAGGTGAGGTGGCCCCCTAGTTAGGGAGTATTACAAAGTCGAGTGTTTTGGGTGATAGTGTCCCACTCCCCAGCAGAGTTCCAGGTGCTATCAGCTGGTGCTAAAGCCCTTTAATTAAGACCATCTATCATCATTAGCTTATGGTCGGACAGACACCGCTTTCGTTAATTAACTCTTAGAGATTCTCACAAACCGTATTAAGCCCAATAGGCGATTCCTTTGGGTAGTGTCTTCACAGAAGCGTAAGCTTTGTTCTATGTACATAACCCCAGGAAAACAGTGACTGGGACAATTATTGGTTTTATGAAATGCATATACGGTACATACAGAGAGTGTTCTGAATGATATATATGTAGGAATGATGTCAGTTACAAAAGCTGTCAAAAGTTGCATCATGTAAGCTATATTGTGTTTATGGACCCGAATCGTGTTCGCCCCGCATTACAATGAGATGCATCAATATTCAGCACCATGCAATATTTATGCACGCTTAGCCTTATTTTCTGCTGATATCAGCATTTTCTTTTGCTCTCGCACCTTGCGCGCACATATAGATGTGTGGCTTTCTGTTCTGCCACTGGCCGATGAAACATAATGGGTTCTGAAATCCGGTTCGTGCATTAAAGCACTTACTGTGTTTGTTTTGTCTCGCAGGGAGTTTAGTCACTGGAAAGTGAACAGCTTGGTGACAGAGAAGAGAGACTTCTTCAAAGCCCCGCTGCCTTTGGCGCCTGAGTTTTTACGCAACCTCAGGCTTCTGGGGAGAAGGCCGAGCCTCCAGCAGATCCATGAAAATCTGATCAAGAAATATGGCACTCATTTCTTGGTATCAGCCACATTGGGAGGTAAGCCAATATTTCATGACATCGATGCTAAAGGTGAATTTGAAAATGTTTTAAGACATTTTGGTAAGATATTCTGTAAAACTTGTATATGGGTAGCTTTAATCAACATCATGATTAGAGGTCAAAATACATGTGAATGTAAAAGAGAAAGGATTTATGTCTGGTCATCATTTATTTTAAGTATTTTACCTTTCTTTGTTTTCATTTAAAACGGTCCTATGGTGTGAAAAAATATTTTTTTTTAGCAACTGTTCCATGTACTTTCTTAATATTAGCTCATAAAAGCTACAGGCATAGGATGAGCAAAATTTTGTTTAAAATGTTTCATCAACTGCCCATATACAATGCATTTATATATAAGGCATGTTGTACTTCATTATATTTTTATTAAAAAATGTGAGCACAGTGATATGCAATGCAATGTATTATAATTCCTATGGAAAATTTGCACCTTTAAAGAATCTTAAAACACAATATATTGTATATTGTGTCTTAAATCACGTTTTAATGTATTATTCTCTTTAAATGTATTTATGCATTATAGCAGCAATTTATAAGAACATACTGAGGTATACTAAAAGTCATGATAATATATTAAGAATTCAGTGCATTAAAGGCTTCAGATTCCAGCATTCAAAAAATAAACTAAAATAAAATAAAGGCACAGATTTAATATCCATACACTGAGTCTGACATCTTTGGCATAAGTTTAGCCATTATCAGACAGTATTTTTCTCTTCTCCCTCTGGCACCCACATAATAACTAGGGCAGCATGTCCCAGTGGTGGATTCAAACCTTTCAATGTGTCTCTAGCAAAATGTTGCATGTTACCGACACTAATTATGATGTCATTTATTGGTGGATGCATGAAGTGAAGCTGCAGAACTTCAGAGACAGGGGAGACAAATGAAGTGGTAAAGCTACAGTGAATGCTGATAATTAACGACTCAAAGCAAAGGAAATGGGGGGACCGTGCTATTGCTTGCATACTAATCAGACTGAAATGAATAACACCAGTCATGCTCCACACATACAGGTACAGGAGACGCTCCTCAACCCAGACAACAATATTTATCTGAATTTCAGGCTTAGACTCAGATCAAAAATAGCATTAACTATAAAAAAATCTTCAGAAGAAGTATGTGGTTTTAACAACCTCCCTTTGGGATAAACTCTCTTTCGTGTGTGCCCTTTTCCTTCCTTCAAAATCGTTATTGCCTTAACTTCTGATGATTCATATTTAACAAATTCTTGAAAACCTTGAAAGGTATATGTTAGTACACTTATTATTTTTTTTTTAGTACACTTTGTTAGTACACTTTGAAAGTACAACAAGAACTCACTGTCATTTTGAAATTGTATTCGGACATATTTTCATCTCATGGTTTGGTTTGTGGTATCTTTCCTAAGGAGAGGAGTCACTCACGATCTTCTTGGACAAACAGAAGCTGAGCAAAAAGTCAGAGGGCAACGGAAACAGCTCCGTGGTCTCCCTAGAAATCTTGCATCAGTTGGCGGCGTCGTACTTCACAGACAGAGAGAGCACCCTGCGAAGACTCCACCACCTGCAGATCGCTACATCTGCCATCAAGGTAACAGACGACACGACTTCTTCCTGTTTGATCCAGCCTAGGCTCATTGGAAAAAATGTATCTGTGGCCACATTTCTGCAAAATGGTATTATGCTGCTTCTTGCTAAAATGTTCAGTTGGTGGCACTGATAGCACGTTTAGTATTCTCAAAAACAAATTATTGTTAACCTGGCAACGTGAATTTTGTTATTTTGGTTGTTATACATATCACGGCAGTTTGTAAATAAAACGTCTGGTGAGAGGGACTAGCAGATTAATGCTTTATCGCACTTGAAAATAACTTACTACCAATACTAAACCTAACTGATAACGAAAGCAAATGAGAGATAAAAACTGATTTACCATGCCATTTTAGCTTGCTTCAACAAGTATTTGAGCTGTTTTATGGAGTGTTACAACTCTAGACTGATACCCGAGCGCTCCACATCGCAAGTGCAGTTCTGTACCAGGTGAGCTAATGAGCAAGTTTACTACATCAGAAAAGCTATACATACTGTATGGAGCTAGTTATGTGCTGCAAATAATTTTTTCATTAATTGATAATCTGCCCCTGTAATTATAATTTGTGTATAAAAGAAATAAAGGTAACAACTTACTTAAAGGTCTTTATGCATAATGCATAATAAAATTAGTTTTAATGCATTAATTATGCCTTGTAATGCAGCTTATAATAATTATCATTTATTTTTACAGTGTGCATTTTAAATTCTGTTAATTATTTACGACGATATAATGTATTACAATGCGCATGAATACATGAATACATATAATGCATTATACCCTTTTATAACCCTTTATAATGCATTATACATAAAGGCTTTAAGCAAAATGTTACCAAAATAAAAGGTGTTGGTGTTGTACTGCCACTAGTAATGCATTGAAAATATGCAATGTATTGTATGTATAAGTAAGTTTTTTGTATTTGCACAAAAATGTAGGAAAAGGCACGTTTTTTTCCAATCAACCTCTTGGTTTGATTTAGCTATTGATTCAAATCTGTGTATTTTAAAAGTTTTCCTGTTCTCTGTTGTTTCTCTATGCATGCTGATTGTCGCTTATCAATTTGATTTGAAATACGAACTTTTACTGTTCTAGGCGTTTGAGATGTATGTTTGTTGCCATGGTAAATCTTCAGCAATTAAGGCCACAATGCCATTTCCATGATGTGTCAAGTGGCTCTCGGTCTTACTCACAGCTGCTGAGTGGGTGTAGAAATGCTGGTGACTGCAACATCATGATTCCTTCAGAGAGAGTTCTGCATGAAATTATGCTGCTGAACTGAGACAAATATCATTGACTTTCAAACAAGATATGCACCTGATTGCGTACAGTTACAGTTTTATATAAGAAATATTTCCGTTTGGATAGGAGATGCTTTCTCAAACTCCCTCAAAGTATATTTCTCATTTGCTAAAAGATTATAATACGTTTTGTATTTCCGTACCGCCTTTTTTTAATACTTAAGACTGCTTTACAGGGTAAGCAAGAAAAAAGTGATGACAAAATGATCTTTTGTTAATTTGTTTATAAGTTTTTGCTTAGTATTTATGAACTACTAATTACATCAACACATTTTTTTTTTACCGCAATCGATCCAAAGCCCACTCACCAACGTCGCAAAAGCTGATCATGCAATATTCCTGATGCACTATACTGTGATTGTCTTTTATCAGTCACACTAATGCTGGCTAGTCAAAATGAAATAAGCCATTTTCAGAGCTCTGTCAAAGCCAAACTTTCTACACACTGCATTTATTCTGAAGAGTTTCAGCCTAAAAAAAAATGTGTGTGAAATGAAAGCAAGATGACACAGGAACAGGAGCGGTGGCTCTGTTGGAAGATAATGACTTTCTCTTTGGGCTGCGATGTGCTTTTCATTAGTCCATTTTTCCTGTACAACATCGGCGGAGAAGTTCAATTGAGCACGTACGATTTCATTTCAATATGACCACGGACATAGAGAGTCATCTGCATTTATATGCAGCAAATATGCACTTGATGTGAAGCTCTTTGGATCGGGATTACAAATTACATCACGCTATTCAAATTAGCACAGATGTACCATTTTGTAAACATATTATAAAATATCCTGCTTGCACATGAGAAAAGTGTCCATGGTAACAATAAAGGGCACTTTGTGACAGACAGATCTCATCAAATCATATCGGTGAAATCGTTTTGGTGTACACCTCTGAAGTGCTTTCAGAGAGCCCTCTAGCACCGCTTTAGGGAGCAGTCTGTCCTGCCAGGTGTGTTTGTCAGGGGAGAGCTAATGAGACGTTACGGGGCTATAGGGCCCACCTTTGACTGCTTTCTTCCTGCACCCTGTGTGCAAATCAGCCTGATGAATTGGGCACCACAGCAGAAGTGGGTTATAGCGGGCTCATCAATAATGCCATAAAGGATGATCAATTACACCCTCCGCTCAGAAACGAAGAGCTAAAGCACACCAGGAAGCAGTTTCTGGGGGACATCACTTTGCCTTCGTGTAATCAGATACCACTTAAGACCAAAAATAGCCTGAGATCCCAAGGCAGGTTTAGCAGTGATCAGATTTTGCAAGAACAAACAGTCTTGAGATTAACTGGTCTTCATGGATCAACAAGACTCTGTTGGCTCAACGGTAACATTTACACTGCTTTGGAGATTCAATATCACCATTTCATAAAGTTAACCGCTCAGTCCAGATCTACAACTAGACATGAAGGACTCTCGCCCCTCTCTGTAATATAACCATTTGTCATAATGACATACTATTAACAGTCACCTCTGTGTAGGACACGGAGTTACCGCCAAAGCTACGGCCGAGTACATGAGACGCATATAATAAAGACCATGTTAAAAGACTAGGTACATGTCATTAAAGGTGACACTTCTTTAAACATGTAAGGACGTCTACTTGTCCAAAGGGTACTTGAGTGAAAATCAAAGAAACTATAACATTACACAGAATCAATACAAAACATACAAAAAGTACTAGCATTTTTTTTTTTAGGCTAATTTTTGTTAAAATACGAGAACCGAGTCATGCACCCATAGTAACCCATATGCACCGATAGTAAAATACTCTGATAGTGTTTCCTGCTACTATTCAGCAATACTGCAACTGTAAACATCAAATCTACAGCACAAAACACACAGAGACCAGTGTAATTCAACCAATAAAAAAACTAACTATTATACACCGTCACAGTGAGACGAGTCGAATTCCAGAAAAAAAAAAAAAAAAAAAGAATGTCTCTTACAAGCACATCTTTTTAGTGGATCAAAAACATAAAGAGTGTCTAGTGCACCAATGACTCATATGAGCCAATTCTTTTTAGTGAATCAAAAACAGAGCATAACCAGTGTGCTATATGATTATTAAACAAATGGCTTTAAGCTGATTCTTTTTAGTGAAAAGAAAAGAAAAGAAAAGAAAACATACAGCATTACCAGTTTGCTACGACTGCCAAATAAATAATTCTTATTAGCTGTTTATTTATAGTCAATAAAAAAACATATCACTCCTATGACCTATGTTTTTATTTTATTTTTTATTATTATTAGCAAACAATTGACTCTTATTGTATAGGCCAGTTCTTTTTAGTAAATCAAAAACAGACAGTTTACTACAGTTGCTAAACAACTGACTCCAGTTCTGATCCAATTCTATTTAGTGAAAATAAAAAAACATATAGTTAATGTCAATTGTTGGATTGCTTTTACAAGAGTATTGAAGTGCCATATAAATACTATGGTGCCAAAATATAGTGATAATTTGGAACAATCATATATGCAGTGGTGACATAACTAACATGGTATTGACTGCTACAGTACTTTTTTGTAAGGGTGAATTCTATATAATTTTTCTATCTGAGCGCAACGTTTATGGGTGGGAGTTCAGAACCCTGCACCATTTATGTCAAGAGCCACCTCTAGATAGCTGGCACTGGTCAAGTGACTTGACAGTGCCTTATAATCAACATCAGCTGTCAAATTCAATGAAGCTCAGAATCTGCACTTAAAATCCTGTCACATGTCATGAACTCCTAAACTGCTTTCAGAGCACATCTGCAGTCTTTAGCCAACTGTGTCTTCCACAGTGGAGGCAGAGGCATTTGTGACAAATGAGTCAACTTGATATGCATTCCTCTAGCATCTCAATTGACAAAGAATGTGCTGCACTCTGTGGTCTGTGGGAGTTTTCAGGGCCTGTGGATGATGTGAGATGTTACAGAAATGGAGAGGAGAGTTCTGTACCGCTGGCATTCATTTCCTTTGTTATGCCCTTAAGAAAAGCATGCAGAGGAAGCCGTGGAAACACAGCTCCGGTAAATATAAGATCAACAACAAAACATGACACTCTCTGAGGAGGCAGGGTGGAAAACGTGGGATTTCAGTGTTATCCGGTTATTTTGTCAGGTATGATATCATTTCTTAAATGGATGTCAATATTAAGCGCTGCTGATAAAACACACACAATTTAGGAGGAAAAACAGTAGGGTGACAGATAAACAAGAGATTTTGGTTAGGCGTGGAATTGCTAGCTGTACTCGGTAACCTACATACAGTATGATATTTTGTGTTCATATATATATATATATATATATATATATATATATATATATGTGTGTGTGTGTGTGTGTGTGTGTGTGTGTATATGGGTGCACATACTTTTATTCAGCAAGGAAGCATTAAAATTGATATATAGTAAGATTTTCATTTTTTTAATGTTTTTTTTTTTTATCAAAGAAAAAACATGATTTAAAAAAACAAAAACAAAAAACAAAACATGATTTCTGAAGGATTGTGTGACATTAAAGACTGGAGTAACGCCTGCTGAAAATTCAACTTACCATCACAGGAGTAAATTATATATTAAAGTGTATTTAATTTGAAAATAGTTATTTTAAATTATAATAATATTTAACAATATTGCTATTTTTACTGTAATTTGGATCAAATAAATACAGCACTGGTGAGCTTAAGAGAATTGTGATTAATTTGATTAAATTTCATGTTAATTACATATATTAATTACATTTCATATCACTTAATCAATAGTTCTCTCTCTATGTATATGTTAGGCTCAGTATAGGAAAACAGCTATCACTGCAACAACATGAGCTGCTCATGCTTCAGAAAATCACTGGAATGATTTCCTTGTGAAGAATGCAGGTTTTGTGAAGACTGTTATACGGATTAGTGTCTGGTTTTATGCGTGAGGTAAACAGCCTGGAGTCCTATTGGGATCAGAGCAATTGAGCTGCAGTAAGCAATCATAAATGACAAGTGATCTAATGAGATGCTGCAGTGGGACAGGGTGCGGAGGAGGGCATGTGTGCGACACTTCAGAAAAGAGACAGTAGTTCATAAATTAATGATAAAGTGTGCATGTATGTCTGCATATTATGACAAATGTTGATGCACTCTCACTAAAACTCTCATTATCATACAGACTTCATGTAATCTCCATGTTTTAAATGATATTTTACATTATCTAAATATTTTTTTATATAATATTAATATGTATACATTCATGTGATAATAAATAGTGACAAAAGAAAAAGAGTTAATGTGAAAAAATGTGCATCATTAATCAATGACAGTGTTGGGTGAGTTACTTGTGCCACTGTCTTCAACACTGCATATATAATCAGCTTGGCAACAATATCAGCAACACGGAAATAATTCTTCATCATAACATCGACTGAAGAATATTTAAAATCCAACAGAGAAAATAGAGGTTCTCTGTTGGATAATAGAGGTTACTCATTTGAGGGGAAACAGAGAAGTGAAATATCCAAACTAATGATTATGGCGTTATGAGGACATGGTCCCAAATCCTTTGCATTTTTCTGTTGGATTAGTTTTGGATTAGCTACAGCATTTCATTTTGAGACAAAGACCTGACAATGATGTGTAAAATCACAAATTTTATGACAACTGCTGTCAAAACACAGGCGGCACCAAGCTTCCAAAAGTGGCGGGGCGAAATTTGATTGAAAAAAAAAAAGCTATCTGTGCTGGTGAAATATTAGCAGGATATTTCAGGTATATCAGAGCATTTTACAGGCTTTAAACATTGGACAACATTCTGTGAATGCAGGAAGTATATGGCATTTTTAGAGCTATTAGCAAAAAAGCACGTCTTCAGAACACAGGAATTCAAGTTACCCTGTAAACAGAATTAAATCTGCAAAATTAGAAAAAAAAAAAAAAAAAAAAAAAAAACTAGGCTTCTAATAAAAAAATGAATGCACTACCAATGCATTACTAAGCTGCTCATTTAGTGTCTATAGTACACATAAACAATAAAGATCACTTTCAGTACTAAAGAGCTCAGGTTATGATATAATATCCTGTTACACTCATAAACGGTTTCATGTGCGTCAATGTTTCAAGCTTTGTATTGGGCTCAATTCAGTGAGCTTTGTTAAAATTTGTGAAGAGCATCAAATTGTAATTTAACAAGGTAACAGCAAATGCTTTTTTCACACCATTTGAAACCATGAATATGTTGTTGTGACATTTTGCAACACTTACTGATTTTGTGAGCTGTCAGGTTTGTAAACGAGTGTTTCTTTTGAACAAGCTCTTTGCAACAAATTGATTGAAACAAACATGTTGAAGACAGTGTTGAAGTGATTAGTGAGTTGAAATTACCCTAGTCAAACCCATTCGCTAAATCAAACATTATCACAGTCACTCATGTTTCACCAGTGAAAAATGAATACAAGATTAATAGACTAGCGAGAGAGAACGATATATATGCATTGTATATTAAGTGTGTGTGTGTGTGTGTCTATAAATTATTAAAATATATACTGCATATCGACGCTGTCAGGCGGAATCCTCACATCTCCAAAACCATTATTTTTCAGGAAATGAATAAAACGGCATATTTTTTGAGTTATTAAACATTGTATTGTTAAAGTTGGTATTATACCTTATATTGCTATCATATACTGTTGTGTACCAACATTAACACATTTCCCCAAAATCATGTTTAATTCCATTTTAACAAAATTTGGAGGTTTCCTCCCGATAGCGACGATATATATATACAGTATTTTCTTTCTTTTTTTTATTTAATTTTTTTTAATTATTTTTTGATAGTCATTGATTTGTTAATTGTTAATGCTTCCTAATGCTTAAATGTATTTATCCACCAATTTACAAGTGCTTTATCTCATTAATTAACTGATTATTGATTTGTCAAGACACACTAATGGAAAGAATCCCATTTAGGACCATCTGTTTTGTTTTGCATATACAGCCACTCAATAAAAAAAAATTAAATAAAAATAAAAATCACCTAGTAACCCAAGTCCTGGCTGAAATGCTAGGTCAGATACACATTATTTAGAATCATAAAAGTATCCTTATATTTAACACTATGGTCTGTTAACAAAACTACGCCACTGCACATGGCTCACTGCTCTCTAGATTTGAAATTAATAATGCATTGGGACCTAACACTGGAGTCAATTTACTATTTCTATGGCGCTCTGCAAAGTGAGCATTTTTGGAGAGCTCTGACATGCTGAAATGGGCTTTGGTGACATTTAGATATTGACTCTGGCTTATTGCACAGGCGTGTTGGTTTGTTTTAGACAACGGCATATGCTCAGCACTCTACCGCTTCTGAAGAGGAACAAACAGGTGCATGATTTCAACGATAATAAGGCATTAAAATATCTCCTTGTTTCCTAGGTAACAGAGACCAGAACGGGGCCTCTTGGATGCAGTAACTACGACAGCCTGGATTCCGTCAGCTCCGTCTTAGTGCACAGCCCAGAAAATAAAATCCACCTGAAAGGTATGACGGCTGACGTGGTCTTCAGAAGAACAACAATGCACCTATGTTTGGTAGTATTTGTATCAACTGCCATGGTGATGATGTACAGTGAGAAGGTATTTTGTTGTTGTTTTTAGGACGGGTAGATATAGATTTGACTGAGGCTGTTTCAAGTCCCCTAAATGTTCTTGAACTAGCAGAACGGTGAAGTAAATTACTTGCAGGCACACACAGTATCAGTAAATTCATGATTAATGCTCATGGATAATAATTCAGAATGAACAGAATAAATAAAATGGAAATGTTAAAATGTAAAATATATAAATACATGTGACAAAAGAAAACAAACTGTAACATGAACCTGTTAATATTAATAATAATAATAATAATAATAATAATAATAATAAAAATAAAAAACAAAGAATAGTAAAAAGATGATCTGCTTTTCCTAATTTATAACAGGGAGGAAAATTGTCACTAACTATCTGAAGTTTACAGAGATTTTTTCATCACTTAGGAGAAATAAAATATACATATACATATCCACAAGCAAAAAAAAAAAAAGTGATTTTTGTGACATAACTAGTACTAATTTGTTTTAGACTGATAGAGACGCTCATATTAAAGTCTATGGAATAAACACAAACTGTTTAAAGAAACAACTATGCCACATTACTATTTTTTTTTTTTTACACTGGTCCATTATTATGGCATAAGCTATTTCAGATAACCTTAACGATATCTGAGAACATAAAAATGATACATAAAAACAAAGCAAAATTTACAATAAGATCCCATTAATTGACATTTTTGTTAATACATTAACTAACACTAACAATGAGCATGACATAGGTTACAGTATTTATTATTATTATCTTTGTTAACATAAGTTAATAAAAATACAGTTGTTCATTGTTAGTCCATGTTAGCTTAGGTCCAAATAATATTAAAAGATACAACTTTTGATTTTAATAATGTATTAGTAATTGTTGAAATTAAGATTAATAAATGGTTTTGTAATTATTTTTCATTGTTATTTCATGTTAACTAATGTAGTTGGCTAATGTTTACAAATGGAACTTCATTGTAAAGTGTTACCTTAAACCCTAATTGGTATATTTATATATCAATCAAATTTCCTGTGAGCAGTTCTTGCAGAATAAGTTGCAATATGGACCAAGCCAAACGTCTGGCTGCAACAGACCTTTTAGGAGAAACACATCACTTGCTAATACTCATACTGTCTTCACATGTTCAACAAGCAAGTAAAGAATTATCAGAAGACAGGCATTTAGACTACATTAATGCACCTCACACTCTCATGACAGCAGTGTCACCACAAGTCATAGGTGGTCGGAGCAACAAAAAGAAGAGAGAAAGAAAAAGGACTGAAAGGAGCAAAAAGGAAGGTTTTTAAGCCTGTAGCCGTTGCTAATTATACACGTGGCCAGCGCCAATTTCCACTGCCTTCTTGACATTGACATTTAAATTGTCAACCCACTTAATACTGCCATCTCCTGAAGCAAGTTTCCTGCTGCCCAGATTCGTGTAACTACTTTAATGAGCTAGCCATAGGGTTTGGCACCAAAGCTTATCTTTTGCTGAGTACTTGGGGAAGAAAATGTAGGGGGAAACAGGAGAGAGAGGAGTTTGGCCTATATTTGTGCATGTTTGTATCGCTTTCTGCATTCTTTCATTCACTTCTGGGGGCTTCCCTGGATATTTTCAATCAAAGTGCCATGTCCTTTTAGAGAGCAGAATGCAGACCCTTTAAAATTAGGACATCAAGCCGTCAATACCAGAGAGGACTGAAATAATCCACAGGAAAGATTCACGTTCCTCTCGTTCGCTTTAAAAAGAGAGAGACTGTGGAGGAGGGGGCACAAGAGCAGCTATTTAGCTGTCTCCGGTATGAAAGCCATCCAAGTCAGTCTCTTTTGTGAGGCTCCCCACACTGTTGGCTCTCTACCCAGCAGAAGCCAAAGCTTAAGACGAAGACTGCATCTAATTACGTCTCTTGTTTTTCACAATCCGACGAATAAATACTGAGGAACACATCATAAATATTCACACTGGGAAAGGAATTCAAAAAGGCTGAATATGAAGGCAAAAGGCATTGATTCTTTCTTGAAGGATGTCAGACCTGGTAAAGCTGTGAAGAGCATTTTCTCAGATAATATAATTAGCAGGTGTTCAGCACCCACAGCTGGGCTGTGAAATCTAAATCTTTCACTTACGTGGTGGAACGGCTGGTGGATTCATGTATTCAGCACTGAATGCTTTCATGAGTAATTCATAGGTGAGTATTGATGAGGAGGCCTTAGGAGATCACATCAAAAAAAAAAAATGATCAGAGGGGTTCTGCTCTCTAAAATGTCTGGGTGGGTTTTTTTACATGCTATTATCAAGGTTAGTAGGGAACTTTATTAGAAATTGCATCCCTTATTATTCAAAACAGTTTTTTTTTTTTTTTTTTTTTAGTAAGAAATTAATATCTTAGGCAAGGATGCATTAAATTGGTCAAAAGTGCAAGTAAAGACATTAGCATCGTTATAAAACAAATTATTTAAAAAAAAAAAAAAAAGCGATTGAACCTTCTATTCATGAAGCAATTCTGAAAAACGTGCCATGTTTCAACAAAACTATTAAGGAGCACAACAGGTTTCATAATTGATGATAGTAATAAGAAATGTTTCTTAAGCACCAAATCAGCATATTAAAATGATATTAACATCATGTGACACTGAAGACTGGAATAATGGCAGTTGAAAATTTAGCTTTGCCATCACAGAAATAAATTATATTTTTATATTAAAATGGAAAACAGCTATTTTAAAGTGCAATAATATTTAAGAATATTACTGTTTTTTTACAGTACTTTTATCAAATAAATTAGTCTTTTTTTCCAAAACACTTGAAAATCTTACAATTCCTTTGCACAGTACATTACACCTAAACCGAACACCTGAGAAGAGATGATGCCAACCCTGAAACAACACATAGAACTACCAAATTTTTCTATAAGTTTGATTGCAACATATAATCATTGCTGTTAATAGTGTTCATCGCCTGTTTGCTTACATCATTAAGTGATTTTTACTGTACATTTCTGCCATATGTACATCAGCTTGACATAGTCAACACTGATAAGCTACTACTAAATATATTGTATAAACTTAATTTCCTGTAAAGCTGCTTTGCAACAATTTGTATCGTGAAAAGTGCTTATACAAATAAACTTGAATTGAATTATAGATATGATAGAAATTCAAAATAAATATTCATAAAAAAAATGAATCTTTTTCATGAATCATGAATCACACCTGCCATTGGCAAGTGTGGCAAAAAAACCTAAATTTTTGACCGTTTACAACTGTTCCATCTTGTTACCGCTTTGTCCCAATTGCTAAAATAATCAATCATTTGTTTCCCGGGCAAATGTCAATTCTTCCTTTGCCTGCTATCAAAATATCTAATCAGGCAGGAGAATTCCGCAATAGCCGCATTGATTCCCTGTCTGCAGCATGCCTGCAGTTCATGACAGAGGTTTACGGCCGAATGACCTTGCCACGGAGATTGTTGGTCTTTATTCATCCCATTACCCCATTACTGCGCTGACATAGCAGACCTCACCGTCCCAAATAGGGCTCCCATCACTGATGCTGTTAGAGCAGTCAGGCTGCCTGCCTCTCTGACCCACTTTAAATGCTGTCTGTTTCCCAACTCAGCCTGTCCTGTATTGCCAAGCCAAATCAGGGCTGTAAAACAATAGTAATGTGTCTTTACTGCAGCAGTGTTTTGACAGTCTGGGGAAACAGAGGTTTTGAAAGTTTTTTTAGACAGATAAAAATAAAGAAAAAGCCCTGAATGTGATAATACACACACATACAGTGTCATGTTCACAAACAGTCTACATCTGGTTCACTACCTCTTGATTAAAATGCACTTGAAATTACACTGCAGCTTGAACTTTGAAATATTGAACGTTTAGTGAGTCTGTTATGAAATCGATTAAATTAAAGATTAAAGATGCACCTCCATGTACTTACGACCCTCATGCCTGAAGTAGATCTGTCGACTAATGGTATATCTGTATGTATGTATGTGTATGTGTATGTATATATTAGGGGTGCGCCGATCCAATATTCAGTATTGCTCCGATATTGGCATTTTCTGCCAGATCGGGGTATCAGTCAGACAAGACCGATCCAAATCCGATATTGTGCGTATACTGTTTATTGTTAAGCCCCACAAACACCACAAACACATTATAAAACACCATAAAGTTTTTGTGCACTATATTTCACATGTTCTGAAGCCGTTACATAGTTTAATGTGAGGTACAGATGAATATATAAGTCAAGTTCACGTAAAATGCTTTCTCTGCTGCTGCTGCAGCTGTCTGTCATCCACCATTCAGCGTTCAAACTGTGTGTCGTGTTCGGTTACGAGTCAAGACGATGAAACTCTCTGCAAGATTACTAAATGTTCCTAATATTATACTTGATCTGTAAATAAAGATAAATGGTTTTGCATAAAATGACTTTATCTTGCAGGACTTTATCCTCGTGCTGTTTTCAAAATCGTGTTGGTGTCTGTTAGATCACAACACTGGACTAAAGAGCATAGCACACGTACGTCTGCAAGATGTCTGTTAAAGATCTCTTGATCTGGAAAGTATATGCTGTCTACAAACATCTGACAGACGTCTTTCAGATGTCAGTTTTACATACATTCCAAATCATAAACATCTTAAAGACATCTAATAGATGTCTATTTGACATCTAAAAGGAAAGGCCCAAAATACGTCTTGCAGATGTAAATGCAGACATCAAATAGATGTCTCCGAGATGTATGTGTGCTATCAAGAGCACAGTAACTGAAATATAAAAGAGTTAAAAGAAAAGGCTCAATAAACTATCGCACTTGCGGAGCGCTGTGACTCCGTGCTGTTTCAAGCGCATCATTCTGTGCATGGGATGCGCATAAGCGCTTTGTGCCGCTCTCTATTTGAAGCTTTTCGTATCATAATACTTTTGCACAATGAAAGAATATTAATAGCCTTTCTTGTTCATCTTATTTATCATATGTTTCTGCCTCGCTACTGTGCTATACATTTAAAAGAAATGTCTTTTAATTTTACAGTATACATCTATATATAAATACATTATTTGTTTTTCATGAATGTATTTTACAACAATACAATGTAAATCATTTTGCATTATCATTTTAGATTTAGTCCTACACTTATTCACTTTTATTTGTTCCCCACAATGTTTTTTTCCCACTAATTTTAGATTTTATAAAATTGTGCACTCATGATTTTTCTAGAGTAACTTTTGCTACTGAGTTATCCACTAACCTAGTTTATAATAGTATTTTTGTCATAGATTATAATTATATATGCATTCATTTGTTGTTTTTCTTTACAATAAAGTTGTCTATATTTAGTAGATTGTGTGTAACACACACACAAAAAAAAGTCATGATCAGGTCAACACACATTGAGGTATAAAAATTCAACACTGATTAAAAAAAAACTGCCCAGTTATCGGATCGATATCGGTATCGGCAGATACTTAGAATTTTTGGTATCGGATCGGGATCGGTTCTGAAAAAAAAAAAAAAATATATATATATATATATATATATATATATATATATATATATATACATATATCAGCAATGACTTTAATGAAAAAGTAATATAAACATACAGAAATATTATAGTTTTAGTTGTTTGTTGATTGCTTTGCCATCATAGGAATAAATTACATTTCAAACTATATTAAAATACAAAACAGTTATTTAAAAAAAAATCTAACCAATTCTGAACTTTTGAGCAGTAGTGTATATATCATAAATTTAAAAATAAATAAATAAAAAGCCAAAAACAAAATACAAATTCACAAAGAGAGAGAGGAGGCTTGATGATAGTGTGAGGCAAAGTGAAAAACATCAAATGGAAGTGGAAATTACCAATTTACCATGCAAAAATTTCACTTTCCCTTGTCATTTCAGAGGACCACCTCATGCCACTGCATTACTGTATTGTTCTAAATGGAGACTTAAAATAGAAAACATATTACTTTGAGAGTTAAGTGGGTAGAGAGACAGACAGAGTGCTGAGAGAAGAGAGGATAGCCAGAGGGCTGATGATGGGTGGGTTCATAATGGTGTCAAATGACTCAAAAATTGATTTTTTTTTTCAAGCGTGCATACGGGAATCTCCGACCTATTGGTGATTTGAGATGTTGGCCAAACATATGAAACTTTAGCACATCCAAACACCATTCTGAACTTGTTTACCAACCTAGCAGCAGAAAAACAGTGCTATGTAGCTTACAAAATCTTTTATCTGGTCTTGGAATCAAATTTCAGTTTAACATGGCAGTAAACAGATTTTTTCTCTCTCTTCCCACACGCACAGGTCTACAGGATGTGCTTCCAGAGTTTCTGCGGAATCGTTTTGTGGAGGCGGCCCTCAGTTATGTGGCATGTAATTCAGAGGGCGAGCTACTGTGCCGCAACAATGACTGCTGGTGCCGCTGCTCCGCAAAGTTCCCTGATTGTAACTGCCCCTTCGCAGACATCAAAGCCATGGAGGAGAGTCTGCGTAAGAGTAAAGAGAACTGGATCAACCTCAACAATGACTTCATGGACTCAGGTAGGTTAATCCAATGGTCACGAAAGTGTTAAAATCTTCTGTATAATCTCTGGGGTTATGACACCTTTCCACACACTGGATTAAATGGGAGAGTGGAACTTCTCAAGTTTAAAATGACAGGTAAATCTCACTGGTGGTGACAAATGATTGATACTGTCATATTCCCTCAGCAGCTCTTTCTTGCAGGGTTTCTGAGTTCACTTCAGTGTAAGCAGATGCACTTTGCGCATAAATATACTATGAACTGAAACTGAACGCAACTGAAAAAGCACAGACATAACTTTGATGCACTACCACTGTGCCACAGCTCCAGCAAAGTGTCTTTTAATTACACTTACATTGATAATGCACAGGGTAATGCAGTAGAAATGGGCAGTGGTGTAATGGTTAAGGATCTGTTCTGCAAACACAAGGGCTAGAGGTACAATCCCAGGTGTCCGAGGAAATGGGAGCATTAATGAGAAAACAATCGCACTCTGTTACCATTGTGTCCATAGGCAAAGCACTTAACCCTAAAGTACACCTATAGGGGATTGTCTCTGCAATTAGTGTACTGTATGCTGCTTTGGACATAAATCATCTGCTAAATGTTAAGTTCAAGAAAAATAACAACAACTCATACAGAGTAAATATATTAAAAAGTTAGTGTTATTAATTAATGGTATTCATTTCTGAGAGTATCAATCAGAAAAGCAGTCAGTGGGTTCCATTAAAGCAAATAAGTATTTTGAAACTAAAAGTCATTTTTAGCCATGCATTCCCCATTTATTCAATTACTAATTAACAGTAAGCAAGGCCACGTTAAATGACTAAATTCATCAAAAGTGACAGTAAAGACATTTCTAATTTAAAAAAAAAAAATTTGATTAAAAAAAAAAAAACCTTTTGAAAAAAATCCACATAACATAAAAATAAGAAATGTTTCTTGAGCACCAAATCAGCATATTAGAATGATTTGTGAAGGATCACTTTAGTCTGCATAAGAGACATCTTTCAAAAACATTTTTGTATATAATTTTAACTTTAAAAATGGGTTCTCAAGGTTTGTGTGATTGGTCAATTTGTTTCTGAAAACTTTGAAAAGACCTGCAAGGGCCTACAAGTCAATAACAAATGTAGGCTGCTTTGATAAATGGGCCCCACATTTGGGGTTTAATTCTGAGTTCTTTAAAGTTCACTGACTGTGATACATTTGCACCTTGGAGTAGAAATCTAAACTGACGAGAGGGAGGGTTTGTCTGTTTTATTGCTCTGGTTGCGAGAAAACCAGACTGATAAAATCTTCGGTTTGAAAAATGGTGGTGTGGTGTGTGTGAAAGAGAAAGGGAAAGCAAACCCAAGGTAAAGAGAGCCGAAGAAAAAGAAGCATGGAAAGATGGCACCTCAGGTTTTTCTCCTAGCTGAGCGTTTCCACATTCAAAGAATGATTCAATCAGCGAGATAAACCCTAGCTGGCTCTAAAAGCTTCTCCTGCTCAGTGATGGAGCATTAATGAAAGCAGCTCAAATCCCTTTAACTGTGGCGCTGCACTCATAAGAACGCATATCTCCTTTCAGCAGGTGAAGTGCTGGGCTTGGGAAAAGAGCTCTCTGACCATAGCATATAGCTACAGCGTAAGGGTTTTATTTATTCAGCCTCACAGAAACCTGCTCCTTTTGTCAGGAGGCCAGACGGCAGAGAGAGAACATTCGTTCAGATTTAGAATGGAAAACTGATTTGTCATGCAGGATTCTGATAAACAATATTAAAAATATCTGGGGGAAAAAAAAACTGCACCAAAACAAAAAACATTAAATTGGGGGGAATTGGGGGGAAATATCATTATGAAATAAAATGTTTTTCTCTAATTGGACATAATTAACGATATACTCTTTTATTCAGTACTTTTTGAAACTGCCTGATGAGGTTAGAGAACACCTGACAAGAGATCAGAGACCATCTCTTCATCCAGAATCACTCCAGACCCTGCAGATTCCCAGCTTCATGACGGTGCTTCTTCTCTTCAGTTCACCCCACTCATTTTCTATAGGGTTCAGAGGACTGCAATGGCCATAGCAGAAGCTTGGTTTTGTGCCCAGTGACCCAGTTTTGCATTGTTTTTAAGGTTTGTTTTTGGAATATTGTTCAGTTGGAAGATCCAAACATGGCCCATTATAAGATTTCTAACATAGTCAGTCACTTTTTGATTTTTTATCTGTTGGTATTTGATAGAATCAAAGATGCCATGTATCTAAACAAGATGTCCAGGACCTTCAGCAGAAATATAGGTCCACAACATCAAAAATACAGCAGTATATTTCATTGTAAACATTTTTACACATGTTTAAGTTACATCTGACCTTAGAAGCCAGTCCCATTTGAAGTTCCAGTCGTGTCTGACAACTGAATATGCTGGGGATTGTTTTTGCATGAGAGCATTTTCTTTTCTTGATTTTTTTTTTCTTGAAACCCTCCCAAACAACATGCGGTGTAGATGTGGTGTAGGTTTGATATATTTTTAAGGTTTTCTGACCCTGAGACTCAACTGTTCTCCAACTGTGGTCCTTGGAGAGAATTTAGCCACTCAAACTCTCCTTCTCACCGTGCAACTTTGTTTGAAAGCACCACACATTGACCTTTCCTCAACCAATATCTCCTATTGGATGGCTTTCTAAGGCACAAAATGCTTGTAGCACCATACCCTGTTTGGTGCAGAATGATCCCCATGCACAGCCCAAGGTCTGTTTCTGCATATATTGCAAACTCATCTGTTATAATTAAAAAGGTATAAAACTTCCTCTTCAAGATCTGACCAGTGTTTTGTGATAAGTATGATTCAGTGACACTAATATATCAATTTGTGTTTAGAGTGCAACCGCTCATTTATGATGCACATACGCAACTGTTCTCCAGCTGTGGTCCTTGGAGAGTCTTTAGCCCCTCAAACTCTCCTTCTCACCGTGCATTAGGACGATATAAACACACATCCTCTTCCAGGCAGTTTCGTAACATTTTATGTTGATTGGAAATTCTTAATTATTGCCCTGATGGTGGAAATGGGAATTTTCACTACTCTAGCTCTTTTCTTAAAGTCACTTTCTAATTTGTGAAGCTCAATTATCTTTTGCTGCACATCAGAAATATATTCTTTGGTTTTTCTCATTGTGATGGATGATTGAAGGGATCATATGATGCGATTTCAAGTTTTCCTTTTTCTTTGGAGTGTTACAAGCTGATTGTGCATAGATAAGATCTGAATCACCGACTATAACTATGTTTTGTTATTAGTTTAAGTATTTGCTATTGACTGTTCAAATGCGGAGTTTTGTCCGTTGCGCGCGTGTGTGTGTGTGTGTGTGTGAGAGAGAGAGAGAGAGAGAGAGAGAGAGAGAGGGTTACATCACAGTGGAGTCAGCTTTCTTAACCGCGGCTTCTGTACTGCAAATACATATGAGCATCATCACTGTGCCTGTCACGTGACTCTGTTCTCCTTTTGGGCTTGAACTGATGGTAAAACTAAGGACATTATTAACTGTCTTTACATTTATTTTGAAAGATGAAGCTTGCGATTATGGAAAGGGGCGTTACATTTCCGACGAGTGCTTGCGGTGTTCGGCCAATCGCAATGCACTGTGCCAGTTGGCCAATCAGAGCAGACTGCGCTTGTCACGTTTGAGAGAGGCGGGGCATAGAGGACCTAGAATAATGTACAGTATTTGAAAAATAATGTGATTTTGGAACATATTCTGTTACACCAAATACACAAAATAATGATCTTTAAAAAAGCATCATATGACCCCTTTAAGGGAATTTATATTCCCTCCTATTATTTATTCCTGTGAAACAGGAAGTCATAGCGGGTTAATTTTATGTTCATAATCACCCTGGTGTGCTCAAAATTGTAAATATGAATGGGAATATACTTCACAGATATTTTACACATATTAAATTTTAGGGGTACCAGTAACTGTGTCCAACGTGTATTTGAGAAAAAAACATTTATTTCATAGTGAGATTCCCCCCATTTCCAATTGTTTTAGTTCAATGAAAGGTTAGTATTATAATACTAGTAAATATAAAGTATGTAGACACTTAAATCACACTTAAAATGTGTGAATTTCATTACACTGGATAACAAAATATCAAACCATGTGGTATCTACAAACAAGTAAAGCTAGAACTTTTGGTTTCACTTTATTTTGATGGTCTCTTTAACACATTCTATTGACACTAAGTAATGTTGCAAAAAAATATATAAACAACAACAACAACAAAAAAAATCACAGATGTTTTGGCTAAAAGCTATGGAAGCTTATTTCTACCACAGAACAAAACAATATAAAACAATATATTTTTATCTCTCAATTCAAACCTTTTTCTAAGATTAATGACTTTATATCTTGCAATTGCAAGATATAAATACATATACAATATGCATTCATATTCAACAAGGCAAAATATAATGCAATTAACTTCTTAAACAGGTGAATGACATGGAATAAAGAGCAAACCCCATATTTGAAAAAACAGTACTTGCAAAACCAGTACTTAACAAAAAAAAAAAAAAAACAATAGCAAAACAAAACAATAACCTTCTTTGGTCTTAAAGCCTCCTACACTGTGCATCTCAAAAGGACAGATAAACACAATCACACCCACACACCAATACAAACAGAGATACTTCAGGGATGTGAAATCATCTTCCCTCACAATCTGCGCCTCAGTGCACTTAGTTCAACTTTGTTTGAAAGCACCACACATTGACCTTTCCTCAACCAATATCTCCTATTGGATGGCTTTCTAAGGCACAAAATGCTTGTAGCACCATCCCCTGTTTGGTGCAAAATGATCCCCATGCACAGCCCGAGGTCTATTTGTGCATATATTGCAAACTCAACTGTTATAAATAAAAAGGTATAAAACTTCCTCTTCTAGATCTGACCAGTGTTTTGTGATAAATATGATTCAGTGACACTAATATATCAATTTGTGTTTGGCGTATGCATCAAAACATGCCAAATCAAAGCTGGACGGTACAAATTTGTTCACTCTGGTAAATATGTCATGTCAAGTGTTCCAGTAAGGCTTTTAATCCATATTTAGATGTGTATTTCAATAAATATTGATAGATTATTCTGTTTACGTCACACACTTTAGAGAATTAGTCATAATTCTAGAGCATATTCCATTAATTTATACTGACCAGATGTGCATTTAGAGTGCAACCGCTCATTTATGATGCACGTACACACTGTTGAGGCTGGGAATTGTTTCCAAAAAGAATCCATTCCGGCACATTAGGAATCGGGAATCGATTCCAAAGGATGGAATTGACTCCATCAAAGGGAATCAGCTCCTATTCATTGCCTTTTCAGTTCAATAGAGCTAATCATTGGGTGCTTCTCAAACGGAAGGACACATCCTAGTGAGGATGTGTCTTTCCTAGACCAGTCCTTCTGATGCTTCAAGGTTACAGTCTTTCTCAGCAATGAATGTTAACATGAGATAGTCTAGAAAGTGCACTTGGCTTTGTCATAAATGTTTCCACACCCGTATTCACGGCACAAAAATTCTATTGACATTACAATTTAAAGAATTCTTTATTGACCATGTTTTATACTGACTTTCTATTAATACACTACAGTTAATGACACTCATCTGTTGTCTCCCAGTGGTATGCATTACTCACAGTTTAGCATTATGTGATTCATTTGCAACAAAACAAAACATAATGCCTTCACCCCAAAAATCAATTTTTGTCTTGCATAACAAAATTGAACAAGCACAGTGTCACTTCATTTTCAGCTAATTAATTTTTCGTGATTGCGAATGTTCAAAGGGTTGTGGGTGATTGAGTACCTGATGCGTTCTTCAAAACAGCCTGAAGGACGCAAAATGAAGACTGCCTACTAAGGGTCCTTAAAACTGTGACATCCTTCAATGGAATTTTATGACATGGTAGCCTAGATATGCAGCCTTACAAGGACGCGTCCTTCTGTTTAAAAAGCACCCGTTAATTTGCCTTTCAGTCATCTAATGATGGAAATGGAAAGTTTGATTCATTTCCGCAAACCTGTTCTTTAAGACAGTTCCTTTCAATGAATCGGTTACTTCTACAAATCGTTGTCACCCTAAAACATTCAAATAAAATGGTCACACTTTATTTTAAGGCTCAATTCTTGCTATTAACAAACCATTAACTACGACTTTTGCCTTAATAAACTCCTAATTTGCTACTTATTTTTAGTTAGTAAGGTAGTAAGGTTGTTAAATTTAGGTAGGTATTGGGTAGGATTAGGGATGTAGAATATGGTCATGCAGAATATGTGCTTAATAAGTACTAATAAACAGCCAATATGCATGCTAATAAGCAACCAGTTAATGATGAGAATTGGTCCCTATACTAAAGTGTTACCAGTAGAGCCATATGAGTGAATGTATATTGCTGATTATTACCTTCCTTTCATTATTACCTTCACTTAACTTAATGAGGTTTTATCATTCTGTTTTTCTGCATGTCAAACAGCATCCGACTGACAAATATTGATTAGCCTATGTCTTGAACAAACAAACAGCCATACACACAGCTAGGCTGTGCTTAACCTGTTCATACCAGTGAAGAAGAGTGATAAGCATCATATGATTCCATAATAGGATATCTGCCCTTCAATTACAATATATGGACAGCAGGGCATTTCTATTCATAAACTCAGGAACTCTTATGCTGGTGTAGCCTTTAGCATCAAGCTACAAATAATATATTTGTCTGCATTTCTATGCTTTAATGGTATTTTCAAGTAAGTTCTGAAGAAATGTCATGTGTACTGTACATTTTGCTAACGCTACACACTTAAATATTCCTTTTATGAGGTGCAATTACATTTTTTTTGTACTTTTGTAAAATAATTCACATTTTGTTAACAAAAAGGCATTTGATACAGTGTCAAGAATGGATTGATGACAGCTGTGTAAAGGTACAGAATAAAGGAAAATAATACTGATTGAGGATGTATGTGAGAAGAAGTGTTAAAAGTTTAAAGGATGGAGACAGAATTATGAATGAGCAGTTTGTAGCAAATCAGACAAGAGGCAATACAGTGAATGGGAGCTTGTGAGTGTATTTCACTTGTCCTTTGGGAGTCAAATCCACTCAAACTGACATGATATTAAATAATGCATCAGTTTCACGTCGGCATGAAAGATTCTTCTCTGTTGTGAGGTATATTCAAGTGAAACTTCTCGAATGATGAAAAAAAGTAGGATGGGACTTGATTTAGTTCATTAGAAATTGGTTGGATTGTTGTTGTCTGATTTGGATTGCTTTATTTTATTTGTTTTAAAAAAAATTCTGCCCATTTTTTTTCTTTATGATTTAAATGAATTCTGAGTATTAATATATATTAGTGCTGTCAAATGATTAATTGCGATTAATCACATCCAAAATAAGTTTTTGTTTAAATAAACCACAGGCATATCACCCTGCAGCCCAAGACTGGTTGCCCACTGAAGCTAAGCAGGGTTGAACCTGGTCAGTACCTGGATGGGAGACTGTTGGAAGAGGTGTTAGTGTGGCCAGCAGGGGGTACTCACCCTGTGGTCTGTGTGGGTCCTAATGCCCCAGTATAGTGATGGGGACTCTATACTGTCAACAAGCACCATCCTTTGGCTGAGACATTAAACTGAGGTCTTGACTCTCTGTGATCATTAAAAATCCCATGGCACTTCTCATAAAGAGTAGGGGTATAACCCCGGTGTCCTGGCCAAATTCCCTCCACTGGCCCTTGTCAATCATGGCCTCCTAATAATCCCCATTCATTGAATTGGCTCCATCACTCTCACTCCTCTTCACCTGTGGCTGGTGCACTGGCGCCATTGTACTGTGGCTGCCGTTGCATCATCCAAGTGGATGCTGCACACTGGTGGTGGTTGAGGAGAGACCCCCCATGATTATAAAGCGCTTTGGGTGTACAATAAAGTGCTATATAATTGCATCATTAATAGAATGTCTATGTACTGTGTATATTTATAATGTATATATAAATAAACTGACATACAGTATATATTTTGAAAATATTTACATATACAATATATACATAATAAAAATACACAGTACACAGCAATTGCGATTAATCATTTGGCAGCATATATATATATATATATATATATATATATATATATGAAGAGTTCTGATTCAAAAGCCTCTAAGTGCCATCTGAAATTTTCATCTAAAATTAGCATTTTTATCAGGCTCCTATGTTTAGGTTCAGTCATTTTACTCTAATGGCAATGTATAGGTCATTTTCATTTCAATTAAAGTTAAATAACTGAACATAAATATATAGGAGAGTGAGTAAAAAATGCTTTAGAAGAAAATTTCAGACAGCACTTAGAGGCTTTTGCATCTGAACTCTTCATATATATATATATATATATATATATATATATATATATATATATATATATATATATATATATATATAAGCATTCACATAAGCATTTTAGTTGTAACAAAAAGTTAAACCTTCCATGACTGATCATGTTTACACCTGTAAATCCAGTATTTTAAAGTCAAGAGGTCTGGCAGTATAAAACTCCTGTGTTCCTCATCCTTCAATTCACAGCTTGATTAGCTGAACTCTTCCATTATGTTAATTAGAAACAGGCTCGAAGTTCCGTGGTGTTATTTGATACATGGTACCACCAACAATCAACCTGGCAACATTTTTATCCTCATCAGAGTCTGCCAATGGAAATTTTCTTTGGGGTTTTGTCCATTTATGGGCTCAATTAGTTGCTAAAGCTCCCAGTGCCTGTACTCAGATAAGGCGCTTTTGCAGTTTGAATGTGACCGATAGCAATAAACAACAAATGAAGGTCTTTTTTCAGTGAATTGATTTTTTTCTTCAATAAATGACACCCACTTACCAGGCACTAAGGGTTGTATAAAAGAGGATTACACTCTGCACACTTATTCTGATATATCCTTCAGTCTGACAAAAACTCGACATTTAAACATGCTTCCTACATTTCCTACAAGGCCTTCCTTAAGAGAAAATTAAGATTTGCTTCAAACTGTTTGGTTAATTACTGTATGTATTGCACGTCAAATGTAGCACACTTAATAAACACATCTCTCATTTGGCATTTGATTAACTTAATACAGGTTGTAAATAGCTTCACCATGCTTCTCATTACCTCATAAACTGAGTAAATCAAAGGTAGATTAGCATGGCACATGTGGTGGATGCTGTTTTTAGGATTAAAAAACGGTGTATGCTGAGTTCTCCGGCATGTGCAAGATTTTAGGAGTCCATTCACTTCGGGTTGAATCAGCTAGCAGAACGAATGGATTCGCCCAGCAACAGCGCTGGTTAGTTTAAGAAGGGATTATACAAAACTGTACTACTGTCATAAACATGATACTTCTCCGCACCAAATCCCACAAGTGCTTCACTTTCCCTAAAGAAGCCAATAAACAACTCAGCGTAGGTCGACCTATCACATATTCGCAAACGGCGAAAATGCCAGTTTCTTATTTAATATTTGCATGTTGCTTGGGGGAATAATTGCAGCGGATTTAGAAAATGAATTATGCATAGCATGTCCTTCTCTTATGTTGTGCTGTTGCCATTAACTAAGTATGTTTAACAGTTCAGATTCTAATGGGATATTTAAGAGGTAAAGCCATTTTTTTAAGCAGAATTATTTTTATCATCAAAATTCCATTTCAATTTTTCAAACTTTTACCTAAAAATACTGCATATAAATGAAAAATAAATCAATAAAATCCATTTATTTTGACGTGCAAAATCCATGCAAATATAGCTACTTTTAACCGTTTTGAAAAAAAAAATATATATATATATATATTGTTTATTATTTATGAGATGTAAGTATGCACATCTAATTTTTCTGAGCTGGAAAGCTTTCAGACACTTGTTTTTGCAGACAAAGGTTTTGATTTCTCCTCTTCATTATGGTAATAGTATTAAAACTAATAATAATAATAATCATCATCTTTTATCATTATTATATGATAACTTATGATTGCTTATTTCTGCCACAGGAAAAAAATAAATAAATAAATAAAAAATGTAACTGTGACTTTTTATCTTACAATTCAGACTCTTTTTCAGAGTCCATATTAGAGAATTGTGAGATATAAACTCAGAATTGCAAGATATAAAAGTAGAATTGCAAGATACAAATGCGTACAAAAAAGTTCTGAGAAAAAATGTATTTCAAGACGAAAAGACTAAATTGTGAGATATTGCAATTGCAGGAAAAAAGTCTAAAACAGAGTTGCGAGATGTAAACTCAGAATTAACTCTGAGAAAAAGTCAAAATTCCAAGCTATAGATATATAAACTCAATTCTTTCTAGAAACTATTGTGATATATGCAATTGTGAGAAAGAAAAATCTTGGTAACACTTTATGTCGATAGTCCACTTTAGACATTCTACTAACAGTAAGTAACTTTGCAAGCAGTCATTAGAGTATTAGTAGACTTTCTGCACAACATACAACATACTGAGTATGAGAAACTTTGCAAGTATATGCCAACTTATTCTACTCACCCTAAACCTACCCTACTGAGAGTTAGTAGACATGTAGTTGCAAATGAATGAGAATTAGTTGACATGTAGTTACAAAGTTACTAATAGTTAAAGGGGTGGTTGATTGCGATTTCACTTTTTTAACGTTAGTTAGTGTGTAATGTTACTGTTTGAGGATAAACAATATCTGCAAAGTTACGAAGCTGAAAGTTCAATGCAAACTGAGATATCGCCTTTTAAAATTCTGGCAGTTTAACGCCTACAAAAATGACTGGTAAGGGACTACAACGAGTTACTTCCCGGGTCCGTTACGTCACGAACCTAGATAAACCCCGCCTCCGGTAACACGCAACAAAGGGGGCGAAGCCATGCTGCGCTGCTTTAGAGAAGAGGAAGAGAAAACTATGGGTGCACGTAAAGATCTATTAATGTATAAATCGCGATTCTGTCTTCTAATGATTCTAATGGATTCACAAGTTTCAAAACCAATGTTCTAGCATCGGTTCTTAATACTGTTGCTCGCATAGCCCTGCTCTGCATCTCTCTCTCTCTCTCTCTCTCTCTCATTCAGATTATCAGCTCAGTGAATACACTTATTTTCACATACTGTAGCTATGAGAAGCGTTATACGTGGACGCGTGTACCGTTGCCGTACTGTATTAAAGCTTTAATCAGAATAAAACCGTATATTAAAAGCTAACAGAAGCAGTAGCATTTACAAATAACAGTGTATCTAAAAGTATGAGACAACAACAAACAAAAAAAACGTGCTCTAGAGGCGGTTTAGCCAATCGCAACACACTGGGCCAGCTAACCAATCAGAGCCCATCGTGTATGGCTTCATAGGTTTGACGGGCTTCATAAAAGCAGGAATTGATCAGCGTGTTTTGGGGAGAAGTGACAGAACGGTGTGGAATAAAGGAAAATTTTGTGGGAAAAAAAATGCCTTTTTTTTTTTTTTTTGCAAACGAAGCATTAACACATGTTAGATTGCACCCCATAAACACAATCAAGTCAAGAAAAAAAAACAGTCAACCACTCCTTTAATAGAATGTCTAAAGTGGACTATCAAAATAAAGTGTAACCAAAATCTGAATTGTGAGATTAAAATTCCCTTTTCATTTTGGTGGAAATTGGCTTCCATAACACACTTGTTTTGTGATATTCCTAAAGCTCAGAATTCTTCAATCCCTGTGATTACATTCATACATTCACCATGGATTCTTTGCACTGCTCAGGGCTGCACAACTTAACTAACACATCACCATTTGTTACACACACACACACACACACACACACACACACACAGAGAGAGAGAGAGAGGACACTTTTCTTTGTCCTCCCTTATAGAACAGACACTCAACGAGTGGCTTTAGGGAACAGTCACTCTTGTGCATCTCAGAAAAGCCCACTAACTTTTGCAAAGGGTTTCTAGAAACTTCAGGAAGTTGCTGTCAGGAAGTTGTTGTTGAGCAAGGGAAGAGGATGGACCGTGCAGAGCACAGTCAGGCAGATGGTTTCTAGAGAAAGGCATTGTTTGAAACTCCTGTCAGGAGCTCTACTGACCTTCTGTCTCACTGTGGTTCCCATTGGGCCCAGACTGACAGATAGGTCCTGGCTTAGGGACATCATCTTCGGCAAGGTCCAATGTTGGATGCTGTAGATGTTTCCAAAGGCCTCTGTGGGTGTGCAGTCAGTTCCTAGTCATGTAGGACAGCTCCATAACACACTGACAACATCTCGACACCCATTCACACTTACTTACACAGTGCAAGCACACTCATACACACACTCAGGGTTTGACAGATAATGCCATAGGAGAACCTTTTGAAGTTGCACAAAGAACTATGTTTCCCCAATGTACTGAATAAACTGGTGCTATTGAATAACCAAAAGGGCTTTGTTTTTCCCTCTGTTTTCCTTAACATTTTTTTTTCCTTAAAATAGCCTGATGAGTGCAGGTTTTTTCATATATATTGCCTACTGAAGCAGGTATTATTTTTATTATTATTTTGTATAGCTAGTAGGCTTAAACCGAGCCAAAAGCTAACCAAAGTGTCATTCAGATAACTGTTTTAGAATTTCTCCCACATTTAAATGTATTAAAATGAATGTAAAATATTACATTTACATTTAGTCATTTAGCAGACGCTTTTATCCAAAGTGACTAACAAATGAGGACAATGGAAGCAATCAAAATCAACAAAAGAGCAATGATATGCAAGTGCTATAACAAATTTCAGTTTGCTTAATGCAAACTGATATTTAATCTAATATTTCTTTAAAATATTAAAGAAAGAAATAAGGGCTTCACTTTTCCCCATTTCCTTAAGACTTCATTTTCCTGAAAATAGCTTGATGAGTTCAGTTTTCTTTCATACACATTTATTTATTTAGCTAGTTAGTTGTAATATTATGTTGTATTGTTATGTATTAATTTATATAGATATGGGCTTAAACCTACTAGCCAAAAGCTAAAGTCAAGCCAAAGTGTCATTCAGCTAATTGTTTCATAATTTCTCCCACATGTAAATGTATCTTCAAATTTCAGTAAAATGAAAATTAAAGGTCAAATATATATAACTCTGTGCCAGTGTTGTTTTAGTACAATTTAAATACTATTCGTTTTTTAATAATATTTTTAATCAGTTTTTATATTTTCTGTTTTATTTTAGTAATTTTTTGTCATTTTTAATAACCCTACTCTGTACATGATGTACAAAGTTATATATCTGTATTTTTATTTTTATTTACATTTTAACATACATTTAAAAGTTGTGTTGAAACGGATGTAGTGTCAGATCTTTTCTTCTGTATTGTGGCATACATCTAAGAAGATTGAGTTTTCATTTTCATTTTGAGGTCAGAAAGATAAACATGCACAGATGAATAATTCAAAATAAGATCAATAATATGCATTTAGAAAGCAGATTTTTTTATTTCATACTGATTTTTTTAATGATTTTATAATGTTAGCATCAGAATAACATGAAAATACAGCTAAAATATTATACTTCGTTTTGCCATTTATAAACAGTATTAATATTAATAATATTAAAGAATGTATAGCAATAAGAGAAACAATCCATTTCAACATAGAAATACCACAATAGTCTTGATTTCAGACCCTTGTGTCTTTATGAAAAAATAATCCATTATAATAATGAAACAAATGAGTTAGTAGCACTTTACACTTTAAATATTATAATAAACAAACCTACTCACATTTACATACAGGTACAGACTACTATGAAGAAGCTTTATCACATAGCGACACTCCCACTGACTGCTGAGAAACCTTGTTCTGCACAACTGCATATATTTTCTGCCTTGATAAGCAGCTGTCATTAAATCTGGCAGGTGGCCCAGGCAAAATGAGGATAGATTTGTGCGGTGCGGCGTGTGCAAAATGAGTTTTCGGCTCGGAGAAAAAATACTGTCATTGTCATCAGCGACGGTATTAGAAGTGTCACTTTCTGACTGCCTGCCACTTAGGCCTGTAGGTAGTCCGAGCACTTCCCGGCTCTCCTTCTCCTGACAAATGTGAGAGACAATGGCAGTTCATCTTGTATGTGGCCTGATCTATGTGCTCGTGTAAAGGGAAAAGGATCAAATCCACAGGGGGTAATTTGAGTAGGGTGAGATGGGCTTCAATTCAGGTCACATATCTTGCTGAGATCACCCACTGAGCACCTCTAAATAATGTCATTTGGAGGGACCACACACACACACATACACACACATACACACACACACACACACACACACACATAGAGCTATAAAAAGACCACTATTCTGCGGCACTATTCACCACACAATTTAGACAACAGTCCATGGAACTGATACAGATATTCTGAACAGGAGCACTGCTGTCGTAGATTAAGTTATCCTTAAATAAATAGAGGACATAAATGAATCTTATCTTCGAAGAAATCAAATATTCTGCTCAAATATTGTCTCTTCTAGGATCCATAATTGCTATGTCCTCCAATTTCAATACAATGATTTTTTTTTTTTTTTTGATAAAGTAGCAGATCATATTTTTTGTCCATAAAGCTGTACTAATTTCATTGTAACGTAATTGTCTAAATTAAAATTATCTGAAAAAATAGCAGCCACCCACACATTAAAAAAAAAAAAAGGTTTGCTGCAAGATTTCAGTATGTACCAAAGATATTACACTTGCTACAGTATCATACATACCAAGTATACTCAATGCAAACTTTAAGTTTTATATTGGGTAAAATGGGGAAACTGTTTCTATATCAATAGCCTAGCAAATTGCAACAATGAAAAATTTCCTAAAAGAATGCATTGAAAGCCAGATATTCTATACTGACGTATAAGTAAAGTGTACAGTCAGGAATGGAAAACATTCAAGGTCTAAAGTTTTTTTTTTTCAACTTGCCATGTGCCATGTGCAAGACTCTACAAAAGAAGTGAGACACAAGCACAAAAGTTCACAGGTAGCATAAGGGGCCATTCACACAAAACACGTTTTTGCAACAGAAAATGTTACTTGACAACTGGAACAACTGTGCAAAGTCAGAGGGACTTTAGAATTGGCTACTGAGCTTGTTCTCAAATTTGTAGAGTATTTTCTTTTTCTCTCTCTTTCTTTCTCCTCTTCTTCTTCCTCATCATCATTTTGTTTGGCCTCCGGTCCCCAGTAGGCTGTGACATCCAGGTCTGTATCTGGTGTGGTGGAGTTATAATACGGGAGGGTGGATGTAGGGTGGGGCTTGTGTCTTCCCGCCGTCTCCCTGAGATATCGCTTCCACTGCCACTTGCCCTGGCTGGTTCTGACTTGCATGCCTCACCTTTTTTTAATGCACCACATATCAGCTGAAGTACATGCACACCTGTTATGAACCTGTGCATGTATATGTATATATATAAGGAGGCGAAAGGAAAATGAGGAAATAAATAAATAAATAAAAAATAATAGTAATAATAAATAAATAAATACACACATATACAGGGTAAGTGTGCCGTGTGGGTGGGCTGGGTCTATGGCCTATGGTTTTAATAAATCACAAAGTAGCTGAGACATATACATGACAAAAAAAAAAAAAAAAACCTTAAAGGGCAAGTGGGCCATGTGGGTGGGCCGGGTCCCTGACCTGGGCTGCACTACAAGTCTCATTTTTTTTAACGCATAATAAACTAGCTGAGACATATACACATCTACACATTAAAAACATAATTAATTAGATAATAAATAAATAGATATATAAGTGTAGCATGTAGGTAGTGGCTGGGGATGGCTGATGTTTGGGGAGATGGTGGGGGGCTTCCTAGCAGCATCCTTCCCTGGCACCACCGTTGGGGCGTGACATGGGCTGGGGAGATAAGTTCTGATATGTCGTAGCCACGGTGGGATCGGAGCCCCCCCCCCCCCCCCCAACAAATATTAAACATTTATCAATTTATACTTCAATACTAATATTATTATTTTTACTTGCCCTCTTCATTGTCTTCCACCCTTTCCCCGTTTTGATGACATTACTAATATTAATATTATTATTATTATTATTATTATTATTATTATCAACATTATCATTATGATTAATATTATTATGGTTATTGTTGCTAATAACATTTGTTGTCTCTATTATTATTAAATAGAGGGGTTAATCAGAAGGGACTTGTAATGTTGGCCATCAGTATGTATGTTAGTTTGTCCTCTAGTGTTTCTACATTTTGGCACATGTAAATATTGTCACCTTCTAAACTTAGTGTGTTTTTTTTTTTTTTATGTGTTTGGCCCATGGGGTTATGTTTTTGGTACATGTAAACATTGTCACATTATTTACTTGCATAATAAAAAAAAATAATAATAAAAATGTGTAGAGTATTAATACAATAAACCAAACACAAAAGATGAAATCAATCTGTGTAGTCGGTTATTGAGCAGTAAAAATAGACCATGCACTAGATCAGTGGTTCCTCAAACCTCTCCGTGAAGTACCCCCAGCACTGCACATTTTGTATGTCTCCCTATAAGACACACCCACTTCAGGTCTTGCAGTCTCCAGTAATGAGCTGATGAGTTGAATCAGGTGTGATAGATGAGGTAGACATACAAAATGTGCAGGACTGGGGGTACTCCAGGACAGGTTTGAGAACCACTGCACTAGATCATAGTGTCCAACCACTGGTAAATGTGAAAATTAAGATAACGTGACAAAATATCAAATATTGCATGTGTGATACCTTCCCATATTCAAATCTCAGTGCCATTTACATTTCAAAAGCATGTGCAGCTGTTTTGAAAGCATTTCAACCCTGCAAAGCGAACAACAGTAGCTGTGTTGTTGTAAGAATCAGCCATGTCCAGATTAATTGCTCTAATTACCATAAAGTTGGTTGAGACAGTCATCGGAGAGACCCAATCAATAAATTCATTCATCACTGGAGGATAGGCTTTGATGGATGTTATATAAATTCATCAAAATCAAAAGGCACTCCAGCAGTAGTGGGAAAAGATTGAGTGGTTAATGGTGGGTGAGAAGTATAGGCTTTCCTTGCATGTCAGAGTTACTCAGTCAACGGCTATATCATGTCCACACTTCTTTTGTTCTGTCTTACTTGTTTTGGATGGGAAGCTTTACAATCAAGGTTTGCAAATCTTTACTGTCCTTTTAAGCCATTTCTCTGGCATCAGTCCATGTAGCGTTAATGTATGCACCACTGTCAGAAAATTAACTTTTCCATTACTGTGAAGTATGAAAGGGTTACGTTGAGCTGGTTAGCAATTTCTTTCTTCTGTCAGGCCATACATTACCATATATATATATATATATATATATATATATATATATATATATATATATATATATATATATATATATATATATATATATATATATATATATATATATATATATATTTTATTTTATTTTTATTTTTTTATTTTTTTTTTATTTTTCAGAGAATACTGCATATTTAATTGATGCATGTTCATTCCCCTATTTGTCTTATCTTTGTCATATAATACACCAATTGAAGTTAAACTTCACACTGTTAAATAGTGTAAAAAATGAATACATTATTTTTTTTCTTCCTATACATTATAATATTTTGATGCCTAAATTCACTGCATTTAAAATGATAATTTAGTTATTAGGTTTTTTTTTTTCGTTTTTTTTTTTTTTTTATTACAAAATACAATATTACAAAAGACAAAATTTAAGAAATAGTTTATATATATAATAATCATATATATGATAGATAGATAGATAGATAGATAGATAGATAGATAGACAGATAGACAGATAGATAGATAGATAGATAGATAGATAGATAGATAGATAGATAGATAGATAGATAGATAGATAGATAGATAGATAGATAGATAGATAGATAGATAGATAGATAGATAGATAGATAGATATAGATCATCCATTTATCGAATCGGATATATTTTTAGCCTTTATGAAGACATACTTTTCTAATTCTATGAAATCAGTTATGTATTGTTGATTATATCAGTTATGTATATTCCATGTTAAATGCACTAAAATGTTACTCATAATTTTTAAATCAATATCAGCTTTTCTTTTTTTTTAAATGTGACAATATGCATAATTTGGCCACTAATAGAACACACAGATGATACAAAAAACAGCCTCCACATTTTATATTTCAGCAAGTTTTTGCCCCCAGACCTCGATTTATTTCTTATCAGTGAGAAAGAGCCTCTAATGTTGTTCAATCAGGTTGTGGTTGTTGTGAATCACTATATGCATCCTTCAGCAGAGCTTGTGGTCCTCTAGGCGCTATCTGTGAACCCAATAAAACTGTAATTGTATGGGTCAGATATTGGCCTTTCCAATATCCAACAAATGTGATGGCAACCAAAACCAGCAGATATAGGGTGATCATGAGTCACTCTGAACCCAGTAAATACAATAAATCTGGTCAGGCGGAAAATAAATAGTGGCTGCCTGCTATTTCCAGCATACTTATCTTGTGATCGTAGTCTTTGTGCAAAGCATCCAGTCTATGGACAGGTTTTCATTGACAAGCAAATACTCAAACTCCCACACAAAGGATGTTTTTCTGCCTTTTTGGGGGAGGTTGCAAAATATAAATGTCAACCCTGAAAAATAAAAGTAGGATATGAGAACATCGCAATATGACAGTTTGGTGTCACCTTGGTGCAATGACATGTGGAACAGTGAGATTAGGGCAGAGTTTAACTGCTTACTGCATGTCAGATTGTCTTTAATGCGACTAAACTAAGTTCCACACATGACCTAAAACACACAGAGTGTGGCAAAAGAAGCATAACGGTTAAGTTGTTCCCACTAAACAACACTGTCTGTGCTGCTTTACTGTCTGCGATTCATGTAAGAAAAGAAAAAAGGACAGGCCAACAAACACCATTTAAGTTGCTAAAAGCTACAAATGCATTCTTCAAGAAGAAAGTCTGAAACGTATCCTCACACTCCCCCACTGTGATTGCTAAGATTTATGGTTTACCACAAGCTTTTTACGGGCTTTGAGATATTTCATGTAATTGCTGGTACATCAGAATGGAAGAGAGCACTAGTGGTATTCCCCAGCTCTTTACAACTCTGTTGAATTATATATTTGCTTGGATCAATAAAAAAACACACTAATATTAGCATTCACATGTGTAGCAGTTGCTCTATAGTGGAGCTGGGAAATCAAGGTCATTTGCTTCCTCAGATCTCACAAAAGAAGAAAAGAAAGACAGACTAATTGGAAGTCATATCCGCACTGTGATGATGATCATGATCATGAGTTTAAGCAGACATGCATCATTTTCTCTGGGACTCTGAGCAGTCCATTCACTGCCATCACTGACTGCTATAAATGAGAGAGATGCGATTCAGTGTGACACAGCAATGGCAGGAGTTAAATATAGTGGAGACTGGACTAGTTGTCACGAGGCTGTCATATAAGTGCTGCTTCTCAGTAGCTATAAGTTTTGAAGTCAAAAGTCCATTTACCTAAATGTATGTTTTGTCCAGAAATGGTTTTGTAAGTATCAAAAATCTAGTTCAAATTTTATATTATATAATATATGAACAAGATTTTTATATATAGATTTTTTTTTCTACAAACAAAAGTTACAATATCATATTTTTTTCTGTAGGTAATGTCAATAATATTGTAAATAAATACAGCATTGTGCTATTTATTGGCCTATTATTATTATTATTATTATTATGCAAATATGGTTATATAGATTAAAACAAATATAACGATTATTAATAATTATAATATTTATATAATATTACTGGTGTTAACTACAGAAAAAAAATATCTATCTATCTATCTATCTATCTATCTATCTATCTATCTATCTATCTATCTATCTATCTATCTATCTATCTATCTATCTATCTATCTATCCATCATCTATCTATCTATCTATCTATCTATCTATCTATCTATCTATCTATCTATCTATCTATCTATCTATCTATCTATCTTTATATTCTTTATTATCTTATCTTTATATTTAATTTTGTTAAAAAAAAATCCAATCATTATATTTTTTACTGTTAATATCAGTTCATATTATAAATAAATAAAATAAAATAAAAAATGTAACATTTTCATATTTTGAATAATAATAC
Source organism: Acrossocheilus fasciatus (assembly GCA_036784905.1). NCBI lineage: Eukaryota > Metazoa > Chordata > Actinopteri > Cypriniformes > Cyprinidae > Acrossocheilus > Acrossocheilus fasciatus. The sequence continues at coordinate 22,773,513 of CM071939.1, read as the reverse complement.
ATAATTAATAATATACATTTAAAATTATTATTATTATTATTATTATTATTATTATCAGGTTCATTTTAAAATGTCAAAAAGTATGCTTAGTATGCATTATTGTGTGGCAATCATACCTCCTAACATGATAGATTCTTTTATTTCATGTTGTTCGTCTGGGGGTCATCATGCCACATTTTTTTTTTTTAAATTTCTTTTGTCTTCTTTTTTTCTTTTGATCTTAATTGTTTCTGTAAGTAGAAGAAACAGTTTGACAGCATTCGTTCAGCTGCAATAGCAGTGCAACAAAGCAGAGCAAATAAGTTATGTCTTTGACATCAAATGCTCAACTCAAAGACTTGCAAGCACATCGTAACCTCAGGGGCCCCGAAACAACACACATGCCATAAGATATTTTCCTTTTCTTCTTTTCTGAGATGATTTCTCAGAGATATAAACACCATTTAATGAGTCTGATTGGATTCTGTTGTTTATGTGCTTCGGTGCATTGTTTTGCGTATGTAGAGGAAGCAACATTTAACCACACGCCCGTTCATTTCATAAGCCATCTGGACTTGTTTGCATTATTTCTAGCGTGTCTCTACAATCAAAACTGTGGCTCATGTATGAAAAACTACACAAGCTAATAATATGTAAATACATACTATGCATATTTAGCTCATAAGCACCATGCACACAGTTTTGTTTTTCAATCCTAAATCCTGTGTGGCAGAACTCTGCTTCTCTGCAATTATTTGTCAGAAAAACTGTAGACAAACAGTGAAAGTGAGGATTTTCTTGCATAAAGATGCCAGTTGACTGAGTAGATCCATCAGATTGCTGTTCCTGGAAAGCATCGGGGTCACAAAACTGCTTCTTCTCAAACATGAAGTCACCCTTGCTGTCAGAACCCTAATATGGGCAGAAGATGTAAGCTTCTATACAGTGTAGACCTGAATTCAGCCCTGAGCCTCAAAAAGCACTGCAGGTTATGAAAAAAACCTATAGGCAGCTAAAGGCTTAATCTCAAGGCATCCTTAGAGTAGAGAAAATAACATACGCCAGACATTTGGTGATATCTAATAAAGTTAAATTGTATATTTGTGCAACGTTATCTCTTTTAATATATGGCTGTGACTTTGAATTACTCTCCTCAGGTGATAAGTTATTTGAAAATAGCTGCTCTTCCCACTTTAATTCATCTCTCTGCGTGAGTAAAACTTCAAACAGTTACTTCAAATAAGTTGCAGACCACCTAATGCTTTTGTTTTTTTTTTAATCCTACTGACCTTGCGTGGAAGCCGAGAATAATATTTTATAATGGAATTCAGAGGCGTATTGAGAGCGGAGAGCGAGTTTATAACTCTCTGTGAGTGATGGAATACTGAGTGAGACCTGCTTTACTCACATACAACAGACGAGAGGAGACTTTGTTTGTCTTCTATTTTTAGCTTTTCATTTTTGAGCACCAATAATCGACAATAAGCTCTTATTCAACAAAAAACAGGAATATTGTACAAATAATTAACAAAATTCATTCAAAACATCATTATTTATTCATTGTTTTATTATTATTTATGAATGTATTCAATCATTTTTCAAAAAATGTCAGTAAGGGGGTTCTTAACGTTCAACTAAACTAAATTTTGGCCATCTTTGGGAGAAGATTAAAACCTGAAGATGACCCCTTTATCATCAATGGAACCTTTCCATTTCATAAATGGTTCTTTATAGTGGAAAAAGTTCTTTAGATGATTAAAATGTTTTTCACACTATAAATTCAGTAACAATACACCAACATGTTGAAGAAAAGACCACACTTTTAATTTTGTACTTGGTTACATCATTTTTGGCAGTTCCATCAACTTTATCATTGTGAATCATTTCTAAATCTGTCTTTTTCTGCCAATAGCCAGAAGTAAAAAGCTCAAGATAGCCTATAAATGAATTTCAGCATCACCACCACTAAGCTTCTGAAAACTCTTTCAGTCTTTAAGATCTACAAATTTGAGTTAGAATAGTTTTGCAGGATCACTAGTATATTCTCAATGAGGCTGTAAAAGCAGACTAGTGAGTATGAGTTTTCCTGGTCGGCAACCTATTTGGCCACTTGTTAACAATCGCTTTTTTGTCAAGACACATAAAAGCTTAGAAAATCGTGAGCGAGGTATTACTGGTGTATTTTATGTTGTAGAATGAAATGTTAAAATCTTGAGCTTTTGTTAACCACAGATGTTATTTCAGGCTTTCAACCAAAAACTCATTAAAAAAAATCATTGACTTCAGGACGATGGAACCAGCAGTGCAGAAATTAATTTCTATGTTTTAGGATTCATTCCTGCAGCAGGAATGAATCCTTTCAAATCTATGAAATTACATATACTTTATTATGTTTGTACAATTTTATTTTATTAAGCCTTTATTAAGCCACCTTTCAATTTAATAAATAATAAAAAAAAAATAATAATAAATTCTATTCAATTCAATTCAATTAATTGCTTTAAAATGTGTGAGGCCCAATGATGTACCCTATTTGTATGCTGCTAGTGTTTTTGTTCAAGAAAAGTGTAATAGCATATGCTATACATTAAGCTATCAGTAGGGGTTCGCTAATTTGGGTTCAAATGATGGCTTGTAGTTATTAAATAATCTTATATTTACACTCTTCAAACTTACTATTCAAGTAAAATATTTGTTTGTTAATTTTTCTTACAATAATTTGGGTAGCAGGGTTGAATGGTTGGGATTTACGAATGCAGAAAACACAGTACAGTTTGTGTAAGAACTGAGAAAATGGAATGAGATTATTTACTTGTCTTCCAGCCGTGCTGTAGGAAAGCTCCAGATAATGTTATTTATTATTACCAAATTCATAGAGGATGCCAAGTATAGCCAGATCCCTGCTGAGCCTCAGTAAATTACAGCTAAACAGAATCATGCAAACTACTGTACCAACAAACTTATCCTCCAGCCTAGAGAGAAAAAAATGTCACTTAACTTTACTTTCTAAACTCACACAAGCGTTCATATCATCTCGAGGAAGTCACACATTGTAATTTCTCTCGCTTTAATGATGCAGGCAGTGGCTTGTATGACAGCACAGTCCATTCGGTTTTGATGCATATGCTGCAGCCACCCACCGATGCCTGTTTTAGGTTTTAAGGGTTTCATTCATCCTGCTGGCCCATTTAAGTTCAGACCAGGCCTCAGTGCACCTCAAACTCATAATGACATGGTGGCCTGATATGCTACATGGTAATGGCCTATTAAGAAAAACAAGCAGCACTATAATTTCTGCTAACATAGAAGCATGGGGTGATTAAAATGAACATCATTTTACTTAAACCAAGAAAACCCAGGCTGCAATATGATTATGTATGCTTTTAGAAATCTGTGCCACTTTTGATAGCATGGCACATAAGTCTTTTTAAAACTGACTATTAAAAAAAACAAAAAAAAAACACTTATATGTTTAATGGAAAGGCATACTCTACAACAGAACCCACAGTAAACATGTTTTCTTTCTTCCAGTCTTTTTCTTTTTTCCTCTCTTGTGAGTGTACTTTGCAACCGCGGACATAATTATAAATTTACGATATGTCACGCCACAATGCCCGCTGCCAATATTTTACAACTTACGAGCAAGCATTTCAAGTGTTTTATGCTCCTCTCCAGACTTTGATAGGCAAAAATTACTGTCTTAGTTAGGATTGATCTCCTTTATGAGTTTTTGGAGGCTGAGACCTCAACAACACAGCTTGGCCTTGCTGAAAGCACCCACCGGAGTACCATAAGCAGCGATCGCAGTGCACAGCACCAAGACAAAGAGGCTAAAGGCCCTATATTTATGGCTCAGGGTTCCAGCAACAGCAAAAGAGTGCAAGGAGTATATTTCAGTGACTGCGTTGGAGCTCTGATGACAGCAGGAATGAAGGAAACAGTATTTTATCAGAGACAAGCTTCTGCGACGGTTCATTCTTATGCTAAAAGATACAGAATCTTTCAACAGGTTACCATCTATGCATTAAGATGGCATTCCAGGCCTGGCAGCTCTTGCTTAGCATTTAAAGAAAGCGTTCCTTTTTTTTTTCTTTGTAGCATGAAAACATGTTGAATACACCCACAATGGCAAACCATTATCCATATACAGTGTTATTTTTTCACAGTTTGAGTCATAGCTTCATCTTTTGAGGCAAATTTCATCTTTTAGTCAAGTTTAGTCTGACAAAAATTGCATGTAATTGTAGTAAAGTATAACATTTTGGTTACACAGAAAGTGCGAAATTAAACCAAACACAAATTTACAAGTGAAAAGTATTGTGAAAACCTGAGCATAATAATAATAATAATAATAACAATAAATGTTATTTTAATTTTACTTTTTGCATTTTAGTGTTTTTTTCTCTTCATATGTTTGTTAAACTTTGTTTTAATTTAAATAGTGACAGAATTTTCATTTTTGGGTGATTAATTGACATCCTGCCCCATTTTTATGTTTTTGTTCACTGTTGACAATCTATGTTTGTTAACAAATATTTTTGTCTGCAATTTAGCATTTCAGCCAGGTGGGGTTTGCGTTTAACTGGTTTGAAAGGAGAAATTGTGCAGTAATTTTGTTTATGAGATTAGCATTGTATATTTACAAAACATTTATTTTATGAAGCTATGGGAAAAAAAGTTATTTTTGTTTTTTTTGCGCGCAAAAAGTATTCTCGTAGCTTCATAAAATTAAAGTTGAACTACATACAGTATGTCACATGGACTATTTTAATAATGTCCTTATTGCCTTTCTGGGTCTTGAACTTTGTAGTTCCATTGCTGTCTATATTTTGGATTTCATCCAAATTTTCTCATAATTTGTGTTCCGAAGATGAATAAAGGTCTTATGGGTTTGGAACGACGTGAGGATGAGTAATTATGACAGAATTTTAATTTTAGGGTGATTAATTTTCATCCGGTCACCCCATTTTTATGTTCTTCTTCATTGTTGACAAACTATGTTCGTTAACAAAGATTTGTGTCTGTAATTCAGCATTTCACCTGGGCAGGGTTTGCATTTAACTGGTTTGAAAGCAAAAATTGTGCAGTAATTGTGTTGACGAGTTTAGCATTGTATGTTATTGTACAAAACCCAAACTTTTGTTTGTCAGTAATAAAGAAGGATGATTAAAAGGCTTGGGCCGATGCCTGGAAATGTAACAACACATACGAATGCGGTTGTCACTGAAGATGTGTTAAGTCGGTGAGTCCATGAAAATCTGTCCCTGTCTCATTGCCAGGTTTATTTCACTACCTCAGTTCCTTCCACAGACTTGAAACAGTGTCTTGTTCATGTCACAAATGTCTTCTTGCACAATTACAGGGAATACTCAATTCTGCATTAATGTTCAGGGAAAAAATGTGCCCGGTTGACTGATTAACAGAGCGAATATACTTCATTTCATTCTAACACCGCAAGAAATGTCTAATCAGGACCCTGTCACAAGTCAGCATCTCCAGACGAGCCGTAATTCAGCCGCCCTGCCGCTACCTGTGCTTTGATCAATCTGTGAATTATGCCCTGTCCTCTGGGAGCCACCAAATATTCACCGGCTTTAAAATCATATTCCACTTGGAGATATAAAAGATGTATAGAGGCCAGGCAGCACTGTGTTCTGCAGGGTGTCCGGTAAAGATAACACGACCACTTCCTCCCGTGAAGAGGGAAAAGCGCTCATTTGAATATATTATACAGGTGTCCTGCTTTCTCTGTGAAAAACAATAATAAGCTGAAGGGCAGAAGGTACATCCTTGATCTTTTTTATCTTCTCTGTCCTGATCAACAATTTAATTAAATTTTAAACAGTTTGTATATTTCAAAAGACTGTAAACTAGTAGAAAAAAAACCTCCACACAACTTGTATTTTCCTTTGCATTAAATGGAACTTCGTTTGAAGCTGATAGTTATGTTTCTTGCTATTTAGATGCAAAACAGTTCATTATAGCTATAATGAATTTGTGAGCCCATTTGCATCTGATGAAAAAAATATAAGGCCGTGTTACAATAGGTAATTTCAACAACATGGCCTGCATCTGCTTTCAGCCTGATATCAAAAGTAAAATTTCTTCAGTGCATCTACTTGTGAATAGTCTGCATCGCACTGATGGTTTGTTTATAATTACAAAACTAAATCAGGCCGTACCTGCATGGAAGCTTGGCTCGGTTAGACAGCTGTCTAATGCACAAAAAAGCAGATCACTGCAGCTTTTATGCACAAAATGAACACATTTAACTGAAGTCTAAGAGGCATTTTGAAACAGAATATCTGACAGACAGAAAAGAGAACACAAATAATTGCATGGGGATTTGCGTATTGTAACTGGAGTTTTCTTTTCAAGTAATCATATGGCTGTCTAAGAAAAAACTTTGTTGGGGATCTGCTAGTTCATTTCACCTTTTGCCAAATGGGGCAAGTTGTCACAATGAAACATGCAATTAAACCTCAGCATAAACTAAATTTAAACCATAAAACAATTATACATGCATAAAACAGCATGTAAGCATGAAAAGATGTGCCATGGAAAAGTGTAATTTCATCATCAGTTCATTTGTTTGTTTTTTGATCTGTCATTTGTGCATTATTAATTTGCTTGTTTGTTTGTTATAAGAACTCTAGCATAGTGCGAAAGGATTTTTTTCTAATCTTGACTGGATAGCCAGTCTCAGTGATGATACTCTGTGATAGTTTTGTAGTTGAGAGTCTATAGTTACATCAGCAGACATTATTGATTCCTTTTCCTCCAGCTGTCTTTGTAGTTTTCAAAGTCCATACCATGTGGAGAAGCAGCACAGGATGCAATATAAGAAATAACTGTATGTCAAAGTGTTCTCCTCTTTTACAATGTTTGTTGTTTCGTGGTAAAAGTGAACTCACCATGTACATAGAACTAGTAGAGGGAAATTTCTGTACAAAAACATTTGAGCATTGTGTTGAGTTGAATAGAAAAATCAATATGAACAAAGAAGGCTATTTAGCTATTTGATTAGTAACCTAAATATTTCTTGTATTCATTTAATATTTCAAACATCATAACATTTATTTGATTTTAAAAATCCAAAAAGTACATTTTTAGGCTTAAAGTTGACTTGAATCCCATATTTTCAACATAGTCTCTGACTTTAGGACCGCACTGTATAATGAGCATGAATGCCATTATGTTCTTGAACGTGCATAGACAGCAGTAATTTCCCATCTCTCCTTGTTCATAGAAATTTGAAGTACTAATGTACCAAATGAGAATGTGTTTTGAGGAAAATAACCTCATCATTTCAACTGACATTTTTAGGAAGGGCTAAATAGTCCATAAATTTGAACATAGAGTCATAAATGCCAGAATAAGGCAGAAAAGGGGAGAAAAGTTCAAATTGTAAATGTGCAGTGAATAATGAGATCTCCAGCAGAATGTGGGCAAGAAGGAGATAAAAAGATGGGGAAAAGATAGAGAGAAGGAGAGAGATTCGACTGTAAATGGTGGAAGGCAAAAGAAGGAAGGTAGAGTGAGAAAGAGAGAGAGGGAGTGAGAAAATCTCATAAAAGCACTGCTGCATATGGCTACATTTTATGCCGGTATATGTGGGAAAGGGACAGCAGGTTATGATCGGATACAGAATGAACTGCTATGGTTTTATTGGGTTACATTAGCATACCACAACCCTGATCTCAGCCCCTCTAGGTTTATGTTTGGAATATACATGTACATATTAAATGCTTGCTTTTGTTGTCATGTAATGAAAGCAAATGTGCGGCAGATCTGATTCATGGAGTGATAAAGCATCTGTTCAGATGTAAGAATCATCTGAATACAATCACTGTAAAATGAAATGTTATTAAGCTCATTCAGTCAAGGATCGCAAGGCTTTCTAACTTTTTGAAGCATTATGAGAGCCACATAAATATTTTCTCATATTACAAGAAACCAAATGACCAAACTGAATACCTACAGTCATTTGTTATATATAATGCCAGTCAAATTATTTTTTTTTAAAGGATGAGTAGTTATTAGTCTTTCATTGGCCTGTTTAGACAAGTTTTCCATAAAACAAACAAAACAAGTCAAATGTGGCTTCTTATTGCAGAATGAGGCAGAAATTATATTATTTAATAGTATTCTATACAGTGACAAGGGCTATTTTGATTAGTATTGGATGATAAATATACAGTATCCTTATGAAAAATACCCGAGATGGCTTGAGGAACACAATAAACCATATATTGTTGCATTTGTGTGCTATTTCTCTTCACGTTTCATCAATCATACATTCCCACCTGCATGGTATTCAGCTAAAGCCATAGTTGGATGCCTTTGCCCATATAAGGGATTTCCTGGAAAGTCATTTGCTTTATTACTCCTATGAGTCTCGCTTTTGGACTTTCTGTATGAGGGCACATTGACTCCTCCCTCTTTTTGTGACAGGCATGTATCTTGCATCTGGTAAGATACAATCTCTTTTTTCCCCTAATAAATATTAAAGTTGTGTTTTATTGTTTGAAGTCAGGGCAAAGTATTTCAAATTTTGCCCGTCTCTAAAGTCAGAGTATGACTGCTCAGTCTGTACCTCATCATTTGTCTTCTTAATTTACAGTCTTTCACTGTACTCCAGGTATTATATTATTGTAGTCACTATTGCTCTATTAAGAGTAGGGCTGTCAAGATATCAGATTTTTCACTACCCCATTATCATTGCCAAAGTAATGATATACAGCGATATCTATATTTCTGTCATGACAACTCTTGGAGGGATTGGCATGGTAATGTGCATGACAATGTTAATGGTCTTGGCGGAATACATCTGCTATGCTGCTGCTGCTGCTGCGGCAGAGCAAGTACTGAGACTTGCTACTGCCAATACATCCACAACATGCTGCTGTGAGCATGTAAGAAATACTGCTGCTGCAAATATAACATACATGAAATAACCCCCTATAGCATACATGAATCACCTCGTAGCAGATATACAGGTGGAGCTGGGGAGGTGGAGGGTTTCTGAAGCACGCTGCAAAACTGCTACAACAAACACTGGTCATATATTTCAGTGTTGAGCAGAGAGCTCATTGGCTACCGATACAGGAGAGAACCAATCAGCTGTGCCATGTGATAATGATGTCATTAGGTCAGATTGAGTTAGACCTATCAGACTGCGCCATCTAGAGTTTCATGCCAAAACTCTATATAAATCTTGAAAAAAAATAAATAAATAAATAAAAATTCTTATAAATAATAATTAAATAACACATTTTACGCCCTCGGCATGGAGTATGACTTTCATTTTGAAATCTCACGGTTATCTCATGGTTATATCACAACAGCCCTAATTAACGATTACGATATTTCATTTTTTGCAATACCCTATTCTCTCTCTCTCTCTCTCTCTCTCTCTCTCTCTCTCTCTCTCTCTCTATATATATATATATATATATATATATATATATATATATATATATATTATTATTCTCAGAAAAAGTCATATGCCATATACTTATGTACATTTTTTTTAAAGAATGTGTTCAGTGGAAATGGTTTCATTATATAGGTTCAACATGCACTCATTTATCATTACTAGTTTTATGTAGCCAACATCACATTAGCAAACAACATGATTATGCACTTTCATACCTCCCTGATAATTGTAATACAATCATGTTGTGACACTGGTCACTGTAGGCTTTTCTTCTGCTGTCAGAATCAAACAGAGACACATGCTTAGACAAAATGACAGGGGAAGAAAAGAAGAAAGAGGGAGTCTGAGTTAAAACTGAGCTTAACTGACAGTCTGAGCCAATGCTAATGTTATCTCTGTGATTTAGTCTTGTGTGTGGGAGCCTCTGGGCTCAGCGCTCATGGGATCATTGCACATCGTAATGCCCTGTGACACCAATGGAACTCTTTCTCCAAGGCCTTACAATTGGCGCTCGTCTCCTCAGTGTTGCATTTCTCTCAGTTTCTGAGGGATGCTAATGTCTTTTTAAGTGTCCTGAATGCATTTCTAGATAACTTGTAGTTGATAATTTCCCTAATGTGTCACTGTTTCTAACTTGTACGACATTTTGCAATGGAAGGTGTTGGGAAATTTTGTTAAGAAAACTGTCTGTGCTGAAGACAAATCGGCTTGTCCTTATTTCAAGTAGTGATCCATCAGCAGTGCATAATGATTGCTAAAGTTTTAATAAAACCTCACTTTGTTGCTGCTATATAGTTAGGTGACATGGACTCATGTCATGTGATTAACATTATTGCCTGTTCTGTTTTTTTTCTTATAACACCCACACTGAGTCGCTCAATAACTCACGCATTCGTATTATGAACCATCTCATGTTCTCTCATCTCACTAGATTTGAAGCTCATAACAGCTCAATATAATTCATTCACCTTCTCCAAGGTTTCACAGTAATAATAACCATGATAACTTTTCTCACTCTCCTTCTGTTTTTCAGATGAGTTCAAGGCCTTTCTCAAGAAATTGCCAACAGATCATTTTTTAAACACCTCTGCTGTCTTAAAGTTCTGGACGTCAGATCTGGTCCTGCAGAGACGTTATGGTCTACTGGAGGCGAGCACTAAAGTGGTGCTGGGAAAAGCCATCAAGATTGTGCGCAAACTCTTCGCTCTCAGCAAGCGCTGTCCTACACAGCCAAAGATCAGCCTGCCTAGAGAAAGGTACGAGGCCATATGATTTTTATTTTTATTTCATTGCAAAACATATAGTTCATCCAAAATCTCATGCCACTTAAAATTTGAGTTTCTTCCTTGGTTTTTGTTTTTGACATAAAACAAAAAGTTGCCAGATATCTGAAAAGACAGATGAGAAATGAGGCTGGAGGATATTAAAGAGATTACGCTGCATTTAAACTGTAGATCTTGATGCCCAATTCCAATTTGTTGATTATATCCTCTTTTTTTATTTTTTGACAACTAGTTTACATCTTTTAAAAGTGACCCATATCCAATATCTGCATTTACACAACCTAAGGTAGAAGTACTGACCCAGAAAAGTGTTCACCTGAGTTGACGTCATTTGCCGCCATCCCTTTTTTCCAATTTGTCTGCTTACATGGCAGACACAAATGCATGTATCGGAATCTTTGTGTTTTTTTTTCCTGCTCACAGTCAAGGGTCATATCCAATCTGTGCCACATGGGAGGGAAAAAAATTGGGAATTGGGTCACTTGAACCATGTAATGTAAATGTGGCCTTAGACTTGTGGTACCCTTATAGAGTGAAAGTTTCTGAAGAGTGGCCAGTGTGTGCCCACTATAATCAAGAGCTCCAAGTGAGTGACAGGTTGTAGTTAGCATTCTTCAGCTTGAAGACTTTCACTAGTCAAAAGTCTGTTTCGTGAAATTCTTAAATGTCAGTACACTGAAAATAAAGATGAAAAACGGGGTGATTTTTCTTGTGCATTTATAGTTTCTAGGGTTAATTTCATTGCAAACAGTCAGCTATGTAAGCAAGATGTCCTCAAAAGAAACGAAAGTTATGAACTTCTTCACTATGTCTGGCCAAGTCTGAGACCTTCTGATCAAAAATAATTCCAGAAATGCAGTTATTCATGTTCTATTCAGTTTTTTTTAATGGTAATAAAACTAAAATATTTTAACAGAGTTTATCATCAAAATATAGGATTCACATAAGAGATAACCAGTACTAAATTATTGAACCAAGCTGAACCAAGATGCATCTGTCTGAGTCAACATTAATGTGTGAGAACTGCTTAGTGGTTTATTTAACTGCCTGAATGGCATCTTGCCATCAAAGGCTCTCATGAACAAGAAGTACATGTTACATTAGTGATTTATAAGATTATTAATAAACTCAAGAGTCCAGGACAAAAGGGATGGCTGATGAAATGAAATCCCAGAGGGAGGCAGCCAACAGAAAGGCCATGTGCTGCAAGACATTTTATTTATGTATGCACGGCATTAAGTATGCGTCAACAGTTGTGAAGTGAGTAGGAAGATAATGGAGAGCCCATGGAGTTGGAGCATTTATTTAAGTGACTTGTCTCTCGCTAAATTGGATGAAAGAGAATAAAAAGAATGCACTGTCTCCTCACACGCATCCCCAAAGGCTTTTAAGACCCACTTCCTCTACTGGTTAAGAACAATTTGCATTTGTCAAAGAATGGGCCATCAGCACACAATTAATATTCGTATCAATCAGCAAGAGGAAATGAATGCCTCATTTACCACAAAGAAAATAAGGCTGATGACAAGTCTTCAGTGAACAATTTTAACATGTTAGTGAACAATTTTTCATGTCAGTGAAGCCCAGATTTCTTTCGATTTCAACTTCATTTGATAAAGCCAATCCTGTCATTTTTTCAGTAACTAATCTTGTCCATAATTATCACCTTCTTCCTTGCAGGACTCTGGGTTTTTGGCTCAACAAAGCCCAGTCTCTGTTGTACTGCAGTGAGCATGGTGTGTACGGCACCTTCTCCGAGGAAATGCAGGGCTGCATCTGTGCCGCTGAGCAACGCACTGTCTGCCAGGGCAACGTGCCATGTAAAGTGGGTGAGGGGACCCTCTGCTCGTCCTGCGCCCCAGACAACATCACCCGCTGTGGCACATGCCTCCCAGGCAGCATCCTCCATATGGGATTCTGTCGCCCCAACATTGCCAACTCTTTGGACCACTACGTCAACTTTGACTTTGACATGCCGGATGCAGAAATGCGTTACCTCCTCCAAAGGCTCGACAGCCGCATGGAGGTCCACGCCATCTACATCAGCAACGACGTGCGTTTGGGCAGCTGGTTCAACCCGGCGTGGAGAAAGCGCATGCTGCTCACCCTCAAGAGCAACAAGAACAAGTCCAACCTCATCCACATGCTGATGGGGATCTCTTTCCAGATCTGTTCCACCAAGAACAGCACGCTGGAACCCGTGCCTGCTATCTATGTCAACCCCTTCGGGGGCAGCCACTCTGAGAGCTGGTTTATGCCCGTCAACCAGCAGGATTTCCCAGACTGGGAAAGAACTAAATTGGATGCCTCGCTCCAGTGCTATAACTGGACCCTCGCTCTTGGCAGCAAGTGGAAGTCCTTCTTCGAAACGGTGCACATTTACCTGCGCAGTCGCATAATCACAGACGATCCCACCGTCAATGAGACACTTTTTTATGAGCCACTGGACCTGGACGACCACTCGGCCAACATGGGCTACATGAAAATAAATAGCCTGAAGGTCTTTGGCTACAGCATGCACTTTGATCCAGAGGGGATCAAGGATCTGATCCTGCAGTTGGACTACCCATACACGCAGGGTTCGCAGGATGCAGCCTTCCTGATGCTTCTGGAGATGAGGGACCGCATTAACCGGCTCTCTCCACCAGGAACCCAGCCGCTGGACCTCTTCTCCTGCCTGCTGAGGCACAGGCTCAAGCTTTCGTCCAGCGAGGTGGTGCGCATACGGGAGGCGCTCCAGAGTTTCAACGCCAAGCTCCCCAACTCCACCGAGCCAGAGCTCAGCCAGCTGTGCAGCTAGCTCAAATGAGCCTCTGTCGCTCGTTTTTGCCTGCCTGTGAGAATGTATTTGTAAATGTGATGAGAGAGAAAGGGAAAAGAAATATATTGTCAGTGTGTGTGTAAATGTTTGTGGATGAGATTGTCTTTGAATCCTCTTCCTTTGGGCAGCAATTGTAAGAAGCAGAATTTTTGATTGTGACTGATACAGGAGAGTACCTTAGAAGCCGTAAGTTCCCAGAATATTCCCTTGCTGGGAAAACCTTGTTGGATCTAGCCTACAGTCAAACTACTTAGTGTCTTTGAGTAAGGGTTCCTTTTGAGATGATGGGGATTTTAACTAAGTGGACTGCCTCTACATGGTTCATGAAAATGAACATTTTAAGTGAGAATATAGCTACGATTTCTTAGCACGTATGTGCTGAAGTTGCAGTTATTCTTGGTGATGTCATTGTTCAAGATGAATCCAGAGAATCGATCTATTCCGATGTAAAGTGTCGGAGAACAGTGGTCCAATGGTTATAACAATCAGCAAAGAATCAAATCCGTGCTTTTCTATTTTATCTGGAGTCACAAATCCTGTATTGTGAGATCTGTATATCTGTATTTAATGTGGGACTGAATTGCCAGAATGTTGAATAGAAATTCCTTTGTATTTAGAGAAATGGCTAAACCAAAAGGTAAACATGAAAGCAAATTGAATGGCAACATTTCTTTACCGTTTTTTTTTTTTTTTTTTTTTTAAATGTTCACTGAAATCTCTTTTGAGAAGGCAACCTTAAGGTTGCAGTACATACTTACATTATTGTTTTGAACAGGTTTATGGACCGCTTTGTAAATACTGCTCATCTCATTCAAGACGCGAAAAGCCTCACATTGCTTCTTGGATATATACAGATAAACACCCATATTTGTACTTTTTTGAAAGTACAAAGACCAAAAAAAAAAAAAAAAAAAACACACACTTCAACAAAACAATTGCCTTACGAAGTGAAGTCTCTGTTCTGATATCAAAGCACACCTGGCTGTATGTCTCTCTCTCTTTAAGAAAAAAAAAAGATTTTATTTCCTTTCTTTTTTTCCCTCAATACTAAATTCTGATTTCAATTACAGTGACCTCTAATCTGTATATGTCAGTTTTTAATTGAAGTATTATATGAGGAGTGCGTTACATGTTATCTATGTGCAAATACAGAGCAACATTTACATCACCTGGTTCAATAGCTTTGTTTTCCACAACATTTCCCTGCTTTTCTATTAGACATATGATGATGTGAAGATGCATAACTGTAATACATGAATTCATTTAGTATCTCTACATCTAGAGGCAATTATTTCCACTCAGCATTTAATAACATACATGTAATGCTTAAGTGTTCTTGATTAAGTTACTTGGGTTGTAGTATTTGTCAGCACAAACAACCACAGAATTACAGCCTTTGACAACACAGAACATTTATTACTGCTTTTTATATAAAACTGGAATGTGTGGAAATGTCTGTGAAAATTGCGTATATGCATCAACATAAAAAACGATCAGTTTTCTGTCAAGATAAGATGGATCGCTCAATATATGGGGAGCAACTTTTACAGCGCTACATAAAAAAAACCCAGAATAAAAAAGTGCAATTTATGCGGTTGTCATGGAGAGCTGTAGGACCTTCACATTGTCTGTCACGATATATCTGTGACTCAACTCTGAAGGGGGAAAAACAGTCTCGCTAAATTCAGAAGATGGAAATCACAGGGAGTCTGTAAATATGAGTTGTTTATCTTAATGTCTAAGACAGGAATCAGTTTTCGCCCTTCAACAAATTGTCAAGACAGTGAAGGGCGCCTAATCAATCACAGCAGCCCTATGTAAACTGGCATAGCCTCACTCTTGAGAAACAGAGTCTGAATATTTCTGTATTTTATGATTTATGACTAAACTGCCTGGCGTTACAATGTATTTTTGGTAACACTTTATAATAACTTTCATAAATTATACATATAAACAATACTTACATATTATACTGTATACTACTGTCCAAAGGTTTGGGATTGGTAAGATTTTTTAAAAGAACTTTTTCAAATAAACCTTTTTAGTGTCTTATGCTTTTAACTCTTTTCTATTGATATATTTTAATATTTAATTTATTCCTGGGATGGCAAAGCTGAATTTTCAGCAGCCATAACTCCAGTCTTCAGTGTCAAACTATCCATCAGAAATTTTTTCTTGTAATTTCAATGTTGAAAACAGTTGTGCTGCTTCATACTTTTGTGGAAACCGTGAAATATTTTATTCCCGGATTCAGCTGCATTTATTTTAAATAGAAATCTTTTTTGTAACATCGTAAAGGTCTTTATTGCCACTGTCATTTTAATAGGTCATTGCTGAATATAAGTATTAGTTTCTTAAAAAAAAAAAAAAAAAAAAAAAAAAAGAAGAACTCTTACTGATACCCCAAACTTCTGAACTATAGTGTATATAAAATTATGAATATTACTTTCATATGTATATCTATTATCTATATATTAATAGTATATATATATTTACATACATGTTTCATATGTAATATATTAACAAGTGATCTTTAGGCATTATGTAGGCATAATATACTGTTCAAAATGCTTTATATAAAAAGATATGAAAGTTATTAAATAGTGTCACCTATTTATCTCATGGACATACATGTGAGATATGAATCATATTTTTAGTTTGTTTGTTTTTTATCCCCCAATCTATTATATTTCTGATTAAAATCGCTCTAGCCATCATGGTCTCATTCTTGTTTATGTGCACAGTTGACTGAGAAAGCTATTACATTTTTCTGTGCAAAAGCATGAGATGAAAATTCATTATTCACCGAGGCTATGACCATCAACACAGATTGTGCTGCACCTATTGTAATACACTCTCGTGTCAAAGTGAACATACTAATGTCTAATCCAGTTTTTTGGGGAAAACTGTTTAAATTTTTGGGATTCTAGTTTAAAGAATTTAAGCTTTCTTTTAGCAGATTTCAAGTTAACTTCCACCAAATATCTAAAACTGTACTTTGTATTTCATTTGAGGCTTTTACCTTCAACACAGGCCAGGCAGCTCTCAGATTCTTTACTGTAACAGTTACAAGCAGCTTTGTTTTCATTTCTTTGGGAATTCACCAAGGGTTTTATTCTGATATTGCTTCTCAGATACACAAGATTACGCTTTTCTTGAAACATGTCAAATGTGACCTACTTTCAGGCTTTTTTCTGCACGCCGTTTCAGTGACTTAAAAATAAAATGTGAGGTTTTTCAGATTCCAGGAAAGCGTTTGAAACCTAGTCCTCATTAGCATAGTTTGAAAAAAATAAATAAATCCTCTAATGTGCACAGTAATGCTGCGGCAAGGGGGCAAAAAAAAATTATTTGTAGTGAAATCATTGCATTAATTAATTTCAGCCTGTAGTTATTTACTGAGCATGCTCTGAAACAAAATGGCATGTTGTCAAGCGAATCCAGCTCCTGGAGTTTGAGGTATCCGTTGGCGTCATACTAGTCGCTGAGTCAACTTACACATCAGTACTCCTAGAAAACCTCAGAAAGGAAGGACATTTCAGCTCTGTTCTGAATTCCAGTTGCAATCATTTTCCTCCATCCCATCTTTAAACTTCATTTCTGTGTTGCAGATAGCCAGACACACATAACTGTATATCTGTATGAACACAGCATTCCAGACAGCTTTACCATGCTGTAAACATCAAGTGACTGAAATTGTATCTCTGTATCTCTCATAAACAACCTGTACATCCACCATTTTTTAAATAATATTCAAATAACATTTAATCTCAGAGGGTTCAGTCCAGGGTCCTGCCTTCAGCCTCCATGCATTGCCGTAGTGCGACATATGCTTTTTTTGTTTTTTGTTTTTTTGTTTTTTTCAATGTCCAGAACCAAAGTGCTGAATGTAAATAGTCTGACTGCATCCATTTCTATGAGAGACGATATAGCTCAGTTACGAGCGTGAGGTGCCAGCTTGAAATATTGCAGAGGGGATTCTGTATGTGGTGTATGATTCTGTACAGAGTCAGATATGGGCGGTGTGGTCATGAAATGAAACATTATCTTTATACTCTTAAGATCATTTCTCTCTCTCTCTCTCTCTCTCTCTCTCTCTCTCTCTCAATGTTTTAACAAGATGTAAATGTTCTTATATGAATTAATAAAAGGATGAAACAATCCTTTCCCCCCATGCAGTCTAAATAAATGCTTTACTGGGTAAGTGCCATCTCCTTTCTACCATGAAGAGCATACTCTTTGATCTGTTATACGGCAACAGGCGACCATTAAAAGATTAAATTTAGCCATTGTTT
Organism: Acrossocheilus fasciatus; assembly: GCA_036784905.1. Classification (NCBI taxonomy): domain Eukaryota; kingdom Metazoa; phylum Chordata; class Actinopteri; order Cypriniformes; family Cyprinidae; genus Acrossocheilus; species Acrossocheilus fasciatus. The sequence continues at coordinate 22,755,696 of CM071939.1, read as the reverse complement.
TCCATGGTACTAATCATTTACTTTTATGGAGACATTAATTTGGAGGCTAATTTCTAATAGATTTTTAGAACAGCAGTTTTCTATTTAATATAAACAAGGTCTGTAGTTCACAGGGTTATCCCTTAAACTGAGAATATCTTTAAACTAAAATTTCTAAATTTAAACTGATTTTAAATATATTACGCAACATAGGCTCATTGCAAAAAAAACATACCTTTTTATACAATTTTGCTGAAGTCCATAAAACAAACATACAATTCACAGCATATTACAGTTTAAATGACTACTAGTGGCAGTAAGCACCAACAACTTTGTTTAATTTTCACACAAATTATGATTACAGGGGCAGATTATCGACTAATAAAGACTTATTTTCATGCAGTTCCTTGCACAAAACTATGTTATGACCTCAAAACACTTTTACCAAAGCGCCTTGTTTGTAAACGAATACATTTTGTTGTTTGGATCAGCACTATATATGTATGGATATTCTGACATGGTAAACTTGCTCGATAGCACACCTGGTACAACATTGCACTATCAATGCAGAGTGCTCAGTAATGAGTCCTGTGAAATGTGATTCACAAAAAAAAAAAAAAAAAAGACTTATAAATGCTTAGCGAATGTGTTTTCATCTCATACTTGCTTTTGTTAATATTATGGGTTAAGGTTTAATGAAGGTGGAGCATTATTTTCAAACGTGATAGAGCCACTCACTGGACATTTCATTTCCGAATTCTAGCGATATGTACAACAAACATTCATGTGTTTCGGATAAATCTGAATGCACATTTGGTGCCACTCACTGGACATTTCCTTTTGAAATTGTGATAAAAGGGGTATGAAGCAATGAAATATCATTCTGCAGAAATGTCACACCAGTTTTTCAATGAGCCTGGGTTGATATTAAAATAGCAAACAGGAAGCAGAAACATTACAAATTCCCAGCGCAAATCCTCTATGACAATGATAATTCTCTTTCAGGTTTTAGGACTAAAAACTGAAAAGGTTTATTAAACGTAAGGGGACAGAACTGCTGTTGCTGTATGTTTACGAGAGAGGCCATTCTGACCTCAGTGACTCTTTCCTACCGACTCCATATGTCCCTGCTGGAACAGAAATCCTGTGAGGAAACAGGAAGATAAGCGAGTCAGGGAGTTCAAAATATAATCTGACTTCAACACACTACACCGCAGAGCAAATAAATTCTTCCTGATTCTCCTCCAGTGTACGTTTGAGGATTCAAAGGCAGATAAAGAGACACCACAAACAGGTTTAGCACAACAGAGAACAGGAAGAAAGTTAACAAGACAGGTTTCCATGGGCATTGACGGTGGATACACCGGCCTAGTTTATTTGTTCCATCTAAAACGGGGGTTTTAAAGAAATGAAAAGGTCGACGCTGGTAGAGGAACAGAAGGAATTGGCTCGCCAGCTTCCTCAGCTTCAGCAAAGATGTGTGAATCGATAAGATGGTTGGGGGTTGACAGAATGACAGCCACTGGGAGTCCTGAAGGACATCCTGTGAGGGAGAAGAGAGGAGTAGGGCAGAAGAGAATCTGACAGGCCACTTTAATGAATAGTAATTATTTTTCAAAGGAAACAGCTCTGTGGGTTGTAACAGTGAAATACGTTTCCCACTCGAGGAATGAAGATGTGATTTGTTACTCAGGCCAATAGGAGGTTTGAAGAAGCAGAATCCTGACACAGAGGGTTAAAGTCCAGAGCAATGAGTCATTTTGAAGGAAATCTCTTTTATTGTGACTGAAACTCTAAAATATCACAATTTTCTTTATACATTAAAGAGACAGTTCAACCAAAAATGAAAACTGTCTTCATTTATTACTTTTACTTTGTTGTTCTAAACCTATATATTATATGTGATTAGCTAAGCACAAAAAAATGGCAAATCTTTTTTTTACGCATTTAACATGACTATACATTATTATTATTATTTTAAAAAAAATGACGGTTTCAACGGCAACAACATAAACAAACGTTACTGCGCATGCGCGCTTTAGTGGCCCTAACTTAACTTCCGGTAGACATCCAAATACAATCAGCAACAACAGCTAAGTCCCTCTAGAGTAGATTATGTTTTGATAACATGCAAAATATGTTTACTGCGTAAATCAGACGGACTGAGATGCAGCGATAACTACTTGGACGGACTTATTAAAAATGCAAAGTCATTCTCTGCCAGCAGGAGGCGCTTTAAAGCAGGTTTCCCCGGAAACGGCTGTTGGGCTGTAGGTTACACAAAGCAGCGCTGAGCTTACAAACGCTGCTTTATCAGGCATATAACATGCGAGATGAAATGAAAATGACATCGAACATTTTCTAAAGACCGTGTTCCTTCAGAAATACAGTGATATAAAAACACCCGCGCCTCGTTATGATTTTTAAACGTGCATTACGTGCTCATGTTTATTCAACGAAGCCTTTTGGAAAATCGGTCAGTTTTGATATCGTGGGGGGGGGGGGGGGGGGGTCGCCACAAATAAATAAATGTATGTGAAACACATCCCACAGCACAACAACCTTTGCCCAGCTTCATTACTCATCACTTTAACTTTAACTGTGTTTGTAGCCGGCGCCACCAACAAGACCGATAAACAAACACAGACCGGAAGTTAACTTTGGTCCAGGCGCGTGCGCCCGATGAAACCGTCTATATTGTAACAATACTACTGTACTGTAAAATAAAAATCAGTACAATCAAAATAATTATATGTTTATACTAGTGCTGGGCAACGATTAATCATGATTATATTATGCATATATAAATACACACGCATGCATGTATATATTTAAGAAAAATAGGATATGTTTATATATTAAATATATTTATGTATAATATAAATTATATGAATATAACTATATACATGTAAATGCATGTAAATATTTCTAAATATATACTGTAGCCTATGTGTGTCTTTATATATATACATAATATACTCAGTACACACACATTATGTACACAAAAACTTTTATTTTGGATGCGATTAATCATTGCCCAGCACTAGTTTATATTATATTTTATTTAACAGAAAAAAAAGTAAAATTACAAAATTAATATTTATGGTCATCTTAATTTCTTTCAAACATTAAACCATAGAGCAGGGCTATTCAATTGGCTGCCTGCGGGCCTAATTCGGCCCGCCAATCATCTTCATACGGCCGGGGGGAAGAGTACACGCAGGTCGCGCACACGCCTCGAATTGTTTTTGCACTAATTAGTTTGTCCACAAGGTGGCAACACTGGCGCGGGCCATTGTTTCACAGCTGAGAAAGAAAAGGAAAACAGAGGCTGGCTGTGTTCGAAATGGCATACTTGCTTACTGCTCAGTACACAGTGCATACTGCCTACTGTTTTTTTAAAGAATAGTGTGTGAAACAGTATACAATAAGCAACAAATGTTTCAGAGTAGTATGCTTAATTGTCACATGACAGACACAAACATTAATTCAGCACAGCTGTCAAGGTTGTTACCTTACAAACCAATGTGCTAACTATTCTTTTTACAAAGGCTTGTTAATGTGGTGAAATGCAGTTAGTGTGGGGGGGGTTTGCCGCTGTTCGGTTGATCACGCCCCCTAGGTAATTGTGTGTTATTGCATCCTAGTTATGGGAATGTATATAAAGGGGGAGGCAAAATAGAAGGGCGTTACGTCATACTCAGCTGATCGTACTTTCGGCGTTGTGTTGCGTTGCACGAGGGGTATGTATTGGCATTTTCATTTAGGTTGTAGACTTTTTAATAGTGATTTTTTTTTTAACTGTTTGATTATTAGTAATCCTTGCAACGCTGGCATTTGGTTCAGGCGCATGTTGCACCCGTATTTGGGAAATCGCCGGTCCTCTGCTGTTGCGTTTCTCTGTATGTGAGAAACGCGGGTGCCGTCTGCTTGAGTGATTGCCGCTGCCTGTAGGTGATCTATTGAAGTAAGGGCTGTTGGATAGATGATGTGGCTCCCATTATCCGGTATGTATGTACAACCCACTCTCCAGCCCGCATAAAAGGGTATTAGTTTGGGTTGTAACTTTTTTTTGTGTGTCCTAGGTATTTAAATCATCCTGTGAGCGTGCCTGCTTTTGTGATCCCAGTGCTGCGTGGCCTATAGCAGGGACTACGGCATGGCTTGAAGTTCCAACGCTGCTGTTTTGCTTCTATAAATTGTTAATCCAGTGGTCTCTCTTTAATATTGTATTATGTTGGCCTTTGTTGATTTTGTTTTACTTTAATGTATGCTTTGCATGCAAGTTTTTTGGTTAATTATTTGGTTTGCATTCAATTAGTTATTTTGCTTTAATTGGTTCTGTATCTGTTTCTTTTACAGTCAACTTATTTGATTGGCTGCATTTTGTTAATTTGTTTTGTTTGAATGGATGTTTGTATGTAATTATTTTGTTTGCATTTAAGGTTGTTATAGTATATGTTTGTTTTTTAGTTAATCATTTGGTTTGCTATTTAATTATTTTTTTCCCTTTTGTTTTGTGGCAACGAGTCTGCATTTTGGCGTTTGTTGTGCTTTAATTGTCTGTCTAATTTTCTTTCTTTTGTTGTATTTGGGGGGAGCAGGGGCTTGGATAAGGCAGGTTGGCTGTTCCCGTGCAGAAATATCCCCCTTCTTCCAAAGTGGTGTGCCTTTGCAGTGAATTTCTTTGGGTGTAAGTGTGGTCTTGTACACGTGTGGGTTGTTTAGTGGTACGGGCTCTATTGAAGCCCGGTGTCTAGCCACCTCCCTATTGCGACGCTCCTGCTCTTCTGGGTTTTGTTATTTTGTATGCTTTTTTTTCTTTTTACAGCAATTCTTGCATCTGCTGTGTATAGTTTTTCCTTATTGAATAAGATTCATTTTAATTGAGAAATTGTTAATAAAGATTTGTTACTTTTTATACAAGGTATTCACGTCTCTGGGTCATTCTGTGAGAGGGGGCGAACCTGTGGGTTTTCCCGGGTGTTAATTTCCCGGGTGGCGTAGTCATGATTGTGTGATTTAGTAGAAAAGTTTCAATGTTTAGTAATTCCTTTTTAACCCGTTGAGATCTTACATCGCCACTTGCCACATTTTGGCGTAGTCGGCAGGGTCTCTTCTCTCAATCTTTTGACCTGAGGCGTGGATACGTTGTTTTTTTCTTTTTAGAAGCAAAACAGTAGTGTTTACCAGTGAGTTCGGATTATATCCTTCTTTGAAAGGTAAGATTTCCTGGTGGTGACGCTTTCCAAAATTGGTGGTAAGCTTATTTCTATTTGGTATGATGGAAGAGGAAATGCAGGAACTTCGAGAGCTTGTGGCTCAATTAAGAGCTGATAATGCTAAATTGAGACAGGAGCGCACGCAGGGTGTTTTACCAGGTCCATCTGTAGTTGCGTCTCAACCAGTTACTGCTGGTGCCACATTGGCCGAGCGGTTTGTGTTTATACCAAGAGACCGAAAATGCCCAAAATTTAGCGGTAGGTCTGGCATAGGGATTAATGAGTGGGTTGAAGAAGTACAGGCTTGTATGCGTGCCCGTCATCTGTCTATAGTTGATCAATCTTTTTTTTTGTTTGATCACTTAGAAGGGGAGGCTCGGGAAGAGGTCAAGTACCGGCCGGCAGAGGAACGAGAGGACCCTGCTAAAATAATTTCTGCTCTAAAAGATATATATGGGTGTTCTCAGTCGTATGTCGCATTGCAGGAGGCTTTCTTCTCTAGGAGGCAGCAGGAGGGTGAAACTCTGTTGGAGTTTTCTCTCGCTCTTATGGGCCTCTTGGAGAAGGCTAAGCAGCGTTCGCCGGATGCAATGCCAAATGCTGAGGTGTTGTTACGTGACCAATTTGTTGAACATGTCCTTGATAGTTCACTTCGTCGCGAGTTGAAGCAGTTGGTCCGCCGCCAACCTACTGCTACACTGCTGGATGTCCGTGGTGAAGCTATCAGGTGGGAACGCGAGGGCATGCCCGGAGGAGCGAGAGGCCGTAGCCATTCCGTCCCATTGGCACTTGGTTTCCAATGTGGCGTGAAGGGTGATGCGCAGTCTGGAGTAGACCGTTCCTCTCTTGGTTCCGAGATGAGTGAGATTAGAGAGATGTTGAAGTTGCAGCAGCAGCATTTAACCCAGCTTACTCAGAGTGTAGCTCAATTACGAGACCAGCCTCGCCGTGGCCGACCTTTTCGAAATAGTTCGGTTATATGTAGACGATGTCAAAAACCTGGCCATTTTGCGGCAGAATGTGATGGGGAGCGTGTTCCGCCTCCCTCACCCTTGCTTGTTCCTACAGACACCAGGGTGTCGGAACATAGACCATCTCGTTCGGGGTCGTTGTCGGAAAACTAATTCCCGCCGAGTTTTTGGGTCACAGCTCGGTTGGGGACTATACTGGCTCAGACGTGTTGGGTAATGGTGGCCCGGTGTCACAACTAATGTCGTCATGTCCACATTTGGTCGTGATTATGAGTGGCGTACCTGTATCCTGTTTAGTCGATACTGGCTCCATGGTGTCTACGATTACTGAAAGTTGTTTTCGGGAATCTTTTGAACCATGGGGTCAGGATCGCCTTATGTCTTGCCACTGGCTGCAGCTAAGGGCTGCCAATGGATTATCCATTCCTTATATAGGTTACATGGAATTGGATGTAGAGCTTTGTGGTAGGGTGGTCCCGAAATGTGGTGTTTTAGTGGTCAGAGATCCTCCTGGTGGCATCGGTGCTCAAGCCCCTGGGGTGTTGGGGATGAACGTGTTGGGCCGATGCTACCAGGAGCTCTTTGGACAACATGGGTCTTCTTGGTTTAATTCTCCGGCAGTGTCGCATGCTCCGAGGTCTATTTTTCAAGCTTTGCAGTATTGCCACCAGGTAGGCACTCGGCGGCATCCAGAGGGTATAGGTAAGGTTAAGGTGCGTGGTCCTCGAGCAGCTCGCATTCCTGGTGGTGCTATTAAACTGGTAGAAGCCACCTGTTCTGATCATTTTTCTAGTGGGGTCGCACTGTTTGAACCTCCAGAGGTTGGACTCCCAGTGGGACTGTTGATTTCTCCAGCTCTTGTGAAAGTGATTAGGGGTGTGGTTTACGTGCCAGTTGTTAATGTGGGGACTACCGATGCCCTGCTGTTTCCTCGTCGAGTGATTGGTACGTTGTCCGGTGTGCATGTTGTTAGTCTGCCCCCAGGGGTTGCTGAGGTGAGGCCCTGGCAAGGGACTGTTAGTTCTATCAGTTCCCAGCTGGGTCCCTCGACTGTGCCAGAGCAATTGGATGCTTTGGACTTGTCTCAGCTGTCTAGGGGTGAGCAGATTAAGGTTAGGGCCCTTCTTTCAAAATATCAGTCTGTCTTTTCCAGTTTTGAGGGGGATTTGGGGTGTACAGATCTTCTGTCCCATGATATCCCTCTCCTTGATGACACTCCCGTTCGACAGCGTTACCGGCGGATACCCCCATCCGAATATGAAGTGGTTAGGGCTCACATTAATCAGCTATTAGAGACTCAAGTAATTCGGGAGAGTTGTAGTCCATATGCCTCTCCTATTGTGCTTGTGAAGAAGAAAGACGGTAGTCTGCGCATGTGCGTGGACTACCGTCAGCTGAACTCCAAAACTAGAAAGGATGCGTTTCCATTACCACGCATTGAGGAGTCGCTGGATACGTTGACTGGGGCCCGCTGGTTTTCCACTTTGGATTTAGCCAGCGGGTATAATCAAGTTCCGGTCACGGAGGGGGATAAGCAGAAGACTGCGTTTTGCACCCCATTCGGTTTATTTGAGTGGAATCGGATGCCGTTTGGGCTCTGCAATGCCCCCAGTACATTCCAGCGGCTGATGGAACGCCTGTTTGGAGATCAGCAATGTCAATCACTTCTTCTTTATTTGGATGATATTATTGTGTTCTCTTCTTCTGTTGAGCAGCACTTGGAACGATTGGAGGTTGTTTTGGGCCGGTTAGAGCGGGAGGGGCTCAAGGCTAAGCTGGAAAAGTGTGTGTTTTTGCAGTCACAGGTACGGTACTTGGGTCATGTGATTTCTGCCGAGGGTGTGGCAACTGACCCAGGTAAAGCTCAGGCGGTGTCGCAGTGGCGTCAGCCATCTAATGTCACTGAGCTGCGTTCTTTCCTTGGCTTTGCAAGCTACTACCGGCGTTTTGTGGAGGGGTTTGCTAAAATTGCAGCCCCTCTGCATAGGCTGGTAGCAGAGTTCTCTGGTGTTAGGAATAGGCCCAAGAAGCGTGTCGGGTTGGACTTTGTGGATGCCTGGAGTGAGCAGTGTCAACAGGGCTTTGAGGAGTTAAAGGTGAAACTCACCACTGCCCCGGTACTCGCATATGCAGACTTCTCCCAACGTTTTATTTTGGAGGTGGACGCCAGTCATGGAGGACTGGGAGCAGTCCTTTCCCAAGAGCAGGAGGGTAAGTTGCGACCCATTGCCTATGCTAGTCGCAGTCTGAGGCCCACTGAGCGCAATATGTCTAACTATAGCTCCATGAAGTTGGAGTTTCTTGCGCTCAAGTGGGCCATGACTGAGAAGTTTAGAGAGTACCTGTTGGGCAGTAGGTGTGTGGTTTTTACTGATAACAATCCTCTTAGCCATCTTTCCACTGCAAAGCTTGGGGCTACTGAACAGCGTTGGGCTGCCCAGTTGGCGGCATTTGATTTTGAAATCCATTATAGATCGGGAAAAAGCAATAAGAATGCGGACGCCCTTTCTCGGCAGAACCCTCCTGAAGAGGGGGTGCTGGGTGGGTTAGTTCCAGGGACGGTAGTACCCGCAGCATTGCAGCAGGTCGTAGAGGTGGAACCAGTGGTAGAAGTACAACAGGCAATGATAGTCACCTTGCCTAATCATTCGTTGACTGAATTTGGTGCGTTGCAGGTGACTGATCCCGTTATATCAGAGATATTGCCTTTTTGGAGGCGGAAGGCCCGTCCTGGGGTGGAAGAGCGTCAGCAGATGTCTGCTTTGGCACTGACGCTACTCCGGCAATGGGGTCGGTTCGTGGAGAGAAATGGTGTACTTTATCGTAGGGTTTACTCTCCAAATGGTGGAGAGGAAGTCCTACAGTTGCTTTTACCCGCAGCCTTGAAGGGTGAGGTTCTCACCCACTTGCATCAACAACATGGGCATCAAGGGATAGAGCGTACTGGGGAACTGGTTCGGCAACGGTGCTACTGGCCAGGTATGTCATCAGATATTGTCGCATGGTGTCAGGAATGTGAACGATGCCAGTTTAGTAAGGATACACAGCCAATAGTGCAAAGTTTCATGGGCCACCTTTTGGCTTCGAGACCAAATGAAATTTTGGCCCTTGATTTTACTCTATTGGAGCCGTCTCGATCAGGGGTTGAGAACGTGTTGGTTATTACAGATGTTTTTAGCAAATACACTCTAGCCGTGCCTACTCAGGACCAGCGGGCAGAGACGGTGGCTCAGACCCTGGTAACTGAGTGGTTTTATAAGTTTGGTGTACCTGGTCGCCTCCACTCTGACCAGGGGCGTAATTTTGAATCCCTTTTGATCCGTCAGCTCTGTGCCCTGTATGATGTACGGAAGTCTCGCACGACACCATACCATCCAGCCGGAAACGGCCAGTGTGAGCGCTTCAATCGGACTCTGCACAACCTGTTGCGTACACTGCCGGTTTCTAGAAAGAGAGATTGGGTGGCTTGTCTACCCCAGGTCCTCTTTTGTTATAACACCACTCCACATCAAGCCACTGGTGAGTCACCCTATTTTTTAATGTTCGGGCAGGAACCACGGTTGCCCGTGGATTTCTTGTTGGGTAGGGTGCAGGAGCCAGTTGCCGGCAGTGTGCATGAATGGGTCCAAGAACATCAGAACAGGTTGCAAGTGGCATTTAGAGGTGCACAAGGGCGGTTGAAGGTCATGGCAGAAAAGCGGAAGGTAAAACATGATCAGTGTACCCGTGACATCCCTCTGGCCGAAGGCCAGTTGGTGTACCTTCGGGAATGTGGTCACCGAGGTCGCCATAAGATTCAGGATCTGTGGAGTCCGGTAGTGTACCAGGTTGTGAGGGTTCCTCCAGCGGGGGGTGCAGTGTATTCCATTGCGCCGGTGGGTGACTTGAGCAGGGTGAAGACTGTGCATCGTACGTTGCTTAAGGGCCGGATCCCGAGGGGTTTTGTGAGTGGTGCCCCGGTGCAGGAGCTCATTGAAGCTCCTAAGGCAGTGTTGCCTGAGGAGGAAGAGGAAGTCGACTTGGCTTGTGTGATATCGGCTGGGGGCCAGGTTGTGCCAAGTGTAGTGTCTGAGGTTGTGGTTGTGCCTCTGCAAACCAGTCCTCAACTATTGGGTGCATCCGTTGACTCCGGTAGGGACCCAGTCATTTCTTCTGAGTCTGGGGTAGACGTGCGCTCTCTGCCGGGAGAGGTTTCGGTGTTGGTAGAAGATCTTGTGGGAGGCGATATCCCATTAAGACGAACAGGGCGGGTAACTGCGGGTCGCCATCCTAATCTCCATCACCTCCCTCGTACAGCAGGGGTTTCACTTTTTGCTCCTTCAGTATCTAATTCTGTAACTGCTATTTTTAGACCATGGAATTGAGCTCTGTGGCGGTTATCTCATCGTCGGGTCGACGATGTGAAAAAGGAGGGGTAGATTGTGGTGAAATGCAGTTAGTGTGGGGGGGGTTTGCCGCTGTTCGGTTGATCACGCCCCCTAGGTAATTGTGTGTTATTGCATCCTAGTTATGGGAATGTATATAAAGGGGGAGGCAAAATAGAAGGGCGTTACGTCATACTCAGCTGATCGTACTTTCGGCGTTGTGTTGCGTTGCACGAGGGGTATGTATTGGCATTTTCATTTAGGTTGTAGACTTTTTAATAGTGATTTTTTTTTTAACTGTTTGATTATTAGTAATCCTTGCAACGCTGGCATTTGGTTCAGGCGCATGTTGCACCCGTATTTGGGAAATCGCCGGTCCTCTGCTGTTGCGTTTCTCTGTATGTGAGAAACGCGGGTGCCGTCTGCTTGAGTGATTGCCGCTGCCTGTAGGTGATCTATTGAAGTAAGGGCTGTTGGATAGATGATGTGGCTCCCATTATCCGGTATGTATGTACAACCCACTCTCCAGCCCGCATAAAAGGGTATTAGTTTGGGTTGTAACTTTTTTTTGTGTGTCCTAGGTATTTAAATCATCCTGTGAGCGTGCCTGCTTTTGTGATCCCAGTGCTGCGTGGCCTATAGCAGGGACTACGGCATGGCTTGAAGTTCCAACGCTGCTGTTTTGCTTCTATAAATTGTTAATCCAGTGGTCTCTCTTTAATATTGTATTATGTTGGCCTTTGTTGATTTTGTTTTACTTTAATGTATGCTTTGCATGCAAGTTTTTTGGTTAATTATTTGGTTTGCATTCAATTAGTTATTTTGCTTTAATTGGTTCTGTATCTGTTTCTTTTACAGTCAACTTATTTGATTGGCTGCATTTTGTTAATTTGTTTTGTTTGAATGGATGTTTGTATGTAATTATTTTGTTTGCATTTAAGGTTGTTATAGTATATGTTTGTTTTTTAGTTAATCATTTGGTTTGCTATTTAATTATTTTTTTCCCTTTTGTTTTGTGGCAACGAGTCTGCATTTTGGCGTTTGTTGTGCTTTAATTGTCTGTCTAATTTTCTTTCTTTTGTTGTATTTGGGGGGAGCAGGGGCTTGGATAAGGCAGGTTGGCTGTTCCCGTGCAGAAATATCCCCCTTCTTCCAAAGTGGTGTGCCTTTGCAGTGAATTTCTTTGGGTGTAAGTGTGGTCTTGTACACGTGTGGGTTGTTTAGTGGTACGGGCTCTATTGAAGCCCGGTGTCTAGCCACCTCCCTATTGCGACGCTCCTGCTCTTCTGGGTTTTGTTATTTTGTATGCTTTTTTTTCTTTTTACAGCAATTCTTGCATCTGCTGTGTATAGTTTTTCCTTATTGAATAAGATTCATTTTAATTGAGAAATTGTTAATAAAGATTTGTTACTTTTTATACAAGGTATTCACGTCTCTGGGTCATTCTGTGAGAGGGGGCGAACCTGTGGGTTTTCCCGGGTGTTAATTTCCCGGGTGGCGTAGTCATGATTGTGTGATTTAGTAGAAAAGTTTCAATGTTTAGTAATTCCTTTTTAACCCGTTGAGATCTTACATCGCCACTTGCCACATTAAGAAGGCTTCATATTAGTAAACAATGCTATATTGCCCAATTGAACTCACTCATAATTGAAGAACTTTACATAGGCTATTGGACTGAACTGAATCAACACTGAGCTGTCTTTAACTGAACATTGATATTTTTGTTAGTTACACTAATTGGAAAAGTGATATATTCTAGTTACACTAAGTGCAACTAATGATACATTCTGTTTACACTAAAATAGCAGCATTTTCTTTAGCAACAAGTGTGTAAATAGTAGTTAGGTGGCAGATATTTATACTTCAGTACTGTAGTACTGTAGTACATTATAAAACGGTGTGCAATAACTTATTGAGCATAAATTATCATTCATTTTATTTGATGAACGCCACTTTACTGGGACAACCTACAGCTAAACAGTGGTATTATTAATGAGGCATTTAATTTCCACTTTTCAAATATTTACTTAATTTTTTATTGAAAACAAATGCCTTTCTGATCTGGTATGTAATGGGAAAAGGAGTTGCACGAGATTGACAAAAGGCAGACTCGAACTCGGATCGCTCGCATCAACAACACGCATTTCACGTCTTTTCCTCGATGTGCCACTAATACTATAGGAATACACGTGTCTTCTGCAGTGCTGTTTATCGCAGCCAGGCTTTGGTGGGCGGAGTTAATGTAAAAAGCCTCGGCTAACAAATTGGTATTTGTCCTTAGAGTAAATACATTCCATTTCTTTTTTAGAGCTGATTGACAGCAGAATTTAATTATGTTTGCATAATTGAAATATTAACTTTATTTATATATTATATTACTGCAATACTAATATTACTATTTAATATCTTTGAAACAATGTATAAAGCGCTACAGAGATAAAGGTGACGTGATTTGACTTGATCGGAAAAGTGCCGTAGAGATTAAAGTACAATTTATGTCCTACTAATGATATTGTTTTTACATGCACAGCGATGGTTTGTAGTTTACATGTATATAATTACATATACAAGTCTTACATTTATAACTATTCCCCGCCTCCAGTTCACTCACGCGTTTGAAGATGAAACGTCACGTGGAGTGCGTTGCTTTCTGGGAAACAGTATCCCACGCAGCGTCTTCAGATGCATACATCAAATTTCAGCAAATGTAGCAGGTAATCCGGGCATTTCATGCATACAGAAAATTCACATACTATTCACAAAGCATACTGCAATATAGTAGGAGTTGTATGATAGTATGCCATTCGGTACACAGCTTCTGTACTGATTTCAGTGTACTTGAGTTATATTTAGCAGATTTTGGCAAATATAGTAGGTCATCCGGGTATTCCATGCAACAGAAAATTTGCATACTATGCGCAGCATACATACTGGATACTGCAGAAATAGTAAGAGTAGTATGGTAGTATGGCATTTCGAACACAGCCGAATAAGCTGATAAGTGTTGCCAACTTATCAATTTTGTTGCTACATTTAGCAACTTTCCAGACTACTCTAGCAACATTTTCTTCCAAATGCACATAGCAACAAATTTAGCAATTTTTAACATTTATTTGGTAACTTTTAGCAACTTTTGATAAGTGACCCAGACAATAAAAAAGCACACATTTTCCATCCAAATTACACAAGAAGAGGAAACCAAAGATTCCTAGCAGTACACACATCACGTGAACCAGTTAGCTACTGTTTGCAATTGTTCAATTTAATAATAATAATTGAATAACTGAATCATTGTTTATTTATGACACACTTTGTTAGTAGCTTGTACCTGCGATTGTTGATCAGTTAGTTCACCATAAGAAAAATGGAAAAGATACTAGTAATTTCCCAGGACATTGTCCATTATCACCCTGTATTGTAACCAGAAAACATGCGTAATAAGACCAGGTAGGTAATTTAAAATGCAGGTTAAAAAAAAAAAAAAAAAATACAGAATATTCTTTCATATTAACATAGATTGTGCCCTATTTTTACAGACATTTCTTAAGAGTGTAGCACACTAAGTACTAATACACTGCTTAAAGCCACTATAGACTAAAGAAATCCTTGAAAGGGACTTTGTTAAAGCATAATTGTTGAGAATGCGTAGTATTACTAGTTTACTAGCTATTAAAAAAAAAACTTAAATTGTGTAATCATTCAAAAATGTGTAAGTGTTCAATAATTCAATGTATTAAACATATAGTTATTTAGGCTATATTATATTATGTATATTGTTTTACAAACAGATCCAACTTAACATATATAAAATATATTTTTTGCTGACATTTGATGTGACAAATTTTTGCGTGGTGATTACGTCATTTAGCCACTTTTAGCAACAAATTGACCTTCCTTTAGCAACTTTCTCTGAAAATTAGTTGGCAACACTGTGAAGACGCTCAATAACCAAAAACTACCGCAGACCGCAACATCACTAGACGGCAGCATAGACAAGCGCTCATGTGAGGGGATTATGAGATATCCGCAACTCTAGTTTAAACGTGTATACTGAGTGTTATCAGTCATATCTTCTGGCGAGAAATAGCGCAGAGACTGGACGAAGATGATTCAAAAGGAGTGTAGTTTGAATGGCTGCGCGTTCGACTTTCCACACATGCTCCTTAGCGGCTTCAGCGGACAAAAACGCACACAATTATGTCAAAATGCGCAGATATGGCGAGTTACCTCAGAAACTCGGTCTTAAATCAGTTATAAAGTCCTAAATGACCGTAAAAAGAGTTGGGAGAAAAGTCTCAGGTTACGTATGTAACCCTAGTTCCTCGAGGGAACGAGACGCTGCGTCCGAAGACGCTAGGGGAACGCCTTCAGCGTAACCGGCTCTGAATACAAATGAAATCTGTCCAATGGATGGGCGGGACGTCACGGGCAAGGTGACGTAATGACCAGCTGGTATAAAAGCACGTGCGGTGCAAACCGGCGTCAGCCTCTGGAACGAAGCTAGCGCTGGCAGGGATGCCGGAAGTGTGGCATCGGGACGCAGCGTCTCGTTCCCTCGAGGAACTAGGGTTACATACGTAACCTGAGACGTTCCTCTTCAGGAACTCGAGCTGCGTCCGAAGACGCTAGGGGAACGAGATATCCACGCTGCCAGACTTTCCAATCCCTGCCCAGTGTGTATCTCCGCGGAGCACACCTAGGGCGAGAGGACGGAAGAGCCTGGAGTGGCCCGCATGTCCAGGCCATAAAACCTGACAAAGGTCAGGGGCGTAGACCAACCCGCCGCGTTACAGATGTCCTGAATTGGGACACCTGCCAGGAAGGCCTTGGAGGCCGCCACACTCCTAGTGGAATGAGCCCTGACTCCCATCGGCGAGGGGAGGTCAGAGGACTCATAGGAAATGTTAATGGCATCCACTATCCACCGACTGAGGGTCTGCTTGGAAGCAGGGAGACCTCTTTTAGGGGGACCATAGCAAACAAGCAACTGGTCCGCCCTTCTCCACAGGGCAGCTCTGTGGACGTATGCGTCCAGTGCTCGCACTGGACACATACAATTAAGCTTTTGCTGGTCTGGCTCCCTGAAGGGAGGAGGACTGAAGGCCTGCAGTACGACAGGCTGTGGCGTGACAGAAGGAACTTTGGGGACGTACCCTGCACGAGGGTACAAAAAGGCTTTGGCCATACCAGGCGCAAAGTCCAAATGAGTAGGGGCCACTGAGAGGGCCTGCAGATCCCCAACTCTCTTAAGAGAAGAAATCGCCAGAAGAAATACAGTCTTCAGAGTGAGATGGCGATCAGATATCTCCTCTATAGGCTCAAAGGGAGGCCTACAGAGAGCATCCAACACCACAGCCAGGTCCCATGGAGGAACACGGGACCGTACTGGAGGCCTTAGCCTCAGCGCACCGCGGAGGAAACGTGTAACCAGGGGGTGTCTACCCACTGACTGTCCACCAAGAGAGGTGTGGTAGGCCGAAATCGCCGCCACATAAACCTTCAAGGTGGAGTGGGTTAACCCTGCAGAGAATCGAGCCTGCAAGAACTCCAGCACTGTACCAACCGGGCAGTTAACTGGGTCGAGCTGGCGATCTCTGCACCATGAAGTGAAGAGTCTCCACTTCAGGGCGTACAGTTTCCTCGTAGAGGGAGCTCTGGACTGGAGGATGGTCTGCACAACCTCGGTTGAGAGACCGGAAGCTATGAGCTGTGCCCCCTCAGGGGCCACACCCACAATTTCCATAACTCCGGGCGGGGGTGCACCAGGGTGCCTCCTGCCTGTGAGAGGAGATCCCTCCTGACGGGAATCTCCCATGGAGAGCCGTCGAGGAGAGAAATCAGGTCCGAGAACCATACTCGGCCCGGCCAGAACGGGGCTACTAGCAAGAGCCGAACCCTGTCCCGGCGCACTCTCTCCAGAACTCCGGGGAGTAGAGCAATCGGGGGAAAAGCGTACAGACGAAGCCTCGGCCACATCTGTACCATGGCATCCAGCCCCAGTGGAGCTGGATGAACTAGAGAGTACCAGAGGGGACATTGCGCTGTCTCCTGAGAAGCGAAGAGGTCCACCTGAGCCTGGCCAAACACGCTCCAGATTTGCTTCACCACCTCGGTGTGAAGCATCCATTCCCCGGGCCACAGCCCCTGTCTCAACAGGATGTCTGCTCCCACATTGAGGTGCCCAGGGATGTAAACTGCTCTCAGTGAGAGGAGTTTGCCCTGGGACCACACAAGGATCTGGTGCGCCAGCCTGTACAGGGGGCGCGACCGCAGACCTCCTTGGTGATTGATATAAGAGACCACTGCTGTGTTGTCGGTGCGCACCAACACATGGTGACCTCTTAGGTCTAGGAGAAAGTGTTTCAAAGCCTGAAACACAGCCAGCATCTCCAGCCGGTTGATGTGCCAGGCGAGAAGATGCCTGCTCCACTGACCGTGGGCAGGGTGGCCATTCATGACCGCTCCCCAACCGGTGAGGGACGCATCCGTCGCTAGCGTTACGCGACGACATGGAGCTCCCAGCACCGGGCCCTGAAACAAGAACCAAGGTTGTCTCCACATGACTAAGGCATGTAGGCACTGCCGCGTGACCTTGATCATGCGAAGCGGGTTTCCCCTCGGGGAAAACCCCTTGGTCTTGAGCCACCACTGTAGGGGTCTCATGTACAGCAGGCCAAGAGGTATCACGTTGGACGCAGCTGCCATCAGACCCAGCAGTCTCTGAAACTGCTTGACAGTGAGTGACTGGCCTTCTTTCACTCCCTTGACTTCCGTGAGGATCGACTCGATCCGAGCAGGGGACATATGTGCCTGCATCATGGTCGAATCCCACACCACACCAAGATAAGTGGTTCTCTGTAATGGAGAAAGCACACTCTTCTTGGCGTTCAGTCTTAACCCCAACACTTTCATATGGGCGAGAACAACATCTCGATGTTGAGCCGCCCTTCGCTCTGAATGAGCGAGAATCAACCAATCGTCGATATAATTGAGTATGCGGATGCCTCGTAGCCGCAACGGAGCTAACGCGGCGTCCACACACTTGGTAAAAGTGCGGGGTGAGAGTGCTAGGCCGAAGGGAAGAACCCGATACTGGTAAGCTTTGCCCCCGAAAGCAAACCTCAGGAACCTCCTGTGAGTAGGAAGGATGGAGACATGGAAGTATGCATCCTTTAGATCGATCGTGACAAACCAGTCCTCGGACCTGATTTGTGACACGACATGTCTGAGTGTGAGCATCTTGAACTTCAGTCTGCCGACTGAGCGGTTCAATTGACGCAGATCTAAAATGGGACGCAATCCTCCATCCTTCTTGGGAACTATGAAGTACCGGCTGTAGAACCCGGACTCTCTTTCTTGAGGAGGGACCACCTCGATGGCCTCCTTCCTTAAGAGAGTATTTACCTCTTGTTCCATTACCAGAGCCTGCTCGGGATCCACCAAAGTGGAATTCACCCCGTTGGATCGAGGCGGAGGAGAACCGAATTGGATTCTGTAGCCTCTTTCTACAGTACGCAGGACCCAGTGAGACACATTTGGCAGTAGTTTCCACGCTGCGAAATAGTCTACTAAGGGAACCAGTCTCTCGAGACTGGCCTCTGGTGTAATCGGAGCTGCTAGTTCGGTGCCCTGGAACGGCACCCCGGCAGGGAACGACCGAACTAGCTGCTCCAGAGACCCCCGAAGGGGTGGCGAACATCTCAGCTCCGCTACGTCTCCGGGCGGAAAGAACTGAGACATATGCTCGCTGGAGACCGCTGCGCCCTGGAACACCGTACGTGGCAGGGTTGGCAGATCGATCTCCTGAGGGTACCGGGGCGAGGCGAGCACCGAGTACTGCGGTGATCGCCGTCCTTCCCCAGTGGGGGCTACCCTCATAAGCCCTGGGCCATTGACCTCAGGGCTTCTTGGCCGAAGACCTCTTCGCCTGCAGAACGGTCCGCAGATCCGGCTTAGGCTGCGAGGTCTTTGACCGAGAGCCCTTCTTACCGCCCTGGCCCCTATGTTTTCTTGGGGGAGCACGGGCGGCGACGCTCTCTTTCTGAGCCTCCATCTGCGAGGAGCCAGCACGCGGCCGGGGCTGCTCTCGCCCAGCAGCCCCTTGAGCTAGAGAGCGGCGAGGGAGAAACTGCTGGAACGCCGCCGCCTGCCTACTGGCCTCCTGGTGCCTGTCGACGACTGCGTCAACAGCGTCACCAAAGAGGCCAGATGGCGCCAGCGGGGCGTCCAGGAGGAAGACCCTGTCGCGATCTTTAATATCCGACAGGGTCAACCAGAGATGCCTCTCCGCCGCCACCAAAGCTGCCATAGACCGCCCGATGGCACGGGCGGTCTCCTTGGTGGCACGGAGAGACAAATCAGCGGTTTTGCGGAGTTCGGTGATATCCTCCGCACTAAATCCCTCGCCCTCATCCAGCTCTTTGAGCAGGTCAGCCTGGTATGCCTGCAACACCGCCATGGTGTGCAGACACGAACCAGCCTGACCTGCTGCCGCGTACCCCTTTCCCACCAGCGCTGACGATGTGCGCAGCGGCTTGGTGGGCAAAGTCGGAGCCTTCAGAGACAACGCAGCGTCGGGGGACAGATAGCTCGCGAGCGTCTGTTCCACCCGAGGCATCGCTCTGTAACCGCACTCACTCGTCCCCGCCACATTACCGTAGTAATCGGACGAGGGGACGAAGAGGCGGGCCGAGAACGGTTTTCCCCACGACTTCGACACCTCAGTGTGAAGGTCGGGGAAAAAAGGCAGGCTCCGGTGTGAAGATGGAGTCTTAAACCGCAGAAAGCGCTCGTCTAACTTGCCTTTCTGCGGTTCGACATGACACTCGGGCGGCCAGACAAGATTTAACTTGGCCACGGCCCGAGTGACCACCTCCACAAGCTCCTCATACTGGGGTGAAAGAGAGGGCGCAACGTCTTCGACGTTTCCCGTGTCAACCTCCTCGGAGGAAGACAGGAGAAGCGCCGATGCTGATGCCGCTGCCCGAGGGGAAGTATCCGCCTGGCGGGCTTCCAATCTCGGGGAGCGGTCATGGGATCTGACGGGTGAGGGCGGAGATAGAGACTCGCTCGTCTCCGATCCCTGCGCCAGATCCCACTGCGAACCCCACGAGCGCTGCCGCCGCTCCGCCTCGGCGAAAGCGGGGCCAGCGCCACGGGGAACGCTGACGAAAGATCCCTCTTTAGAGAAGAGGGCCTTTCGGGAGCGAAGTACACGCAGAGGAAGGCTCTCGCAGTGCGGGCACTCAGCCCCCTCGAGAGCCGCCTCCGCATGTCTCGCTCCCAAGCAAACCACACACAAGCTGTGTGTATCACCTGCGCACAAGTAACGTACGCAGGGAGGAACACACAGCTTGTACTGTGATTTGCTCTCATTGCCCTGATGTCTAGCCTTGAACTGGCTTTTAGACATCCTCATAAAACAAGACAGACAACACCAAATAGGACTGACAACACACAGAGCGCTAGCTGAATGACAGAAAGCTGACGCCGGTTTGCACCGCACGTGCTTTTATACCAGCTGGTCATTACGTCACCTTGCCCGTGACGTCCCGCCCATCCATTGGACAGATTTCATTTGTATTCAGAGCCGGTTACGCTGAAGGCGTTCCCCTAGCGTCTTCGGACGCAGCTCGAGTTCCTGAAGAGGAACTGAATGTGTGTCAGATCCGCGGTTTTAAAGAGACAGCTCTGCTTTTAAAGTGAAGTCCGTCACTGATGGAAATCAAAGAACAAAACAATATAAGGAGAAATCAGTCCCCTGCTCTA
The DNA here is from genome assembly GCA_036784905.1 of Acrossocheilus fasciatus. NCBI lineage: Eukaryota > Metazoa > Chordata > Actinopteri > Cypriniformes > Cyprinidae > Acrossocheilus > Acrossocheilus fasciatus. Next base: position 22,735,392 of record CM071939.1, on the reverse strand, counting down.
GTGGCTGATTAACTTTTGTTTTGAATAAAGATTAATTTATATTCATTTGATAGCTTATACATATAAAATGTATAGTTTATGTGAAGATTGCTTTAAGTTCACTTCAATTAAAAGCTGTCATATTTTTGTAGCCTATTAAGTGTTAAAAAATAATGCCTTTCAATTATACTGTAATGTTGAATGGTTATAATTAATGGCTAACATTGAGGGGAAATGCATTTAATAGAGATATCAGTAACATTATTTGTATCAATGATACTGGCTTTCATTAATAGTAGGCTACTTAGTAAAAAGATGCCAATAAACCGTATTTAAAATATACCGTTTATGTTGTTTCTACATTGATTTGGAGGTTCAATGTGAAATCCTAATAACATAAATGTATTAATATACAATTAATCACAATTAATTACAGAAAAAAGAGATTGGGACTCATAAACAATAAACAACAGGTTTATAAACAATTCTCCTTTTTGTTCCAAATATAGAGGTTTGGAGCGACATGAAGGTGATTAAAGGAAGACTTTTTTATTTCTCAGTGAACTGTCCATTTAATGAGCTAAGCTGTCCTGGTACTATAATTAAGGTTCTCCTACTTGTCTTGGTCTCCTCGTACTTGATAACAAAAGTTATGCAAGATCTACTAGGAAACGACTGTAAAAAAAAAAAAACTGCTTAATCCTAAGGCCAGCAGAAAGTACAAGAACTGTGGATCCCCTCCCAAAAATAATGAAATAAAAGGTCTTTCTTGCGAGAGTCTTTCTTGATCTTCTTCTTTGCGCTCCAGGCTATGTGCAGCTGAGAAAGTGAGTGAGTAACTCTTTAATGGCTCTGGCTCATTTGAAGCTGTGCAGAAAGACAGCGAATGCAGCACTGATGGAAACTCATGTGTGTCTGGCCTTGAAATATGTTGTCTTTCACACATAAGTGTTTAATGATGGAACAAAAAACAGAATAATTGCATTTGCTGCTGTGCTGTATGCTATACTGTTTATTAGATGTGTAGTTTGGAATTCAGGGTGTACAGGTAGCGTTCATCTAAAGTTTATTTTGCAGTACGTTTTCTCATAAGTTGACTGGGGACTCTCTGTCATAATATGCATTACACATGCAAATAAATGTACAAAGAATTACAATGTACTTGATCTATACAATAGTTTGGTTGTTTTATTATTATCGTGCACAAGCAACAGAAAGCTAGACAACAGCCAGCAGCAAAGTTTATGGAGGCTTTTAAATCAAAAGCCTCAGGGTGAACTGAAAGTAAACTTGTTGCACTCTGTATGTCACTGATAAGCATGACACAGCATCTAGAACTACAAGCAGTCATGCTCACATGTACTCCTGCAATGCTTTTGCATACTTTGAATGTATTATTTCTTCCAACATGAAGAGATGTTTTCAACTATAATTCAACTGCAATAAACATAGACAATGAATGTGCATTATATGTGTGAAAGCTCTACTCAGATATTTTGGTGTAAATTTAACAACAGCTGGGCAACTTCTGTTATATTAAATTTGCTTTATAAAGAATGAATAAATAAATCAAAACAAAGTCTGCGTAATGTTGCTCCTTAATATTTTTTTTTTCTTCTAATGGTGCTCTAACCAAAAATGTGACCCATAGTCCTTAATACAGGTTTTATAAGGTGCTGTATGATGCTGTACTTCATGGTGCCATACTGGTTATTGATATTTTTGATTTATTAATATTGAATATTTAATAGTGCACATTCTAATTTGCTGATCTCAGATGCCTGGCAGTGTGACGTCACACAGACCCAAAGCCCCTCCCACGATTGTTGATTGACACTGGCATTTTATTTTAGACCCGCCCTGAGCAAGCCGTCATCAGTCCGCTATTGTTTTGACGCCGGAGCAGATGTAGACAAGAAAGGCTCCTAAGCGATATATCATATATATATATGAGCCACAGCCATATCACCCTGTTGCCCATGGAAGCTAAGCAGGGCTGAGCCTGGTCAGTACCTGGATGGGAAACCTCATGGGAAAACTAGGAAGCTGTTGGTAGAGGTGTTAGTGAGGCCAGCAGGGGGTGCTTACCCTGTGGTCTGTGTGGGTCCTAACACCCCAGTATAGTGACGGGGACACTATACTGTCAATAAGAGCACCGTCTTTCGGATGAGACGTTAAACCGAGGTCCTGACTCTCTGTGGTCATTAAAAATCCACTTTTTTGACACTCATCGTAAAGAGTAGGGGTGTAACCCCGGTGTCCTGGCGAAATTCCCTCCATTGGCCCTTGTCAATCATGGCTTCCCAAGAATCCCCATCCACTTGATTGGCTCTATCTCTCTCTCCTCTCCACCTGTAGCTGGTGTGTGGTGAGTGCACTGGCGCCATTGTCCTGTGGCTGCCGTCGCATCATCCAAGTGGATGCTGCACACTGGGGGTGGTTGAGGAGAGACCCCCCCACATGATTGTAAAGCGCTTTGGGTGTATTGCAATACACAGTAAAGCGCTATATAAATGCTTCATTCATTCATTCATACATATATATATATATATATATATATATATATATATATATATATATATATATATATATATATATATATATCGAGTGTAGCATTTGAATGCAATCAAGATGTTCGATCAGGTTTTAGGCATCGTAAATTTCCCTCCTCCCTTGTTGTAACAAAATTACAATTACATGCATGTCTAACGTCCACCTCTGGTTCAAAGGGCGTTATCACCTCTGCTATCATCTCCAACACTAGCATGGACAGTCGTCAACTTTCTCTTTGAGCCTCAAAGAGATTCCGGGGGTGAAGGAACGATTCCCCCATCCTCACGAGGAGCCCCTACCCGTGGCCCAGACACACTCAAAAGCCACAATACACATGGGAAAGAACATTGGCTCCATTTATCCAGTCAAACTGTTCCAAAATGTATATAGTGTATTCCTGTGTTGTATACATGTTCTTAGGTTATAGTAGCTTCGTTATAACTCTGTAATACTGTGGTGAAGCTCCAATTATTGAATGTATCACTGCCGTAATGTTTTCCAAACCATGGCATGTTAGGTATCAAGATGACCATCTTCCGATTCCTGGATTAATGGTGTATATTATGTCACCATAATTTGCACCATGCTCTTTTTTACCATACTTTGACTTAATATTGGACAAATCCTCCAGACCACCATAAACCAAAGGAACCTCTCCCGCTCAAAATTCACACCTCTACATCTCCCAAAGATGGGTGTGACCAGGAACCATTAAAAAGTCCCTAACCCAAACCCATCAAGGGTCAATCCCTTTGAGACACACTCTCTCAGACTCATCCCTGAGACTGACCTTCCGGCAGTGTTTTTTTTTTTTTTACTTCAAGTAACTTTGTCGATTCACTGTGGACTCTCCGATCTTCAGAAAAACCCGACGAAAGCCTCCAGCTCACTCCCAAAGAACTCATTAAGAACCTCCGTTGTCTATTGCATCAGGACTCTTGTTCAGCAACAAAGTCAATGCAAGTAACCGCTTACAACTATTTAGATTCATGTTTAAGTTTGAGCCCCTTTTTAAGGTGATTTTTGATTCTTTGATGATTCTCATTACTCATCACTTTCCTTCATTCTGTATATATGTGTTTTGCTTTGTCTAGTTGTATGTTAGCTGCAGTTTCATTTATTAAATTTATTATTTCACAATTGATTGCCACTGTGTGCTGCTCACAATTCAGAGTCAATGAATTTTGATCTTGCTACATGCCAAGTTAATGCTAGGACTGTATGAAGTAGGAAAGTTATTCTTTCTTGGCCTAGAATTGAGAAATGATTATACTGTCGGTGGACAAACAGATTAAATCATTGTAATACTGATTCTGCTACAGTTAATTCTAAGATCTGGTCTAAATATTCATAATTAATTATAACCAGTTATTATTCATTATAAATATTTCTCTTTCAAGCTAATTTGCTACATGAGGAAACATCCAGAAGCAGTGAAATAAAGGACATGAGCAGCAGTGTGTGAAAAAAAATTCTGCTTTTGTTACTAAGCTTCATACATGCCTGGAGAGACAACATGTTCTGGAGAGAAGCGCTCACCATCAAGGGCAGGGTGGCCTGTATCTCGGTCCCAGAATGAAGCGTCCCTGAAGATGTCCAAAGACTGTCTTTCCCTCCAGAGTTGACATGAGAGGGTTCCTCTAATCCAGACTGTCAGAAGGAGAAGCAAGGACACCCAAAATGAGCAGTAGGCAACCAATCCATATCACTACTGTCAAAATCCCTGGGGAGGAAGAAGAACAGAATCGAGTGGATCAAGTCAAGTCAAGCAGAATGTAAATTCAGACGATGAGGCAGCATGTGTGTGCTGTTATGTGATCTTGTGTGTGTGATTCAGGACCTGCTGGGAGATGACAATGGCACAAGCACACAAGGGACAATAACAAGTAATGGGACAATGTAGGTAATGGTCGATACTACTGGGAGAACATAGATTTATGTAGAGATATAATATACGTATATGGAACTTACTAATGATGTTTGGTCATTTACTACCATTTATTACTTGATCATTTATATCCTAATGGATGGCTCTAGAATACAAAATAAATGGTGATAGTTAAAACATTAGCTTGCAAGACTTTGTCTAGTGCGAGTCACAGACTGTCTCATCTAGCAGTGAGAGAGCCATCAGTTTATGCGAGACGCTGGTATGCTAGAATAATTCACAGTACTGTGGAAAGCATATTACATAATTGTGATATCTCGTAGCACTTTGCTCTGCACCATAGATAACTGTCATTACCATCAGCCTGTCTTCTCACACTTACATACTTATAAAATATAACCTTCACACAGTTTTGACAAGTTGGTAGTTTTCTCTAGGCATGTGTCTGGTTTCCACAATAATCTACAATGCAGCACTGCCACCATAAAAACAACTTCAGCCTGCTCTGATCAGATCACAACACAAGAACTTCTACACAGAGTGACAGAGTTTCCCCCACAAGATCAACGGTATTCACTGTGTTATTTCTCCAATAAAGCAGTGCAAAAAAAACAAGTCACACATATCAAAACTTCTGCAGTTCTTAGGTTTCTCCTCCGAGTTTAGAAAAAAGATCAAAGGCTTGTTTGTGTTATTTATCTGAAGTTTATGTTTTATTTTATGTGGTCCCATTTAGACCCACAGTAATAAAACTCTGTAATAATAAAAAAAAATATTCCGTTGTCAAAAAAAAATTTGATGATTTTCTAGGTAGAGCATTTAATGTTTGGGAAACATGCGCCAACCCCTTCTATTGGTAAACTAATAGGTTTTTCTAAACTTGGCAACCTAGCAAGCAAACAAAGTAAGAAACATTAGAAAGTTGGTTTTGTTTAGTAGCAATCTCTTTTCAGATGTTCCAGCAAAACTTTGAAAAAGTGGTCCCTATTATAAGGACAACCATTTTATAGGACTGTTCTCAGCGTATAATTAGAGTTTATTTCGGCGAATGGTACATTGTGCCCCGCAATGTGATTTCCAAATCTTTTTATCTATCTACAGCTTTCTACCCAGAAGAACATTACATTTTATTGAGGTGGTTTTGCACAGTTCAAGAGTTCTCAATTATGTTTTGTTTAGGTATCAGCTTTCCTTAGGACAGAAAACAAATTATATAAAATAGTAAAAGAGATATAAAAACAACAACAACAACAAATGGCATACAATAAGAGTATAAAGCTATGAATGAATAGTGTAATGAAGTATAATTCAAATATTTGACTTTTGAAGAATCTGGATAAATGTTCATATTGCAACCTCTGAATTTTGATTACAGACTTGACATGTAAACTAATTTTTATATTGTTTGGATATTGTTCTGGCAAGGTTCTCTCAAATTTATGAACAAACGTTCTTCTAGTAACGTTAAAAGAACATTTGTTCAAAGGCATAACATTCTCAAAACATTTGCAAAAAAATCATTATTTACAAATTGTTCATGGAAGTTTTTTTTCTAAAATATTTTAGCTGGATGTTTGCCTAACAATTTTTAAGTGTTACTACTTGTTTCAGAACATTTAGAGAACTTTCAAATATAACATTCACATATTTTTTTCTTTTTCTTTTTTTTCTTCAGCATTAAAGAAGATTATGTGAAGAATGTGGGTAACTAAACAGTTGTTGGTCCCCACTGACTTCTACAGTATGGAAAAAACACTATGGAAGTCAATGGAACCAGAAACTTTTTGGTTACCCCTATTTTTCAAAATATCTTTTTGTGTACAGCAGAAGAAAATAAATTCATACCGATTTGGAACAACATGAGAGTAAATGACAGAATTTTCATTTTTGGGTGAACTATCCCTTTAATGTTTTTTTTTTTTTTTTTTAAATAAAAAACTATATTCAGAGCACAATCATAACGGACATTTTTATAACTTTTCATATATTAGCAAAATGTTCTTAAAACATATCTTTTGCTGGGTAAATACTGTACATAATATTACTGATTTTTCTCTGGTAGCCATTTGCTCTTTATTTAATCTCACTAAAATCTCAGAGAAACAACTGAGATCTCATTTGTGATTTTACTTTCCTATGGGTACATTTGTCAAATTCATGGCTTTCAATGTCAATTAATTTATCATCATCCCACATAAACTGTCATCATAGCCCATTTTTAAAATGATTTTTCAACCAATTTTTCAGACAGTCAGAACTATTATTTGAGGCAATTCTTTATTTGTCACCTTTCTCCCTGGGAGTGTCAGATCTCCAACAGAAGAAGGCTAGACTACAGCAAATGAGACACCCTGACCAAAACTGAGTTTCTGCTAGTGTGATGCTGCCTTAAGGTGGTGTTGATCTGTGATCAGAATAACGAGGCATCATGTGTTTTAAAGCTTTTAGAAGTTTGCTTTATGACATTTGCTTTATGTGGGTGTGAGATCCCGAGTTGCAAATCCCACAACGCTACTCACAGAATAGGAGCAGCTGCTCTGAGTGCATAAACACTGGCCAAACTGAAGAAAGCCACTGAGTAATGTTCAATATTTTTTCACTCGTCACCACGCATCAGTTTCTGGCATTTTTTTCAAGTAGTTGTTTGATTATAGTGGATGGTTTTGTGCCGCCCTGTTGTTTAGTGCTTTCCATGCTTTTCTCCCCAGTTAAAATTCTGCACAACGCCTCCACGCCGTGCTACAAATGAAAGGCCTTCGCTCTCCCTAACTCTTCCACTAACCTGTTCTTACCTACCTCTGGCATTTGAGAGAGGGAAAATAATTAAATGTGTCCCTTTGAACTAAGTGAATTAATATGCCTGAAGTCACAAGTATTTAGTGAGATTATTAATTAATGTGCACCTGTTGCTAAGTGGGCTGGAGTCACGGTAGCAATGCCTTCGGCATGTATATGTGATCAATCATTTAATGACTCACTTGTAATTCCTGTTTTAAAGTAGACCTCTGCTCCAAGAACAAACATCCTCATGCCCAAGAAATTAAAGGCCATCAGACTGGACCCCTGAATGGCAATTAGATTCATCACATATGTAAGCACTGAAAGGGCACAGCTGCAACAACACTGTGTACTGAATTTATGAACTTTTCAGAGCGAAAGGAGAAAGCAGTACACAAATGTTAGTGACCACATTATCCAAGAGAGGGGTAAGGCTCGAAAAGACCTGAAATCCATGCAAAGAACATGAATAATATTTTTTTTAAATCTTGTTTAATCCTTCAAATGTATTACAAACTTCACATTCTTCAATGGGAAGAAATTTGCCTATACTGTGTAATACACTGTACTGAGTACTGTGCATTCCAGTTAATCTCAATTAAACTGCACTTGGGTTATTTTGATTAGGTAAAAAAATAACAAAAAATACAGCTAACTAACACAATAAATACGGAGTTATCTGTTTTTGTAAATAAACTCTTCAGATAGATAGACAGATAGATAGATATTTTTTTTTAATATATTATATGCAAAGCTGGGTAGTAACTGATTACATGTAATCTGGATTAAGTAATCAGATTCCAAAAATTACTTGTAATCAGAGTAAGTTACATTTTAAAATATTCATAATCAGACTACAGTTACTTTTTTATGGATTACATGATTACATATTATTCACACAATAGCAATAAATTATTCATAAATTATTGATTCAATTTCTCTTTTTCATCTTTTAAATTTTCCTTTCTAAAATAGCCTACTGATTATATACATATTATATATGTATACATAGTCCAGTTTTGTGGACATTCACTCAAAGATCAGTCATGAGTTGCATCAAAATTGCATCAACTAGGCTACTGATGAACACATTCATTTTTATTTGAATTATTCCTCTGTAGGTTTTTTAACCATGTATTATTAATTATAACTAATTAAAATGCACATATTCACGTTATTTCTTAGTTACATGTAATGCAGGCATTCCAAAACTTTTTGTCATCTAAACCTTATTCACCAAATATATTTGCTTTAAGTACCCCTTAGATTTTAAAATAAATAGTTCAATAATTAAGTAATACATTTGCATGCTCACGGTTTCTTAGATGTTGATTAATGAACACATGGCATGCAGGTAAATAAAAATATTTCAACTTTTTTTAGTAATTGTTTCATTTAAAACAAAGACTATAGAAATGCAAAGACGGTTCCCTCCTATACTTATGAATGGGAGAAACTGCAACGCACAATATGGAGGAATAGTCCCACCTTCTAAATAAGGTATATGCGCAGTCAAAAGCATGTTATGACTCAGCATGTACATTGCCTGGTCTAGTCTGAAAAATAATTTTGTTGTTGATGTGACATATGTAATTTAATTGTGAGTTCAGTGAGCAGTTTTTGAGATTTTAGGATTCATTAAGATAGGTCTTGTACAAGCTGCCCAGAGGCGTTGCAAATATGGCCGCCAAGTGAAGAGACTTTCCTCGAAAGGGAGTTCAAATTAAAAAAAAAGAAAAAAAAAAAGAAAGGGAGTTTGTTTTAAAATGATTTATTTTTCAGCTTTTCATTAAACTCACAACCCTTCTGCAGTTCCTTTATGAACCCTAGTTTGGGAAACCTTGATGTAATATGATGTTTAATGCACTTCATGTTGTAAATTACAATTAATGGAACAAGTTTTCTTACTCTTTGCATTTTTTACATCATTATGGTACAAGATAATGCTATTGAAATCAATGTGATAAACAAGTTAAATCAAAAGTAATCTAAAAGTAATGTGATTATATTACCTAAAATGTGTAATATAACGGATTACGTTACTGACTACAATTTTTGTCATGGAATCTAGAATCAGTAACGGATTACAATTTGTAAGTAGTCTACCCAGCTCTGATTATATGTAGGATATCAGAGCAAATCAGTTATGAGATCGTTATCACCGTTTCCCTCAACTGCAGCACGAAGCTGCTATTTGAATAAAGTTTAATCAAACTCTGAACGAACTGAGTGTTTAAGCGCCACATCGCAGAACCTACTAAAAGCGGTGTTCATACAGTGTTGAAATGTGCAGACATTGAATGTAACATGCTTAACTGTACTTGCAATGCAACGATTCATGTGCTAGTCCACTAGAGTTTGTTTTGGTTTCCACAGTTACGATCGTGACAGGGAAGTCTTAACCTACTTCTGGAGCAACTCTGAACTGCGCACGTGCAGCACATCGACACTAGTGTAAACAAACTGGTGTTAAGCTAATGAAACGGCTGTGTTTACATTGAAGTCTATGCTAAAGCCATTAGCCTCAAAGGTTAGCAGTTAGCATTAATGGGATAGTTCACCCAAAAATGAAAATTGTGTCATCATTTACTCACCCTCAAGTAGTTCCAAACCTGAATGTCTTTGTTCTGCTGAATGATATTCTGAAGAATGTGGGAAACAGAGCAGTTCTGGGGCACCTTTGACTTAGATAGTATTTTTTTTCCTACTATGGAATCAATGGTGCCCCAAAACAGCCTGGTTACAAACTTTCTTCAAAATATCTTCCTTTGTGATCAGCAGAACAAAGAAATTCATACAGGTTTGGAAGGGTGAGTAAATGATGACACAATTTTCATTTTTGGGTGAACTATCGAGCCCGCGGCCTCGCCTACTGACGCTACCCACACAAGGCGGCTTCACAAGCGGTGTGAGAGAGGATGGAAGCGCGGTAAGCATGGAGATAGGCTAAGGGCTAACCCCACAAGACTGGTTCTTCCAACACTCATGCTCAAAAACGTTCACTCTCTGGAAAACAAACTGGACTTAATTCAACTCAGTCGGTCTACACAGCACGAGGCACGGGATTGTTGTGTGTCTGTTTTCACTGAAACACGGCTAAACAACAACATCCCGGACTCCGCCATTCAGCTGCAGGGGCTAACCTGCTACCGAGCAGACAGAGATTCATCACTGTCTGGTAAGACTCACGGGGGTGACTTGTGTGTGTACGTCAACAAAAAATGGTGTAACAATGCTGTGGTAGTGAAAAAACACTGTTCATCACTGGTGGAGTTTATGGTTGTGAAGTGTCGACCGTTCTATCTGCTGCGGGAGTTCACAGCCATTGTAATTGTCGCGGTCTACATTCCCCCGTGTGCAAACGCTAAGGACGCGCTACGTGAACTGTACAGCGCCATCAGCGAGCAACAAACAAATAACCCTTAAGGCTTTTTCAACATAGCCGGTGACTTCAACCACGCAAACTTAAAGACAGTTTTGCCAAAGTTCTAACAACATGTGAACTTTGCAACAAGGGGAAATAACACACTGGACTTTGTTTACACAACAGAAAAGAAAGCATACAAAGCTGAACCCCGCCCCCACCTCAGGTACTAGGACCACATCTCTGTTATGCTAATCCCAGCATACAGAACACTTCTCAAACTTGCCAAACCAGTTCTAAAGCAGATCACGGTATGGCCAGAAAATGCTACTTTAGCACTGCAGGACTGCTTCCAGGACACAGACTGGAACATGTTTAAAGAGGCGGCCACCTACAACAACCACACAGACCTGCAGGAGTACACTGAAACTGTGACTGCTTACATCCAAAAGTGCACTGATGATGTGACAGTCACCAAGACCATCACCACACGCGCCAACCAGAAGCCATGGATGACAGCAGAGGTTTGTGGGCTGCTAATGACCAGAGATGAAGCTTTCAGATCAGGAGATAAAGCAGCCCTCAAAACAGCAAGAGCCAATCTGTCTCGCAGCATCAAAAATGCAAAACGGTCATTTGTTCAAAAAATCAGCAATCACTTCACAGACAGCAGAGACACACTGAGTCTGTGGCAAGCCATTCAGACCATCACAGACTACAAGCCCCCGTCACAGACCTGTGATGATGACACATCCCTCCCAGATACACTCAACCACTTTTATTCACGGTTTGAAATGCAGAATGACACACCTGCACAAAAACTGCCCACACCTCCCAACGACCAGGTGCTCTGTCTGTCTCCAGCCGACATAAGGAAGACCCATGCAAGGCTGCAGGTCCTGACAACATACTTGGCCGTGTACTGATAGACTGTGCTGTACAGCTGACAGATGTCCTAACAGATATCTTCAACACCTCGCTGAGCCAGGCAGTCATCCCCACATGCCTCAAATCCACAACAATCATACCGACACCAAAGAAATCACCTGTGTCCTGTCTAAATGATTACCGTCCCATAGCACTGACTCCAATCATGATGAAGTGCTTTGAGAGGTTAGTCATGCACAACATCAAAACCAGCCTCCCCAACACACTCGATCCGCTCCAGTTTGTATATCGTCCAAACCGCACTACGGACGATGCAATTTCCTCCACCCTCCACCTGGCTCTTACCCACCTAGAAAACAAAAACTCTTATGTTAGAATGCTGTTCACTGACTTCAGCTCAGCATTCAACACAATAATCCCACAACAGCTCATAAATAAACTCTAACTGGTGGGCCTTAACAACTCCCTCTGTAATTGGATTCTGGACTTTCTAACCGGAAGACCTCAGTCAGTCCATGTCGGCCACAACACCTCGAGCACTACCACACTGAGCACAGGTGCCCCACAAGGCTGTGTACTCAGCCCGCTGCTCTTCACGCTGCTGACCCATGACTGCACTGCCAAGTCCAGCTCTAACCACATCATCAAGTTTGCTGATGACACAACAGTGGTAGGTCTCATCAGCAACAATGATGAAACACACTACAGAGAGGAAGTGGCACAGCTGGCGAAATGGTGTGGCACTAACAACCTGTCCCTCAATGTGAGTAAGACAAAGGAGGTTGTGATGGACTTCAGAAGAAACTCCGGTGATCACCCCCCACTGACCATCGACAGCTTGCCTGTGGAGAGAGTCAGCAGCACTAAATTCCTGGGGGTGCACATCAAAGAGGATCTCACCTGGACCACCAACACCATGTCACTCTCCAAGAAGGCACAACAGCGCCTACACTTTCTCTGCCGGCTGAAAAGAGCAAGTCTCCCTCCACCCATCCACTTTCTACAGGGGAACCATTGAGAGTGTGCTGACCAGCTGCATCACTGTCTGGTACGGGAACTGAAGTGCAGCAGACCGCAAGTCCCTCCAGCGGACAGTGAACACAGCTGCAAGGATCATCGGTGCCCCTCTCCCCTCCATCCTGGACATTTTCCTCACACGATGCTCCAGCAAAGCCAACAGTATCGTGAAGGATTCCACACACCCCCCCCCCACAGTCTCTTCCAGCTCCTACCATCAGGAAGACGGTACCGAAGCATCAGAGCCCGCTCTGCCAGACTGCTCAACAGCTTTTTCCCCCAGGCTGTGAGAGCCCTGAACTCAAATCACCCCGCCCCTCTCTGAAACCCCATACAAACCCCCTACCTCCTGAAACATTGAAAATCTGAAACTTGTGGTCACAACAACTTGTTTTTGTGCAATCGAAGTGTGCTACACACAGGTGAGTGGGCCTGTACAAACCACCTGTAGTAGCACACTCTCCTCCTCTATGCGCACTAGTCACTTTTCTCACACACTGCTGTGTGTATACAAATCCCACAAAAAGACTCAGTAATATATGTATGTTTACATGCTCATGCACTACAAATCATCCTGCACTGTTCCCCAGCCAGCTGCTGACTCACAATGTTTCTCTTCGCACATTACTTTACTAGAAAGGGAAATACTAGTTCACAATTATTAATTGTGCCAAATTCAAAATTTTATTAAAACATTAAATATGATCCTTACTTCTAGTATTCTCTTTTGGGCCTAATCATTTTAGGTACAAATAAGCTTTGAACTATTAAAGTTTAAGTGAACTTATTCTACCTAATTGATTTATTACCCATATCGATAGATTCTATTTAGACTACTCACTCATTACTTTATTTCGTTTTCGTTCTTCTCATTCTTCCTGTTTTGTTTATACACAGCCACTGTTTTTATTTACTGATTTCTTTATTTCCTTATTCCTTTATTTATTTATTTATTTATTCCTTTATTTAATTTCATTTTTACTTATTTTGCCTATTTATTATTTTTAATTTTACTTTGTCTTACCATTTTCTTTCCTCCGTGCTTGGGAACAACACACCTGAGCCCTTAATAGGAGACATTGTTATCTCTCACTACGAGTTCAAATAAATTAGAGAGGAAAATCTCTTTCACCCAAAATTAATTTTTGTTTGATTAGTTGTGCAGCAACTGAAAACAACGCTCTACTCGTAGTTGGGCATAACTTGTTAGTGGACCCGATCCACTCAATTTACTGTCTACTTCCCTTCTTGCCTGTTCTTTAATTCCTGCTTTCCTTCCTCTTCACTTTTCACATTTGTAGGGACCTGTAAGAACCATCAATCAATTCTAAGAGAATGAGATACACAATCTTGTCAAAAAAAGATGAATCCTTATGAATTTGATTTTAATCAAACCCTCTTTCGTTCTTCCTAACCTCCCTACATTTGAAAACGCAATCCAAATTTTAACATCTCATTCAACGCTGAGATCAATTTTAATAGAGATAAGTGATAAGCAACTGTCGCCTTCGCAGCCTCCCTGGTGAGCGGTCCAACTGTAAGGTATACGGTGTCAATCCTGTCAGACTAAGAAAAAAGATATAAGAATTATTATCATATTCGTTTGTCTAAAACAGAGATTTAATAATATTGTTTTCCTCCTTGATAACAACATTTAATTGAAATAATAATAATAATAATAATAATAATTTTCCTCATTTTAAAAAAAGAGGAATTGTTTCTTTTAATTGAATTTGTTTTTCACCTTTTTCTCTCTTTTCCCTCTTCCTCATTAGAGTGACGAAGTCTTCACATCTCTAGTCTACCTAAATACCCTGAGACCAACACAGTCATCACCACACTTCACTAGTGGTTCACAATCACTGACAATCACTGACACAACACTTAGTTGTCCCACCACACACAGGCTTTTACTCCACACAGATCTGTGTCAGTCTCTCTTCTCCCCAGCGTGCCAACATGACGCAGACTGCAGACTCCTTTGCCCAAGGGGAAGATGTGAACACTTGGCTGAGAGGCAAGACAGACAGCCTCACCCCCAAAACATTTGAACTGTTATTATTTTTAATAATAATCCTAATCTTGAGAATATTCCTGACACAAGAATCAAGTCAGAACAACGACCCCGAGGAGCTAGTCAAGATCACCAGCTCCCTAACTATGCCTTTACAACCTAGCTGAAACTGAGCGACAAGCACATCACCCACCTTCAAGAGGAGCTGATATGTGCTCAACGCCGCATAGACAACCTGGAAGTGAAAGTTCAAGATCAACTCAAAGCACCCAATGAGAAGAAGCAGGAAATAACGTAACAAGTTAAGGAGCTCCAAGCAGCCCTGACAGCAGCTCAGCTCGACCAACAACATGCAAAGGCTGCCCAGAAAGACCTGATAAACAGACTCAAGTATGCCGAACAGCTACTAGAGAAAGCCAAGAATGACATAAGTGACAAGAATGCTGAAATAAGTGCCTTGGAAGACCACTTTGAAAGGTACAGATCTGAAATGGACAATCTGACCCAACAACTAGATGATACCAACGATGAGCTCTATATGGTCAGAAAAGAACTCAAACGTGCTTATGAGCAGAAACAAGATCCAAGAAAAGAGAAACATCTCTCAGCCTCACCACTGCTGAGCAGAGCAGAGTCCTAAATCCAAAAACTGGTATACAACGAAAGAAGCGAAGGGCCACAACCCAAAACCTCACCTGCTTTCGCCACAGAACTCTTTCCTGTCAACGAAAGATAACCTCCCATCCAAGCAGACCTTGGAGATGCACATGGGATGACCATCAAAGACCTCGACAAGCTGTCTAAAAACATCAGCAAGTTCAACCCAAACTCCACAGAGGGCCACGACATCCAGGCCCACCTTCAAGATATTGATTTTTATTTAGAAATGAGACCTCACGTGACTGACAGTCACAGGTTATACCTCCTTAGAGCAACGTCCAGTCCTGAGGTACAAAACATCATAGATCGACAGCCTAGTCAAACAATGTCAAACTAACAGCTACTTCGTGAGGTCCTGATTAAAGAGCTTACAGACCTGAACATGGACTGTTAACTGCCTTGGAAACCAAACAAGGTCGACAAGAGATTCCACAATTTACTACAACCGACTCCGACAAGCCACCATCTAGGCGTCATGGCCTGTCCATGCTCCATGACCATCCAACAGTTGCGTGACCTAACACAGAAGACCTACAACAAGAAAGGTGAAGATGGCCTCAAAGAAAGGTGACAAAACATCCACACTCTTGAACTCTTTCACCAAAGACTCAAGCCTTGCACTGGACAACACCCAGTGGCATCACAACACCAGGGTCCTCCATCATGAGCCCAGAGAACGTGACCCCCATGTTGACAATAGCTATCAGCCCAACCGCTGGAATAATCCATGGGACCAGCCATGCTTCTCAAGAAACCCAAAAGATAAGAACAACTGGAAACCTAACCAGACATCCAAAGGTAATCGCCTGACTCATCCAAGAGCAACTTGTGTGGGTAAGCGACAACAAAACCCATCTCAACACCACTCACACATGCACAGTGCTGAGTATGCATAAGAACAATTCAGCTCACCATCAGAAGACATGGAACTGAAATGAACAAGATGGCGCCGCGGATGGCAGCCATGGTTTGTCGCTGCTTGGTACTTGTTCTTTTTTTGTTTGTTTATCCTGTCTTAAGCAACTTTTTTCCGATCAGCTTTACTAGAAACGAACTCCTGGACATCAGAAATGGCACACCAAATAACTTCCTGCCTACATTTGAGCATTCAGACCTTTTACTGGACATTTTAATCGGAGGAGCTGCGTTCCTATACAAGCGCTCCAGGCGACGCAAGCGAGGGAAGCGTGCCGGCGCGCTCGTGAAATTCCGACAGCGCGGGTTTAGGACTCCGCTGCCGAGCATTCATCTGGCGAATCTCCGCTCCCTGGCAAATAAGTCGGACGAACTACAACTCCTCACCCGCACAAACAAGGACTTTTTAAACTCCGCTGCGCTTTGCTTCACGGAAACCTGGCTGAACGGAGCCATTCCGGACAGCGCGCTTCATCTAACGGGCTTCCAGCTGTTCAGAGCAGACCGCGTCACAGAGTCCTCGGGGAAAACAAGAGGCGGTGGATTATGTTTTTATATCAACGAAGGGTGGTGTACAGACGTGACAGTTTTAAAGAAGATGTGCTGCCCAAATTTGGAAGCTCTCTTTATTAACTGCAAGCCTTTTTATTCACCGCGGGAGTTCTCCTCGTTTATTCTGGTGAGTGTGTACATTCCTCCTGACGCGCGCGTCAGCGCGGCGCTAGAACTGCTGGCCGATCAAATCACACACACAGAGCAGCGTTATCCGGACTCTTTCATCATCATTCTCGGTGATTTTAATAAAGCTAATCTCACCCGTGAACTGCCTAAATATAGACAGCACATCACATGCCCCACCAGAGACAGAAATATACTGGACCACTGCTACACTGTCTTAAAGGATGCATATCACTCTGTTCCCCATGCAGCGCTGGGACTCTCTGATCACTGTTTGGTTCATCTCCTACCAGCCTACAGGCAGAAACTTAAATCTGCTAACCCTGTAGTAAAAACTGTAAAGAGATGGACTTCTGAAGCAGAGCAGGTTTTACAGGCCTGCTTCGAACTTACTGATTGGAGTGTTTTTGAGGCTGCAGCTACTGATCTGGACGAGCTTACTGACACCGTGACGTCCTACATCAGTTTCTGTGAGGACATGTGTGTACCCACCAGGACTTATTTAACATTTAACAATGACAAACCTTGGTTCAGTGCAAAACTCAGACAGCTTCATTGACTAATGGAATGCAACCGCCTGTACCCAAATAACCTGATGCCCGACACAAAGAACA
The DNA here is from genome assembly GCA_036784905.1 of Acrossocheilus fasciatus. Lineage (NCBI taxonomy): Eukaryota > Metazoa > Chordata > Actinopteri > Cypriniformes > Cyprinidae > Acrossocheilus > Acrossocheilus fasciatus. The sequence goes on along the minus strand of CM071939.1, from coordinate 22,718,044 downwards.
CTTATTAATAATTCCAACTCAGGAAGGAGATTGTCAAATTTGGGGCAAGTAACCAAGATTGATGATCAAAGAAACAGCACATCCTGACCAAAATCATTAGTAGAGACTTTGTTGGGTGGGTTCCCCCAACTAGCAGGACAAAGACCAGACTGAAATCCCGTCCAAAACCTTTTTGACCTGTGTTCCTCATAACACATTCTCACGTCCACAGAATGGCACAGAAACTGTGTAGATGCACCTAAAATCATCTTAAAAGACTTATGAGCAACTAATGATTTCTATGCATAACTCCATATTATGTACTGTATGTGACCCACACATTTGACTATCATGTCCTAATCACTCATTGTGTATGTCTTTTTAATAACTATTGATTAGCTTATGGGTTCATATTCATGCTTGGTATGTATGAGTTTGAAAATTCACGCTTGAAACACTTCTTCCAAAATTAAGCGGCCATAAGCGCCATCAGTTGTCAGAGTGAATTTGCATGTTCTTTCAGTCCATTTGCTGTTTATCTTTTGCGCAGGTGCTTAAGGCCAAAGTATACTTCGGCCATCCGCACCCAGTCCACGTACAGGCAATTTTTTGAGGCTGCGCGGACGGTCCACGTACATCAGCGCATGCGTGAGGTGAATGTTGAGACAAGTCAAGTTGGTGGTACTGCGCATGTGTCGAGCTTGTCCGTCCGCACTCATCCAGTTGAGTATACTTTAAAAGCTGTGCGGACGTGTCTGTGCGCGAGACAGAACAGAACGCGGAATGTGAAGTATACCCAGGCCTTTATGTAGCATAATTTCATGCAGCTAAAGTCAGACCATTCTATTTTTGCCTTAGATCTTGAAATCATGTTTTTTTTCCTAGTTATATAAAGTTAAAATACATATTTTGCCTATAATTTAAAGGTCTGCTAAAATGTGATTCCATTTTTTTTTCTCATATCGCGATGATATCGATATCGTCTGGACAGTGGAAAATACCGTGATATGAATTTTAGCTCATATCGCCCACCCCTAATTTCCAGTGTGCCTAACTTATGTTCAGATCAATGCGAATATCGACCCCATGTTTTTATGCAGCAAACATGGAGTTGTAAATGTAAAAGAAGTTAATGTGCCTTCTAAAAATCTAAACAATTAAGACAGTAATATTTATGTTTTAAATTAATATAATAATATGATTGTCTTGTCCCTTTTCATAAAAATGGTTTAAAAGCTGAAATGCCACTTTATAAGATTTTGTGTGTGTGTGTGTGTGTGTGTGTGTGTGTGTGCATGCGCGTTTTGTGAAAAATGAGGACATAAATTTGTATAATGACAAGGGTATGACATAGGTATTACAAGGAGAAGGTGACTTTTCCAGGACATTACCCCATGTCCCTACTTTTCAAAATGCTTACAAATCACACAGAATGGAGTGTATTGAAAATATGAAATAGCACAAAGTTTCCTGTAAGGGGTAGGGTTGGTGTAGAGCAATAGCACATACAGTTTGTACAGTATAAAAACTATTACGCCTATGGGATGTCCCCCCTTTTCACAAAAACAAACGTGTGTGTGTGTTCGTGCGTGCATGCGTGCATGCGTGCGTGCGTGCGTGTGTGTGTGTGTGTGTGTGTGTGTGTGTGTGTGTGTGAAAACTTGTATCTAAACTGTAAATCATCTTATTTTATGGCTTAAAATGTTAACATGGACATTGTCCAACCCCACTCATACAGTGTTCATTTTACTTGTGCAGCTCTTAAAAAGGTTCATTAATTGGCTTAAATTGATTTTTTAAAATTCTGCAGATACCCTATAAATAGTGAAATAAAATTATTTCATTGATATTTGTGTACTGAAAATGTTTTTGATTGACATTTAGACTTATCTGATTTTCCATATTTAAAACTATGTCTTTTTTATTTGGGCTAGTTAAATACATTTTTGGGGTACCAAAATATGAAGAGTACCTGCCCGAAGGGCTACAAGGGATTTTGAAATTTTGCGAGCCCTGTGTAATATTAAAATTAGTTTGATGATCTGAATCTTTTAAGTATGACAAATATGCAAAAAATAAAATAAAATAAAAAACAGGAAAGGGGCAAAAACCTTTTCACAGCACTGTGTATATATTAGGGCTGTCAATCGATTAAAATTTTTGGTAATAGGGAAAAACTTTAGAATAGGGAAAACTTATTCACTATTAACTACAACTTTTCCCTCAAATTCCTAATTTGCTGCTTATTAATAGTTAGTAAGGTAGTTGTTAAGTTTATGTATTGGGTAGGATTAGGGATGTAGAATAAGGTCATGTAGAATAAGGCATTAATATGTGCTTAATTACTACTAATAAATGGCTAATATTTTAATATGCATGCTAATAAGCAACTAGTTAAGAAACCCTAAAATAAAGTGTTACCAAATTTTTCATCGCGATTAATCGCACGATTGTCATGAGTTAACATATTAGTTATATGCAACATATTAGTGTTCTAAGAATCTTTACTAGTTTGTATATCAACTTCTGATCCAGTTACAAATGCAAATTACCATACTTGGAGACAAAGAGTTGTAAACTTTGCCTCCAAAAGTTCAAGACACCATTGGTTCTTTGACACTCAAAAGAAGTGACCTCTATAGCAGATAAAGTTCTCATATCAGTGACCCACTGCCAGTCTGCAGTTCTTTTAGATCCTTAGAGGATGAGAAGGATGTGAGCTCCTCAGCAACCCTTAAATTTTTGCGCCAGGCCTTGTGGCCTTGACTATTCATTCAACCAAAAGTCCACGAATCTCAGCAGATTTCTTTCTTAGCTCTTTTTCACTTTCTACCTGGGAAGAAACTCCCAATCACCATCGAGTCAGGACATCTTTGGAATTCATCACTCTTCAACCCGGAAGAACGTGATCTCCAAAACCTTGAAACCATCAAGACTTTCATCCGAGACTGCATCCGGACACTCGTCAATGACCAGGGCAATGCAAGTATCGTTCATTTAACTAAACGAAACAGAGGTTTAGTATAAATTATAGACCCGTTATAAACAGCGCTGATGGTTTTACTCGGGTGGTTAACTGACTCTTTCCATAACTGCATTCTCTGGTTTCTCTAATGGCTTCATTCATCCACTTTATCTCCCCTGTATGTCCTCGTGAGTGTATGTTTATTCCTTTGTTTGTTTAGATTAGTTATGTGTGTTAGCGTTTAGTTAATAAAAGTTGTGTGCACAAATTACATGAGTTTCTGCTTCTGCCTTGCAAATTAATGTCTCTTTATGATTTTGACCCTCGCGACATGCTGTAATGCATTAATAGGAAAGTATTTTCTGTGGCCATGGAAATATCTTTTCTTAGAGTTGATATGAACTTACACTGAATGTTCGCTGGATGAACAGATCAGTTGATGGCAATTTAATTCTGCTACAGTTATTACTGTCAGCCGATATAAATAATTGTAATTAATCATAATTAATTGTAATTATGGTCACACTTTATATTAGGTGGCCTTAACTACTATGTACTTACATCAAAAAATAAGTACAATGTACTTATTGTATTGCAAAACACTTTTACTGCTATTGAGGTGGGATAAGGGTAAGGTTAGGGACAGGTTTGGTGGTATGGGTAGGTTTAAGGGTGGGTTAAGGTGTAAGGGATGGGTCAACAGAGTAATTATAAATGTAATTACAGAAATTAATTACAGATGTAATTACATATAGGTATTTTTAAAAAATATAAGTACAACGTAAAAACATGTATGTACATAATAAGTGCATTGTATCAAATGATTAATTTAAATGTAAGTACATTGTAGTTAAGGCCACCTAATATAAAGTGGGACCGTAATTATTTATATACATTTCCCTTTTGAGCTGATTTGCTACACAAAATTATTGCCACCTTGTCAAAATTGTAAGAAATAATTGCTTTTCAAGCATGTGATGCTCCTGTAATTTGTATTTTGTATTTAGACACACCTGTGGCAAGTAATAGGTGTGGGCAATATAATAATCACATTTGCAACCAGTTAAAATGGAGAAAAGTTGACTCAACCTTTGTGTTGTGCATCACACTGAGCATGGAGAAAAGAAAGAAGTGTAAAGAGTTGTCTGTGGATTTGAGAGAAAAAATAGTGGAAAAACATGGACAATCTCAATGCTACACGTCCATCTCCAGAGATCTTAATGTTCCTGTGTCCACTGTGCGCAATATCATCAAGAGGTTTACAGCTAATGGCACTGTAGATAACCCCTCTGGATGTGGATGGAAGAGCAAAATTAATGAAAAATTACAACGAAGGATTGTTCAAATGGTGGATAAAGAACCCCGATTAACTTCCAAACAAATTCAAGCTGATCTGCAGACAACAGTGTCTCACTATCCGTTGCCATCTGAATGAAAAGGGACGCTATGGTAGGAGACCCAGGAGGACACCACTGCTGACACAAAGGCATAAACAAGCAAGACTGGAGTTCGCCAAAACTTATGTGAAAAAACCACAATCCTTCTGAGAGAACGTACTGTGGACAGATAAGACAAAAGTAGAGCTTTTTGGTAAAGGACATCATGGCACTGTTTACAGAAAAAGAAATGAGGCCTTCAAAGAAAAGAACACAGTCCCTACAGTCAAATATGGTGGAGGTTCAAAGATGTTTTGTGGTTGCTTTGCTGCTTCTGGCACTGGATGCCTTGACTGTGTGAACGGTATCATGAAATCTGATGATTACCAAAGAATTTTGGGGTGCAACATAGTGGCCAGTGTCAGAAAGCTGTCTCCACCAGAGGTCATGGGTCTTCCAGCAGGACAACGAACCGAAACATACTTCAAAAAGTACTCAGAAATGGTTACAAACAAAGCGCTGGAGAGTTCTGAAATGGCCAGCAATGAGTCAATGAGTTCAAAACAGCAGATGGGAGAAGGCATCCTTCAAATCTGAATGACCTGGAGCAGTTTGCAAAAGAATAGTGGTCCAAAATTCCAGTAGAGAGGTGTAAGAAACTCATGCATAGTTACAGGAAGCGATTGATTTGAGTTATTTTTTCCAAAGTGGGTGCTACCAAATATTAAGTTAAGGGTGCCAATAATTTTGTCCAGTGCATTTTTTGGGTTCTGTGTGGAATTGTATCAGATTTGACTTTTCTTCTCTGTTTTTTTATGTTGTTCCAATGCAAACAAAAATAAATAAACATGCAAGTACCAACAATTTTCTGAGAGAAGGGTTGCATTTTCTGACAGAATTGCAAGGGTGCAGAATTGCTGTATACTACTATATTTGCTGTAACAGTCTCTTTGGCGCCATTCGTTTTATTTTCCTCATTTCTTACATTTGGATTGATACAATTTGCCCTGGACCGTGTCTATAACGTCGCAGCAGCTTGGGACTAACTACACTGGATGTGTTGCATCGCTTGTAATTATTGGAAAAATCCATTTGTACTTTGTGTCAGAAATCTTTAAGTACATCTGCACGTCGGAAATATACCGGGGCATCAGTTTACTGTCCGCATCCACTGTAGATAGTATATATAATGGGTTCTATATTATTGTCTGTTGTCGATTTGCGCCACTCGCGTCCGAGGAAGACACGGAAGCAGCGGGGCAGCGGGGCAGTGCGGCGGGTTTTTCCCGGGATGAACCCGCGAGAGTGGGAGAGCTCCAGAGAACATCTAGACGCTGTGTGCCGATGCACCTTAGGAGAAAATAAGACCAGCAAGCAAGGTAAAAATATATGTACATTTGTCTGTGTGTTTGTGTCAGATTTTTGCACACCATTTTAACCCATAGTAACATTTACTCGTCAACATGGCGGTTACAGAACTTTACCATGGTAAACTACGCTGTCGTTTCAAACGACTTTTGTCATCTTATTGAATTAAGTTACCGCATTAAAATGATTTTTAACGAGCAACACTTATCTTATATTAAAATTAGGTTAACTAATGTGAAATTTAGTTCAGGTTTTAGTAGTTAATGTTGGCTAGTAGCCTATTGAGAAAATAAAATCGTATGTTAGCTAGGATAAACTAGTTTTAGAATTAGTTTGTTATAGTTTTTAATGGAATTTAAGATTTACTGCATTTTTTGTGTTTGTGTTTTACAGGCAACTGCAATGAAGCATCGAGAAAGACATGAGCAGGCCAGCCAACCTGAGACTGATAATTCATGTTAAGAGAACAACTATGGTTTTGAGAGATTTGTGTATTCTATATGAGGTTTGCCTTTTAAAAGTGTGCTATTTCTACTTCTTGTTTTTTAGAGAAGACTGTCACTAACAAAATGGATGGTGAGCAAAGATGGTGGCCATGTTTTGGAGCAGCACCTGGGTTTTGCAGATGGCTATGTATACTCTGGCTGCTTGTCTTTTTTCCCCCATTATGTTTCTGTTGCCTAAAGATTCTTTGTAAGGATGAATCCAGAGGACACAACATAATGCACTGCAAAACGTCCTAAGACAGGAGAAATGGTGAAGATGCACTGTTCCAGCATTGGAAGTCTGTATTTTTAAGAGTTATACATGCAATGTTTTAAATAAAGAATTTGATATTTTGTAATTATTGTGTCTGTTTTACAGTTTTTCTCAGTCGCTTTGGTGCATTTCTCGAATCATCGTTACTATTTGCAAAACAGTATGTGCATTTTTCAAAACAACTCGTACAAATAGCAAAACACCATGGATTACCTGCAAAAGCCAGTCTCTTGCTCAAAATACTTAATCTCTCAAAAATAAATATCTGTGTCAATGAACATGTCAGTGCCATCAGAATGACAAGTCCTTGTGTCATTGTGTACGGATAAGACAGTCAAATTGCTTAGTCATGTTGTCAATATAACAGAGGGATGTTCTGATGTAAACTATTACAACAGTTTGGATGACAGTTACTGTATTGAAATGCAGAATGCTGCACTTTTTATGTATGCCATATATCCATTTCAAATGTACAAATTTACACATTACTGTATGTGGGATATTGATTGAAAGACTGGATTGGATACAGTTTACTAGTGATCTGACAAGACAAAAAAAAAAAAAAAACATTACAACATCATTGTGATATAGAAAAGAAAAAGAAATATGGGCACAAAGGTGAATTTTTTTTTTTTTTTTTTTTTTGAAAGTCCATTGTCAGAATTTGCAACTCTTGTGTTGTCCTCTGTCTATATATGTTTTCCAATTGAAGGTTCATGAGATGTATCTTTGAGCTATTTCAGAGAACTGGTTTGTCATTGGTTGATCTATATTCTCTTCATTAGTCAAAGTCAAGATTCACTTTCACAGTTCATGGCAAATTTATAAAAAGTCTAATAGAAATGTGTAAATGAATGCTTGACAGTTTATGACAACTAGATCAACCATTTTGCATTTAATGACTTATATGATGAACTAATGACTTGAGGTTTTGAGGTTATAAGACTATAGCACAGAGAACTATATAATACATTTTGAGCAACATGACAATAGTAACTGATAATGTACGAAACCGCAGACAAATGTACATAATCAATTGCATAAATGTACCAAAGGAATTGCAACTTATTCAAAAGAATGAGAAACTGCTTTTATGATGTGCACAATTGACTAGATGATGTGGATCTTGAACAAGTAGTTTTGAGAATTTCATTTCTGATTCGAGAAATGCACCAAAGCGACTGAGAAAAACTGTAATTTGCTACTGTAAATCTTAATTACAGTAACTTACTGGCAACAGTGTTGCCAGTAAGTTACTGTGAAAACCCTTTGAAATGTCTAACAGTGTGCATTTCTCGAATCATCCTTAATATTTGCAAAGAAGTATATGCATTTTTCAAAACAATTCATACAAACAGTACCCCACAATGGATTTCCTGCAAAAGCCTGTAACTTACTCAAAATCTTTAGTTCATCTCTCAAAAGTAAGTATTTATGTCAATGAACATAGTGCAATCAGAATGAAAAGTCCTTGTGTCTTTGTTCACAAACAAGGTAGTCAAAATGCTTAGTCATGTTGTCAATATAACAGTGCACTCTGTTAGTATTACCTGATGTAAACTATGGAAACAGTTTGGATGACAGTTTCTGTATTGAAATGCAGAAGGCTGAGCTTCCTATGTATGCCATATATCCTTTCAAATGTACAAATTTACATAATACTGTATGTGAGATATTGATTGAAAGAGACTGTTTCAAAATGTTTGAATAATTGAGGATATGGTTGTACTCCAAATATTTATCTGCACCCTACAGCCATTATAAGCCCATGATTGACAACATAGTACACAACAGTGGCCCTTATTTCATCTGATATGCGCCTACGTCCTTGGCCTCTTCTGCGTCTTCCTCTGTTTTGCCTCTGTATTTTTCCACCATGCATCTTTACTCCTCTTCTTCCTCTCGACTGTTGACCCTGATCGTTTTCTGGATGTTCATCCATCGTCAGAATTTGTAACTCTTGTGTTGTCCTCTGTCCATATATGCTTTCCAATTAAAGATTCATGAGATGCACCTTTGAGCTATTTCAGAGAACTGGTTTATAATTGGTTGATCTATATTCTCCATATTAGTGAAAGTCAAGATTCACTTGCCCAATTCATGGCAAATTTACAAAAAGTCTAATAGAAATTTTTAGAAAATATGCTTGACAGTTTATGACAACTAGATCAACCATTTTGCATTTAATGACTTGTATGATGAACTAATAACTAGAAGTTTTGAGGGGTAAGACTATAGCACAGAGAACTGTATAATGCATTTTGAGCAACATGATATTAGCAACTGGAAATATAAGAAACCACAGACAAATGTACATAATCAGTTGCATGAATGTATCAAAGCAATCACAACTTGTTCAAAAGAATGAGAAACTTTTTATGATGTGCACAAGTGACTAGATGACGCGGAGGTTGAACAAGTAGTTTTGAGAATTTAATTTCTGATTCGAGAAATGCACCAAAGCCACTGAGAAAAACTGCAAGCTGACTTTGCCCAGGTGAAAAACAAGTACACTTCCATAATGTACTTAAAGTGCTCTATTTTCGCACACTAATTTTGTACTTAATATACTAAAAATGGTCCTTTAGTACTTCTTTAGATAAACTGAAGATCATCTCAGTGTACTCAACTGTGCTATTTTGATACACCATGAATATGAATTAAAATGCACTTATATCTTTGTATTTAAAAAAAATGTATTTAGCTACCACTTGTAGTGCACTTGAGTATACGAGTGTATGAAAGATGGGTTCAAATGTACTTCAGTTGGTAAGTAAATACATTTTTAAATACAAGATAATATGTTAGTTTTTCTCGATTGCTAACACACAGTTCATGAAACAGTTCACCATTTTCTCACAACTATAAACACAATCTCAAACCTACACACCAATTTGTGCAAACTTCAGACTTTCAGGTCAAAGTCAAACTTTTTAGTCAAAAACATATTCTCTTTTGTCAGAATCTAAGCTTTCAAATACACAGACTATTTTCCTGACTGGAGAACACTAAGGAGATCAATTCAAAACACGGTTACAAAAACCTCCTTTTGGGAAACAGGGATGCTGCAATGAGTGTTACAGTCTGCAACATAAATAGAGCGGTGCAGAAACAGTGAAATTCCCCAATAAACTGTAAGAAAAGTTTACTTTCATTACACTACTGTAAAGTGATCCTACAGTAGATGAAAATCACTAGAAGAGAAAAGTTCAAAGACCAAACAACTGAATATACAGTAAACACACATTGGAATGCACTGTCAGTTACTGAACATAAATAAATAAATAAATTCAGCATCCTCTGCCAAGTTGCATTACAGTATTGGTAATATCCTTATTTGTTATACTATAACAGTTTCTTAGTCTTCTGAGAAAAGACTTTCTCTGCCTCCCCTACAGACAGTCGACTCAGTTCTGCACAAATACATATAAGAAGTACTTGGCTACAAATCAGTTCAACAGTTACGAGTTTGAGGGTGTGTGCTCCAGTATTTACAGTACAAGTTCTCTCATCTGAAGTACTGCTGCTATGTAGTGTAATTGTAGTGTGTTACGTAGTAGATTATCCTGCAGGTCAGCTTTCCTTATGATCATTCCATGTACAAGAAGATGGTCAACTATAATGCTTTATATTTCATCAGCAACAAATGACCTTTCACCTCGTCCCCTTCATTTTTCTTTTCTCTTCCTATTCCTCTTTGTCTCCCATTACCAGGATTCATTTTCCAAAAAACATAATCTCCTGTGCTCTTGTTCATATCATCCTGAGATTCTGACTGCTGTGTCATCAGTTTTGCTACTGAAAGTTAACACATGGATAAATGTGTGCTATTTGTGTTCATTTTGTGATTCTTGAGGTAGTTATATTGTGTGTTTGAGTTTTCTAAATGAGAACATGGTTAAACCTGTGCAAAATGATGCTGTTCTTGTGTAGAGTTTTGCAGAAAATACTGAGCAAATTGGAGCATGTGTGCAAACAGGTGAAATGTGTTAAATGTTTTGAGAAACGTGTCTTTGTTTCAAGAACTGTATGAATGGTTTGGACAATTGTGCCAAATGAATCAGTTACAGTGTGTTAGTAATCGACAAAAACTGTAAGTAAACCTGGGCATGGCCCTTTAACCATCGAAGGTTCTGATTTGTGTGTGATAAATTTTGACTCCTAGTGTTTCCACTTGGGTAATTGTGTGCTAATTGAGCTCAAACTGTGCAGACTTGAGTGAACAATATTGTGTTTTCTAAATGACCACATGGTATAAGCACTGAGAAATATAGGGATTTGTGTGAAGAGTTTTGCAGTAACAGTTCACCAAATCTGACTCATGCGTTAAAGCAGGAGAATAGTGTTTTTAGTTCAGCAAAATGGGTGTGCTTTTTGAAAAATGGCATTATGGTTTTGAAATTTTAGTTCAAAAACCTAGTTATAGTGTTTTAGCAATCAAGAAAAACTGTAATGGCTGGTATGTAGTTACCACATTTGGATATCATGTGGTACGACCTTGAATTAACCACCTTGTTTAGGTGGCTAATTCTGTGCTTGTAAATTTTGTGAATTTGAAAATATCATGTGGTGTGACCAAATGTCAGGAGTGTTTTCCAATATAGATATATGTCCCAGATTCACAGTTTTTGTGCTTTTATATTCAATTAATGGTTTATATACACAAAATACTTTATTTTAATATTATTTGGAATAGATTTTTATGCTGTTTGGGTCATTCCGAACGGTTTGTGTGTAATATTTGTACAACATGAGAAAAAATGCAAAAAATAGGAATTTAGAGCATCTAATTTTTGTTTGGTAGTTATGCATTTATTAGCAATTTATTATATATTTATTAATAACTATTTTAATCTATGTTACCAGATTCCACTGTCAATGTTAATTCTCACCCTGCAGTCAAGCACAAATTCCAGATGTAATTTTCTGCTGTAAGAAAGATGTTTATGATTTCATCTCAGAACCTGAGCCAGCAACTCTAAATTGAGCCTTAGCAAAGACCCGCCCTTAGTTACTGTTGCTACTGTTGCAACCATCCGACAAACCATGGCACTTTTATGCCACACATCATGTTCTCGTGCAGTGAAAAATACATCATGGAGCAAAGAAGACACTGACAACACACCAACATACAAGACAGAGCAGGTTACTTTCAGGATTAAGCAAAGTCTCAGTGTTCAAATTTTGTCTTTTTTTTTTTTTTTTTTTTTTAAGAAATTCAAACTAATAAATACTGTTTTGTGGCTTTTTAATGAGTCGTGACAGATCCCTGTAGCACCTCAGTTCAAGTGGCATGTGACCAATCATCTCTTACTAGTTATAGCACAAAATAAACATGAATGAACTTCAGAAGGTATCTTGTTTCAACTGTGAAAAGATGTCAATAAACACTATTTTTCAAGTTCAAGTCCACTGATGTTACAGTTTTTCTCGATTGCTAACACGCAATTCATGAAACCATTCACCATTTTCTCACAACTATAAACACAATCTCAAAATTACACACCAACTTGTGCAAACTTCCAGGTCAAAATCAAATAGTTTAGTCAAAACAATATTCTCTTTTGTCAGACTCAAACTTTGGCCTCAGATGATACACAAACCTATCAAATACTCAGACTATGTTCCTGTCTAGAGAACACTAGTGAGATCAATTCAAAACACTGTTACAAAAACCTCCTTTTGGGAAATAGGAATCCTTTTGCTAGTCAATGTCTGTTACAGTATACAGCATAAATAAAGGGGTGCAGATACAGTAAAATTCAGCAATAAACTTTAAGAAAAGTTTACTTTCATTACACGACTGTAAAGATATCTTACAGTAGATGAAAAGCACTAGAAGAGAAAAGTTCAAAGACCACATTACTGAATATACAGTAAACACACACTGGACTATACTGTCAGTTACTGTGAATCAATAAATAAATAAATTCATTCATTCATTCATTCATTCAGCATCCTCAGCCAAATTGCATTACAGTATTGGTAGTATCCTTATTTGCTATAGCAGTTTTTTAGACTTCTGAAAAAAGACTTCTCTGCCTCCCCTGGACAGTCGTCTCTCAGTTTGTGCAAAAATAAAGTAGATGTAAGGATTACTTGGCTACATATCATTTCAACAGTAATGAATTTAAGGGTGTACAACATGTGCTACATTATTTACTGTACATAGAATAATGAAAGTTCTCTCATCTGAAGTACTGCTGCTATGTACTGTAATTATATTGTATGTGTCAGTAGTATTGAAACCTTGGAGATGAGCCTGTAGGCCATCTTCCCTCACGGTCAGTCCATGCAGAAGAACATGGTCAACTATAGTGCTTTGTATTTCATCAGGAATAAACGACCTTTGACCTCATCCACTTATTTTTTTCTTTTCTCCTCCTATTCCTCTTTGTCTCGCACTACCAGTATTCATTTTCCAAAACACATAATCACTTGTGCTCCTGTACATATCATCCTGAGATTCTGACCTGTGTGTCATCAGTTTTGCTACTGAATGTTCACACATGGATAAACATGTGCTCTTTGTGTTCATTTTTTGATGCTTGAGTTAATTATATTGTGTGTTTGAGTTTTCTAAATGAGAACATGGTTAAACCTGTGCAAAATGATGGCGTTTTTGGGTAGAGTTTTGCAGAAAACACTGAGCAAATTGGAACGTGTGTGCAAACAGGTGTAATGTTTTAAAAGTTTTGAGAAACATGTCTTTGTTTTGAGAACTGTATGAATGGTTTGGAAAAATGGGTCAAATGAATCAGTTATAGTGTGTTAGCAATCGAGAAAAACTGTAATCTACTCTCTTGTCTGGTTTGTTTGTCGGACAAAAATGGCAGATAAAATAAATGCAAATACTTTGTTTCTAAACACTTCAATTATTGAGAACATTTTTAAAAAATATTAAGCATGTTAAGGAAATTAATTAATTTTAACATAAATCATGGTCGCACATGACATTTTTTAAGCCTACGGCTGATTCATCTAGATGAAAAAACACAAAAATCACTTAATTTAAAATTTTAATATGAGTTTATGTGTACACAACTTTCTTAACGTTAGAACAACTACAAAATATATTATTATTTTTTGTATTTTAAAATTTGCCTGTCAAAAATCCTTATATGTCAATGACCCATATATATATATATATATATATATATATATATATATATATATATATATATATATATATATATATATATATATATATATTTACCAAGGGTGCCAATAATTTTGGCCATGGCTGGCCATATATATATATATATATATATACAGGGCTGTTTTAACTATTGGGCTAGGTGCCCAAGCAAGGAGGGCCACCACGCCCCCCACTTATTAGCGCTGTTATTTAGTTGAGCTTTTCCGTAAATTCCATGCATTACCATTTGAGATTGAAGCATAAAGTCTGAATTTGGTTTACCAATCACATGGATTTATTCTATATTTGACTTTTGAACGTAGAGTAATATGGAAATGGTCGTGCAAAGAACAATATTCGATCAGTAAAAATGTCAGCAATTCTGAGAGAGAGGGGCTCAAAAAATGAAAAACTCTAAATACAAAGAACAGGGAAAAAACACAAGTTAGTGTGGACCGCGCACATGGAGCAGAAAGAAAACAACAACACAGCGTCATCGTCCACACAGATTTTGGGTGAGTTTGATTATTAACTGGATGTATAGGCTATTGGTTTTGTGTTTGAACAAACTCTATATAGGCTAATTATTTAAGGGTTGGGAGATAATCCGATAGAAATATATCAACCGTTTTGCGCGTCAAGATATAAGCTTATCGTTTAAACGCATTTTAAGCAGGTTTCAAAAGAAAATGGTTTAAACTATTAATGAACCTTAAGCAGTGGGGCAGAATTAATTCATTAATGCACGCACCAGCTCGCATTGTGACTGAATAAACTTTTTGCTCCTCGTTGTGCTTACAGTTTTTTCCAACTGCTTACACACAAAATCTTTTCATGTCACACGATTTCTGAAACTTCTCACTCAAAGTGCAAAACTACATACCAAATCTCCAAAACCATAAGCTATTTCTCAGCCTTTGACTCAGTTTTCAGTTGCATAAAACACTTTTTTCAAAACACTACACACAATTCTCTACCTAAAACACAAAAATCTAACAAGAAGTGACTTGCTTTCCTTTTCCAAACACAACCAATCAAAATGCTACACGTATTCACCAGGTCACACACACACACACTCCTAACATGTGCAAACACTAATTGCTTAACTGATCACTAACCAATCACTGATTTACTGTAGTATAGGCCTATAAATAGGTCAAAGGTCAGAATACCTGTTTTGAACAATGGATGCCAACAATGGACAGAGCAAGAGGAGTAGGAGGAATAGGAAGAAGAAGAGGACGAGGGCAAAGAAGAGAAGGAAGGAGAGCCATCTCTGATGAGATTAGGGCAACACTTGTTGATCATGTGCTGGACCACTGAGAGTCCAGCCCAACTTGAGTCGATTTACAGTGGTGTCCATAATTCGAACCTTCAGAAATGAGAACAGGTATGCAACTATCTAATGACTATTTTAGCATTACAGTAAAGTACAGTAAAATACATATGACTACATAGTATTGCATAAACATTTATAACTCTAAGCCATCCATTTACTGCACTGCATTGAATGATTGAGGTTGGTTATCATGCTGTACTACATTTTTTTGTAAATTGTTAGTTTTCACCGGGCTGTTCTGGCCCAAAACTGGTTTGCCATCCATCCACAATTGGTAGTTTTGTACCTACCCCCATATTCACCTTTTCTAAGTCCCATAGAGGAATTCTTCTCAGCCTGGTGCTGGAAATTGTATGATCGCCAACCCTATGCCCGCATGGCGCTTCTCCAGGCAATGGAGGATGCATGTGGGGACATAGAGTTTGCCTCTGTCCAAGGTTGGATACACCATGCTAGGAGGTACTTCCCTCGATGATTGGCAAGAGAAAACGTATCTCGTGATGTGGAGATACGAGAGATGAAGCGTAGCTTGGCACTGGTGACTGCCCCCCCCCCCATTCCTGGACTGCACACACACCCCCCCCCCCCCCCTCGGGACCCCACACACACAACTGTGTTTTTTACTGTATTCTAAAGAATATACTTTTGGTTTACATATGTTTATGGTTTTGTTGTATGCTACTGTATGTAACAGTAATGTTTGGCCTAATAAATATTTTCTGTTTCTACATTGCATGGTGTTTACAGTGTACTTGTTACCCCTCTCAGCAGATTAATTTCACTTTAGAACATTGTATTGAAATGTAGATATAATCCTATGAAAGACCAAAGAGCTTTAGATTTAGAACAACAGTGTTTACATGGTATATCCAAACATTTACTATTATGAAAGAAGTGTTTGCCATTTGATGCAAATGCTTCATTCTGACATGTGTTTATGGCATTTTGAATGCAGTGTAACATTTTGAAGGAGATGTGAGGCATTTCACATTTTGTGTGTGCAGTTTTGGGAATTGTGTGTAGAGTTTTGAAAAAAGGTGACATCATTTTGAAAACGTGTGTAAACAGTTGAAAAAAACTGTAAACTTTCAAATACACAGTTCTGTGTCAAAAAATCTTGTCTTTACGAGTATCCTCGTAAACATCGTTATTTGTGTCTTAAATGAACGTTAATATTTACAGATAAAGCATGTGTAGTGTTAGACTATATGATCCTGGATTAGCCTATATGATGAGATCTTAAAAGGATAGTTCACCCAAAAATGAAGATACTGTCATCATATACTTAAACTCAAATTGTTTGAATTTCTTTGTTCTCCTCAACATAAAAGAAGATACTTTGAAAAATGATCACAACCAGTTTCTGGTCCCCATTGACTCATAATGTATTTTTTTCATAATATGGAAGTCATGGGGGCCCAGCAACTGTCTGATTACCAGTATTGTTCCAAATATATTATTTTGCATTCAACAGCAGGAAGAATCTCATACAGGTTTAGAACAACAACAAAATTTTCATTTTTGGGTGAACTATTCCTCTAAAGCAGCCTAATATATCTGCTGTTGCCATTTGTGTCAATAATGTAAATCAAACATCAGAAAGAAAATCACTTACTGTCCTTGACTGAATCACTTTTGTAAAATAAATAAGAATGAATGTATATTGAACATATAGGCTACAGTGGAGACCATTCTGTCTATTTGTAAATTTTCTTTATACATCATAATATTATTCAGTGCTTTAAGTTTATTATGCAGGTCGATTTCTTATGATGATTTGACATGATGTGATATTGAAATTGGTAACAAAAATTATGAAATTTCAGTAGGCTACATCAAGAATTTTGATATGGGATAAAAATCCTATTTAAAGCTTATATATATATATATATATATATATATATATATATATATATATATATATATATATATATATATATATATAATTATTGTGATGGTGGCCCTGCAGTAAGTCATAGCCCTGGGGCCCAGTGCAGTCATAATGCGGCCCTCTATATATACATACAAAGAGTTCATTTGCAGAAACCGATAAACGGCACTTTTAAAAAAAAGAGCTGATTGCCGTGCATTACTCTCCACATACAGCACGATCTGAACCCTAAACACATTTTGTCAAAAAAGCCGGTATTGTCCACTTTCAAGGCATCGCGAGTTCACGTTTTACTGCAGAAGCCGACAAGCGCCCTTGCTGTTTTTGAACAGAAGCCGGTAAGTCCATTTTAGCGAATCAGCGCGCTGTATTCAGGTCAGGTGACAAGTCTACTTTCACTTTGAAAAGATGCGCTAGATATGTGTTTTGTCAAAGCTGACTGAAAGTGATCGAGAATGGATAATTTCAACGAACTTGATGAACCTGTGATATCTTCTTCGGGGTGTAAAGGAAAATAAAAGCTGAAACATTTTCACGGAAACTTGCAAAAGCAGCGTGTTACAATGGTGAGGGAAAAGCTCTGTGTTTTGCGAGTAATCACATCCATACAGTCTGATCACAACAACAACAACCTTTGTCAGGCATCTACATTGTCATCTGAGGAGATTACAAAGATTAAAGGAGTGTTTGTTTTTTTTAACTCTAAAACATGAAATGTGGAGTTATCTGCTTTTGCCAAAAAACAACTGTTGGAGTAATATGTTTTGCTATAAAACAACATACTTTCAATGAACTTTGTAAATTGCCTGTATTTGTTTAAGTTATTGTTACTTAATCAAAACAACCCAACTGCAGTTTTATTGATATTACTTGGAATGTGCAATACAAAAACGTGGTTTATGCAAATGAGTTTTTGCAAATGAACACTTCATGTACATACAGTACCGTTTCTTTATATATATATATATATATATATATATATATATATATATATACAGTACAGAACAAGTTAAATAACCTAGTTTCTAATTCGAGGATGGGCTAAAATTAAATTAACATGAGAGCAGGTTCCTGCAGGTTCTTTCTCTTTTACTGCTTCAGCTTATCATCTCTGCTCTCTTTCTATTTAGTCTCTATATCAGTTTTAGGCACAGATAGAAGTAAAAGAGATGGATACCGTGGAATTTTTGGCACATGTGTGACAGTGTGAAATCCAAAATCCCTGGAGATCAGATTAAAGATGGAAGGGAAGTAAAGCTCCTGCACACGGCGACAGCTCCATGCCAATGTGGGAGGTCAGAAAGGTGGATATCTGAGAACAGAGTGATATAGTAGTTTTGCGAAGAGAGTGTTGCGGTATTGCTGCCAAACTGACTCCAGGCTGTGATTTAAGAGACAAAAACAAACAGAACTATGAGAAGTCCTAAAAAAAACAGTATCTGGAGACATGGGTAATAATATTTATTGTGTTCCAAATCTCTTATCATCTCTGTAGATATTAAGAGCTTTCTTTGTAATCAAAGCCTAGATTAGCAAACACTCTTAAAATCAACAATGTATGATTTATGCACCATGTATAAACAAATATTTTAATATTAAAACATCAAAATAATTTGGAACAAACATTTAATGGCAAAATGATTCTTTCACAGTTTAAAATTAACAATGTAAGCAGGCTGTTTATAATACATTATTAAAAATTGCCTTTGAATTAACCTCTCAAGGCGCTCTCTTAGACACAAATAGCTTAAATTAACTCAAATAGAAAGGTCATGACTTCACAGCCAGCAAGATGATAAACCCTTTTAGGGTCTACACTGATGAAGAATGTAATTATGTGGGAGCTGTAAGCAATTGCAATTCAAGTACAGTTAGTTCTACCAACCTCTTCCCACACAGTCTCACCTCTCACACAAACAGTGGCACAGGCTTGATCCTTTCCTCACTGAAACCCACACAATTGCAAAATGAAATAAATAATACACCATTAGATGCATTGGAAAAAACATTGCAGCTATTCCTGAGTAAAAGTTCAAGACTTTGAAAGACTGTAGCACAACTCAAAATGGCATGAGGGCATGTAATGCACACCTGGACTAGTTTTGGTTTCTTCTCTTTGCACTTTCACCAATACATGCTGTGACACTTGAGGGCCAAATCTAAATAATGCTCTGTCATTTTTATATGGGGGAAAACTACTTGACCAAAGGCTATGCAGCTGGTATGGCAAGAAATAATGTTCAAACTATCAATACTATATACACTAATACATAGGCCTATAATGTTATGCACAGGAAAACAATCCCTTGGCGGACTTTTTCTCTCAGACTTTTTCCTCATTTGTAAATGAATGAAAGAATGAATCAATTAAAAGTAATTGATTTAATTGTTTTTCCCAAATGTAAGTGCAGTATAACATTGTAAAAGAGACTCAATAAAAGCATCATAAATATCAATATAGTTAGCTAACAATGTACCTACAAGTATATATCAAACATGTCCCACCATCTTAATATCGTAACACTAGAAGACAACACACACACACACACACACTATAACGTTATGGTGAAATGGTCGGTGAGTGTGATATTGCTTATATAAAACAGTTCAGTAAACAAAATGATAATATTGAGTAACTTACATTTTAGACAAAGTATTGGCAGCTTGGCCACATTATTCCAAACAAAACCACAGCAGAACTGAGCATCTCTGAGCAAGCAGTGTTTACTTCCTGAATGGATTAGTGTTGGTGAACAAATCTTTTGAATGAATGATTCAATGAATCACTCAAGACAGCGCCCGCGTCCCAATGTGCATGCTACTATCCATCCTAAATTATATGTGATATTAGAAATTTTCAGTACTATTTAGGGCAGATAGGGTGGATGGATAGTATGCAGACTTTAACTAATGTGGATGGTGGATGGATAGTAATTAAGGCTTTAACTAATATAAAGCCATATATCAAACTTAAGTGCATCCACAAAAAGAAACACACTGTAATGCACAACAAACAGCAGAAAGACAGCTGTAAATACAGTAAAAAAAACAAAAAAAAAAAAACTTAGCATATTGATCTACATCGCAGTCTCTGCTGAGCATCAGGGTTTCCATCAATAAACAGTTCCAGTGGAATGCCTTCCAACGGTGAACGCCCTGAACCCAGGGGCACATGCTGACAGGAAGTTAGTAAGGGGAAGCTGCTGTCTGCCTGGTAAGGACTGAAAAAGGTTATTGGAGTTGCAGGGCCCCCAGGGTAATTATCATTGGCCCACGAGATGGTTTGCAGTGCATCGTGTGAGGACATGTACCTTAATTGGATCATGCTGCAATCTCTCAAAGCTTTACAGAGACCTGGTTGTCGAGGTAACAGAGCTCAGGAGAATGTAAAAAAGGGCGGATAACACATCCACTAGCCAATCTTTTCTATGGCTGTGACTTTCATAGTACAGAAACTGTTTACTCAGTTTTTTTTTCCAAGCAGTATAACTCATAAATGATGAGAGCTCAGCTGTCTTAAGTCACAAAGTAGACTAATTTATTCTGGATCTTTTGCAGTTTGCTGATTTTTATAAAAATCCAATTATTCCAGATATTGACATGGCATCCGCATATTGTGCACGGTCAGCTATGTGAAATAATAAGCAGTGCTATGGATTTCTTCAAGTTTTAAAACGTTGATTCTTGTAAAACTCTAATTTTGAGAAAACATAACAACCCGACAACGAGGGCAGCCAGAGAATTACATAATAAATGTGTGACAGTTCATCTATAAACACTTGGCTTTTGAGGATGTCTAACAAGCAAAAGAAAATAGAGCATATATGATTGGCAAGTTCATGAACTGTTTACATAGTCAACAGCTTAGAGATTAGCTAAGAATTGCAAAAATCAGCAGAGCAGCAACACAGATTTTTAGCCATGAATTTTACATCCTTCAGAAACACAGTGTTATGAAATCAACATTATAATTTGATTTTATCCATACATATTCATATTTTAGATGCATAATGCTTATGCCATAAAGTGCCTTCTTGATAAGAAATTCTAAGGTAAACCCTCAATATATTAAACTTGACCCTTTTTTTTTCTCTCCGCTTTATTCAAGTTATGGAAATGTCCTACATTGCAGAGGTTGCAGGAAGGATTTTTCAGTGCTTTGAATACCAAAGAGCATTGCTCAGAAAAAAAATCTGATATGGGAAGGTAACCAGTGCTTATGAAGTGCGCTAACTGCCCGAGCCATGCAGTTTGAGGGGTAAAATTGTCAAAGACGTGGAGATCAATAAAGTAATCTCACTCATCGCTACAGCTCTGGCCCACGATAACACAGCATGAGGCTGTAGTACAACAGCAAGGAAAGCAATTATAACTCTTCGAGGAAATTGACAAGTCTCATGTGGAGAAATGATGGCCGTTAAAAGGATGAAAAGGGCAAAAGTGTGAGGAGACCGATACCTAGCCGCCATTTCCTCCCTCCCCTGCCTACTCTAGTAAGCACACTTCTCTTTGATGTAAGCCTATTACTGGGATCACAACACTAGGCTCTGTAGGTTTTATTTTTTGGACTCTGCTTATGTGTATTAAGGTCTAGCACTGCATCCTTTGAATCTGGCAACCCATACCAATCCAGCTGATTGGTTCATGTTGCATATGCAGCTAACGAGCTTGTTGCTTTACATTGAAATGGCTGGTTAACATTCATTTGAGCATTTCACAGCACACTTTCAGAGTTCCTCTGAAACCCCCCACCTTCCCCAGCTCCACCTGTATAAATCTGCTACAGGTTATTATATATGCTATATGCAGCAGCAGTATGTCTTATATACTCACAGCAGCATATTGGCATAATGTATTTGCATTAGCAAGTTCCTGTACTTCCTTTGCAGTAGCAGCAGTAATAATCTACAACAACAGCAATAACCAACAGCAGTAGCAATTCAGCAGCAGCAGCAGCATAGCAGATCTATTCCTCCAGGACCAAATACATTAACACTGTCATATCTATTACCATTCTAAAATCTAACAAGAGTTGGCAAGATAGAACAATGAATATCTACAGACACATAAATACAAACATACGGCATAAATGCAAATGAGCCGTTTTCTTTTAATGAAACACTAAACTAGCCAAAAACTCAAGTGCCGTTTTGAATCATTCTGAAAAAAAAATTACAGAAAAAAATGTACTAAATCAGTTGAGTGGTTAATGAATCAAGACGTGACTATCATTTCTTTTAGTCATGTGTTGGGTCGCCATTGTAAAATGTGGGTCCTGAAGCAAAAACATTTACATAAGTACAGTATGAATCATTTACATTAAACAGACCCAAAAAGAAAAAAAGAGATATGATTAAGTCAATGTAGAGAAGAATCAAATATTAGAAGAGTACACCCCTTGTTGGGAAATCACTACAAAAGATAAACTTTTAATCTTTTATTTTTTTCTTCCAAAATAGTCAGTGTAAAACTACAAAGACTCTTCTCTTTGAGCATGACTGGAACTTGATTTTATCTGTTCAATAGATCGGGCTACATCACCCTAAACCACATATTCATGCCTTCAGTGACAGTTAGTGCTAGCTTTAAGTGGGTTCTTATTTAAGCTGTACACAGAGAGGTACTAACGAAATTCATACCTCATGAATAATACACTACAGGGTTTTCCTCTTATTGAGAAATTGGAAAGAACAAAATGAATACACCATGACTGATTTAGGTGAGAGTCGGAGCTGAGAACCAGGGACCCCTGCAGCAGAAGAAGAGAGAGCCAGGAAGCCACAAAACATGTCAATCTGTGAATTATTGATTAACCTGGGGAGTTATGACAAGGCAGCCAACAGAAGTTTTGAGCAACTGAGGTATCAGATGACATCCCCGTTACCTGCCGCCCCCACCTATCCACACGCAACACAACAGCCCAAACAAAATTGCACTTATGCAGCTGCGTTATTCGCCTGAATTACCAGCTCTTCAGCACCTACACCACATTAGCATTTGAATGAGTACATCAGAAATGGCAACAGAACAGAGCATTCACTGACACAGGACAAAAGAACTCATTCATAACAAACACATTTCCAGATGGAGTCATGCCAGTTGACCTGTTCTCTACTTCTTTTGATCTTTTTTGGTCACTGAGCAGAGAAAAGATGTGTCTCTCATGCAAAGTCGGAAGTTCTTGGTATGAGGTCTGAACAAACACCTATACTTCTGAAAGTGTATTCAGATAAAGTATCTTATAGTTCTTCACAACAACTTTCGTCAGAGTGCAAATTTTGTGACAACTTTCAGGAAGGGTACACTCTTAAATATAAAGGTGCTTGAAAGGTTCCTCACAGCAATGCCATAGAAGAACTATTTTTGGTTCCATAAAGAACCATCTCTTTCTTACCTTTTAAGAACCTTCTTTCGCCACAAAGAACCTTTTGTTAAACAGAAAGTTTCTTCAGATGTTAAAGCTTCTTTATGGAACCATTTAGAGAAGGTTCTTCTATGGCATCGTGAAGCACCTTTATTTTTAAGAGTGTATTTTGATGTCATTTCTGCGTTTTAATTTTAAATGTCTGCTAAGTCAGCATGCATTCTTGATTCATATTTGACCTTTTTTAATTTGGCGGTTTTTAATTAAGATGTCTTTTTAATAATTTATTTCACCATAATTTAGCATAATTAGCTAAATTGCTATAGCTAATAAAAACACTAAATTTGTTGTTTAGTAGTATGCAAATTTGTTATATGTTTGTCATGCCTTACCAACATTTTTGATTTGGACTTAATTTTTTTTTTTTTTTTTTTTTACAGGTGCTTCAAAAGAAAAGATTCACCCAAAAATAATACTTCTGAATTCCTATATGAATTTCTTTCTTCTGTGGAATAAAAAGGAGATATTTATAGCACGTACAAAATCCTGCTGTTATCAAAAAAAAAAAAAAAAAAGAAAGAAAGTTCTCATTCACTTTTCTCTGTCACTCTTCACTTTCGATGTATGGAAAAGAACTGATGTCAGGTAGGTTTTTCAGTGAATAATACATTTCATTCTGTTCTTCACACAGTTACTGTATGACTTTAGATGACTTGGAATACAGTGTATAAATAGTGCATTACTCTGAAAGTTTTCTTCGTCTTTGTAGCTGACAGCCCTTGGTCCCCATTCACTTTTATTCAAAGACAGAGAGTGGCTTGAACATTCTTCAAAACCTCTCCTTTTGTGTTAGAAGAAAGTCAGTCATGGGTTTGGAACAATGTGAGGGTGAACAAATTTTTATTATTTTTTTTTTTTCGCTTAACCATTCCTTAATGTACCAGTAAATCTCAAATGTATGAGTCTACATACCAATAAACTGTTTAATAAGAACTCTACTGAAGTCAGCATTTGTCTCATTAGACAGTCACATAAGCAAGTCTGAATCGATACTGAAGAAGAAGAAAAGTGTGCATGCAAAGTAATCTAGTGGGAATAATGGAAGCATTTTCTATCACTTAGTGCATTCGAAAGCACCTCTAGTCTTCAATTTCCCTCCGTTCATTGCTAAAGACGGCTAAGCAAGACAGATATGTTGGGGAGTTTGAGCATATTACATTAACACATCACTCCAGAAATATTCCTGATGCACTCTATCCCTCCCTAGTCACCATCAAACATTAATCATGGAAGGTCATTGAAATCACTCTTCTTCTCTCTTTTAGACTCATCTACAGTAGTTTTTCATTTTCATCAAAAAAGTGCATGGCAGCACCCAAGGTGCACCACAGTTGGACCTCTGTAAACCTGCAGTGATTTCAGCTCGATGACAGAATCATAAATGGCACAGAAATCTGCCTGAGTACACTAATCAATTATACTGGTCTATCATCATAGAGAGAGAACAGTTTATTTATTTATTAAACTAGGATTTCAGAGTTCACTCCACAAAAGCTTAGATTCAAGAAGAAATGGGACAGAATAATAAACTCAGGGGAAAAAATGTACAAGCTATTAAAAAAACATGAATCTGTGGTTGTTGAATATCAAATTTTGGTGAGAAATACCAAGCTGAGCTTTACCCAATTTTGCAACAGCTTTCCTGGTTTCAACATAATTTTAATCTATTAGGTTACAGAATGACCTAATGAATAAAGTGCACTATCCCCATTGATGCATGTGGCAAGTCCAACCTTTACTTTTTACTTTGGATCCAAATTCGATTTACAGGAACAGCATGCACATTAATAAACATTCCTGTAAACGTGCCAGATTGGCAATTACAGCTAATTCACAACAACTGCAAGTTATATCTAAACTGTAGTCCTTGGGCAGGTTTTACAAACACTTACATTAATTCATTTAGCAGCTGCTTTTATTCAGAGCATCTCACATATTAACAAAATCATAAGCAAAAACATACAAAAGAGGAAATACTGATATAAACAGTTTTAAAGGTAATTAAAAACAAGTCTTTCTCATACTGATGTGCACATTACTTGCAATATTCCAACATTAAACATGTTTATTCAAGACTCACAGAAATAACAGAGCATGATCACATGTTTTTTTCTTAGCTTTTTTTACCCCCGCTATTTGAAGAGATAAAATGGACTGTCTAAAGTCTGCTCACAACCTCTCTGCTGCAATCACATTCTTCAGAAAGATAGGGAAACCCTCATCATGCAAGATTTCAGACAAGAATCGGTGAATTTGATTAAGATGTCCCAGAATAGTACATTTTTATTTTTAATGGAGTGACACTGATGGTATCTATTAGCCCTCTTGTCTAGCACTTTGAGAGCCTGGTGGTACACTGACAGTAGAGGTGTAAGTGTTGCACAAGAGGACTGAAAACCGCTTAAACAACCTATATAGAATGATGGCAATGAAAGTGTTGCTACCTTTTTAGTCAACTTATTTCTAATGGAAGGCTGATAGATTACATTTCACATGATTCTCTTTTTTTGAAGGGTGGAATCCACAGTAATACAAATATATTTGACATCTGAAAAATAACATGCAAATTCTACCCATGAACCACCCAGAATTTTTATATAATATATAATTTTATTATAATTTATGGCAAGGCAGAATTTTCAGCAGCCATTTAATCTTCGGTGTCACATGATCCTTTCAAAAGTCATTCTAATATGCTGATTTGGTGTTCAAAAAACATTTCATTTTATTATCAGAGTTAAAAACAGTATTGTTGCTTAAAAGTAAATGTGTTTAAAGTCGCCTTTGATCAGATTAATATGTCCATGCTGAATAAAAGTATAATTTCTTTGGGAAAAAAAGACTGACTTGCCCTACATGCTACAACGTAGGAACAGATACCAAATATCATATTTCATTGGACTATGAATATTGTACTAACAGAGTTAATATGGATTCAGAACTGAACACAATTACATCAAATTCACGAAGCTACAATTTCAGCCTCAAGATATGGCATCTCTCAAAATTGAAAAATCTGAGCAGAAATGAATGTAGCCATTCAATTGAAATTCAGTCAAAATGATAAAAGCAGTCAGAACGTGTAGAGGACGTGTTCTGATTAGCTTTCTAATTAGTTGTATAATTGACCATAACATATTAAAACTGAACATCAGCAAAATAATTGGATTTCCACTCTAACAATTACTGTTCCATGTTTAGAGCAGAGATCCCTTTTTCTGGAATATAATTCAATAGGACTGCGTAGAAACACGAATACATTTCCAGCAATACTTTTGTTATCCCGTTTTATCAGAGATTCTTCCAGTCCAGTAATACATCTCATCATTCATCAATATTGCTGGAATATAAACATTTGCATTTACTGCCGATCAAAAGTCCAATCAGACTGCTTTCTATAATGCATGTGCACTGCAAATACCAGACGAGACAGATTTGATATATCTGACAATCATACCATGAATGCAAAAGCCCTGGCATTTATTTCCATTATACCATTCAATCCATTGATTTAGCGCATTTCATTGCAATTATAATTAAGATCGTATCGTACATTTCCAGCCTGATTAATTTCATTGCATGCCTCTGCAGTGCTTCACATCTTCAGACTTGATCCCCCTTATTATCCCACAATACTATGGGCTTTGTCAGGCCTTTTCAAGAACATAAGCCCTTTTTGTGTCTGGTCAAAGTAAAAGACTGTTTAAATCAAATTGCTTCGCAGTTCTCTCTCTCTCTTTCTGTTCCATACATCAAATGGATGTGGCAAGCTTGGCACCCCCTTCTTTGAGGTGTTAATAGTAAGCAGCCTCAGGCGAGAAGGAGAGAAATGAGCATTCACAGATGATGTGGAGAACGAAAACACCCAAGGTCACGCCAAAACACACTGATTCGAACAGCATCGACAAGCAAATAGTAAACAGGATGTTGTACTGATTGAGTCTATATGCAGACGGTTTGCCTTCCAGGGAGTTATATGACATATGACAAAATACTTCAAGGAACTGATTACACACGATTACAGCACGGCATGTTCACCGTCCTGATGTTCCTGATGTTTTATTACATAGTAGCCTACTTGAGAAAGTGGCTCTGGATTGAAATTTAAAATATGTAAATTTCAGAATCACCCTTGTATTATGCTAACCACATAGCTGCCAAAATATCATATCTATTAGTTATTGCTGCTGCAATACATTTGGTGTTGCTCTGTGGAATTAGCTACCAGTGTTGAGGAGCAGCTAACTCAAAATAGCAACGTGACTAATTTAAAGAAATAGTTCACCCAAAAATGAAAAGAATTATTAATATTCATGCCAAGGATATTGCACTGGAAGTCATTTTGCATAATAGCGTGTGTCTCAACGATGCTTATATCTCTGCTAATGTAAGTCCCCAGTGACTAGTAGTCTGTAGTACACTGCTAATGAAAACCAATAATTCATGCTCAGACAGTGTATGCTTTTCTGATAATATGCACAGTTGCATTATTAAGAACAATGGGTGTTTTCTTCCTCATCGACAAAGACAAATTAGCATGATTTTACCCTAGAGGGAAAATTGCCAAATGAATCTAAACATAAACTTGCAGAATGCTTGTTGGGTAAGTATTAGGGATATTTAGGACATAAAATTGTGTATTAAGGCTGTGCAATTCATGGTTTTACAACCATGACAGTTTACAACAGTATTCACTCAGCCGACTCATTAAAAAATGCTGATTCGTTTAGGAACAAAACACCTTACTACAAAAAAAATACTGTGTGTTGCTCAGAGATGCAATAATAATCCTGCTGACGTATATAATAATTAGGTTGTAGACACACAAAATAACATGTTTATTACTTAAACTTTGATTAAAGTCCTACATAGATCATCGAATTAAATTAATTCACAGCCGTTTGTCCCCCACCATTACAGTGCAGTGCACCATGTATTTTTCTACAGATACACCTTGACATTTTTATTAGATTTATTAATAAAACATTATTTTATTTTATTTCAAATCAAGCAGGTCTGTGAGCATAACTCTAGTCACATTTGTATAAATGCCTTCCTTTAATAACACTAACATTTAAGGATCGCGTTCTGATTTAATCACATTGCCCTGAGGATCAAGGTTCCTGTTGGCTGTGTGGTTAAATTCGTATCAACATTTTTCTCCAAAACTATCAAATATACAATATTTAAAAAAACATCGAGCCTCCACGCCACCGGCTGTTTACTCCTATTTCCATAATGCTGGAAAGATAATGAAATCTGCTTTTGCAACATAGCCTATTTCATTCATTTCATCAGGCTCTCATCTGCTTGGAGATGCTTCAAGGTCATTTCAAAACTGAATGAAAGAGCATTCAAAAAAGACAAACTGTTACCCATTACGTTAATCAGTTTGAGGAGATGTGGCGTGAGGCTTTGCCAGTTCTCCATCCATTTTCTTTGGTGTCCACTCATAACATATGCTCATGCTCAGCACATCGAACAAACACTGTGTATCAATAAAGGGGTAAGAGACCCCCTTAAGCAATGAATTAAGCTGTAAATTACTCCAGCCGAGGAAGCGGACGATTCTGTTACACTTAAATGTGCACTGTCAGATGTACTTAAATACTGTTCAGTGTTGATGACCTCTCTCACACACAGAGACACACCACTTTGAATGATTTTTGTCACATTATTTCACTTGGGCTGATGAAAGACAGACTAGCGCTATAAGCTTTGCTAGACCCTATTTTATTTATCTCCTCTAAAAATGTGCAATTAAGCTGTCATACCCTTAAAAAAAACATAATTATGTGATTTCTCTTCGTATTTGCTGAAAATAGCAGCTGATATATGATGAATAGCAGTGTGATTATCATTATCGAAAACTAAAAGGAAAACTGAAGGATTTTTTGGTCAATTAAAATAAAATAAAAATAAAATAAAATGTAACAGTACCAAGAGAAAACTGAAACTAAAAGAACATTTTCATGACTTTTAGACTATCTATAATATATATAATTAGAAAATGAATAAAATTAACAAGCCTCTCCTCAGTGGCACATGATCCCTCATAAATCATTAGAAAAAAATATTCTAATATGCTGCTAAAACAGTAGTGCTGCATAATATATTTTTGACTAGAAAGCTCAGAAGCTTTAATTTGAAATATAATATTTTGTTACAATGTAAGTCTTTGCTGTCACCTTTGACCAATTCATTGCAACATTGCTGAATAAAAGCATTAATGTAACTTTTTTAAAGGGGTCATATGATGCTTTTTTAAAAGTCATTATTTTGTGTATTTGGTGTGCGTCCCAATGTTCATACTATCCATCCTAAATAGTATGTGAGATTGCAATAAGTGTGTCCCAAAGCATAGTATGTTGAAAAGAGTATGCCAAAAGTCCCCGTATGGTCTACTATTTCAGGTCAATTTTTGCAGTGTGGATCAGTGCACACTCTAATGGCTAAAACTGCCCATAATCCATTGCGCTTTGGCGAAGGATTCGGTCCAGAACTACAAACACGAATAAAACGCGTTAGAAAAACTACAAACGTGGCAGATGCGCGCGATCGACCGTTAGGTAGAGAGGTTTACAAAAAGGGGTTTGAGTTACTAATAATCAACATTTAAACTGGTAAAAAATATTTATTTATTGTTATCCATGTTATATTTCATCTGCAACAGCAATGTGAACTTTTATAAACATCCATTTGGTCATTAACTTTTAAATGCATCATTATGCAGAAAATATGAGCAGAGTTCTCCGCATGAAAGACCCACGACTGGCAGATCAACAAGCTACTTTTCTGTCTAATACGGTAGGAAGTTAAATGAAATGAAATGTGGAGGATGTTAACTGTGACAAGATGATTGACAGGCCAGTTTACAGTGACAGGGTGCGTGTAACAGGTGCGACAGAGCGGTCCGTTAAAGACGCAGTTGTGTAATGTGATAGTATGTCCCAAAGCTTTCCTACTTTTCTACTACACACACAAACGTGTGTCCTTTTTCTTCTCCAAAAGAGTACATACTTTAAGGGCGTAGTATAAGTAGGCAGATTGGGACGCAGCACGTGTAACAGAATATGCTGACATGATTTAATGTTCAAAAAACACATTATTTTTCAAATACTGTACATTATTGTAAGTCCTCTATGCCCCACCTCTCTCAAGCACATCGTTTTCATTGTGATTGGCCGAAAACCGCAAGCACTCATCGGTAATGTAACGCTTCTTTCCATAATGGCAAGCTTTAGTTTTACCTTTGTTTTACCATCAGTTCAAGCCGAGAGGGGAACAGAGTTGCGTGACAGACACAGTGATGGTGTATTTGCAATAGGCCTACACAAGCCGTGGTTGTGTGACCGTGTCTCCCTCCCAGATAGCACACGTACGTCTGCAAGATGTCTGTTAAAGATCTCTTGATCTGGAAAGCATCTGCTGTCTACAAACATCTGACAGACGTATTTCAGATGTCAGTTTTACATACATTCTGAATCATAAACATCTTAAAGGCATCTAATAGACATCTATTTGACATCTAAAAGGAGACGTCCAATAGACGTATTGCAGATGAGCAAACACTCTAAAAAATACGTCTTGCAGATGTAAATGCAGACGTCAAATAGATGTCTCCTAGATGTACGTGTGCTATCAGGCTCTCTCACACACGCGAGCACACACACACACACACACACACACGACGTGCAAAACTCCACATTTGAACAGTCAATAGCAAATACTTAAACTAATAACAAAATATACTTGCAGTCACTAATTCAGAAGCACCAGATTGTCATAGCAAAGTCGGAATTACGTCACAAAACAGTTGTCCATAAAATGTGTTGTAATAACATTTGGGTTGTGCTGTTCTGTCGTAAGTAATCTTAATGATTCCTAACTGCATCTACTTTCGGAAGGCCAAATAAAGTGGTTTTGCTTTCACATAGAAACACACAGGGGTCTCCCTGACACAACTGCTTCAACACTACTGTGGTTACTGAAACCACGCCTAAACATTTGGGCGGCATTATGCAAATATTTCCACATCGTGACGTAACCATGTGGGGGCGTGTTTGAATGAGCCGTTTTAGGTGGGCGTGGCAGAGTCTTAACTTTGAATATAAA
This sequence comes from Acrossocheilus fasciatus, assembly GCA_036784905.1. Classification (NCBI taxonomy): domain Eukaryota; kingdom Metazoa; phylum Chordata; class Actinopteri; order Cypriniformes; family Cyprinidae; genus Acrossocheilus; species Acrossocheilus fasciatus. The sequence continues at coordinate 22,686,690 of CM071939.1, read as the reverse complement.
GAATATCTCTTTGGTTTTGAGACTTTAGTCTTTGCAACTTCAGGGATCTTATCTATGCGCAATCAGCTTGTAACAGTCCAAAGAGAAAGGAAAACTTGAAATCACGTCATATGACCCCTTTAATAAAATTTAAAAAAAGGTCTTACTAAAAACCTAAGAATCTTAAATTATAATTCACAGAACATACAAAAATTAATTAAAACTAATCTAAAATTAAACATCAAAATAAAGAAAAAGCAAAACAAAAACAAAGCACATGCACACTTATCCGAGTGCCCTTTATTCTAGTGAAATTACAAAATAAATTGCATCCACTGATGCAGTTTTGATTGGTTTATTCTAAAAATGGTCATTCAAACTCTTGACTTCTCACTCTTATTCCTCAGAGCCACAGCAGCTTTGATCAAACCCTGTTATGGCTTATCATCACTTCTTCAGCTACAGTGACATGTATATGATGAACATGTTGTCACTTTTCACACTTAAAACTGGGTTCTAATTGGTTATAGAAAGAAGATAGAGAGATAACTACAGACAGGTCACAGGGCAGACGGCACAGAGCAAAACCCTGGAGAGAGCACAGCTTGTTGGGGGCAGGTGGCCGTTTGCCGACAGATGGAACATATGAAGATGCTGTGTTTCCACAGGATGCACAGAACATGTAAACAAATACCAGATCCAAGAAAACTCCTATACACACGTCATATGTTTTTTTTTTTGTTTTGTTTTTTGGGTTACAGATGAATTTACACTGCTTTTTTAGGTGTCATCATTTGAGATGTGTGTATCAATTACAGGGTTTGTGGGTGTTGTATTTGGCAAGAAAGAGAACAGAGAGACTGCTAGACATGGACCATAGAACTCGGGTTCCCCATTTCTCTATTTTACTGTCTCTGTCTGTCATTTCCTCTTGCTCGGAGGCAGCCAATTTCAGAAGCTGAAGTTAGCCATGCAATACAGTAAATATCAGAATCGCAGTGTATACGGATTCAAGCATAATTTCCTATCTGAAATCCATTAGCCACTCTCTCTGGTTAAATTAATCTTTCCCTCAAGCATGAAAAAAAAGAAAAACAGAGAAGGAAAAAAGTAAGCTCGGGCTGCAAAGACTCATTCATAACAGGAAAGCTGATAAAGAAAGTCGGGCTGATTTGGAGAATACGGACTGTTTTTGCTAGCGGATATTTTTGTGGAACGTTACAATTCCATTAGAGATTCCTGTCTGAGGGGATGGATGGAATTCGAGGGCCACATATCCACACGGTAATAACCGGACTCAGGAAACATTAGTCTTGAATCAGTCGGCTCTGATTCTCTGTGAACAGGAATGCAGGGTTGGGTGACAGAGTGTAACGTGACAGAGCAAAGAATGATAGACTGTCAAAGTCACCCTTCTGCAGTAAAGCAATGGAGCAAAGTGTAGATTGATTAGACCAGCTGAGGAAAACAGAGCTGATGGACGGATTTGTTGAACATTGTTCAGACGATCCACAGACATGCTAAATTAAACTTGTCATAGCCAAGAGAATAGTTCACATGTCATTATTTACTAACCCTCAAATCGTTCAAAATCTGTATTACTTTTATTTTTTTTATTTTTTTATTTTTTTTGTACAAATGGACAAACACAGTTAAAACGTTCTTTAAAATATATTATTTTATGTTTGGAACATCATGAGAGTGAGTAGCCTAAATAATTACAGAATTTTCTTTTTTAGTCAACTATCCCTTAAAATATTTTACGAACATAGACGTTTATTCTTATGTAAAAGGTCTTTTTCGAAATACAGCCGTGGATGGAAACTAAATAATGGTATGCATCAAACAAAAAGTATTGAGAGAATAAATTAATACTTAAAATTACAAATTGAGCTAATAAAGCAGAGACTACCCATTAACAGTCTCTGGCTCAGATATGAACCATGTGATCAAATCATGTATCATTAATGAATATGATTATGAACAAAGAGTTGTACAAGACAATGTACAGTGGACAGAAAACAATATGCACATGATTGTCAAGAGCCACTTCTTATTTTTCTTCATTTACAATAAACATTACTGAAATACACATTCCTTTCTTCATTTCATGGGCATATTTACCTGTGCTAGGCAAGAAATTTAGAGACTGGACCTCTTGGAATGTTAATTGAATATCCCTGTAATAAAGTAAACGTCAGCTCTAAATTAAAAGATAAGCATCAGAGGTTGCATTGGCGCCTTTTAGAAACTGTAGTCACGAACATAAATAAAGTTTAATTGATATTATATCTTGAATGTGAAGCTACAGACACATAATGATACGGCATTAGGGAGCAGAAACGTGCATTAGCCTACTAAAGGTCGCTGTGACAATAGCAATGATTAAACTCATCTGCGTCACCAGATGGCTTACTGAAATAGCCTCTATAATTGCTCACATGATGATGATTACAATTTCACTGAAATTATAACTTCTATATTCTATTACCCGATCCAAGGACTGGATCATATTTGTGTTTAATTGTAGCATCCAGTGTCATTGAAACTATACTACCTGCTAGATACGGTTGGACACATATGTTAGCCTATATTGAAATATTAAACCTCAGTGTGGTCAAACTAATCAAATTTCAATCAAGTTCTAATCAAATTGACTTCAAGTTAACCCAACTATGATGAATTCCGCTGCTGAGAAAGGACTTGACGTGTGGCCAAGTATGGTGTCCCATACTTGGAATTTGTGCTCTGCATTTAACCCATCCGAGTGCGCACACACAGCAGTGAGAAGTGAAGACACACACACACACCCGGAGCAGAGGGCAGCCAATGCATCCGGGAAGCAGTTGGGGGGTTCGGTGCCTTGCTCAAGGACTCTCACCTCAGTCCTGGTATTGAGGGTGGAGAGAGCGCTGGACATTCATTCCCCCCACCTACAATCCCTGCTGGACCTGAGACTCTCTAACCATTAGGCCACGAATGATTTCTTGTAAGTTTGGTTAGCGCTTAGCGGGTAGCCTTCAAAATTCCACGAAATGGGCGCATTGTTTTATGACACCAACACGTATACAATGGTTGTAGAAGGGATGCAGCAAAAACCAAATGCTAACAATGAATTACATTTTCTACCAATTAGATTGTGTTTTATTAACATCTACACCTATCCCTTACAATAATGCAAAAACTGTAATTATAGTTGTACAATGTGTGAAAAATTATGCTACATTGATAGTGCGCATGCCCAGTAGTTTTTTTCTGTATCCCCTTCTAGCCTCTGTTGTTATGACAATGATATATTTACGGCAGTGAATTCCAATCACTTAACGGTAGAGGATTCCAAAATCAAAGAAAGAAAGAAAGAAAGAAAGAAAGAAAGAAAGAAAGAAAGAAAGAAAGAAAGAAAGAAAGAAAGAAAGAAAGAAAGAAAGAAAGAAAGAAAGAAAGAAAGAAAGAAAGAAAGAAAGAAAGAAAGAAAGAAAGAAAATTGAATAAATTTGCTTTAATCCAGATTTCTGTAAAAATATTGTTTCTTAGTGTTTGATACTTAAAACATGAACTAATACTAACTTATAGAAACTTGTCTTATTAAATGTTACCTGATTCAACAACCATTTTTAACCAGGCTGAAATCAAGATAAAAAATAAGGATAATTGTCATATCATATCATATCACCTTAAAATCCCACACAGAAAATCGTGGGATGAAAAAAAAAGGCATGAAAAAATAAAAGATTGCACCTTTCTTGAAATGTGACTCATTTTCAAGAGAACAGACACAAACATACATGCCACATGCATCACAGAATTGTGGGTGGCAAGTGTTGCTGACATGTCACATCCTCATAATTAATTCCACCTGAATTATGATTCCTGCTATGAGTAATCAGCACTGATCGCAGAGCTCACTGCACAAACACATTTCAGCCCATTAGTACGTTAAATAGGCTGTGTGGGCTGGAAATTCAGTTTAATGTAACCAGCCCACTTTGCAGAGATGTGATGAGGAAGGACGAAAGCTTGATGTTGTCACACAGGGAAGGTGTCACAAGGGTTATATTACAGTAACTAGTCCAATTACACAAATGTGTGTTTTCTCTAGCAGTGATTTTTTTTTTTTTTTTTTGGTTTCAAACACTCTTTTAATAAACTCTTTTAATATTTTTGAATGAGTGTTATCCTCCTAATTAAAATATGAATATCAACTAAACCTACATAAGCGTGACAAAATGTCACACCATTGGGTCAATGTATGTTTAATGAACTGTATCTTTTTTTCCAAAGCAGTACAGAGGGAAATTTACCTTTTTACAAATTTAGCCACGGCCTTAATGTATCTGCCAATACAGGTATGAATATAAGAGTATGCCGTCCAAACGTTCAGGCACAATTTATTTATTTTATTTTTTAAATATATGAATGCATAAATGTTTAATGCATCCTTGCTAAACAGAAGTATTCAAGTTTTTTTTTTTTTTTTTTTAATAAATTATGTAATTTTGAACTTTTTATTTATCAATGAATTCTAAAAACAAACAACTGTTTTTAAATCTGATGATAATAAGAAATGTTCTTGATCACCAAATCAACATATAATTTCTGAAGTATCATGTGACACTGAAGACTGGAATAATAACTGCTATAAATTTAACTTTGCCATCACAGGGAAAAAAAATACCATTGATTAATATTAATAAATGCTTTAGAAGTATTTTTCATTGTTAGTTCAACTAATGCAGTTAACTCATTTTTATAATTAAATCCTTATTATAAAGTGTTATGAGACTTCTTTCAAAAATGTATGTAGAACGTGTGACAACTAGCCCCAGTCTCCCTATATAATGCTGCACTAGCAATAACAAATATGCTTTCCCCACGACAGGAGGAATTAATAAATATTGGCTTTTATGGTGTGATCTCAGCTCAGTGTGACTTCAGTGCCTCCCTCTCCACAGGATGCTTTCCAGCATACCCTCACTACCAGCCAGGACCCCTGTAAGCACTGGGCTCCAGCCAGCAATTTAGAGACTCAAAACCAAGGCAAAAAGAAGTGAGGCATCATTCTGTGTTGTGGACGGTCTCCCAAGAGGACAACATGTGGAGGAAAATCAATATGCATTGGTTAATATGCGACAGTGTACCTCTAAGAAAAATATGCATAAATATTTTCTACCGTCTGTGGAGGTGTTTCCACATTATTGTGATTGAAAAAATATATATTTGTTATTATTATTTTTCTGTTTTTTTTGTTTGCAAGAAGTTCATGCAAAAAGAGCAGGTCAACTGGCCAGCTAGTCAGAAACTCTGAATCAATTTACATTGATACAACTTACATTTGGTTCCCGGCAAGTGTTCTTGGCATTTTGAACCCTGCACAGTGCACACACACACACACACACACACACACACACACACACACACACCAGCACTATCACAACTGTTAAAACACTTGAAAGGATATCAAAATCACACTTGACCCACTCTGTAGGCGGGGGGTTGTGACATCTTATTAATGGATGATCCGTTATTATGCATTCAGCTAAGTTGCCAATAAGACTCAAAATTGTAGAGCTCTTAAGGCCTGGGGTCAATAAACAGACACTAATAAAGGATGAAGTTTCTCCCCAGTATGCAGATCAGCTGGGATATATATTTCAAGGAGGATTGCCCATCCTGAAATTGGCCCAAAAATAAGAAGGAAGACTTTAATCAAGGTCCTAAACTCCGAACAGTGTGTGTCAAGATCTAAGAGTGAAATCCCGCTCGCACCATCACCCCGGAGCGTGTCAAACATCTTCTTCTCCAAAAGCTCTGAAAACAAGTAATGAGGTCTGTGATTGAGTCATTCATCCCTTTCAAAAAGAAATATTCAAACCCTTAAATAAAAAAAGAGCCCTGTTTCAGTGCAGTAGTAAAGAAAGATGGAGAAATTCAATGCCTTTGGGCAATTTCAATTAATCTCTTGATTTAAAGAAGACGCTGGAGGGAAGGAATAAAACTCTTTGGAGCTTTTTGGCCTGGCCTCTTATCAAAGTGCAGTTTGAATATTCCTGCAAAAAAAGAGACAGACATGGACAGCTACACAGTCTCTTCTTAATGGGTAGTTACATTATGATCTTCAGTTAAATACTTTCTTCAGATAAATAATGTCCTGGTTTGATTCTTCTGATTTCCTCAAGCAATCTGAATGAACAATGAGTCCACTTTATTATTTTAATTTTAGGAGAAAGGCTTAGCAAAAAGTTTAGTTCAAAATTTTGTTGTGACACACCAGTGTTTCCCTGCACACCGAACACAGCACAAATCGATGATTTTTGATTTATGAAGTGTTATTCAGAAAGATTCATGAACTGCATCTTGAATGTTAAGTTCTTGTTGTTGTTGTTGTTGTTTCTTGACCAATCAGATTTGAGGATTTGAACAAATTATTGCATTAAAAATTCTGATTGTAAGGAAACTTGTTGGAACCACAATCAAAACAACATCTGAGTACTAAAAAATAACGATGTTAACTGACTATAAGGGTTGGAACGGCAATGAAAACAACATTTAACTTTTTTCTTATTTTTTACAGAACCAACTGAGATTTATATAGTGGCATCACTGGAGTTACAGCATTAAATTACAACAAATTCTAACTAATCACAAGAAGAAAAATCAAAACGAGTTTCATTATTTTTCCCCTTTTATGCCCTGTGGTGAAGCAAAAATGACCGATGTGAAATCGCATACTTCTGAGGTGGTCTTGCACCAGCTGAGCAACTGCCATTGAGATGAATGGGAATCAGTCCAGTCTGGGCCGTCTGCCTCTCTGGGGGATTTATAGAGGCTTCGGGGCACTTGACCACAAGCCCCATCTTAACTACCTTCTGACTCAGGTCATTCTTTTCCTTCCAGTGTGCAGTTCAGTTGATGGGTTCCAGTCCATGCGATCATGATCCTTAAATGGATCTGAAGAAGATGAAAAAGTGTATGTCAAATGCTCACTTCCCTCCTCAGGCAATGTCTTTTTTTTATTCACTGAGGAACTTGGACACACAAAATCGCAGATGGACTTCCTCACAAAAAAAGAACTGCATCTCTGATAATGTAGGACGTAAATACTTTTGATATGTCGCATTGATCTAGTGAGTTATTACTTTAGGTTTAGAAAAAGAGTGAAGCAATAGACATGCAAGATCAATATAGAAAGAATCAAATGAACAAAGATACATAAGGATCAAAATAATATGATCTTCCTGTCATCTGCAAAAAAAAAAACAACAACAATGTTTGAAACAAGCTGACACATCCTCCTGCTGGAAAAAAGTGCTGGACTTCAATTTCTTTAGAAGTGTTTTTTTCTGACAAGACGAAGTAGCATATGGTGAGTCGTTTTTATCCATATGTTGTATTTCAGATCAGCTATTGGTTTTGAGAGAAAGTGGTGTTCACAGTTGGTGGTGATATCATTTGTCCTTTGATCCTGCAACCCACCTCACCTGGATCCTACTGAACCTCAGTCTGGTGTGCCATCAAAGCTCCCTCTCAGTGATCAACATTTCATCAAAGCAAAACTCCTCCAAGACCTGCCAGAACCAGGTGATACTCAATAAAGTTTATGTGACACTTATGAGGGACATTTATTACAAAATCTCAGACTTAAAATGTCTGTCATACCCAACTAATCAAACTAATGGATTTAAAGACCTTCATAAGGATGTATGAAATCATCAAATTAGATTTCTGTCCATGTGGAACACCAATCATATTAAGATTTTATAAGTTGTTAAATAAGTTCTTAATTTTATGCAAAAATGGTGCAATTTAAGCATTTACTAGCTGCTTTAAAGGAAAAGGGAATGCAAGTATGAAACCAGGAAAGAAACACTCCTATCTGCCATTGGGTTGGACATAAAAATAAAAAAATAGCCTCACCCCAAACTTGTGCCACTGGATAAGATAAAGGCTGCATCCGAAATCGCATACTCCTTTGAGTAGGTACTTTTTTGCATAAGTAATTATTTTGCAACTGCAAAAATAGTATGTTCTATATAGTATGAAGGTAATCTGGATGTACTACATTTGCCATGTTGCTGGCCTCATGGGATAGTACAGGTGCTGGTCATATAATTAGAATATCATCAAAAAGTTGATTTATTTCACTAATTCCATTCAAAAAGTGAAACTTGTATATTATATTCATTCATTACACACAGACTGATATATTTCAAATGTTTATTTCTTTTAGTTTTGATGATTATAACTGACAACTAAGGAAAATCCCAAATTCAGTATCTCAGAAAATTAGAATATTACTTAAAGGAACACTCCACTTTTTTTGGAAATAGGCTCATTCTCTAACTCCCTCAGAGTTAATAAGTTGAGTTTTACCATTTTTGAATCCATTCAGCCGATCTCTGGATCTGGCGATAGCACTTTTAGCATAGCTTAGCATAGATCATTGAATCCGATTAGACCAGTAGCATCGCGTTCAAAAATGACCAAAGAGTTTCGATAGTTTTCCTATTTAAAACCCGACTCTTCTGTAGTTATATCGTGTACTAAGACCGGCGGAAAATGAAAAGTTGCGATTTTCTAGTCCGATATGATTAGGAACTATACTCTCATTCCGGCGTAATAATCAAGGAACTTTGCTGCCGTAACATGGCCGCGGCAGGCGCAGTGATATTACGCAGCGCCTGAAAGTAGTCCCCAGCTAGATAACTAGTTATAATATAGCTGGGGACTACTTTCAGGCGCTGCGTAATATCACTGCGCCTGCCACGGCCATGTTACGGCAGCAAAGTTTCTTGATTATTACACCGGAATGAGAGTATAGTTCTTAATCATATCAGCCTAGAAAATCGCAACTTTTCATTTTCCGCCGGTCTTAGTACACGATATAACTACAGAAGAGTCGAGTTTTAAATAGGACAAATATCGAAACTCTTTGGTCATTTTTGAACGCGATGCTACTGGTCTAATCGGATTCAATGATCTATGCTAAGCTATGCTAAAAGTGCTATCGCCAGACCCGGAGATCGGCTGAATGGATTCAAAAACGGTAAAACTCAACTTATTAACTCTGAGGGAGTTGGAGAATGAGCCTATTTCCAAAAAAGTGGAGTGTTCCTTTAAGATCAATACAAAGAAAGGATTTTTAGAAATGTTGGCCAACTGAAAAGTATGAACATGAAAAGTATGAGCATGTACAGCACTCAATACTTAGTTGGGGCTCCTTTTGCCTGAATTACTGCCTCAATGCGGCGTGGCATGGAGTCGATCAGGCTGTGGCACTGCTCAGGTCTTATGAGAGCCCAGGTTGCTCTGATAGTGGCCTTCAGCTCTTCTGCATTGTTGGGTCTGGCATATTGCATCTTCCTCTTCACAATACCCCATAGATTCTCTATGGGGTTCAGGTCTGGTGAGTTTGCTGGCCAATCAAGCACAGTAACACCATGGTCATTAAACCAGCTTTTGGTACCTTTGGCAGTGTGGGCAGGTGCCAAGTCCTGCTGGAAAATAAAATCAGCATCTCCATAAAGCTTGTCAGCAGCAGGAAGCATGAAGTGCTGTAAAATTTCCTGGTAGATGGCTGCGTTGACTGTGGACTTCAGAAAACACAGTGAACCAACACCAGCAGATGACATGGCAGCCCAAATCATCACTGACTGTGGAAACTTCACACTGGACTTCAAGCAACATGGATTCTGTGCCTCTTAACTCTTCCTCCAGACTCTGGGACCTTGATTTCCAAATGAAATGCAAAATTTACTTTCATCTGAAAAGAGGACTTTGGACCACTGAGCAACAGTCCAGTTCTTTTTCTCCACAGCCCAGGTAAGATGCTTCTGACATTGTCTCTGGTTCAGAAGTGGCTTGGTAGCCCTTTTCCTGAAGACGTCTGAGCGTGGTGACTCTTAATGCACTGACTCCAGCTTCAGTCCACTCCTTGTGAAGCTCTCACAAGTGTTTGAATCAGCTTTACTTGACTGTATTCTCAAGCTTGCAGTCATCCCTGTTGCTTGTGCACCTTTTCCTACCCAAATTCTTCCTTCCAGTCAACTTTGCATTTAATATGCTTTGATACAGCACTCTGTAAACAGCTACACCTTTCAGTAATGACCCTCTGTGACTTACCCTAGTCTTCTCCATTAATGTGGTTTCAAAGAACAAGAGATACCCAGAATTTATACTGTAGGGATGGTCATTAATTGAAACTCAAATGTAAATATTCAAATTTTCTGAGATACTGAGTTTAGGATTTTCCTTAGTTGTCAGTTATAATCATCAAAATTAAAAGAAATAAACATTTGAAAATATATCAGTCTGTGTGTAATGAATGAATACAATATACAAGTTTCACTTTTTGAATGGAATTAGTGAAATAAATCAACTTTTTGATGATATTCTAATTATATGACCAGCACCTGTATATGCAGGTTTTATTTTTTTTATGAATACTGTGAATTCGGACATACTTCTTTTGTCACATACTAGGGAAGTATGTGATTTTGGATGCAGCCAATGTTGCAATACGCCAGGCTTGTCAGGATTATAAAACAAACAGCAATGTTATAATAGAACAGAATGAAGTATTCTAAAAATGCCACTTTTTCAATGGTCTTATAATACGGCTATTGCTTTATTATTCTGAGATATTTTCAAGGTGTAAACTATTTAGCCCTATAAAACGTAAACTATTTAAAAGTTAGGTTTGTAATTTTTTCTATGTCAAAATACATTCTCTTAATTCATTTTGACTACTATAAGTATGCCATTTTTTAATAAATTCAGATGTTTATAACACTAGCAGCACACTATAGCACAGAAACCACTTCACCTTTAACCTTTTCACACCTTATCGCACACTATAATGTGAGTGGCAATTTGATGTGATGATGGCATATGCATGTGTTTCAAACCTTATTTGGTTGGAGGCCTTTAGCTTGTATTATAGCTATAGAGTTAAATGATCTCAAATGCATATCTCAAAATGCTGTGTTTCTGTGCAAGAGTGAGTGCAAATTCAAACTCATTAAAAGTTAAGTATACCAACACACCTCCTCTTTTATCTCCACCAAAGTTCTCCCTGGTGGGATTAAGTGTGGATAGTAAAACAGCAGACTTAAGAAAGATATTGAGTTTTATAATGAGTTTATCATATATTCAGATAATATAATTAGTAAATTAAACAGAAACTGCTTGAATGCATCAGTAAACTGTTTCCAATAGTCAAGCTCTGTCAAACACATTCAGAAAGACCTGCTTTAAAAAACTTTGACAGACAGCAGATTTTGTGACAGTGACAGACATCATATCCAACTGAACCTGCTGAAATATTGATTAACAATGCAAAATAATGAGAATAAAGCTGCTGCAAAAATTCTGCAGAGATAAGTAATATTATTGCTCCTATGGAGTATCTCAATAAAATGAAAACAGCTTTGAGAACATAATATCTATTCTGTTTTACCTAAAATGCAGTTTCTTTGTGTATTGTCAAGCTGTTTGCAATGCGGAAATTGAGTACAAAAATTCAGGACAAAAGGGTGCAATTTCATGATACTTTGCAATCGTTTTATTGTTATGGTTTTACAAATTGATAGTCTGCTTTTAACTTGGTGGGTTTATACTTTTGCTGGTTTATAATGATAATCTTGTTATAGTAACACATAAACGGTGGCAATAATGTAAACCCACATCTAATAATGGCGAACACTGTCTAAACAGTGGTTTTCCACTGAGACCATTTGCACAAATTGCAAAATGAATAGTTTTTTTGGTAATATTATTTGGTCTTTGCCATTTAGAGGAACAGTGCAATCATTTCAGTGACTGTTAAGAAGTAATTCCAGGTCAATGTGAACAAAATGAGAAGGACATTCAATATCGCAGCGTAACCAGCTCTCAATATGGCTGTCATAGTCTCAGGCTGCATGCTGAGGAAGTAACCAAAGCAATATGAACTTGAAACCTGTGCAAATGTAATATTTGTAAGTTCGGGAGGAGCGACAGGCTGACCATGACACAGGTGTCACATTCTTTATGGGTTTGCAATGCTTAAGAAAAATGTTTCTTGTTTGTGTTTTTGCACAATTGTAAACACACATTGCTGGATTAAACCAGGGGAATCGTACAGCTTAAAAAAAATAAAATAATAAAAAAATACAAATAATAAAATAAAAAACAAATAAAATAAAATAAAAAGAGTGAGTTTTATAATGAGTTTATCATATATTCAAATAATACAATTTGTAAATTAAACAAAAATTGCTCAAACACATCAGTAAACTAATCGAAAGGAATCATACCCATTCAAAAAATGTAAAAATTAAATAAAATAAAATTAAATTAAATTAAATTAAATTAAATTACATTTATGCACCACTTTGTGCTTGAGAGCTAGCCAAAAAGCATGTCATTATTTTATTCTAAACTCTTTTGAATGCACACTAAAATAAGCAGAAAGGGAGTGAGGGATTAGCAAGAAATCTCTTCAAAGGAGGTAAACAAAAGTAGTTTTTGCAGAAAATTACAGCACTGTCCAGACCCCTCGCAGAGCTGAAGGGATGGAGGTTAATTGACTCCCAGAATAGCCACTGAGAGCTTGTGTATAGGTAGGCTCCGATCCAGGCTCCATCTGGACTCAGCCAGCTTTAGCAATGCTGCCTGTTACCAGGCTTCATTTGCTTCTTAAATAGGCCCTAGATGATGCTTCAGCATAAAAGTGGCCATGTTGGAGTCTAATGTTGAAGTATCAGCTGTGCTATCAAACAGAAACAAATAACACCCAAATAGTACGAGCATCAAAAGGAAATCAGGCACTTACGTATATTACCATTTCCTCACGTCTTCTGTACCCATTAGAAAGAGCACATCTTGATCTCATCACATTCAGAATGAGGAACACAGAATGCAGATCAGAGCTTTCTGGCTGCTTGTTTACTTTAGTTGTGAGCATCAAGGGTTTTCAATCCAGTCCAATTCAATCCGATTGAAGGACATTCGATCCCTTGTGGAGAATGTGATGACAACTTCATCTCAATATAATCATGTCACGTCATCCATCATAACAGGATCACTGAAGAACAATGCAAGAAGCACTTCTGACATGCGAAAGCATTCTTCTCTCTTTTAGAATATGTTGTACTGCCAAAAGGCCCATGTGTATCAGCTCTTTAAAATAACATTCAAAGGGATTTCATAATGTCAGGTGGACAGCAATCATAAAAACAGGCTGCATTCCAAAGCTAAAACAAAGACATGCAGGTATATTCAAGGGGCTAGTGGAATGCAGATTAATAGAGTTATTGCTATTCCACATGCAAATTTGCTCATGTTTTACATTCCTTTAGTGATGCCAACAAATGCCAACAAACAGAGGATGAGCAAAGTCATACAGATTAACCCATGAACACATATGTCACTTATCAGAGTTAAATCTTTTATACTATGATCTGCCCTTATAATAGACAGGTTTGGCTCAAATATGCTTAGTTTCAGAGAAAACAGAGAGTGGAAATTCATATCAAATCAATGAAAATTCAATCAGAGAACTGCTGTAGTGTTGGTGTATTTACTGTATTTTGCCTTTCTAGGGCAGGTTTCTTGTGAACTGAGAGAAAATGGGCCATTAATTATATGGAAGTTCCCATTCAAAACTAATTCCTATTAGAAAGTAAAAAATAATCCAGGACACGCATTTCTAAACAGATTCACTGATGAAAAGAAAAGCACCTGATGAAACATGTTTTAATGAATTTTGCAAAGCTCAGATTAGAATGTCTGGTGAGTTATACTGCATGAAATTTCTCTTGGTGAATTAAAGTTTAATCTTATTTGACTTTTATTTTTAATTACACACACACACACACACACACACACACACACACTATAACAAGCAAAAAAAAAAAAAAGCTTTCAGTTTATATATAGAATAGTTTTCTATTAATTTCTATTAATAATAATAGTTTCGGCCAGTTCAATTATTCAAGTGCAAAAACTAATCCATCAGTCTAGGATCTCATAATGCAGTATAATCTGGCTATTTGTTTATTTTTACAGGAATATTTTACATTGTAGGTTTTCTGAGGATATCACACCACATCAGCACCTGCAGAGAAAAGCCCTCAGATTTGCAGACTGTCTACTAATGGCACTGTTTGATTAATTTGCATCTCATTTAAATTCTGCTTCTTGCCATCAAAGCTTCTCAAGAGCTTGTCTGTGTTGGATTGTCCTTGAATGACTTGTAATGATGTCAGTTCTTTTCTTAGGATTTAATCTGTATCCTCAGCACATCTATTGCAACAAAGTAAATAAGGTTATCATTTAAATAAATGTTTACTGTATGTGCATACATGTCTGGGGCCCAGAGTCCCCAATAATGTATGTGTAAAATGATAATAGTAATTTTGAAATCCCAGTAGGCAGATATAATTAAAGATTTAAGTCTGTTGTATGTGTTTCTGAGCTATTAAAGCAGTCTTGGGGTCTCTCAAACTCCAAACGAAACATGGGGCTTAACACCAGACAGCTGTATTTATTCATATACATTGCAGTGAAGATCGGTGGGAGAATCGTATGAAATTTCCATAAATACAGGAAAGACCCCTGCAGTGAAATCCAACATGAGTGAGCTCAGGACTTTCACAAAACTTTTTGCTGAATCTAAGCACTGAATCTTGTCAGAATGAATTACTTCTGAATATAGTGACGGCACTCTTTGTGTCTGGAGATCGCTCGAGAGTGAAGCAGTAATGAACTGAAGTTATGACTTGAGAATATTTCCTGCAACATCCTGAAGTGCCTCTCACACTGTCTTGATATGCTGCAAGTTCTCAAAGTCTTTCTCCACATCATAAGTGTGCTTTCACTGCAGACAGTAGATTTCATCATCTACTCTATCTTGCTTTTCATGAAAGCGCTACACTCATCAAATCTGAATGATGCTAACATGGTTTGAAGAGCCCAAACATCACTGTATAAGGCCTGCCTACCAACAAAATAAACTAAATTAAAAGAAATGGTAACTATAGAGGAGCTAAACTCTATTCTCCCACTTGACATCTTGTTTTGCTGTCAGGAGCACTCCATATGACAACAGAAGCAGGCAAGGCTAATCTCATTAAAACCGAAAAGTGTTGAATAGCCAGACTATCAAACAGTAGATTCACAAGCATAGCCTTCAGTGGGGACTAGATGTGCCAGGATTGCTTATATAATTTTTCAACAGAAATATTTTAACCACATATTCTCTATTGGTGATAGCTGAGAGCTGGAAAAAATAAATAAATACATTTTAATATAAAATACTACTGATAAAATTTGTGTCTAAAGTTAAAGGGATAGTTCACTCAAAAATGAAAATTCTGTCGTTAATTACTCATGTCGTTCCAAACCCGTAAGACCTTCGTTCATTTTCAGAACACAAATTAAGTTATTTTTGATGAAATCCGAGAGCTTTCTGACCCTGCATAGACAGCAAGGGAACTACCACATTTAAGGCCCAGAAAGACAGTAAGGACATCATTAAAATAGTCCACGTGACATCAGTGATTCAACCTTAATTTTATGAAGCTACGAGAATACTGTGCGCAAAGAAACCAAAAATAAAGACTTTATTCAACAATTTATTCTCCTCTGTGTCAGTTTTCAACGTGCATTTTGTTTTCTAGTAGCTTCACAAAATTACGGTTGAACCACTGATATCACGTGGATTATTTTAACGATGTCCTTACTACCTTTCTGGATCTTGTACATGGTAGTTGCGTTGCTGTCTATAGACGATCAGAAAGCTCTCAGATTTCATCAAAAATATCATAATTTCTGGTCTGAAGATGAACTAAGGTCTTACGGGTTTGGAACAACATGAGGGTTAGTAATTAATGACAGAATTTTCATTTTTGGGTGAACTATCCCTTTAACTTTTTAGGCTTTTTAGACAGCTTTCTTGGCTTTTTACAGGCTGTATTTGTTTATTTCGGATTAACTAAACACGTCAGGTTACAAGTAAAAGCTGTTTGTACAGTATCCCTTGGGAACATCCGGTTCTATTGAGATGTCGAGCTAACGCACAACTCTGACAGCCTCATTCCTGCATGCAAATTTAGTACAGGGCACCCTGAGACCTGTGATCTTGTTGTTCGTGTAATAGTGGTGGTGATTTCAGAAGAAGCAATCATTACTACAAAAGGTGCTCCAGCATGCATGTCAAGTGAAGAGCTTCTTGTGTTCCTGTATCATTATTACTGAAAGGTTTTCATTGACATTTCAGGTGTCAGCATTGCAAGAGTTGCCGTCTTGTCAGTCCTTCACAGAATGCAAATTGTTTCTGACAGACACACTCTCACACTGCACCACTCGATCGACAGCAAGCCAAGGCCAAACGCTATAGTGCACAGCATGGACGCTCACACAGCACAGGCACACGGATTCAAGAAAACCAAAGCCGGAAAATAGATTCGAAAACAGCTTGGTCCCTCTTTCTAGGGCAGATGGTTTCTCTTTTAAGTGTCGTAATCACATTAGACCGCTTGTGGACTGCATCGTCTGTCATACTGCATGTAAAAACAACACATTTTCATAAGAAAACGTTACTTGAGCTACTTGTACACTGCAGTGCGTGCACCACCAAATCTTTACTCTGTTGCTGTAATGTGTAGTTTCAGAGGATTACATTACTATATCATAGACCAAACTTTTATTGTTAAAATGAATATCATGTGTCATGATTTCCATGATTTCATTATTTTATTCATTAATCATTTGTTTATTATTATTATTATTATTATATTTTTTTCTGCTTTGAAATATCAAAAAAGTATATTCATAACAATATTAGTGTGTAAATGTGTGGCAAGGCATGTTGGATTCTCTAACTTAACTTATGTGGAAACAAATTAAGTTTCATTAAAGTACGTCACAGAGAGCAGATGTTATTTAAGGAAGATAAACAAAATGCAAGCTGGTAATTACACCAAGATGAAAGATTATGCTGTTTTAAATTATTTATTATATATCGTCTTTCCAGCCCCTCCATTCCTTCATCATATCACAGCTCCTGTAATTATAACTCATAAATGAGACATGGGGATGTTTGTACTCTACACAAGATAGACCACAGATCACCACTGATGCATCTGCTTAGCTTGTGAAATCATCAGTTCTCTCTCCATCAGGAATCTCTGAGCTCAGACTCCAGGAAAGATAAGTCACTATCAATGCATGCATGGCTGACTCCTTCTTTTAAGGGAAGAAAACATCAGTCTACTGCGGAGAATGAAATGCTTCCAGACTTAGATAGTGAGAATGATGTGTGATCCTGACAGAAGTTGCACAGTGAGCTCTGATCCTGCCGTTTGATTTTGTAAGGCACAGCTTTCCATGTATGAGAAACAGTTAGAAAAATACACTATTTATCTTTCCTTTTCAAGTCATGCATACGCATGACTGAACAGCACTGAAGGAAGTGTTCGTAGCGTGGCAAGAACAAAAGATAGGAGCTATTTTTGTCAATCCAAATGACTCAGCAGGAAGCTGTTCATACAATAACCTCTCTCTTATTCTAACAGGTCCATTAGCTTCTGAATGCATGCATTAAAACAATTACAGGTCATGTTATTATGCTTTCTATGGCATTGCAAGCTGCACTAAATGATCAGAGGCTCAATGAAACTTCCCAATGTTACAAACAAGGACCTGTCGAGAAATGATAGCTTTATGACAAGATATAGGATAATCAGATCTCCTACCTGAACATTGTAGGACAGATAATTCCCATAAGTAGAGTCATTAATCATGGCCAATATCATTACACTGTAAAAATAATTTTATGTAAATCATTGTAAAGAATACCATTTCAGTGTGTTGCTACTTTTTCACATTTAATTTAATGTTACACTTGCTGTTTCTTTGTAATTATTAGTGAAATTTACTAGCCATTTCTGAGTGAAAATTGTTACACAGATTTTTATTAATTAGTTATTATTATTTTTTAAGCATAGTATTCATAGGTATACCTTTAAAGTTTGATTCTAGTACATAAACATATAAACACTGAAACATGCAATAATAAATGTAGCCTATTGACAGCAACTAAAACGAGAACACTTTTATGTATACATGTACAAAATTAAAGTTAATAATATATAGAATTAATGGAATGCTGATTTTATTGAAATTATGATATTTAATTAATTTTCAACACCAATCACATTTAGTTTATTTGTTTATATGGACAAAAGTATTGTGACACCTGACCATTACACCCACAAGGAATATAATGGTATTGAATTATAAATGCATATGCATTAATAAATTAAAGAGTTTGAAGTATTTCTGTTGGAATTTTTGTCATTCATCCAGTAGAGCATGTATGAGGTCAGGCACTGATGCTCTTCCACACCAAACTCATCCACCCATGTTTTTATGGACCTTGCTTTGTTGACTGATGTACAGTCATGCTGGAATAGATCAGGGCCTTTCCCAAAAGTTGGAGACATAGCATTGTCCAAAAGGTCTTGGTATACTGAAGCATTAAAATTTGGCCTAGCCCAACCTCTGAAAAGCAGCTCCATCATTATCCCTCCTCCACCAAACTTTACGGTTGACATAATGCAGTTTGGCAGGTGACTTTCTCCTGGCATCCACCAAACCAGTCTCACTCCACAGAACAGGTTTCCACTGCTCCAGAGTCCAGTGGTGTTTTATACCACTCCATCTGATGCTTGATGTTGTACTTGGTGATGTGAGGCTTGCATGTAGCTGATTGGCCATGGAAACCCATTCCATGAAGCTCCCAAAGCACAGTTTTCATGCTGATATTAATGCTAATGGAAGTTTGGAACTCCTTAGAATCAGTAGAGCATTGGCAACTTTAACACACCACACATTCAGCACTTGGTGACCCCGCTCTGTGACTTTACGTACGTTGCAGCTGTAATACCATTGACCATGGAATATCTAGCAGGGATGAAATTTCATGAACTGACTTGTTGCAAAGGTGGCATCCTATCTATCACAGTACGATTACTGAATTCATTGAACTCTTCAGAACAAATTATTTTTTTCACAAATGTTCACAACCTGAATTCAAAATTAAAACCTAATATTTTTGTCCATATAATGTACATCTAATTGGACAAGATTTGACATGAAAAGTTTCATTCCATCCTGTAGAATTTTCTTTTTGCACATCATATATCAGCATTAACAATGTCTCACATGTATTTCATACCTTGTTGGGGTTTAATGACAATTTAATTCAGTCACACAAGTGTAAATTACTGTTATTAGTGCCATCTGGATTTCATTTACGTCTTTTCTAAATAAATTTGCAGTTTAAACAGGTCTTTCTCAATCACAGTTTCAAGATAAATGAAAAATGCAAATGTCTTATCTATATAGCACATCAGCTATTGTTTTTTTTTTGTTGTTGTTGTTGTTGTTGTTTGTTTGTTTTTTAAATTGAGTCTGTAAGATTTTTTATTTTATTTTTAAGAAATCAATATAGTTCTATTCGCTATGGATACATTTAATTGATCAAATGTAACAGTAAATACATTTACATTAAATTAAATAAATGTTATTTCTATGTTTTGATCTATTTTCTATTCATCAAGAATCCTTCAAATGTATTTTATTAAGCTTTATTAAGCAGCTTAGCTGTTTTTAACATTGATAATAATAGGAAAAGTTTCTTGAGCACGAAATTTTACTACTTTGGTTCGAGTAGAGATTGCCATTCTTGGCATGCCCCTGAGTGCTACACTAACTTCTGACTTGAAAAACTATATATTTATATCTCTATATTCACATTTTTATATCAATTTCTCACCCTCATAAAAATGAACTGCAAATCCCCACTGAGCAACAGCTTAAATTAAACGCTTTATTTCCACCCTGTTAATTTTCCTGCCACTGTGTAAATAATCTAGCTAAAGCGCATGTCTGAAAATCTGCTATCCTTTTAAGGAAATATTCCTTTTAAATTACACAAGAATATTCATCTTTAAAGGGTATAGCATTTAAAAGGTACTACAGGAATAAATATAGACTTCTGCTAAATTACATCTAGCAGCTTGGATTAATTAAGCCACCAATATCCCAGTGAAATTTTGCTGAAGAATCCATCCAGTGGATCTTCAGGACTGTAGTGGCTTGTTAGAGCAGCCACGGCTTGCCAGCGTGACTGGCTCAGATATAAAGGAGGCCATGTGGAAAGGGTCCATCAGTGGTCTCCTGTCTCTGTAGGTTGGCTTTCCTGCTGAGGAGACAGCACAGCATGAGGCATCACAAGCTTGGGAAGGATCGATGGAGCAACGTGAGAAAAGCTTTAAATAAAAGTTTCTTCAGGCGGCTGTAACGTCGAGCCAGCTGCTTGATCTTCGACCCAGTGGAAACTGCAGTGTTGGATACATCAACTTCTCCATATGGCCATGAGGATGTTTGATACATCAGGGAGAAAACAAATATCTGGTTTGCTTGCTATTGTTCTGACAGTTCACTGTTGTTACAGTACAGTTTACAGTATTTATCATCTGTAGGCTTGTATATCATATCAGGCTTCTGCAATAATAATAATAATAATAATATAAACTTTTTAAAAATATATCTTTTTAATAAAAATAACTATTAACTATTGTGTGTGTGTGTATATATATATATATATATATATATATATATATATATATATATACACACACACACACACACACACAAAAATGTACTCAACTGTTTTAAATATTGTTATTTTAAATAGCAAAAATACTTTACAATATTACTCTCACATTCTGAGTTTGTTTGTGCTTGTTTGGTTCCGTTTTCTTGTCTTGTTTTCTGTTTTGTACTCTGAGCAGTTCTCTAGCCTGATAATTAGTTCATGCTCTCCTGTTCATTGCCTGTTTAGTTTCTATAGTTACTAATTGACTGTATACTCAGTTCAGGTGTTGCTTGTTTAGTTCTTGTTTGGTTGCTCTATTTAAGCCCTCAGTCTTTCCTTAGTCAGGGTTCTGGTATTGAAGGTCTAATAGTAGTGTAAAAGTATTTCTCCTGCAAGCTACTGTTTATTTTGGTGAATTTAAATAAAGTTCCTTGCATCTTCCTCATCTCTGCACTTCATCTGTGATAATTACTGCTTTTGCTGTTTGGATAAAATAAGTGCAGGCTTGGTAAGCAGAAGATAATTCTTTAAAAAAAACATTAAAAAATCTTACTGTTCAAAAACTATTGACTGGTAGAGTATATTGAAAAAAAATATAATTATAATAACAATAATGGTTAAACAATGTTTTTAAATATATTTTAATAGAAATGTATATTTATAGATAGACATTTAACTATAATATTTGAAGTGGTTTACCATTATTATACATTTTATTACAACTTCTTAATTTTTCCATTTTGGCAAGAGAAATGACTGTCATAAGTCTTTCACCTAAATCCCTCACAATCCTCTAAAATGGCCTCTTCCCCTTGCTTCAGTATTTCTGCTTCATGCAGTTTTTATTTATTTTTTTATATCAGGGTCTCCACACTCTTGCTGGCCTAGGGCGTGATGGCGTTTGACGTTTGAACGGCCGGCTGATGGTATACCAGAACCCTCTGCTCCTCCGGATGACCAGCCCTCTGTCCTGGCTGAGCGCTGCGCTGCTCACAAATGTCACTCGTACACCGAGCCTGCCAACTCTTTCATTAGCAAACATGACCTGGCTTCCATCGCATGACAAACAACCCTGCGGGTCAGCGACCCCTTGCTAAAGATCTCCCACCTGCTCTGCCGTATACAGAACTGCTGTGTGCACAAGTAATGATTATGAATCAAGCTGTTGTGTACATCTACAGCATCTTTATACTGTCACTTGTGTTCTCTGTGAACAACTAATGTGAAATCCGTTTCTTGGAACCTAAAGTTGTATTACAGTTGAAGACTTCAAATAATACTATAAAATAATTTGCGAGTGTAGTTTTCTTTAATGTATTTCCTGCAGAAACCGGAAGGTTGAGACATATTGTATATAACTTAAAATAAAATAAAAAAACATTAGGCTACATAATGTTGCATCACAGAAATTATTCAAGAATTATGTATTTATTTATATATATATATATGCTGTCAAAATTAGCGCGTTAACGCAGGCGAATATTTTTATTTATTTTATCAGTTTAACGCGTTAAAATCATTTAACGCCTTAACACAGGGCATAGGGTTGGCCACCCCACTCATAACTGCTAATTCTGTCTCTTTTTCTTGATAAGAACTGCACTTCTTCAGTCGCAGAAGGTCTTTACGAGCACATCAAACAGGAGACGTTTCAGACGCGCGCTTCACGCGAGTCAAACAAGCGCGGAAACTGTACTGTGCTCGCAGCGCATGCTTTTCAATACACGCACAAAGGTGCCGGCGCGCGCATAGCCTGTATCATTTCATATCAAATCGCGAAAGAAACTACAAGCATGCAATGCCATGATCAGTTAAGTCATGAAGTTACCAAAAAGGCGATTAAAGCTCCCATAAAACTGTGCATGCATGTAATATGTTATATATGAGTTGTATTAAGAACACACAGAAAAATCTAGGTACAGGAATGTACCTAAAAAGGTATAAATGCCCTAGTAGGGTACAGCAATGTACCTCGAACGTTGGTACATTTTTGTACCTTCTTGTTTGTACCTCTAAAAGAACATGTATGCACCCCTAGTGATAGAAATGTACCTTTGTGTCCTGGTTTGGTTTAAAATTACATCCTGATATTTTTCCATAGCATTTCACTAATGTTCTGCTGAACTGATTTGTTCTAAAAAAAAAAAAAAAAATACGTAAAACGTAGAGTGAAAAAGTACACTTGCATGGGGTGATTTAATTGCTTCGGAAGCATTAGGCTTTGTGAGCATTTTGTTAACCATTTTTAAATACAAAACACAGAGGCAGTCCATGTTTATCTAATATTCAATAATCCAACAAGTTATGGTAACTCAAACCATTGGAGGAATCCGATTGCCTTCAATGGTTTAAGTTCATCAAACTCAAAGCAATAATGTTACATAAGACTAAGCAAAAACACTGGTACAAAGAAATCATGACAAAACAGGAGAATTCTAAGTATTTATTGAAACACAAATGTTTTCAAGCATAGAACAAAATCAGTGGGCTGTTTAGTCAAAAATATAACATTTAAGCTATCTTAAACTTTTCACCAAACAAGTAAACACCACACAAAGGAAATGTTTAAAATCCATTTAAATGTTAAATATAATAATTATTAATAATAATAATAATAATAAACAACTTAAATAATTTGAAACGGTGGATGATTTTTATGCAAAAACAAAAACGTTTTCCTTACGATCAACAGCACATTCTATACAAACTTTGAGAGGTTTGTATACTGTAAGTAAGGGAATACATTAGTGCAAAAAACAGCACCTGTAAACTGACCCAACACTTTGCAGACATCATCTTCAGATGCAATCAAAACATCCAATGGGTTTAAAGACAGTGTTCCCTCTTCCTCCTTAACAGCAAAGATGGTGACAGCTGCCTTCCGCACCTGATCAGGCTCCCTTTTCTAAATGCAGTAAAAAATGTTGTTAGTGTATGTCACCAAATATCATCATATTTAAACAAAGCGGACATCATATTTAAGCAGACATCATTTTTTCATAAATGACAGTAAAGGTGTGAAGGATCAGAAAAGTGTTTATTCAAAGGTATGTGTCCATTTAAAACACTGTAGTGCTTTAATTTTAACATTATAATTTCCAAAGTGGTTTAACAGCAGTTTTATCAGCAGGTTAATTTACATTACTATTTAATTTAACAATCTAAGGTTCTTTATTGCAGTACAGTAAGAAAAACAGTGCTTAAAGTGATAGTTCACCCAAAAATTAAAATTCTGTGATTTAATCACTCACCCTTTGTTCCATCTTTGGAACACAAATTAAGATATTTTTGATGAAATCCAAGAGCTTTCATCCGTAGACAGCAACACCGCTGAAACGTTCCCAGACCCAGAAACATAGTAAGGACATCTGTAAAGTCCATGTGACATCAGTAGTTCAACCACAATTTTCCGAAGCTACGAGAATACTTTTTGTGTGCAACGAAAACAAAAATAATGACTTTATTCAACAATTCTTCTCCTTTGCGTCACCCTAGGGTGCCATTATAGAGAGTATCACGGCGTGTTTTCCTCTACATTTAAACAAGGCTCTGCGCATGCATGTTCTACAGTACATCAGCAGCACAATGCACATGCATTGTTTACAGGTGCTGGTCATATAATTAGAATATCATCAAAAAGTTTATTTATTTCACTAATTCCATTCAAAAAGTGAAACTTGTATATTATATTCATTCATTACAAACAGACCTTTTGGATATATTTCAAAAGTTTATTTCTTTTAATTTTGATGATTATAACTGACAACTAAGGAAAATCCCAAATTCAGTATCTCAGAAAATTAGAATATTACTTAAGACCAATACAAAGAAAGGATTTTTAGAAATCTTGGCCAACTGAAAAGTATGAACATGAAAAGTATGAGCATGTACAGCACTCGATACTTAGTTGGGGCTCCTTTTGCCTGAATTACTGCAGCAATGCGGTGTGGCATGGAGTCGATCAGTCTGTGGCACTGCTCAGGTGTTATGAGAGCCCAGGTTGCTCTGATAGTGGCCTTCAGCTCTTCTGCATTATTGGGTCTGGCATATCGCATCTTCCTCTTCACAATACCCCATAGATTTTCTATGGGGTTAAGGTCAGGCGAGTTTGCTGGCCAATTAAGAACAGGGATACCATGGTCCTTAAACCAGATACTGGTTGCTTTGGCACTGTGTACAGTTGCCAAGTCCTGTTGGAAAATGAAATCTGCATCTCCATAAAGTTGGTCAGCAGCAGGAAGCATGAAGTGTTCTAAAACTTCCTGGTAGATGGCTGCGTTGACTGTGGACCTCAGAAAACACAGTGGACCAACACCAGCAGATGACATGGCAGCCCAAATCATCACTGACTGTGGAAACTTCACACTGGACTTCAAGCAACATGGATTCTGTGCCTCTCCACTCTTCCTTCAGACTCTGGGACCTTGATTTCCAAATGAAATGCAAAATTTACTTTCATCTGAAAAGAGGACTTTGGACCACTGAGCAACAGTCCAGTTCTTTCTCTCCACAGCCCAGGTAAGACGCTTCTGACGTTGTCTCTGCTTCAGAAGTGACTTGGTAGCCCTTTTTCTGAAGACGTCTGAGCGTGGTGACTCTTGATGCACTGACTCCAGCTTCAGTTCACTCCTTGTGAAGCTCTCACAGGTGTTTGAATCAGCTTTGCTTGACTGTATTCTCAAGCTTGCAGTCATCCCTGTTGCTTGTGCACCTTTTCCTACCCAAATTCTTCCTTCCAGTCAACTTTGCATTTAATATGCTTTGATACAGCACTCTGTAAACCGCCACACCTTTCAGTAATGACCCTCTATGACTTACCCTCTTTGTGGAGGGTGTCAATGTTCGTCTTCTGGATCATTGCCAAGTCAGCAGTCTTCTCCATTATTATGGTTTCAAAGAACAAGGGATACCCAGAATTTGTACTGTAGGGATGGTCATTTATTCAAACTAAAATGTAAATATTCTAATATTTTGAGATACTGATTTTTGACTTTCATGAGCTGTAAGCTCTAATCATCAAAATTAAAAGAAATAAACATTTGAAATATATCAATCTGTGTGTAATGAATGAATATAATATACAAGTTTCATTTTTTTGAATGGAATTAGTGAAATAAATCAACTTTTTGATGATATTCTAATTATATGACCAGCACCTGTGTGTGTGTGTGTGTGTGTGTGTGTATGTATGTATGTATATATATATATATATATATATATATATATATATTTTTTTTTTTTTTTTTTTTTTTTTTTTTTTTAAATTTGCTAAAAGTAAAAGCATTCAGGCTTCAAATTGAACAGACACTCAATAACAGGCAAAATAACACCAAATGTGAGAAAAATAAGATAAGAAACTGTCACAAAATACATGGTTTACACCATATTCTAAGACAACGTGATCTCACAGAATTCCGTGTAATGTTCACAGACTTAATTAACCTCCGAATCTGTGGTGGCATCACGGAATCGCCGAAAATTCCGTGATGGGCTCACAGAAAAAATTCTGTGATGGGCTCACAGAAGTGATACCAATGTAAGTCAGTGACAGGCGCACGGAAATCCTTAGCATCAATATGCCGACGCAATACTGGGAAATTTATCGTTATTGTTCAGAACTGGGTAGGTTTAGGGTAGGGGCTGTCAGGTACTCCAGTGAAAGTATAACTGCATCAGAGTCACTCTTTTTACGTTGAACCAGTGAATCCGTGCATGCACCACGGCTGATGCCTTCTGTGAGCCCATCACGAAATTTTCGGCGATTCCGTGATGTCACCACAGATTCGAAGGTTAATTAAGTCCGTGAACATTACACGGAATTCTGTGAGATCAGGTTGTCTAAGAATGATAATCCAAACCACACTAACATTTGTAACAAGTGATTCAAGGACATACAATTATCTACAAAACATTTTCAGTCATTTTTACCTCAATAGAAAATCTAGTATCAGATATTTATCTAAGATGGGGTTTTTGTTATTTTTCACTAGAATTTCATGATTTCCTTTTCAAGATTTGTCGCAAATTTGCAAAATAAAAATGAAATACATTGGCTACACACACACACACACACACACACACACTTAAAATTGACATTGGGCCTATAATAACCCACCCTTAACCAATCTCATTTAGAGAACTACAGACAGGTTTCCCTTTTTCCTTTCATTGCAAAAACACTTGAACGAGTTGTGTTCGACCAAGACTCTGCCTTTCACAAACAGAACAACCTCCTCGACAGCAACCAGTCTAGTTTCAGAAGTGGAGATTCAACTGAGACTGCCTTGCTCTCAGTTGTTGAAGCCCTAAGACTGGCAAGAGTGGATTCCAAATCTTCTATACTTATCTTGCTGGATCTGTCGGCTGCTTTTGACATGGTTAATCACCAGATCCTCCTGTCAACCCTATTGGCAAAGGGCATCTCAGGAACTGCACTCCAGTGGTTTGAGTCTTACCTCTCATATAGGTCCTTCAAGGTATCTTGGAGAGGTGAGGTATCCAAGTCGCAACATCTAACTACTGGGGTGCCTCAGGGCTCAGTTCTTGGACAAGTTCTCTTCTCTGTCTACATGGCATCATTAGGTTCTGTCATTCAGGAACATGGCTTTTCATACCACTGCTATGCTGATTACACTCAACTCTCCATCCTGATGATCCGACGATAGCTGCTCGCATCTCAGCTCGTCTAACAGACATTTCTTGCTGGATGAATGACCATCACCTTCAACTCAACCTTGCCAAGACAGAACTGCTTGTGGTTCCATCAAACCCATCGTTTCATCACAATTTCACCAACCACTTCCTATAGGCACATCAACCATAATTCCTTCAAAAACAGGCAGAAACCTTGGAGTTATGATTGATGAGCAGCTGACTTTCTCAGACCACATTGCTAAAATGGCCTAGTCCTGCAGATTAGCTTTATTCAACATCAAGAAGACCAGGCCCTTTCTTTTGGAATATGCTTCACAACTTCTTTTTTCAAGCTCTTGTTCTGTTCAGGCTGGACTATTGCAATGCTCTCTTGGCAGGACTTCCAGCCAGTTCTATCAAACCTTTACAATTAAACCAGAACGTGGCAGCAAGATTAATTTTTAATGAGCCAAAAAGAATGCACGTCACACCTCTGTTTATCAGTTTGCACTGGCTACCAATAGCTGCTCGCATAAAATTCAAGGCATTGATTTTTGCCTACAAAACCACCACTGGCTCTGCACCCCTTTACCTAAATTCATTACTTCAGACTTATGTGCCCCCTAGAAGCTTGCGTTCTGCAAGTGAACGTCCTTTAGTGTGCCATCCCAAAGAGGCACAAAATCACTTTCACAGACTTTTAAATTAAATGTTCCCTCCTGGTGGAATGACCTGCCCAACTCCATCCGAGCAGCTGAGTCCTTAGCCATCTTCAAGAATCAGTTAAAAACACATCTCTTCCATCTTTATTTGACCCTCTAACTCTAGCACTCTCTATTCTAATTCTATTCTTAAAAAAAAGAAAAGCTTGTCCCTTTTAGACTTGCACTCTAACACTAGCTTTTCTAATCTTTTAGTATTGTAGTATATTCAGTGAATGGTTTATCCAAGGACACCCCCACACATTTTGTTTAGTGGTTACGCCTGTGAGTGTACTACGCATGTGTACCATATATCTAGGAGTTGAGTTGATGTGACGAGTAAAAGGAAGTTCATGTGCGAACCCTGTTGTGCGTGTATTATTGTTAACAGCGAGTTGAACAAAAAATACAACATGGTGTCAGAACCGGAGGTACCCATTTACTAACACCGCGCTCCTCGAGGAGTGACTGAAGATCACCGCCGTGCGAGTGAACGGTGACAAGGCTCTCAGCTAGATTATCGGAACGAGCCCCGCACGCTAAACGCGACGGACAAAATGGAAACGCTTCATCCGCCTCCGCCATTATCTCTGACGGGAAACGTGGCCGAAAATTGGCGTAAGTGGGAACAAAGATTTAATTTGTACCTTACTGCCTCAGCGCTAGTGGAAAAGTCTGAAGCGAGACAGATCGCTGTG
Source organism: Acrossocheilus fasciatus (assembly GCA_036784905.1). NCBI lineage: Eukaryota > Metazoa > Chordata > Actinopteri > Cypriniformes > Cyprinidae > Acrossocheilus > Acrossocheilus fasciatus. The sequence goes on along the minus strand of CM071939.1, from coordinate 22,658,035 downwards.
CTGCTGCATTGCATTGGAGAAGAGGCGTTGGACATTTATAACTCGCTTGTGATTGAATATGAGGACCCGCAACGTAAAAAATTGTCAGAGGTCCTCGCAGCTTTTCGGAAATACTGTGCCCCGCGAAAGAACACTGTCTTTGAACGGCATCAATTCTGGGCACACACATTTTCTGAGCAAGCAGGCATAGACAAATTTGTCACAGAGTTAAGAAACAAAGCACGCACATGTGAATTTGGGGAAACTGAAGATCTCATGATACGAGACAAGATAGTATTCAGCACGACTGACTCTGGGCTTCGTGAACGACTGCTGTCCATATCCGATTTGACACTTTCAAAAGCTATTGACATATGCAGAGCCAAAGAAGTCACAAAAGCACAAGTCACAGCAATGGCAGCATCACCAGAACCACAATTCGTGCACATCCTTACAAAAAAGGGGTCACAGCCTGCATACAGATCAAGTAAATTTGCAGCGACTAAACAAACTCCAAAGTTAAAAGGAGGACATCCAAAAAATTGTGGTAAATGTGGACGCATTCACCTCCCAAGACAGTGCCCTGCCTTTAATGAAGTATGCAAAAAATGTGGCAAAAAGAACCATTTTGCTGTTGTGTGCAAATCAAAAGCTACAATGAATGCACTTGATATAGACACTGAACTGTCAGAAGTAGACACACTTTTTATTGGTACAGTGGTTCAGTCAAACTGTGCTGACACAGGCTGGCACACAAATCTGTGTATGGCAGGCACAATTGTTACCTTCAAGCTGGACACGGGTGCTGAAGCGAATGTCATTCCAAAGAAAATCATTGATCGCTTTCAGATTCCTGTAAACGTCCAGAAGACAAACACGATGCTTGTTTCGTATGGAGGCACCCGCATCAAACCAGACGGTGTGGTTAAACTACATGTGCAGGCTAGAAACAAAACAACCGACATGGTGTTCTTTGTGACCACAGCATCGGATACAGCCCTGCTGGGAAGACAGGCATGCGTGGAGTTGGATCTCATTAGAAAAGTAGAGACACTCATACCTACACCTCCCACCACAAAAACTGAGCTCCTCAGCCGCTATGCATCAGTGTTTCAAGGATTAGGTCAGTTTCCGGGATTGCATCATATCTACACCAATCCTAATGTTCCTCCTGTCATACATGGCTGCAGGAAGATCCCATATGCAGTCCATGACCAACTCCGTGAGACGCTGGAAGAACTGGAGAACAGGGGTGTGATAAGCAAAGTCTCAAAGCCTACTCCATGGGTGAGCAGTTTGTGCATCACAGAAAAGAAAAACGGAACGCTCAGAGTCTGCTTGGACCCAAGAGACTTAAACAGGGCCATACTCCGTCAGCACTACAACATACCCACCCTGGAGGATATACGGTGTAAGTTAGCTGGCAAAAAGCTGTTTACCATTCTGGATGAGAAGGATGGCTATTGGCAGATTAAACTGGATGAGGAGTCAGCAGACTTGTGCGCTTTCAACACGCCATGGGGCAGGTATCGCTTTCATCGTATGCCTTTTGGCATCAAGTCAGCGAGCGAAGTCTTCCAGTGCTTGAACTCAGAGAGTTTTGGGGACATAGAAGGTGTCTTCATGGTGGCCGATGACATGATCATAGCGGCAGCCACCAAAGCAGAGCATGATGCCATCCTAGAAAAGGTGATGAACAGAGCAGAAAGTCTCAACGTCAAGTTCAACAAAGACAAGCTGCAATATATGGTCAACGAGGTGACTTACCTAGGCCACGTCATTACATCAGATGGAGTGAAACCAGATGAATCAAAGGTATCGGCAATATCACAGCTTCCCCCTCCCACAGACAAAAAAGCACTTCAGCGTCTGCTTGGTATGACACGCTATCTTGCGCAATTCATACCTAACGAAGCTACCCTCACTGCACCACTCAGGCTGTTGCTGAGGAAAGATATAGACTGGCAATGGCATCCAGAACAGCAGGCAGCTCTAGAACGGTTGAAAACTGCCATAACAACGGCACCAGTCCTCAGACATTTTGATCCAAAAGATCCCATAGAGGTGCAGGCAGATGCCTCAAAAGATGGCCTGGGCGCCACACTGATGCAGAAAAAACAGCCTATAGCGTATGCGTCAAGAGCCTTATCTACTGCTGAAAAGAACTATGCCCAGATAGAAAAAGAACTGCTGGCCATAGTGTTTGCTTTGAGAAAATTTCACCAGTATGTCTATGGTGTTCCTGTCAGAGTCCAGTCGGATCATAAACCGCTTGAGGCGATATTCTCCAAACCCATTGGAGCAGCACCAGCACGTCTTCAAAGAATGCTACTCCAGTTACAAAGGTATGACATTCACATCGCCTTCACTCCAGGCAACCAAATGCTAATCGCAGACACGCTGTCCAGAGCGTACATTCCAGCTGACGGAACTGAGAATTTAGACCTGAGTGAAGAGAAAATCATCTACGCAGTGAATGGAGAATCGCTTTGTGGTAACATCATGCACAACATCCAACAAGCTACACAGTCAGATCCCGAGCTTGGCCTGATACGCCAGCTACATGAGCAGGGATGGCCAGACAGAAAGAAGAAGGTCCCGTTGGCCGTGCAAGCTTACTGGCCGATCAGACACGCAATTAGCATAGATGACGGTCTACTCATGAAAGATGATCGCATTATAATCCCTCAGATATTACGATCAGAAGTGCTGAAAAGACTTCATGTGGCACACCAGGGTATACAGCGCTCTTTGGCGCACGCCAGATCATGCATCTACTGGCCAGGTCTCACTGAAGCTATACATCGCATGGTGGAGGCCTGTAGTCCCTGTCAACACAGTCTTCCTGAAAATCAGAAGGAGCCATTGATCTCCCATCCGGTTCCAGAGGGGCCATGGCAGAAGATAGCTGCTGACATTTTTGACTTTCAGGGACGAGCATTTCTTCTGATAGTGGACTATTTTTCTAAATATCCAGAAGTCCTACAGCTGTCAGACAAAACATCAGGCTCACTCATAGCGCAATTCAAGGCAGTGTTTGCAAGACACGGTGTGCCTGAGACCCTGATTGCAGATCATGTACCCTTTGCCAGTGCTGAAATGGCTCGATTCGCTCATGATTGGGGTTTCACCATCACCCATTCCAGTCCAAATTACCCTCAGTCCAACGGTATGGCTGAGCGAGCCATAAAAACTGTCAAAACTATGCTGAAAGCAGCTGCTCAGTCTGGCACTGACCCTCATCTAGCCTTATTGACTCTTCGCAATACTCCTGTCACGGGTCTCAAGTACTCTCCTGCCCAGATGCTGATGGGGAGAGTCCTACGTTCCACCCTACCGACCAGCAAAGCTGTTCTGCAGCCTTCCACACCCAAGCACATTCGGATAGCGCTGCACCATCGTCAGTTGAAGCAGAAAAGTTGGTATGATAGAACGGCAGCTCCTCTTCCAGCCCTCAGGAGGGGACAGAGAGTATATATGAGAATCAAAAATACATGGAAACCAGCTGCGGTTGTCAGTGTCAGAGATGAGCCCCGCTCATATGATGTAATCACATCATCGGGCACAATCTACCGCAGAAACAGGCGCCACCTCAGACCTGACAGGTCAGTCATACATGATACACAACCCGGTTTCCCCATGTACAGTGATGATGACCTGTGTGACAATGCAGCTCCTGAGCCTGTTCAAACTGAGTTGCCCCAATGTGTGGAAGGAAGTACTGTCCCAGGTTCTCAACGCGCAAGAGCTGGACGTACCATCAGACAACCTGCACGTTTCAAAGATTATGTTCTTACTTGAGTATGCTGGACTAGTGTTCATGTTGCCTGTTCATAGCAAATTATTATTTATGTGTTCCTAGTGTTTATAACATACCGCCTTTATTGCAGATTTGAGTAACATATTGTTCAAAGCTTAAGAAGGGGGATGTAGTATATTCAGTGAATGGTTTATCCAAGGACACCCCCACACATTTTGTTTAGTGGTTACGCCTGTGAGTGTACTACGCATGTGTACCATATATCTAGGAGTTGAGTTGATGTGACGAGTAAAAGGAAGTTCATGTGCGAACCCTGTTGTGCGTGTATTATTGTTAACAGCGAGTTGAACAAAAAATACAACAAGTATTCTATGTTTTATTATTACTATTATTATACAATTAACAAAAGCAAAAAAGGCATCTAACGCTAGCTTGCTCTATTCTTTTTCTGCTGAAATCTCTGTGAATTGATGACTGTTTTTGCCTTCACTCCCATAATAAACAGTAAACGTGCGAACGGATCATTCATTATAATTAGCGAAAGTTTACATGCAGCATGATTTATGTTTCGGAGTTTAACATCACCATCAACTGCTCTCTTGACTGTTTGCTGTTTCAAATTACCAGAGCTGGCAAGCAGTTCAGAGCAGCTGTGTGTGTGTCTATGACTAATACCACAGATACAAACAGCGGTGCGGCGGAAGCATTTTTCTTCCGCGCTCCCGCATTATGAGGCCTCTTCACCAATTCAAGAGTCTAATCTAATTTCCCTCAGACTTGTAGAGCGTGAACAAGCCGCTGTGAAGCTTGGCATCTGAAGACGGTCTGCGACAAAGGCTCTGAGAATAAACATGAACAAGCGTGTCTGCATGTCTTGTGATCAGCGGTCATTGATCTATGTGTTCCTGGTATGAAAGCGGCTGAAAGTTTCCTAGAAAAGTTTTCTTCTAGTGGAGATCAACACACCGGAGGAGTCTAGCGGCCTCTACAGGTCAAGCAAGTCACTACAACATTCAGCACCATATCCACCTTTTTCTTAACGAGCCCACTGTGTTTTAAATAATGGTTGACACTTCCGGTTTGGGACAGTTCCACTCAAAAAGACTACAACAAATCATTTCAAAGAATGTGCTACAAATAATCCTTCATTTTGACTAAATGGGCTGTAAATTTTCATTCATTTTCTATTTTCAGAAGTCATGAGAATAAAGTTACGTTTATTCTATAGAATAGGCCTAGCTCATTTCAGCCCGCTGCATTATTTTCCTCCCGATTATTTTCATGTTTTCTGTGTATTCTGCTGTAAGTAATTGAAAAAGACAACATAGGCCTACTGTGAATCTGTGGTCTGCTCTCCTGATTTAATTTACATTATAAACCATGAATATTTCCCTGGAATGCACTAAGAATCTTTCATTTTTTTCCCCAAATCCTCATGTCTCTTTCCAGGTTTGTTTTCACACGAATGCTGTAAAATGTAATTGCTACAAAATATAGACATATTACTATAATGATATTTAACATCTGTAATATTGCTGCGGATAGAAGGAGGATCTTTAGGAGTTATTCATGGTATGCTTAAAGTAATTTGTTAATGCTTTTAAACTTTAAAATTTCCTTTTAATGATCAATGGTTAAAGGGTGAGTAAAATAATGTCACCTCATTGTACCCAGTTTTTGAACATGGATATTATTGCATTCATAGAGCGAACCTTTTGCTGATTGTTTACAGTGTAAACAGAAGTTACTCCCATAATTTGCGCAAAGTGTCATGGGGGGTAGGAGAAAGGTGGATAGAAAAGAAATCTCAATCAATTTACTTCACAATTCGCTTCCAACATGGATTCTATACAGATGCGGTGAGACCATATAAATACAACGGCGGGATGAAAGAATACTCTGATGCCCACAGGCTATTTTCCTTGTGTTTTACCATGATAGACCCATGTACAAGCACACCTGAGACCCTGGCTGATGATATTCCATGCCACAGCATCCAATATTCCCTTTTAAGTTAAAAAAGGAATATAGGTTTGCTCATACGACACGATTTGATATTTGCTCGGAACATGCGTCTTAGCCCTGAACTTCTTGTGCCTGGTCTCCACAGGCTGGAGATTTAACAGAGATCCCTTCTGCACCCATTGCCATAGTAACAAAATCTACCCCAATTACAGCTCAAACACTCCCCCGCTTGGAAAGGGTTTACACTTAGATATCCTCTAATAAGGTCGGATGTGGAGAATACGAATATTTGCTCTCATATTTCTCATATTTCTCTACGGCAGAGCCCCTCTTTTGTAAGTGCGACAGGCCTGTGACTGGGGACGGAATCAGTTCAGTAATAGATGAAGTGCAGCTGGAAAAAAAGATCCTTTAGGGCCCGGTATGTTACATCACTGCTAATGGCTTCTGCCCTGATGGCAAATGAAATTAAGAGTGCATTAATTAGGTGCATTCATTAAATAAACTGTAGTCTGCTCAAAGAAGTACAATTCGGCCAGTCATTAATTCAGATGCAGTCACTTTATAATGTCTAAATCATGTCTTTAATCATTGTTCCTTTCACAAGTCTGAACATACATACATTTCTTCATTACAAAATCAAAATCAAATTTGCGTGGAGACAAACAGCAGGTACTTGAGTCCCAAAAGAATGAATTTTAATGACTCATTAAATGCTGTGTTTGTGTAAGAACCGTGACTCCTGGCTCAAAAACACTGAGGATTCAGAGTATTACTGCAACCAGAAATAAGAAGATAAAGCTCCAACACCAAACAATGGCTCTGCATGCAAAGTAAATCTTCTCCCAGTAAAATATTTATATATTTAATAACAAAAGAAATGTATATCAGTGGAAGCGATTAAAGATTATGTGCAACATATCAAAGAACTTTGTTTTTAACTCATTTTACAGAGGCTATTATGCTAAACAATACAGAGTTGCAAATCTTTCTATATCTCTAGGGGCTGACAGCACCAGGCAAGTCTCCCAAGTTTTGTCCTAACTTCCAAAGTATTATTAAGTGTTTGAAAATGTATGCAGACATGCGAAGGCTTTCCTGGATAGTGGGGAAGCAGTTGAGTATCTGGATAAAAATGCAGGGGTTTGGAACTAAGGATAAATCTTAGACTCTGTGATTCTGAAGATAGCATGAAAAAAAGATGAGGAAGCTCAGGGACTTTTCACTGTTCACTGCATTAGTGGTGGAGATTTTTCACTGCTGTTTTCTACAGGTTATATACTTAGATCAGTAAGTGGTGACAAGCTACCATCTTTACGAGCAAATCTTTTAATCCATCCAACATAATCATTCAAAACGGATATGTCAAAACACTGACTCATTCAGGAACGAAACAAGCGACATTTACGGTTAAGTCAGTGAATCTTTCATTCAGTCGACTCGTTCAGAAACACAGTTTCATTCTGAAATGAAAGCATCATTAAATTATTCAGTCAAATGCTTCTTTCAAAATACAAATTTAAATAAATGTAAATAATTTAAAATGCAGAGTGTAATAAGGAATTTATAAGTGTTATAATATATTGACTGTGGTTACCATTATTCATGACATGCAATGTGCAATGTATTATTGTCACGAATCCTGTCCGTGGCCTTCCATCCACTTGCCACCAGAGGTCGCCCTCCGATTACATTGACTTTCACAACACACAAACTGTTACACATCACCCTGGACTACATTTCCCATGTTCCCCTGCACTGATTGGATTAATCTGCACTCAATTACACACACATAGCTGTAACCAATCAGACAGGCTTTATAAGCCTTGGACTTCCTGGTTCTGATCGCTGAGTATTGTTTAGCGTTTATCACTGTGATAGCTGATAGCTACTTTACGGAGCCTGCTCTAGTTTTCATAGTCTAGTCGTAGTCTTGCCTTGCCTGTTTTCCTGGTTCCTGATTCTTGCCACATATCTTGGATTAACCGTTTACTTGCTGTTTCGGACTGTGTTTGCTCCTCGCCTGGATTTATGCTCATATTTACAGATTACACCTTGTCAAACCCTCTGGATTACGTTTGCTGTCATCTGACTCAAACCCGTTTAGGATTGCTCTTTTGTCTTGCCTGTGCCATACCTGTTTGCTGTTGTTCGACCCTGACTGTGTTTTTGACGCACGCCTCTTTTCTTGTCAGTTACAATTATAAGTTGCATTACAAGGCATAATTAATGCATTAAAACTACTTTTATAATGCATTATAAATAAAGACTTTAAGAAAAGTGTTACACAAAATTTTAGTATCATTTAGATATTTTGAATTTAATAACTGTAGGTTTTTCATTACATTCAGTTTTTATTTTAAAGTTACTTACTATTTTAGTAACTTTATTTGTGTTTTTCTCATTTTTATTAGTTTTTGTCTAGGTTTGGTGTTTTTTTTGTTTGTTTGTTTGTTTGTTTGTTTGTTTGTTTGTTTGTTTGTTTGTTTTTTAAATATTATTTTTGTTTTAGTTATTTTAGTATATCAAGTTAAACTAAATGGAAGTGATATTTTATTATTATTATTATTATAGTTCAGTTAATGTTATTTCAAGTAATTCAAATTTTATTTGACAGCTAGATGTCAAAATACTGTCTTTTTAAATTGATTAATCTACTAAAAAACCAACCCTACCCTTTTTTAACTAGGGTATTTGTGCTACGTTTCTTTATAATGAATGGCACTTAATTGACAATAATATTTTCATATGTTTCTAAGTGCGGTTTAAGTGTGCAAACACTTCATAATGCCTCTTTATGAACAGTATTCATCATTCATTATCTTTACTTGAAAAAGTTTGCCTTTTCTTTAAAATAATGGCATTTGTTTTGGTATTTCTACAACAATATATTTATATATTTTCAAGTGTGGCTTAAGTGTTCAAATACTTGTTGGCTTTGCTGTATATGAAATATACATATAGAAAATGTGGATAGGTAGATTAACAGCACTAAACAACAGCTTAATTTGTGAGGTTAGAAAGGTTGAAAGAAGGGACATGGATGGCATCTGTTTTGTTAAATGATTTGTCCTCCCAAACACGCTCATCTTAAACGATGAGCACAGGAATATTCATGGCAGGGAGGCAATGAAGGGCCCTTCTGTCTTTCATTACATGCACAACAATGAATTCATTGGAATTATCATGGAAGCATGACCTTCACTTTCACCCCTGTGTTCATTACTGGCAGTGGCAGGGCCCATGCTCTGAGATTATTTCACACTGTATAAGAGAGTAAGCCAGAGTGGAGCGCACAGACCCCATCAAGAGGTGGTGGGCTGCAGAAAATGAATATGAAATGCAAAGGCAATTTCCTTTTGGCCAGATGGGTGACTTGGTATTCCTGACGAACGTTAGGAGATCAAGAAGTCCTATTAGCGCACTCTCATAACAGCCCGGTGCATGAGAGGGAGGGGTTGACATTCTGCCGGAGTTCCATTTACAAAGAAAAGCCTTGCAACAGTATACATTTGCTCTAAATGTTTGTTTATCAGTTCCCTCATAGAAAGGTACAGCCAGCATTTTAGCGAAAAAGGGAGCTTTTGCCAGGATATTGACAATAAAATTCTTGTCTGAGCAAAGACTGACTTGAGAGTCGATATTCATTTAATACGGCATTGGTTGGTTGCTTGAGTTGGGCTTCTTTGAGCCAAGGTGATATCTATCAAATGCCAAAAAGAGTATAAACTGTAGGAGGGGAGGGGGAAAAAAGAGAATGAGGGACATGGGCAACAGAGGACCTTTCATGGACAGACTCCCAGACGGAAGCTATTCCCCATCTCTTTAGAAAGTGTAATGAAGGGAGACTGAATCAAAGAGGACCAATATTATGCCTGACCAAATGGATTGCCTTTGCAATGAACAAACAGGGGACGGAGATAGGGCGTGCTTGGAAATACTATGTTTTCTCTTTTTTTCTCCTCAAGATTTTGGCCTTGACAGCACTGCTGCTCAGGTTTTGGCCCTGGGCCCCTCAGTGAAGTCATAATCATTGCCTGTCCACCTAATCGTTGCTGAAGCTTAATTTAACATTGTTCTATTCTGAATGCTGAGAGTTTACCATAATTACTCACCCTCATGTCATTCCAAACCCGTAAGACCTTTGTTCATCTTCGGAACTCAAATTAAGATATTTTTTATTAAATCCAAGAGCTTTCTGACCCTGCATAGACAGCAACAGAACTACCACATTGTTCAAGGCCCAGAAAGGTAGTATGGATATTGTTAATGTAGTCCATGTGACATCTGTGGTTCAACCAGACATCATTTTTGTTTTCTTTGCACACAAAAAGTATTCTCGTAGCTTCATAAAATTCAGCTTGAACCGCTGATGTCGCATGGACTATTTTAATGATGTCCTTACTACCTTTCTGTGCCTTGAACAATGTGGTAGTTTCGCTGCCGTCTAATTTTTAACTTTTTGTGAGTTTACATCTCACAGTTCTGTTTTGTTTCTGCTATAGAATAAAAAATAAAAAAGGGTCATTTTGACTTTTTATCTCACAATTCTTACTTTTTGCCTTGCATATTGCAAGGCTTTTTGTTTTTATCACAATTCAGACTTTATATCTCACAATTCTAGGTTCAAATGTCCGAATTTGAAGGGGGAGGACAGAATTGTTAAATCAGTAATTTACCCCAAAATTTAAATGATTTACTCACTCTCATGTCATTCCATTTGTCTGTGGAACACAAAAGGATATAGTTTGACTAATGTCTCAATGGATACCCCTGACAGTGAAAGTCCATTGTTGTTTTGGACCCTACTGATTTTGACTGTATTGACTTGAAAATAGTAATTGATGACTGGATTTTCATTTAAACTGTCTCTTTAAATCATAAAAGGCCAACAAGCTGTAGTTTTTGCAGTGTGGTATAATAAAACAAGAGAGTGTGTTTTAGGTGTTTGGTCACCTTAGTGAACCTGCTAATAAACCAGCATCCATAATGACATCAGTTGGTTATATATTGTGCTCTACAGGCTGATAGCAGCAATATATACTTCTCTTATGTAGACAGATATTGATTCTCACAGGGGAGAGGATGCGTCACTGCAGGAGAAGGCGAGGCTGATGAAGTTGTCCTGGATTATCCCGGCCTGCCCCTGTCGTCTGGTGAAGACAAAGTGCACAGACATACTGGCAAGTGATAAACAGCAAGGCTGTTTGCAAAAGTCTCAAGTAGCGTGATCATCTGCATTACCAGATAAACTAAGGCAGCAAGCTGTGAATGCCTCCAGGCAAATAGTGACAGTGCTAGACTGAAAGACAATTCAGATTCGTTTTGTGCACATAATCAGTGCTCTTATGCAACTGACTGATATGGGTCATTCTATACAACAGGTGCTTCTGCATGTTTGATAAGATGCTATTAAAGCTTTATTTTTAATTTTTAACTTATAAAAAAAGAGGAGACTTGTCCTCAAGTTTAATTAACTTCTCATTATTTATTTATTTTAATTCATTCATTCATTATTAATGCATGGTCAAAGCAATTCATTAAATACAACTTTTAATTCACATTAATTTTTTAAAATTTATTTTTAATAACACATTTTGTTTTAAATTAAAATGTGCATATATGCAAAAACAAAGAGGATCCAGGAAGGTATGCAGACCAAAGAAGAAGAAAAAACACCCTTGTGATAAGAGAAATAGAGAAAAAAAAAAAATCAGCTTTGTCATCACAGAAATATATTGCAATTTAAAATATATATCTGTAATTAAAACCAAATTTATGGCACCTTTTTTGTAGAATGGCCCTGTACTAATGATTCGATTATGTGATCCGCTGTGATATGATACAGATTCTCTGCTTGAAACCATATTAGGGGTGCAAAGGTACACTGTATTGATACCCAAAATTTTCAGAATGGGTCTTACAGTTATAGTTTTACCCAAAACCCATGTTTAACCGAGCCATGACTTCATTTATAAGGTACATACTAAACTGTCATTTTTATGTACTGTTACACCCCTTAACTGTATGCAATTAAATCTCTTCATTTCTCTACAGTATTACAACAATACAGGTTCAAGACTGATACTGTACATTGGTTTAGTCCCGCTAACAGTCCCTGTGTGAGAAACATACACTTCCTTTGTCGGAGGTGGTAATCAAGTTGCTAACAACAAACTTTTATAGCATGACATGTAAGCGAAGCCGCTGAGGAGAACACGTCGTCGTCAATATTTTTAGGTGTTTTTCGTTTCCTAGTGCTAATTGCAATTTTTGCATTCTGCGTGCAGTAAAATTTCCCTCAAGGCCCACAGAGTTACCACTTTAAAGATACAGTAAATGGCATCCAATTAAAACTCCAGCACAATAAGGAACTCATTACAGAACCATTTCAAAAGGAAGTCATTAAATTAAATCTGGTAAATGTCACTTTATGTACATTAAAGCACAAATCTCTGAATTAGTCATATTCTAATGGCATTGTGGTGAAGTGCTCCGAGGCAAAACGAGATTTTAAAGACATGTAAATCAGGATTATGAGATAACCGTGTTTTCTCGTTTTCTGTGGAAAGGAACAAGAGTTACAGTCAACATTCACGTGGTGATTCGATGATAAATCTGCCGAATTACCATGAAGTGCCGACGTGATCCCAATCACATTATCCCCCTCATATTACATTCATGACATACAAAAGCGGTGAACCCAGGGGCAGTCATTAACCATTATGTGGCCATTCATCATTCTGATTTTGCATTGACCAAACAGGTTCTCTCTGTGTGCATGCAAAGCGTTAACCTTCTCCTTGGCTCCTTCCTCATCCTCAACGGCCTTAGTAAAATGGCAACTTCACAAGCCGTAATGATGTCACTGAAGTATCACTTGTCATTTGTAAGTGATGGCAAGCAGAGTCCCCACACAGTTCAAAGAAGATTGATGATTTCAGCGCTACTGCAGAAATGCTAAAGGTCACACCAAACTGTCTGCACCATGAGACTGGCACCGCAACAGCTTTGTGTGCCACTTTCCACAAATAAGGTACTGCAAATCAAACAGCTTCATTTTAAGCAAGATAGTTCTCCCAACAACAAAATGGGATTAGTGCTTCTAATGCTGTTAAAAAAGTAATAACTAACTAACTAAACTAACTAAACAAATAAATATCTGACTTAAAAATAGTGTACATGTGTATATACTGTGTGTGTGTGTGTGTGTGTGTGTGTGTGTGTGTGTGTGTGTGTGTGTGTGCGCACGTGTGTGTGTACATATATATATATATACAGTATATATATATATATATATATATATATATATATATATATATATATATATATATACATATATATATATATATATACAAATATATATATGCACATATACGTGCACACACACACACACACACACACACACACACAGGAATTTTTAGGAATAATTTAGGAAAACAATAAATAAACAACAAACATTTAGTCCCAAGTCCCCCTATGAGTGCTGGCATTATAAGAACAATTTCTATGGCTTTATAAATTTAATTAAAATATAATAATAATAATAATAATAATAATAATAATAATAATAATAATAATAGGTGATAGAAGTCATTACTCCAGTCTTCAGTATCATTTGATCCTTAAGATATCATTCTCATTCTTTTTTGGTGCTCAAGAAACATTTCTTATTATTATCAATAAATACTATTATGTGCCCTATTTATGGAAAGTACCATATTGTTTTAATCCATGATGAAATGCATAACAAATCTAAACTGATACAGAGTGATATTCTGTCTCTAAGATATCAGACACTTACATGAGGTCAACAGGATCAAGTATTTGCATTTTGTTAAAACAAAATCATTTAATGCAGCTAGAACTGAATCTGAAAAAGCCCTTAAAGCACAGAAAATCAGAGTGAGAAGCTCATGGCTCTTTCTTGTCTTAGTAAGAAGGGTCTCTTCACCCTTTGCAGAGGTTTAAAGCAGTAACTTTAATTCATGTAGGCTGTCTGTGATTCAGCTCTCTCATAATGGTTAAAGCACATATCTTCCAGCCGTTGGTCCATCTGTCCTTGCTTCATTACCTCTGTCTAAGCCGCATTTCATCTCAAATATCTCCATTTTGACACTGTATAGCAAATATAGCCAGGGTTTGGAAACTTACAGCTCTAATCTGAAGTAAGACACCAAACGCAATCCAAGGCAGATGGTAATGTCACGTTAACCATCTGGTTAACACTTGCTTTCATAATTTTCATTATATCATATGTTGCATAGTTCAGGAATAAAGTAAAAAGGTAGCTTGTTAACCTAATGTAAGCAATGTTGCTGAAAAAGTTCATATACAGCGGCATTGAAAAAAAAAAACACTTTTCTTTTTTTTTTTTAAATATACAAAACAATAAATGAATCACAAATTATATTATTTTCATAATATAAAAATATAATAACAATATAAAAAGCACAAATTTCAGAAGTGCTCAATGCCATATAATTGGACATAGTAACCTAAAAAATGCTATAGAATCCTAATTATTTTCTTAATTTTAAATCTTTTTTTTTTTTCAGTTTAAATCCTAAAACTTCGTTTTTCCCCATTTAAAGTTTACAAGTAATGCTATTCTAATGACCTCACTGATAAATAGTAAAGAAGTTAATTAAAATGAATTAAAAATAAAATCGAACATAAATGAAAGTATTTAATTTCTTATTTGGCCATAAGCCTCAAAGATTCAAGGTATCCTCAGTTCCACCCAACTGTACTAGTGTCACGGGAACTATTTCTATCAGCTTCATATAAATTCTATCAGCTACAATAAATGAGAAGGTGCAGTCAATCAATGGAGGGAATCTCATCAGATAGTAAAAAGCAATTAAAAGTACCTGGGTTGTTTCGAGTGAGTGAATGTTCCTGAATTTTAATGCCTCTTCTTTATCATCATGGATACCCCTAATAATAACTGCACAATACAACAAAAGCGGGGTGCAATCAGCTTCTTTTCCCACCAATACAATTTAGCTTTGTCTTCCCTTCCCTGACACAGATTGTGTCATTTATGTTTACTCAGTGGCTTTCATTCTAAAACTTAATCTGCGTGAACTCTATCCAAATGTACAGTTCATATTAAGAAATTTATCTTCCGCCTTTGTTGTTGGTCCCAACGCTCCTTGGCTTTTCAATTCAGAATTAATTGTGTGGGCTCAGAGGAATTACATGTCTCTAAAACTGTTTCATCCTTCCAGAGAAATGTGTTAACACCATTTGCAAACACAGCAATAAACTTCCTCGCTGCAATAATATTGTATCCACAAAGCATAGTAAAGACGGATTACACCAGGATAAAGCCACCCTGAAGTTTTGAAGACTGCTGTTATATTTTCCTTCAAATCAGTACATAAAACAGAAAATGAGCACTCGAATCATCCAACAAGTGCCACGGTTGCCTGATTGGAATGCGGTTGAATTGAGCAAATAAAAGCAACCTGATGCACATTATTTGCGGTAGAATGAAAAAGCATCACACAGAGTAGATAGGTTTATGTGAACGCTCAAGGGTTTTATGAGGTTAAAAAACAATTACACCCTTAGTGATCCTGATGATAGTCTGCACTGCCTGAGACAAATATTATTTGGATGTCATTTTAAACTAAAAGAGTCATCATTCATAGCACTTGCATCACAAATGTTTTCTCCCTGCACAATGCATCAAATGAATACGATATTTATTATACATTTATCTGCAATAGTTAAATCATATCAATTTTCCCAGGTTATAGACTTATTGGGCTGAATTGCCCATGCATGCAGTGTTCTTAATCACACACATTAATGTGTTAATTTTGACTAATTATATTTAAAGAAGATGCTTTTACAGGAAAAGGAAAATAGCCTACATTAATTGAGGTGTCTGAGCAGCATTAAAGAATATCAACTAGGCCAATATCAACTGCAGTCAGACTTTGTAATGTACTTATTTCTGTGCAGAAAACATATGACATTTAATGATCAGGATTTTGGACCAATGAAATTTCACACAAGGGCAGGGCTGGGCAATATATTATCACACAAAATATTATCACGATCATTTCCTTTTCTGTGTGCAGAAATTGAATTGTTGTATTAGATAAAAAAAGGAAAACACATAATCTGAGGTGTTAAAGAATATCAACAAGGCCTATATTTAGTCTGTGTTTCTTTTAGTCTGAAATGACAGAACAAATTAATCTAGAACTCTCTCTGCCCTCATTATTTACCTCAGCTTGAAAATCAGCATTGCTGGAGGCTATTCTCATGAAGCTCAGTCATAGTGAAGAAAATGTTTCAGCATTTCTTGACTGCAGTTCTTGTCTGAGTGATGTAACTCTTTCTTATCTGCCCAAGTTTTCCCGTTAGTTTTTTTTATTATTATTACTTTCCACAGGCATTGAGGTAAAAATCTACCAATAAGCTTAAAAATGTACCAACATAAGGCAGAAACTTATTCTAGATGTTGCATTTAAAGATATCTGTTGATGCCACACTTTATAGCGTTTCTTCTCTTTACCAACTGTCAATGTGTAGATAAGCATGAAAAATGAATCTCCCCTTTACCAAAAGTGTTTTGAAAGCTTGAAAACTATTTTTTCCTCCTAACTATTTAAACAACATACATTTTAAAAATGAAACTCATCATTACAGCACTCTTGAACACTTTATTCTGATTTGTGAGTCTCTGCATTCTGTGATTAATACTGGATAATGATGCTAAACTCTAGTTTCAAGTCTATGTTGTTTCACTTTCAAAGTCTTTCTTTTCACATTAGTAATTCCTGCGCTGATTTCCATCAACAACACTGCAGAATCTTCAGCGCCATGACTATCTTACCTCAGCTAGGAATAGCACTATGTACACTGTACCACAATTTTATGGTAAGAAACAACTTTGTGTTGATTTGTCTGTGTGCGTTGCTCAAGAAACAAGTGTAGTCCAATACATGAAGAAATGACCCTTATGAGGTGGTTCTTTTAGTGAATTGATCATTTTACTGATTTATAAACAAATGAGTTGGTTCTTTTAATTCAGTTAAAATGAATGAATGACAAAGTGTAAATAAATATAAATACATGTACATAAAGTCTCTCATAACGGCCATCTGACTGCAGCCTCCTATGCAGTGCATTACATTGATACTTTCTTGCTTACTAAATAAATAAATAAAATCACATTATCCTTTCATACAATACTAGTACATGAAAAATTGTCCATGTTCATGAAATGTCCCCAAAACTATATCCAGTCATCAAAAGCTATCAGTTGTCCTCCATCCAATAAACACGCTGTTTATACAAGATTTGTTTTCAAGGAAGGATTACTGTAGATGTTTGCTCGTCAGCATCATTTGCACATTTCTTACACATTGAAATTCAGACACTGAGCACAGATAAGCCCAGTCAGTCTATTAGTGAAACCTCAATACTAGTCAATCCGATGGATGCGTATGTAATCCATTACGCAGATAATAAAGAAAGTGCCATGGCATATTTGCTAGGGTCTAGCTAAGAACCCAGAGTCTAATGTCCAACATTTCAGTAGCAGGACCTCTATTTAAATTCAGAGGAATGGAAGCAAATGCAACCAGCAGGATTATTAATGATGTCAGTTTACCCCTGGTGCAGCAGTGCACAATAAATGATATCCCTCCTTCCTAATTTATTCAGCCTAGGCTCCACAGCGGCCCGCTGTTTAACACAACATGGATGGATCTCCGCTGGCTTACTTACAGCCCTCTAATAAAGGTCATTTTTACCTGCTGTATGCGGATTGAATTTGACTTGCCATTTTCTGCTCGCAACTCTCTGTGGCAGCGCGCTACTGGGGGCACTAAGTGAAAATCGATAGCGCAGGCTAAATAAGGTTTAAATCAAGCCGTAATATCTGTAATAATTCACCACACCAGTCCAAATTATCCAGCAGAGATTGTAACAGGGTGAAATATGCTGAGAGTCGGTTTGAAATGGTCTCCCAGTCAGCAAGTGATTGGAATAAAATGGCATGGGAAGATGTTCGTACTGTTCAAACACTATGTGAGATGAGAGCAGACTCCTCTGAATGAATGCAGCCTCAAAGTCAGGGGACAGTTTGCTTCAAAGCTCTTTATCTCGAAATTGCATCCTATCCGTTCTACGGTATAGAAAAATTCTGAATCCTGGCACCCAGAAAGTGAATTATGCAACGTTTGATGGAGGTGGAATAGACATGTCTCCAAAGTAATAATGGCTGGATGATGTTTTATATTCAAAAGTCTCACGCTTTCAGTTGTCTGTCCAAATTTTCAAAAGTATTTCATGAACTCTAAATTCAGTGCAACAAAAACTCATATTTCAAGTGCTGAGCAATGTGACAAATGAAAAACAATCAGAAGATTTTGATGTTTAATTTCACAGTGGGCAAGGGCTGGATGATAAGGCCAACAAATATTACCACACTATTTATTTATTTATTTATTTTTTCTGTATCATTCAATATTGATATTAATCACAATATTCATTAATGTGGCAGGAAACGCATTCTGCATGTTTAGATCTCAAGAATTTAAACAGGACTTTAGGATCCATTAAATAAATGAATTATTCCCAAAATCTGTATTTATTTATTTACTTACTTACTTACTTACTTACTTACCTTACTTATTTATTAATTTATTTATTATAAATTTCTTCAATTTGTTTCATAATTTAATACAAATTTGTATGGTGACTAATAAATTAAATCATTAAGCTTGAAAGTGACGTGAGGCCAAGTATGGTTACCCATACTTGGAATTTGTGCTCTGCAATTAACCCATCCAAAGTGCACACACACACACCCAAGAGCAGTGGGCAGCCATTTACGCTGCGGCACCAGGGGAGCAGTTGGGGGTTCGGTGCCTTGCTCAAGGGCACCTCAGTCGTAGTATTGAGGGTGGAGAGAGCGCTGTACATTCACTCCCCCACCTACAATTCCTGCCAGACCTGAGACTCAAACTCACAACCTTTAAGTTATGAGTCCGATTCTCTAACCATTAGGCCACGACTTCCCTGTGACTCATAAAACTTACAGGGATAGTTCACCCAAAAATGAAAATTCTGCCATTAATTACTCACCCCCATGTCGTTCCAAACCTGTAAAACCTTCTTTCATCTTCAGAACACAAATTAAGATATTTTTGATGAATTCCAAGACCTCTCTGACCCTCACATAGATTGCAAGGGTCCTATCAAGTTCAAGGTCCAGAAACATAGCAAGGACATCATTAAAATAATCCATGTGACATCAGGGGTTCTATCGTGATTATTCGAAACTATGAGAATACTTTTTGTGTGCAAAGAAAAAAAAAAACAACTTTGTTCAACAATTCATCTCTTCTGCGTCACCCTGAACATAAACAACATTTCCGCATGATGCTGCTGACACAGAACAGCATACGTTGTTTACGTTAATTTCAAAGCACACAAATACATTGTGATACAAGTTGACGCGGTGAAGACGAATTGTTGAATAAAGTTGTTATGTTTGTTTTCTTTGCACACAAAATCTATTCTCGTAGCTTCAAAAAAATGATGGTTGAACCCCTGATGTTACATGGATTATTTAACGATGTCCTTACTACGTTTCAGGACCATGATAATTGTAGGATCCTTGCTGTCTGTAACGGGGCTGACGAGACGTGAGACGTGCGGATCCAAGGGCAAGCTTTTATTTAAAGGCATGGTCATATATACAGGCAGGGTCGAAACAATGGCAAACAGGTATGGCAGGGACAAGACAAAGAGTAATCCTAGGACAAGCGTGGGTGGACGATTGGCGAACAGTATCCAAAGGGCAAGGCAAGGGTTAATCCAGGGAACACGGGCTAGAAACAAAACACAGGAAAACAGGCAAGACTAATACAACTAAATGGGCTCCGTAGAGTAGCTATCGCTAATAGAGGGATAAGTGCATACAATACTCGGCAGTGAGGGAAAGAAAGTCCATGGCTTAAGTAGGGTGTGTGATCAGTGCAATCAGCTGTGTGTGCAATCAGTGCAATGGATGATGGGAAATTGAGTCCAGTGTGATGTGTGCTGTGAGAGTCAATGTGGTAAGCGAGTGACCTCTGGTGGTGAGTGAATGGAAGTTCATAGACTGGATTCGTGACGCTGTCTATGGGAGGGTCTGAGAGCTCTCGGAATTCATTCAAAATATCTTAATTTGTGTTTCAAAGATGAGCGAAGGTCTTACGGGTTTGGAACAACATGAGGGTGAGTAAATATAATAATTAATTTACAACAAAACATTTCATTTTATTTTTATTTATATACTGTTTAAATTAAAATATGGATATATCTTGATAATCCTTAAATAATAAGAAAAAGAATAGGAACTCTTTATTGCCAGGTATGTTTACACATATGAGGTATATATTTTGGTTACAGAAGCTTCCACAGTACAAACAGAATGACAGTGGCAAGACAAGACAGATAATAAAAAGAATAAAAATAGAAAAAGTAAATAAGAAGAAGAAACTTGTCTGTGTCACACACCTGATCATCACGATGTAGGCAAAATATCGGTATATATATATACACAGTATATTTTTTTTAGTAATGTCATGGATTAATTTTTAAAAATAAATATCATTTATCATCCAGCCATAGGCAGGAGTGCCAAGAAACTAGCGACTAACAAAATGTCCTTGTCGCATCTGGTTAGGACACATGTAAAAAGGCCAGCTGCAGTTCCATCAACACTGAAAGCAACACAGTGTGTGTTCATTCTTCTAAGGTCTGACACGGCCATTTTACACTTTACTAAACCTATAAAATTCAGTCTGCTTAAAATGAGCTGTACACCGACTCTCCATTATATACCCCACAGAGCCAATTAAAATGCTCGAACTCTGATGGAAAGAGAAATGACGAGAAAAGAAAGAGTGTTAGCACACCTCAGGTTTTCATCGTCAACGAAAATACGTGACTACTTTTCACAAACAGACCACATCTTTTTGCTCCATCAAACACTAGCCGGACCTCAATATGAGAGAACAGCCATGATGGATGGCTGCATCTCATGTTAAGACGGAGGGCAAAAAAAAAAAGAAATCCTTCTGAAAACAAGTTTGTCAACAATACCACAAGCCTTCACGCCTAACCAATCCCCACCCCTCCAAGGATTCAAGGCCCATTGAGATCTCTAAACACTCTCCAATCTGATCCCTAAGCAGTCGATGAAAAAGCAGACGTTGTCTTTGATATTCAGTCTTGGAAGGCTTCTACTCCCCCTCGCTCATACCTGTCTGTCTTGGGTTGGACTGAGGGGATGTGAAGTTGATGGGAGGGGAAGCGAGCTCTGAAGTAAATGCCTAATGAGTTTAAAGCTCACTTTGTAGTGCATTTTTTCTGCTTTTAAAAGCCTCACTAACAGATGCCAGCGGGAACCGCAGTCGCTCTGCAACGGACTCCTGCGTAAATAACAGCTTAAATAGAGGAATGTGACTCAACCGAGCAGAATAAACATTTGCGATTATAAAAGATAATGATAATGAGTTCATTATAAGCCTTCCAATAATCCGTGTTGCTGAAAAACTGTCAAGTGAAGAGAGGGACGTTGTTTGTAAGATTTGTTAGATGTCATTGAAAGCACTGCTGCAATGGGAAAGGTTGATTAAGCTTATCGGTACACATCTAAATATTGAAACAGTTGTCATGAAATGTGTTTGAACAGCTTAGCGATGCTTGAATGATTGTAGAAAAGGACTCTGAGCAAAAAGAAGAAAAAAAACACACACAAGGAGATTTAATTGGCTACAAAACTATTGCACAATTACAGCTATTTCAATTGGACAGATATCAAAATGACTGCTTTTGTGTTCTTAATGTGCTTAGGAAATGGTTGCAAAGTCTATTACATTATATAGATTTTTGTATTACAGGGTTTCCTCTGAGTCTAAAATTGCCAAAGCTCTAATGAATGCTTTCTTTAAGCCGCAGCTAATTTAAAATGAGAAACTTCACCTACAGCAACCAATTAATGCAGTGATGTCAGGGAATTATATACAGCGTTGATATAGTTTTAATGTAAGCAGAATTAACCTATTAGAAATCCCTAAATGAGAGATTTGTCTATGCAGCCAGATAATTATCTCAGTCATGAGAAGATATAAGGTCTTTGGACCTCATTACTCTCTCTGCTCTTACTGTTTGCCCTTTTACTCTCTGGACTTTATTCCCATATCCGTCTTCCGTGTATCTGCAACAATAAATTCAGCTTTAATTATCTCGGAATGACAGAATATATCAAACAAAATGTTTCTGTCTTATCTGAAAACTTTACATTCAGAGCCTTGCTATAAACACATATTGTTGTTCTGTCTTTTTTTTTTTTTTTAATTATCAAACTCACTTTCTGCAAACAAACAAAATAAAAACAAAGGTTCAGAAAAATACAAATAATGCTAATTTAAAAATCTAAATTATTGAGCCTGTTGTCTCAGGCTCGTCTGTGAAAACAGTATTTCAATGTATATGCAAATGTTTGTATCATTTCATTTGAGCTCTCTCTTTTTATTATTATTTTTTTTTTAGCCTTAAGCTTAGTATATGACTTGTTTTCTTATCTACCTGTCCTGGGTTTGTCACTTACGCAAGCTGTTTTGGTGAGAAAGCCTTTGCTAACAACATAAATATTAACATAAAAATGAGTGGAATAATAATAAAACAAAAACCATGACCAATGTGTTGTTTACAACAGGAAATCAGTGATTTTTAGCTGTCAATGACCACTAACAGGATGTGAATGTGTGGTGCTTTAGATGGTGTAGGGAAGGCTTTGTTGGAAGTCATTGAAAGCTCCCAAGATACCCATCAGTGGACCACGTGGCCTTGAAATGCGTCTGACAGAACCCAAGCTCTCTATTAGCAGTCCAAGCACCTGTCATCACAAACAAGAAAAGCACTCCTCTGCATTGTTATCCACAGCACTGTTGAGTCTGTGCACACTACTGTTTTAATCTATTTTTTTGTTATTGTTGTTTTCCAGTTGAAGTATATTAAAAAAATGTTTTTTTAAAGAGACATTTTGAGAAGGGAAAACGTGTATATATCAGTAAGATTTTTAATGTTTTTTTAAAGAAGTTTCTTCTGCTCATCAAGGCTGTATCTATTTAATCAAAAATACTGACAAAAAAAACAGTTATTTTATGAAATATTATTGTAATTTAAAATAACAGTTTTCTATTTTAATATACTTTAAAATATAGTTTATTTCTGTGATCAGAGCAGAATTTTCAGCATCATTACTCCAGTCTTCAGTGTCGATCTTTCAGAAATCATTCTAATATGCTGATTTATAATCAATGTTGGAAACCGTTGTGCTGCTTCATATTTTTGGGGGTGATATTTTTTTTTTAGGATTCTCTGATTAATGAGAAGTTCAAAAGAACAGCATTTATTTCAAAAAGAAATTTTGTGTTACAATATACAATGCTATTCACAGGGGTGCACGTAAGTGGTCCGCAGGTCCGCATGCCCGATCAAATTTGCGTACTGACATGGTTGACAGCTGTTAATGCACAATTACCATTTTAGGTCGACAAACTGTACTGTATAAGATTTCTAATCAAACTGAAAGCAAAATCTAGGCTACCCGCCGCCGTTTTCAAAGCAAAACTGTCTGTGTCATTTCATTCACTGATGCAATTCCATCAGCAGCGCTAAACCCGGAAGCGCATAATACTTACTTGTCAGCAACCCGCCAAAATAAAAGCTCGCTGATTATACGTTTGAAATTGATGAAAATAAAAATAATGATAATAATAAAAATATTAACATTTTATTTTTAAGTTTACTATAAAATAATTGCATTTGTATGTAATACTGCCTTTTTATTTTAAAATAAAATAGTATTATCACACTTGATTATTTAGATTATTATTTTTAGTTAGTTATTTTATATTTAAAAATATATATATTATTATTATTATATAATATTATTAACACTATTATTAATAATTTTTTTTATAGTTATATTTTATGGGTCACACTACATGTCATGGCCCGTGTGAGGACCAAACCAAATCTCCAGGTTCTCATGAGAGAACCAGGCTGAAAAACTTATGTGCACCCCTGGCTATTCAAAAGTTTAGGGTCAGTACATTTTTTCTTTCTTTCTTTTGTTTATGAAATTAATACTTTTATTCAGGAGGGATGTGTAAAATGAATAAATGTCATAGTAAAGACTTATATTGTTAGAAAAGATTTTTATTTTGAACAAATACTGCTCTTTTTAACTTTGTATTCATCAAAGAATCAAAGAAAAAATATCACATGTTCCAAAAAACAATATGAAGCAGCACAACAGATGATTTCTGAAGGATCATGTGACACTGAAGACTGGAGTACTGATGCTGAAAATTCAGCGCTGCATCACAGAAATAAATTTTAAAGTATATTAGAAGCTGCAATAAGATTTCACAATATTACTGTTTTTTCTGATCAAATAAATACAGCCTTGATGAGCAGAAGAGACTCCCTTAAAAAAATAAACATTCAAAATCTTTCTGATCCCAAACTTTTGAGCGACAGTGTGTATATGTATATGTATATATTTATATTATTATTACAATATAAAATAACTGTTTTGTATTTTAAAATGTAATTTATTCATTTGATGGCAAAGCCATAACTCTTCACTTACAATCTCTAGTTTCGCATGATCCTTCATAAATCATTCTAATACTCTGATTTAGTGCTCAAAAAAACATTTCTTATTCTGGTCAATTGTGCTGCTTAATATTTTTGTGGAAATGATGGTACATTTTTGCAGGATTCTTTGATTAATAGTAAAAAAAATAATTTTGTAGGATTACAAATGTCTTTACTGTCATTTTGATCCGTTTAATGTATCCTTTATATATAAAAATATTAATCATGTGACCCCAAACCGCTGAAGGGTGTTGTTTATTGAAAGTTTATTTACTTGTTTTTTGTTCTTGTACTTGTCCTTGTATTTTATTTCAGTATCATTAACAAAACTGCATTAAATATAAACATTTCATGTACAATTACAAATAAAATGTAACTATTAATTATATTTTATTATTACAACTTCCTGCGCCTTCAAGTTTCCATGCCAAAATCAAATCATGTAGTAAGATATAGGCTACAACAGCTTGTGACAATTCATTACACGTGACCTTACCAAATAACACCAACAGACTGCATGCTTAATGACAAAAGCTGTCTCACTGTCTCAACTACTGCGCAATGTGTCAGTGATTGATTAGCTCAATTAGCACTTCGGACATTGTCACTGGGAGTTGTGGTGGTTCTGCTTTATGATGCAAGCCCATACATTATTGAAAGCCCATTAAGTAGCAGATTCTCCCTTAAGATCTTAAAGCTTGAGGTAAAAGGAAAAAAGCCGCTGAGAGAACCTACAGCGAATGTCTGAAAACCTATTGCATTGTGCCTAGTTAGTCTAAGATCGTATGGCCGACTGAACGTCATTGTATGTGGTGTCAATCCTGTTTCCATTACCATCTGATTCTGTTATTTTACTATGGCACTGTCTTTGTAAATGCAGAGTAAAAATTTCATTTCTCATTGCGCCACTTACAATCCTTCTTTCAGTGGTTGTCACCAGGTCAGTGCTGCCCTCTATAGATAACGCATCGCTCCCCTGAGACTTCCATCTCCGGCTCATCTGGTAAATGTGAACACTTGAATACTGTGTTCCACAGGTCAGGGTTCACTGTCTGACAAAATGCAGTTAAAAGAGAGAGTTTATCAGGCTGGGCTCCGGACTATTAATGAGGAAAGGAAAAGCAGGTGGTCCCTTTATCTGTGATAGAGGTCAACCCTACCAGAGAAAATGGCAGGAGGATTAGATATGGGGATTAGGTTGTCTAGTAATTGCAGCTCATTGGAAGAAAAAAAAATATGCATATGCAAGATCCCTATTAAACAATATATTAGGTGCAAATAATCAACTGTGGGCAACATGCTATTGCAAAAATTGTTCTGTGTTCATTTTAAAGTAGAAATGACCACAATTTAGATCTCTAAAGAAAGGAATAAATCATTATATTACTTATATAAAGACTTTCAGACAATTTTTAAACTTTCTATACCAAAAAAAAAAAAAAAAAAGGTAATAAAGAAGCATTTGTAAATTAGAGACAAAAAAGAAAACATCCAAATAGTGTCAAATAAATAAATAACTATTTTATATATCCATAATTTATATATGAAATGTATTATACAGTACTTTAAAGATTTTAAGTAAATGTTTTTGTGAATGTAAATGCATTTTTTTAAACTTTGTATTCATCAGAGAATCATGAAAAAAAGAAATATTAAGCAACACAACTGTTTTCAACATTGATAATAATAATAATAAGAAATGTTTCTTGAGCTCCAAATCAGCATATAAGAACATTTCTGGGAGGATCATGTGACACTGAAAACTGGAGTGATGGCAAAAATGCTTTAAAATAGAAAAACAGCTATTTTGATTAAATAAATTAAATAAAAAAGATTAAATAAAAATATTTTTAAAAATCTTACCGAACGCAAACTTTTGAACAGTAGTGTATACTAATAGATTTAAAATGGTTTGTATGTGTGTGTGAATTGTATACATTCATTCAATTAAAAATACAGTAAAAACAGTAATACTATTAAATATTATTAAAAAAAAATTTGTTTTTTAACGAATTTCTAACACAAACTGTTAAAGGAGTGATAAAGAAGCACATGTAAATTAGAGACACAAAGAATTTGAAAAATGTGACAATGTGGCACGTTCACAATTTAGTTTGCTGTTGAACAGTTTTCATTAACGGCAACCGCACCAGCGAAGAAGATGATACAAGCTCAAGGTTAACCTAGATAAGGTGTGACGGCTTCAGCAGTGTTTTAATATCATCTGCCACGCCGTTCCCTCCACCAGATTTATAGCCCGAATAGAAATTCAGCATGTCTCTGGGGCCATCACTCTTACTGTTTTTATTTTTTTTTATAGATTGTCATTCCATTGTAAATCTCAATGAATTAATGCATCTTGCACAGACAAATCAGACCAATATGAAAAATGTCCACTTATTACAGAGAAATAGAAGAGGATGCCTTTGGCAGATGGAATCTCATTGAACTCTGCATAACAGATATCTGGGGTGTTTTCAAGTCTCTGGATGAATCCGTCATCCATCATCCGGGGACGGAGAGCGTTGCGTGTGGTGGTAAAGGACTCTAGTAATAATTCTAGTTAATCACTGTCAGTGAATGGCAGAAATATTAACTATTCATTACCCCTCTTCACACCTCAGAAATGAAGTATCGATGTATCTTAAAACAAAAACATCGCTGCAGGACATGATCTTGATGGTGGCAGAGCAGTGGAGCTCTATTCACCGCTTCTAGATGCACATCTTTTGGCCTCGTCACGCCACGCAACACTCGCACAGAAATACAGCGGCTGATGAAAATGCATTGGATGTATTATTTATGCAACTTCTCACAGTAGCACAAGAGCCGTCGAGATTGAAAATGCACGTTGTCAGCTTCTGGCTTCCCTAGGTTGAAATCAATAGAGAGAAGCACTAACCTGCCACCAGCCCTGATGACTGATTGAATTCAGAGAGGCTGTGAGGCTTAACGCACTTCAGAAAGGAAACTGCAGTCTATTGGAGGCATGCAGCGGAATAATATTCCAATTCTGGTGTGGATGGTTTTCCTTCCCAGAGTGCACTGCTCTTACCCTTCACTGCTCAGGGACTGCTATCGATGAATAGTCATCGGGATTCTGAAGCAGGGCCCACTTCAGTGCAGGCACCTTTCGCAATCTCTGTCTCTTCCCAGGAGCATTTTACTTGCTCATTCTGTTCGTGAGCAAGCAATCACGCAAAAGACTAATTAAATTACCTCAAACTGCTTTACCTCTATGAAATCCATCATATTTATAATGTGAACTTATCAATTTAAAGTTATCATGTGTGTGTGTGTGTGTGTGTGTGTGTGTGTGTGTGTGTGTCCCACGATCAGATGGTCTCATCTCAAACACACATAATTCCTTAATTCCTTACTCAACCTCAGGCCATCCAAGAAGTAGGTGACTTTGTTTCTTCATCAGATTTAAAGAAATTTAGCATTATATCTGTTCCTCACCAATGGATCCTCGGCAGTGAATGGGCGCCGTCAGAATGAGAGTCCAAACAGCTGATAAAAGCATCACAATAATCCACGTGACCAACACGACTCCAGTTGGTCAATTAATGTTGTGTGAAGTGAAAAGCCATAATTAAAAATGTTTAACTTCAAATCGTTGCTTCCGGTTGCTTCAGAGCCCATAATATTGCTTTCTTCATTGAAACAGAAGAGAAATCACTATTTACAAGACATTCATTTTCTGAACTTTTCCTTTAAGACCTTGTTTTGTCCGGATGGTGATAGCAGTGCAGTATTTACACAGTTCAGGGGAAATCAAACTAGGACAGGAGAGGAGAAAGTTTTTAATATCACAAAAATTCAGCTTTAAGGGCACCATCAAAAGTTGAGCTTGTATATGGCTCGAAAATAACAGCAGCAGTTCCTCACCTCAGAGACAACATCTTGTAGTTACAGCTCCATCTCATCACAAAGTTTGACTTTGCTTTAAGATAAATGCCTTTGGATGCTGACTCAATCCAAAAAAAATTCTCTTTCTAAAATTAAACGTAGCATGACGAGACCACCAGCTGTGAATGGAGTAACTGATAGCAGCGAGCTTGTTCTCTGATGCTTGGGAACGATTGCGGGTGGGTGGGGATACTGCAGTCCCTAAAGCTTTTAACAAATAACTCAAATGTCTTTTGTCACCAGGTCTTGCACTGAAATGAATGCCACACCGGAGGACTATTAAATGTTCTGCACTCTCATTTTTCACAGTTCGGTATGGCCTTTACTCAGTTTCATATTTCACTTGATTTCTGAGAACTTTCATAGTTCCTTTATCCGAGTTACATTCGGCCCATAATAGGAGACACACTAAATTTGAAACAACCTTTAGCATTTAATTATTACAAATCTTTTCCAACAGTTTTTCTTAACATGTCTATGATAATCTAAAAATCATTTTAAATTAATAACTTCATTTACTTAAATCTTGCATTTAATCTTTTTAAAATCTATTTTAGCAATATGAGACAGTAAAAAAAAACATTTTGGAGATTCTACAAGGGGTACATAAGCTTAAGAGTAGAACTGTATATGACAGAGCTCTAAAAATGTTCCTCCTTGCTAGTTTCAGAGCACTAGACTTTTGGGACTGAGACTGAGAAAAACGACAAAACAGCTGTAGGTGTTATCAGTTTAAATTTACAAGCAAAATTTCACATATAGCAGGAGGGAATAAACTTTACATGCACTTAAAATGGATGTTGCCCATGAGGTTAGGATTTCAGTCTCTCTCACTCATTTTTTTTCTCCCCTTACATTTTGTACAAATGGAAAGTGGCTGGTTTCTGTCTGGTCTGGCTAGAGAACAAGCTCTCAAGCTAGAGTACTTGCTTACAAGCATTCAAGGTCTTGTGACCTTCACGATGCACATCAATCAAATGAAAATCATCAAGAAATGGAAGAAAAACGTCCATTCGTCTCTTTTTGATGTATTCAAACTGTACTGGAAAACCGTGCAGCCTCTGCAAGCAAATATTGCTTGCTTTATTGATCCTTTTTCTATTTTAGTAACACAGCTCCCATTGATCAACATTCATGCTTCCTTACCAAACCAGTCAGTATGCCTCCAAATTAGACATTTTGGATGTGTTTATCTTTGTGCTCAGAATAATTCAGCAGGCATGTACTGAGCAGCAAGTCCCATAGCGTACCACGACACACAAGCTACTTCAATATTGACAAAAAAAAATGACATCAGGAGGCTTGACAGACAATCTATTATTCAAGTCACAATGCAATTTGATGGATTTAAGGACAGAGGACAAATACTCAATCTCTTTTGCCAGAAAGAAACGCAGCTGACATCCCTGACTCCATGTCAACAACAGGACGGCTAGACTTGTTACGGTGTCAAGTATCGCTTGGGAAACACAATTATAACTGCAGACATTCATGGCTGTATTCCCAGGGGTATATTTCAATATTTGCATCTTAATCAACCAATTGTATGGTTCACCTCAAAATACCAGTGGACTAAAGCTAATTTGGTTGTGCAAGACTGTACAGACTACAGTTTGCTTCCTGAGACATCATTAAAGCAATCTTCTTCAAACCTTAGGGAATTTACCAGCAAGCCTTTCTTAATGAGTTTTAATAAATTCTGGATGGCTTGACACTGAGATGTACCTTTAAATAATTCTATCCTATTGCCTTTTTGAACCCTCCTGATTCTGTTCCTCTCCCAAAGGATATGAATGATACAAGATTTTCTATAACACCGTAGCATCATAAAGCATGCTATTCATTGCTAAACCTTACTGAATATCCCCCTGTACTTCTATAATGCAGCATAGCACTAGAAAGCTTTTTATGCTTTTGGAGATTAAATTATGTGATTTTCTGTGATTGTCAGGCACTTGATTGCAGCCTGATATATCAGTAGTACACTTCTCCTGCTCTGAGCACTAAAATGATTTCGGCTACGAGTCACTATGTAGACTACTGTAAAAAAAAAAATCAGTCTTCGGAGCCTCTGAGAAATACATATTCATTCATCTTCTCAGATCTTGATGTATATATAAAAATCTATAGGCATGCTGTTTTGAAGTAGGGAGGAGTCACAATAGTCAACTAGTCTTCCAACAGTTGTTGATAAGTGAGAATGTCCACATTTTGAGTTAAAAAAATATGTTGTTTCATTACGTTTTCTAGTTGCAATGTCATAAATCTGTATAAAGGTAACACTAAGTCAAGTTTGGGATATTGAGGATGTCATTTCCTGCGACATGATTACATGTCGCAAATTATTATTACTTTAATCCAATATGTATACAAAACTTGAAAATGAGCCAGCAAATTTGTAGACTAAGTGTGCCGGAAGTGTACAGTGGTTGTAGGCTATGCTTGTTTTTGTGCACAAGTGCACTCGATAATGTTCACTTTGGTTTCGGACAGCACTACAGATGGCTGTCTCCTCAAAGTGTGCACTATATAAGAGTATGGTATGGGTTGATTTCAGACACAGTCCTAGAAGCTGAACAATGTTTCAAGAGCGTTGTGAGAATATTTAGGTCATGAATGCGACAGTGCACTAGAATATAAACACAGGCATAAAATGGTCAACTCCCTAGTCGGTTCACTAACAAACAATTGCGCTGACTGAAACAGGCAAATTCCGATACTTAAAAATAAACATGTGTCCTTAATCGACGTGACACAATCAATCAACTACCAAACAAACACATCCAATCAGAACGCAGAAAAAAACACATAGTCTACCTTGCATTTCTCTGCATATCTTCCGTGATGCTTCTCCAAACGGCATTAATCAGAATCAGAATCAGAATCAGAATGAGCTTTTATTGCCAGGTATGTCTACACATACGAGGAATTTGTTTTTATGACAGAAGCTTCCACAGTGCAACAGAATGACAGTGACAGAACAAAAACACAGAAGAATAATAAAAAGAAGAATTAAAAAATAGAACAAGTAAATAAGGAATAACAATATACAAATTGACAATTGTATGAACAGGTATATTACAATAGAAAGTTTTGTATGTACAGGTATATTCTGTGAAAATTGTAGACTAAGTATGTGTGTTAGATAAATAAGTGTATAAATAGTGTGTGTTCCAAAATTATTGTCAAGTGTTCATGAGATGGATTGCCTGAGGGAAGAAACTGTTTCTGTAATTTTTAAAGGTATGCTTTTGAAACGTGAGTCTTATATGTTTCATGTGCATAATGAATGATACTTTGGACCAATCTGATTCCGTTGTGGGTGGAGCTACCTGGCACAAGGTTGTACCTCGTCTTGATTGGTTGGTCACAGTCACATGTATGTCTACTTATTCTTGGGCCAATTACTATTTGGGCTAGTAGACTACTTTTATACCCCCATAACAATGCCTATAAATAATTCCATTTATAGTGCAAACCAAAACATGAAAAATCACTAACTGTTTTTTTTTTATTAGAAACAAAAACAGCTAAAAACACCAATGAGATCTGTGAGTCACACCTTTGAAGAAATAAACTGAATGTGAATCTCACTGGCAAGGCAACCCTATATTCCTTTACTGATAAAGAGAAACAAGAACTAACCAATTATTTCCTTAGTCCGAGCACTTTAAAAAAAGCCATCTGAAACAAAAGGTATAAAGGTATAAAGCCAGTGAGCTCATTATCCCCACTATGTTTGCAAGTTAGCTAAAGGGCCTTCCCGTCAAATCGCTTGGTTTATTCTCCACAGAGTGTGGTCCCTCGAGATTACAAAATAGGGAGAATTAAAAAGAAACAAATTAGGGAGGCCTAAAAGTGTCTCATGGTGGAATACATTATAATTACCTTTCCGTCACTGAAAGTCATGTACTGCAAAACAACGTGGTTTATCCAGAGGAAATTTTCATTGTCCTTTATGTGACTTTTATGTTTGCTGTGAAAAACCATGGGCCATTTTGGTTATGTAGGCCAATTAGAGACAAACCAGACAAGTAGATGTGTTACACAGCAGAAAGAATGATGAGAATAGAGGTGACCAGAGATACCCGGTCAATTCTGTTGATAGTTATCGGGCAGGTGTCTTAGACATTAAATTCCCTGCAGCATTGCTCAGGCTGGCCGCCAAAACAGTAGGGCTGAAGTAAAGGTCTGCTTGAACCCAAGAGGATGCTGATAGTAACACTGAACAACAGCAGAAGCAGCAGCAGCACTATCCTCTTAGATCAGAAGTCTTAAACGCAAAATACCTGGTGACTACTAACCAGGTGATGGACAGTTGAAGAGTTGCAATAAAAATGGGTTTTTATGACTATGGATTTTAACTATATACAGTTAATGATGCATGACCTTTTTTGAGCAGCTCATCTCAACCTCATACCAGCAGACTGCACTGCATGCTGAGAGGAGTAATGACGCCTAAGATTGTATTCCTTGAGAACTGCAATTTTTTTCTTGCCGATCATGCAGGTAGCATCTCCATTAAGAGATCAGAAACATCACGCTTGCTTTGATGTAACGGTCAGAAGTTATTTAAACATAAAAGGGCCAAAATATTTCATTTCATTATTTATTTACAGTTCCTTGCAAAAGTATTCATACCGCTTCATTGTTTTCACATTTTATGTTGCTGACTTATGTTAAACTGTTTTAAATTACTTTTTTTTTCCCACATCAATCTAAACTCCATACACCATACTGACAAAGCAAAAACAGAATTGTCACAACTTCGTCAATTTATTTATTTTACATTTTATTTTACATAAACTGAAATAAGTACATTGCATAAGTATTCACACCCTGAACTAAATATTCAGTTGAAGCACCTTTATAGTCTCAAGTCTTTTTGGTTTGATGCGACAAGCTTTGCACATCATCATTTGGCAATTATCTGCCATTTTCTCCTCACCTCTTCACCTCTCATTTGTCAGGTTGGATGAGGCCAGACGCACATTTCCAGGTTTCTCCAGAAATATTTGATTGGGTTCAAGCCCAGGCTGTGGCCATGCCACTCAAGGACATTCACTGAGTTGTCTATAAGCCACTCTTGCTGTGCTTAGGGTTATTGTCCTGTTGGAAGGTGAACCTTCTGCGCAGTCTGAGGTTCTGAATGCTCTGGACTGGGTTTTCATTAATATTCATATCTCAATATTTTGGCGCACTGAGCTTTTCTTCCACTCCAACGGGTCCCTCAGTCCCTGCCACTGAAAAACAGCCCCACAGCATGAGGCTGCTACCAGCACACTTTATTTTTGGGATGGTACTCTGCAGGTGATACGCAGTGCCTGGTTTCCTTCAAACATGAAGCTTAGAATTGAGGTTCATCAGACCAGAGAATCTTGTTTCTCAGAGTCTAAGGGTCCTTTAGTTGCTTTTTGTAAAATCCAAGTGTGTTTTCATGTGTCTTAACTGAAGAGAGGATTGAGTTTGGCCACACCGCCATAAAGCCCAGATCGGTAGAGTGTTGCAGTGATGTTTGTCCTTCTGTAGGTTTCTCTCATCTGCATATATGATCATGGAGCTCAACTAGAGTGACCATCATGTTCTTGGTCACCAGTCTAACCAAAGCCCTTCTCCACCAGTTGCTCAGTTTGGCCAGGAGTCCAGCTCTAGTAAGAGTCCTGGTGGTTTCAAACTTCTTCCATTAAGGGTAACAGAGACTGCATGCTTCTGTGAAACTTCAATGAAGCAGAATTTTTTTCTGAACTTTTCCTCAGATCCGTGGCTTGACGCAACCCTGTTTCTGAGCTCTACAGACAGTTATTTGGACTTCAGGGCTTGGTTTTTGCTCTGATATGCATTATCAGTTCTTAGACCTTTTATTAAGACTTGTGTGCCTTTCCAAATCATACCCATTCTATTGAATTTTCCACAGGCTAACTTCACTTGAAGTGTATTAACATATACAAACAATATGAATGCTCCTGAGCTAAATTTCAACCAGTTATGGGTATGAATACTTATGCAATGCATAATTTTAGTTTTTTAGTTTTTAATAACTTTTCAAAGATGTTAAAAGCTTTTTTGCTTTACAATCATGGTGTATGGAGTGTAGATTGATGTGGGGGAAAGTAATTTAAAGCAGTTTAACACAAGGTAGCAACAAAACAAAATGTGGGGGGGGGGGGAATGAAGGGGTATGAATACTTTCGCAAGTCACTGTATAAAGCACATTTAAGAACAACCCAAGGTTGACCAAAGTGCTGTACAGATCAGGAAGCTCAAAAAAAAAAAAGAATCTATAACAGTCTATAAAACAACATAGGCTTCATAATATTAGAATAATAGGCTACATTAAAGACCCACACTAAAGATGCGTTTTAAGTTTTGATTTAAAAGAGGAGAGTGATGGCACCATTTGGATCGATGCCGGGAGGCTATTCCAGAGTTTAGGGCCTGTTATCGCAAAAGCACGGTCTTCACGTTGTTTTAACCTCGATCGACAAACAGAGAGTACTCCAAGGTTACCGGATCTAAGTGCCCTGGATGGATTATGACAACGTAAAAGATCAGATAAATAAGTTGGAGCAAGGCATTGTAATGGTTTAAAAACAAAAACTAAAATGTTTAAATTCTATTCCCTGTTTGACTGGTAGCCAGTGATGAATAGTTAAAATGGGAGAAATGCGTGGCTGCAGCATTTTGAACCATTTGAAGGCATCCAATCGATGATTGGTTTGCTCCATAATAGAGTGAATTGCAGTAGTCAAGGTGTGAAGTAATAAATGCATGGATGACGATTTCAAAGTCCTTTAGAGAAAGAGAAGGTTTACCTTTTGCAAGATGTCGTAAATGATAAAAACATGTCTTAACAACAGAATTAATCTGTTTATCGAACTTGAGACCTGAATCTAGCAACACACCTAGATTTTTCAAACATGGGGAGACATAAGAACTTAAATACACAGCAATCAATTCACACATGATATTTGTAAATCATTTTATTTCAGACAGCAAAATAAAACGGCTAGAGTAGCTGCAGGGTTGTGAAAAAAAGAAATAGGCTGGCAGTCAATTTAACCAAAAAAGGCTACAGCTGCATATTTACATATGTTTTTATTATATAAATATAAAATGAAAATATATCAAATTAACATTAAATAAAAGTGAAATCTACTCAAAAATACAAACTTTCCAAATGTACTCAGTCCAAATCTGTATAGGCTACTAGTGAAGCACTGAAATTAGTTTTTATTTTTACCGAAACCAAAATTAAAAAGTTTTTATTTAGCAAAAAAATTAAGCTGAACATAAATTTTCAGTAATTAAACTTACGTAACTGAACTCTGTATGCTGTTCAGGGTTTTGTGTTTTTAAACCAGTCAAGGTAAAGTTCTTTGGCAATTCTATTCAATCTAACAGGGAACATTATCAGAATTTCGGCTAACATTCTGACATTATTCCAGTAACCTTAATAGAACGATTGCTCAATTATCTGATCTTTAATAATGTTCTCAAAACCTTAGCACAAAATAATTAAACACCATTCATGGAATGTTTTTCTGAATTGTTTTAGTTGGATGTTCTTGTAACTTTTTGAATATTAACACAAGTTTCAGATGGTTTACATGTAACTTTCCCATAATGTTTGCAAAATGTTATTTCAGCCGAACAAATTTTTGTCCCTAGCATCATATTTAGGCACATACCTGTTTTAGGTAATGCACAGTGTGTAATGCACAGAGACAGACGCTGACGTGGTCAAAACATGCCATGAGAGAAGCACTAAATAAACATTATGATTTGGGTCTGAAACTTGCTTTTCCAGGTGAGTGTTTTTGTTGCTGACTGTATACATTTCTTTTTTCTGAAGAACACAAAAGAAGATTATTCTGAAGTGTGAAAAACACTATGGCCAAAAATCTGTTTTTGAAAATATCTTCTTTTGTGCTCCACA
Source organism: Acrossocheilus fasciatus (assembly GCA_036784905.1). Classification (NCBI taxonomy): domain Eukaryota; kingdom Metazoa; phylum Chordata; class Actinopteri; order Cypriniformes; family Cyprinidae; genus Acrossocheilus; species Acrossocheilus fasciatus. The sequence goes on along the minus strand of CM071939.1, from coordinate 22,621,793 downwards.
TAAAGAAAATCAAGGCGGTCTGAAAACAGAATTTTCATGTTTGGGTGAATCATCCCTTTTTAAGAGGACAAAGGATAAAAGCACAACCCAGAATTTTAAAGTTGACTTGTGGGTCGCATTTATAAACTATTAATGAAGAGCTCTATATCAATCAGCCAAGGTTCAGTACTGCAATTGTCTCTAAAGCACAAATGGAAACATCTACCGAATGTAGGTAGGTACTTCCAAGTAAACATAGTCGTGTAAATAGGCAATGAGTGGGTACTTAAGCAGAAGTCATTGGAAGAACAGCAAAAACAGCATGTCTTACACAGAACTGTGTTCACAGCTTGGCGGCCAACTCGCGGGTCTGCTTTAAAACAACACTGGCTGTAATGAGTAGCTGTACCTGGGCATGAAAAATGAGCATCTGCTTTTGCAGATAAGGCATCGCTGAGAAAAACTGAAATGTAGCTTTATTTTGTATGTCTGGTGGTGGAAAAAAAATGTAGGATATGGTGCGTGTTAACTTCACCGCAGGGCATGTGAAGATGGGGGTGGGGGGGAGCAATGGAAACAGTTGCAATGGAACAACGCTGCCCCCTGATGGAATATTCAGCTATGCTCACAATCCACCACTTTTTTTCATTGAAACTAATGTAATTAAGAATTTGCAGTTGAAAACATTAATTACAGATCATGTGTATGATAAGAAAGTACATGATTGATCTGTTGGAGCAGCAGAAGAAAGTGTTTGTTGATGTGGGGGACACAGACGTCGACTTCACTCAGAAGACGGTGCTCAATTCTCTCAGGACAGTAAGTGATCCCGCTGCTTCTGCTCTGATGTCCATCACAAGGCGTGGACACAGATGGCGACCGTACGGTGCCGATGGAAATCGAGAACTGTCTTGCATCCTGATGCACACGGAACATCATACGCATATTAACACAGATTTTAGAGTTTACATCGAGTTGTCCTGATCCTCTGTACCTGCGCTAGGCCAGACTACAGAAATATGGTATGGCTTCAGGTCTTCTTCAGAGACGAAGTCTGGAGCACGGCTCATGAGGTCGTGACCTCTAAGGGATTTTGGAAAAGCTATTACGTCTCTGATACTGGGAGCTCCTACAATGATGGACACCAGTCGATCCAGCCCTGTTCAGGAGAAAAACAGCAATTATTAGGAATGCACATTACATTGTTTCCATATTTATAATGTATAATTATTTGTTTTATCTGTAATTAATTCATGCAATTAATATACACTACTTGTTAAAGGTTTTGGGTCAGTAATATTTTTGTGAGAATTCTCTTATGCTCACAAAAGGAAGCAATTATTTGATTAGAAAATTAGTAATATTGTAACAGTAATATATATAGAAATTTATTATGAATATATTTCTATTTTAATTCATTTTTAAATGTAATTTATTCCTGAAATGGCAAAGCTGAATTTTCAGCAGCCATTACCAAAAGTCTGAGATCTTTCAGAAATCATTCTATTGAAATTAAAATGCTGATTTGGTGCTCATTTCTTATTATTATCAATGTTGAAAACCACAATCATTTTCAGAATTCTTTGATGAAAAGAAAGTTATTTTGTTAAACAGAATTATTTTGTTACATTATCAATGTCTTTATCACTTTTGATCAATATAATTCATCCTTGCTGTATAAAAGTATTAATTTCTTTAGCTTAATTCATTTAAAAAAAACAACCAAACTTTTGATCTGCAGTGTTCTTATATTTAAATATGTATTAATATATATATCCAATACATTTAATAATGCATGCTCATTTAAATGACCTGTCATGATCAAGTTAATATTTAAAAACATGAATAATTTGATAACACTGTAAATCTTGAGAAAATCTCAAAATGAATATGTTTTTCATATTATTTTTTTCAACATTAAAATGTTGTGATGCCTGAATTCACTTATTGCATTTAAAACTGCTATTAGTTTTTAGTTATTGATTTTTAAAATATTTAGACAAAATAGTATAGAATCAGGCATCACAAAAAAAAAAAGAATTTTAATAATATCAGTGCATCCCTGATAATTACACACATTTAAATCGAATTTGTTTACTCTTTAGATGTTGTAATGTAAACAAGAACATGGCAAATTTGAATATCACAGTTTAAGCAAGCTGTAAAAACAGCTCTAGTGCTGCCACACACAGAAATAAACCCAAACAGAGGTTCTCGAATGATCAAGGGCACTTCATGCTTCAGTTTACAGTCTCAAACTGAAACAAAGCTGCCAAAAATTCTTGGCTAGCAAGCAATTTGAGTTTTTGAGCATGACCGTTCCACTTTAACCAACAGCAGAATGTAATCAACAAGGCCTTTCGTCACAGTGGTACCCAACAACCTTGCGAAAGTCCAAGGTAGCATGTGTTGAATGTTCACTCACCTAATGCGATTCCACCATGAGGAGGGGCCCCGGAGTCCAGAGCCTCCAATAAATGAGAAAGAAGCGCAGGGTCCTCCTATAACACAAGCAAGACAGAGAAAAAAGGACAGAGAAAGTGGACCTTGTAATTCACAGCCTTTTCAGCTTGAAAGGGAATTGTTCATAGTCTCGGCATGTATAAATCGTACAGATCCATAAAACTACTTTACTGTCAACAGAGGAAATAGACCTTCAAAAAGATTTCCTTTGTAGACACAAATCTTAAGATCGACCTGAGTAAAATCACCCTAATGTGGTGTTTCTTCTCCCTGGCTCTTAAGATCCAAAACATTTGTTTTCTTTAAAGGCAGTTAAATATAGCTTAATGGGTTGCCACAGCGACCGAACGGGTAGTCGGTGGTGCGGGGGTGTTAAGTAAGAGTCACAAATAAGAAAATGGTGCAGTCGGGTATCTGGACACGTCCATTACAAGTGCTTTAACTCGCTGTCAGAGTAGCATTAAATGATGCTCTTTGCTCGCTGTGCAATTTTTCACTCTTGTTCCATTACCTTGAGAATCGTGTCCAGGATGTACAGCTGCTGAGAGGCATTGTGGATGCGAATCGAACCTCCTCCGATCTCACAGCCATTCAGCACCAAGTCGTAATGCTGGCCTCGCACCTGAGAGAGCAGATAAACAGGTGGGGGAAATGTGTGGAATTCAAAGCGAGATCATAAATTTCCTCCATGAAATACTCGGTTCATGACTGTAGACTCACAAAGTGATAAAACCACAGACTATTTCTGGGTATCGCCAACTATCTCAAGGTACGTGCACATTTAAATGCATAGTGGGGTCAGAATGATTGAGACCACCAGTGAAAATGTATTCCTATCACAAATTCTAATATTTATTAAGCTATCTAGTTATATATATTTAGGTCTCACGTTTTAAATGATGCCTCAGACTTTTGGACCCCAATAATACTGTATGTCATGATTCAATACATTGCGATGAACTGTAATATAATAATCTGAAATGTCACTTTTGTCCTTGACATGGATTATTGGATGTTAGAAGTAGGTTTGTTTTGGTAGGTAAGAAACATCAATTCTTTTTTTGTGACATTTCCATTACATTTCCAGTCGATTGTTATGACTGGGTAAGCATTTTTTAAGTGGTTTTTATTCAGACCAAGTCGCTAATTATTAACCATTCAGACCAATTTGCGAACCAATTTGAGAATAATTCACTCATAAATCATTATGACTTGTGAGCAAATATTAGAGCAAAGCACAACTGTAGAGAAAAAAATAAACATTACTGTTCCAGTCCTGGGGTCAGAAATGTTTGTTGTTGTTTTTTAAAGCAAGGATGCATTAAATTAATTGACTTTTTACATTGTTACAAACAAATTCATATAAATTTCATACAAAAAATACAAATAAAGGTACTTTTTTTACATAAAGGTATTAAGCAGCAAAACTATTTTCAACATTAATAATAAGAAGAAATATTATTTTAGCACCAAATTATCAAATCGTTAGTATAATTTATAAAAGATCAAGTAACACTGAAGTCTGGAGTAACAGCTGCTACACTGTAAAAAGTGATAAATTGACTTAACTTAAAAAAAATTGAGGAAACCCGTTGCCTTAAAATTTTTAAATAAATGATAATTTAAAAAAAAAGCAAGTTAATTGAATTGTGAAGTTCAAGTTCAAGAGGTTTTTTTTAATTATTATGTACTTAATAATTTTAAGGCAACGGGTTTCCTCAATTTCTTTAAGTTAAGTCAACTTATCACTTTTTACAGTGTAAAAATTCAGCTTTGCCATCACAAGAATAAATTACATTTTAAAATATATTATAATAGAAAATAGTTCATTTAAATTTAATATTTCACAATACTATAGTTTTTACTTTTTTATCGAATAAATGCAGCTAGGGCTGCCACTAACGACTATTTTTATTTCGATTAATCTAGCGACTAATTTATCGATTAATCTAAATGATTAATTTCCCACAAAATAATCAACTGCATATGCTGCGGCCACGTTACGGCAGCAAACTTCCTTGATTATTACGCTGGGAGCGGGAGTATATATATATATATATATACACACACACACACACACACACAATGGAAGTATAGTTCCTAATAATATCGGCCTAGAAAATCGCAACTTTTCATTTTCCGCCGGTCTTGGTACACAATACAACTACAGAAGAGTCAAGTTTTAAATAGGAAAAATATCGAAACTCTTTGGTCATTTTTGAACGCTACTGGTTTAATCGGATTCAATGATCTATGCTAAGTTATGCTAAAAGTGCTATCGCCAGACCCGGAGATCGGCTGAATAGATTCCATATAGAATAGACTCAACTTATTAACTCTGGGGGAGTTGGAGAATGAGCCTATTTCCAAAAAAAAAGTGGAGTGTTCCTTTAAAACATATGGAGGTAAACGGAGCTGCAGTTTTTTTTTTTCTGGATAAAAACACGATGACGTTTACATTTCTCAGTCGATTTCAGTGGTTTGTGATCTACATGGAATTAAAAATAACTGTCTCCAGTTATTTAGTTATGCTTGGAAAATGATTAATTTTTATTAAAAATTGTGACAGCTCACACGCTTGTTGATTTGGCTAATTTTTTTCTGGTAACAATTCTAATATTAATTTAGTATGTGATACATGTAAAATAATCTAATGTACATGAAATGAAATTAAGTTTTTTCTTTGTGGCAATTGCTTTCTGTGTCTTCAACCCCAACATTTTAGCTTGTCTTGTGCTTCAGGTCAGAACACATCATTCCCTTTGAAATATGGAATACAAATACATCTTTAAGTACTAATAATTGACCATCATTGATAAAATGGAATAAAATCAGTAAATACAAATCAAAAATTGACACACTGGTAGTATGCTTTCTATATTTTCATAGCACTCTATACAGATAAACTCCACAACAAACAATAAGAAATATAAGTGATAACCCTTTATGGATCCAGTAAAACATTATGCACTGATAATAAATATAGTAAACATATAGTAAAAGTGATATGTGATATTTAAAAAGTATAGTACAAATTGTAGTAGTGATAAAATAGTGAGTACAACAATAACATATAAGTGATATAATAATAGATTTATAATAGGTTTAGAACAGATTTCAGTTCTTGTTTTCCCTGAGAATAGTGTTTTAGTTGTAATTCTCCACTGGTTCCCTCAAGATTTTCCTATGGGTTTTTATAATGGTTTTTTTTTTAATAGATAATGAATAAAATATGGTCTGTGATAAACATAACTTGACAATACTTTTGCTCTACAATTCAAATTTCACACATACATGGTGAAAATGCAAATTTTCAAGCAGTTAACAAAACACAAATACAAATCTCTTTTTTTAAGAACTGGTTTCACAACAATATTAAATTGGTTAGTCAGTTATACAACAAAGAAGGAACACTCTTTTCTTATGATGAATTCCTTTTTTATTGTAAAATACCAATTACTCAATTGTTATTGGTACAATCTCTTCAGGTACTCACATGTTATGTAGAGGTATTAATAAAGACCATTCTCCTGATTCAGCTTCTCTGGATGTTACTAAATCTTATATTGGTAAAATTAGTTTTTCATTAAATCCCAAGACTAATAATAGAGCTATTAGTACTCTTTTCCAAAGAGAAATTGTTACTGTACCTTATGTTTTGTCTCATAGGACCTCTTTATTAAATGGAAAATTGATTTTCTGGATGTTACCACAGAAATATTATCTTAGAAATTAGATTAAAGAAGTTTCTTATAAGCTCATTCATAGATTTTATCCAGTAAATCATTTACAAAAATAAATTAAAAAACAAAGGTAAATTGTATTTTCACCAATGAATATGAGAAAACTGCACTTGCACTTTCACTTATTTTTGCACTGTATATATTCAGTTACACTATGGTGTAAAGTTCAAAAAATTATCAATAAAAAATGTAGTGTTTAAGACCTTTTTCACGCCTATAGAATATGCACTCTGGCTTTACTGACTATTCTGACTAGGAACAGTATTTTTACTTAATTAGTTTACTTTTTACCGACCAAATTTCACGTTCATAAGTGTAAATTTACTAATAAGAAACCCAATTTTATGGTTTTGATATATGGGATTCTTTGAAAAAGAAAGCTGTAAGAACTGTGAAAGCTTGTGAACTTTATAATATATTTATTTATTTGATTTTAATATGTATACGACATGTATATATAGGGCCTATGTATATCTTGTCTCTTTGTTTAAAACTTTTATACTTACCTCCCCTGGCAGCTCCTATTTGTTCCTAATTTATTTTTCAATTCTTTTCCTTTTTATTTTCCTTTCCTTTTTTGAAGTTATTTATTGATAAAATATTTTATGTTATTGTTCTTTGAATAAAAAAAATAAAAAAGCCCAAAACCAGCCCAATGGCATTTCAAGGGGGGTCTCCTGGTAAAAATCGCATTGCAGGGGCTAAATATCACATTATTGGTTTCGCTTCAACCCGTGGCAACATATTGTAAAGTAGCCCAATTCCGAGGGAAAAAATCAGTTGATAGATGACAATGTTCAGCTATATTCCTTTTCACAATTTTCCAGGAAATTTGATTTTGGGGCTTCGTTAAAACAATATAACATTGCATTTAATGCCATTCCTAGTGGTATAAAAACTCTATTGAAAGCAGAGCAAACATTTAATCCTGTTTCTATATGAAGAGTTCAGATGCAAAAGCCTCTAAATGCCATTTGAAATTTTCTTCTAAAACGAGCATTTTTTATCAGGCTAATAATTTCTAATATTTTTTTTTATCAGGCTAATAATTTAACTTTAATGGTAATAGATAGGTGCATTTCTTTTCCATTAAAGTGAAATAACTGAACATAAGCAAAGGAGCCTGAGAAAAATGCTCATTTTAGAAGAAAATTTCAGATGGCACTTAGAGGTTTTTGCATCTGAACTCTTCAAATATATAGGCTATTCTATTTCAGTAGAAGGGATTGTGATTGTTGAGGACAAATTCAATAACTGCTTTGTTCGAAATCATATCAACAGAAAATCTATTCCAGCATCTTCTTTTAAATGGGTGGCTTTGTACAATGTTAATTGGAATGTTGCTTGGTTTCTTCCGCACAAATATTTATTAATAAACACAATAAAAGAAGTCACATTTAAAATATTACATAGATGCTACCCTTGTAATAGTGTACTTAATAAGTATATGCAAAATATTGGGGAGGAAAGTACTTTCTGTTATATAGAAGAGACCATTGTACATCTTTTTTTGTAAATGTGTTTATGTTAATTTTTTTGGGAATGAGTTATGTACCTATCTCTCAGATAAAATAAATGTTAGAATATGTATCAACACTTTTATTTTCTTTTATTATAACTCTAACTCCTGTATTCAACATATTGTTAATCTTTTTATTATACTTGGCAAATGTTATATTCACATGCTTTCAATGTTTAACCTTGTATAATTTCTCCCCTTTGGTTTATGTTATTTATTTATCTGTTGTCTTTTAGTTTATTTATTTATTTTACTTTCTATCTTGTATTATTTTTTGTATTTTGTCCTCTGTTGTTTTTGAGGTTGTTGTGGTTATGTGCTTGTTAAGTGTTTTGGCATCAATAAAAAAAATAAATTAATAAATAAATCCGAGGGAAAACCGCAGACTTGGCAACACAAGAGTGGAGCTCCACCCACCCATGGTCTGCAGCCAGACCCATCTCACCCTTCCAGAAGTGATTTCCGTTTGTGATCATGTGATCTTCATTAGGAGATCTTGCGATGCATTTTAAAGCAAAGTTGGGGTTTATTTTGACTTTACATACAAACGTAAGCAGAATAAGCTAATTAAATTTTTCCTTATTTTTATGTAATACAAAATATTTTCGTCAGTGATAAAAATATGATTTAAGGGCGAATTCCAAACGGCTTTTTTACGCCATTGACTGTATTGTTAGCAAGTTTAAGCAAGTTTAGTTTGAAAAAGTTTAATAGTAAATAAGACACAATTAGACAGTATTTGAATAAAATAATAACAATAAGAAGAAATATTTATTTGTAACAACTGTTGGAGCGCTGAATGCTGCACGCACGCGCAGCGTTGTCAAGGTAACATTTTGTCAGTCATTCCCTTTGCCGAGGGAGTTCCAAATGTTTATACGAGACCGTAATGCCCTACACCCTTCAAAGAGCACACTTCAAGGGCTCTGCCCTTCAAAGGGAGTAGGGCATAGGGATGCTCACTTCTGTTTGGAATTCGTCCATTAAAAAGTTTTATGGATTTTCGTCTTTGAAATGCGCCAGTTCCGGTATTTTGCCAGTTAGTCGGCGTGAGCAAAATCGAAGATTTTTAAAAATCGAATAACGTTAGTCGAATAAAATCGACGAATCGCGACAGCCCTAAATGCAGTCAGTGTCAAAAACAACAACAAAAAAGTTCTCCTCTCCTGTAAGAATTTCCATCAAAATGCAAAGCTCTGATTCTGTAAGGTTAAAAAAGATCATTTGTGTTGATGTACTGCCTGAGATGTGATGGTGCATACCTTGTGGGGTTGGGTGTACAGCAGATGGGCATCCTCGGGGACTGGAGCTGTGAAGGGATGGTGGGCAGACTCAAGCATCTCTGGATCTTCCTCTTTGGGTAAAAAGAGGGGAAAGTCCACCACCCACAAGAAGTGAAAGACAGATGGGTCACGAACAGGCACGCCAAAGCTCTCAAGCAGCTCCGCACACTGCAGTCTCAGCTTCCCCAACAGAGGGCGCTAAAATATGACACATTCTATTATATAGCTAAACAACAGTGAAGCGTTACAAGAAATCATTAGCACAGAAAGAGTGAATGGTTTCAGACTCAAACCTACAACACACACAATGGCTTAAATGAACCTCTATCTTTTGATGAGAGTTTTATGTGATTTTTTTTATTTTATTTTTTTTAATACATTTTTATATAACTTAAATTTGATTTCTAATAGCAAATTAGGGGTTTATTGATTGCAAAGATTGTACTTAATAGTGTGAACTGGTCCCCCAAACTAAAGTGTGAATGTTTTGTGTCCATACAATGAAAGTCAAAGGGTTCCAGCTCTACTGATTTTCATTCTAAGTACAAAAATGGTTAACACATTCTTCAATATATATATAAGAAAATCATACAGGTTTGGCACAACATGAGGAAATGATGAAAGATGAGGAAATACATTTTTGTTTGAACTATCCCTTCAACTTGCATAAAAGTTTCTGAATGTTTCAGGATAAGAAACAGGACATTCAGGATTGCCTTAGAAAGGACACGTTCTGAGAAGATACAGATCACTGGAGAAAAACTTCTAACTTCGGAGTAGTCATTTTAAAAATTAGAGAAATCTAAACTACAACTCTGATTTTTGTTCATTTATGAAACAGCAAAAAATGAGACCACAAGAGGCTTTAACAATGCATGTATTTGAGGGCAGGAACATGCAAATGAATTCCTAAGCCTCTACAAATATATTTGAGGAGAAAGATCTCCCCCAGCTCTTATTTCTCTCACTTTCTGCACTAGCAACATCACCATTCATCCCACAACCTCAGCTCACAAAGCTCGCCAGTTATCCCTAGCCATCTCCCACATCTCTGCTTTGTGACTAAACAGCCGTCTTACTTTGTGCCAAGCTCACCATCTGCACCAGCCCCGAGCGAGAGCTGAGGCATGGAAAAGATGAATATTCTTTTAAAAGTGATTAGATCATGTCAGCATTCTTCTGAAGCCATATTTTCCAAAAAATCCTTAGTTATCAATCACTGTAGGACATAAAAACTGATGGGAAGGTACTTGAGGACATTAAATAGGGATGCTGGACATTGAATTATTTACTCCAACCCAAAATGGCTTCATGTACTTGTGGTCTAACTGTAGTTTTTCTGTCAATATTTGCTCACTGAGCCCTCATGATGTGTTTATGAGATTGAATCAGCATGAATATATGAATCTGTGAGGATGCGGAACAAAATGCAGGCGGATACGCACCACGTTCTCCCGGGGTCCGGCTGTGATGAAGATCAGGTCTCCAGCATTGGCCTGGGCCATCTGGAGCAGCTGCTGTTTGGCCGTGTCCGAAAGCAGCCGGCTGAGAGGGGATTTCAGTGAACCATCTGCCCTTACTGGAGCCACACTCACCTCCTGTACGACACACGGTGCAAACACAGCAATGATCATCCATTTCCTCCACCGGCCCATATTCAATTTCCATTGACAGCATAGGGCACAAACTCTTGAGCAATCATCAGTCTCGAGAACACTGCGGGCTGGTTTCCCAGACACAAACGAAGCCAAGACCTGGACTAAAACGGATAGCAGTGGAGAATCACCTTTGACGGTGCCATTTAGTTCAAGCCAAAAACACTAGCTCAAAGTTCACTTTCCATTTATAAATGCAGACAGAAGACAATATAGAGTGTTTGGAGTGGGAAAACTAAGCAGAACAGTCAGCTATAAGAAGCGTTAAGAACATTTGTATTTTTTTAGATTTATTTTTGGCATTTTTAAGTTTATTGGATAGCAGAGACTTGACAGAATGGAATGTGAGAAGGGGACGCCAGAACTTGAATTTGGGTCGCCCAAAGCACAACCACAAGGCTACTGGCACAGACAGAAGTATTTAGGAACATTAAACATTAATTATGTTCCTGACATTTATAAGAAACCATTATTAAAACAACATTCCCCTTTTGACAGGAATGAGATTTTAGATTATTTCAGTAAAAAAAAAAAAAAGTGAACAAAATGTACCTTTTAGAATGTTAAATCAAACAAACACTTTATGGTTAGTGTTAGGTTAGGGTAAATAATGCTAAAATAAATGTGGTAACATTTCACTGATTAATTTTTCTATTAAGTACTACTGGCAGAACTACATTGATTTACATTTCACAAGCCTCAAGTACAAAATAACACAGTAAGCTATAAGCTATGTTTGATTCACTAAAAAGAACCAGCTCATAAGAGTCATTCATTATGAGGTTTGACTACACTAGTCGTGCTGTATGTTTTTTTTTTGATTCACCAAAAACAAACAACTCATAAGAATCAGTTGTTCAGGAGTCGGACTATACCGCTTGTGTTATGTTTTTATTCACGACAAAGAAATGACTCATACGAGTTATTTGTTTGGGAATCAGCTGGACTACACTGGTCGTGCTATATGGTTCCGATTCACCAAAAATAAAGACTCAAAAATGTATTTTTTTTCAGGAATTAGTTGGATTACAATGGTTACGGTGGATGGTAAACAAATTACTTAAAAGAGCCATTCATTTTGGGAATTTAAGTACACTGGTCATGCTATAATAGGTTTAAAAAAATCAAAACTGTGTCATCATTTTCTCACCTTTATGTTGTTCAAAACCTGTATGACTTACTGTTTCAGTAAAAAAGTACTGTATTCAGTAAAACAAAGGAAGGTGTTTTGATTTTCTGTTTTTGTCCATATAAGGAGAGTCAGTGGGGTCCAAACACTAATCTATAATAGATATTACATAGATAAAAAAAAAAACTGATCATAATGATCAAGATCATAAAAGCTGGAACTTTTTCAAAATATCTTCCTTTATGTTCCATAACAGAAATGAAGTCATACAAGATTTGAATGACATGAGGGTGAGAAAATGACAACAGTTTTAATTTTGGGGTAAACTGTCCCAATAGGGATAGTTCCCTCATAATGAGCAATAGTAATACAGAGCTCTCCACTAACAAGAGCAGAATAAGACAAGATGCAAATTAGTATTCGTTTTTATCTCAGTACAAAGATTCTAACATGAATTATCGCGAAAAATTGATCAAACGATTTTATATGACATGAATCATTACAAGTTATAAATTAGAAATGTACTAACATATATGGTGTGGAGAAAAAACACATATAACATTCCCTCTATAGGACTCCATGGACGGCCTACAACACAAATAGGGAGCTGTGTCCCTCTAGTGAGGTTGATCTTGCCTCAGGGTAAGTATGCTGTGTGTTACATTTGACTGTTTTACCACCAAATCATCCTGACTTATTGATTATTTTCAGATAAATATTTCAGGAGACTTCCAGTGATGTGCACACACTGAATGCTGGTGGCGTTCCATCAGCAAATAGAGGGAGAAAGACACAAAACTCACCTGACCATGCTGTGTCTTGGCTGTTTGTTTCAGAAACTCTAAGTCTTTGCCCTTCAGGTGTTTCTGTGGAAGAAACGCCACACACAGTTACTTTCAACTGCTCCAGAGTTAGTATAAGGGGGAGGAGATATATGAATGGGAGAAATTGTAATGCTGAACACATTAATTTACTTTTTAATAAAAGAACTAATATAATAAAGACCACATGAAATATTTCATTGATTACGCTGTTCATTGATTTCCAGAGTAATAAGCTAAAAGGAGCACATTTCCAGTTTGGTGTCTTCTCGAAGGACAAGAATATGAATTGTTAATTAAAGAATTGAATATTAATCCTCTAATCAATAGTATTTTATTGGCGATTCATTTCGTTCTTTTGAGGTGCAAAGGAAATTCATTTAATACTGAATTTATTAATGTGGCTAATTATTTCATTGATTAATACATTCATTCAGATCATAATAATTATTTGTTTGAAAACCAGGCTACACTGATTGTGTTGTCAGTTTTAAATCACTACCAAGAACTGACTGAAAAGATGAATTCATTTGGAAATCTGACTACACTGTTTGTGCTGTATATTCAACTGTGGTGTTGGGATATAAGAATCAGAATCCACAGATTCTGTCCGTACCGTTCCTTCTGGCACGCAGATGGCCTGAATGCAGCCACCTGGTTTAAGAAGTGCATCTTTGATGAACTCAATTTGTGTTCCCTGGAATGCTGTGGTGACATCCACGAGCTGAAAAGAAAAGAAAAAAAAAATACACTTCAGAAAACAGATCGGGACACAAAGGGAATATACACTTATTAACAAGACAAACTGTGTAAATTTAGTTATTAATGTGTCTTATGGAATATACATAAATATATATTTAAAAATTTGTTTTAAATAAAATAAAGAGTAAAATAAATACATACACTACTATTCAAAGGTGTGGGGTAGAAAAAGGCTCAACAAGGCTGCATTTACTTGGCCAAAAATGCAGTAAAGGCACCAATATTGTGAAATATTATTACAATTTTAAATAACTATTTTCTATTTTCATATATTTGAAAATGTAATTTATTCCTGTGATATCAAAGGTGAATATTCAACAATCATTACTCTAGTCTTCAGTGTCACATGACCCTTCAGAAATCATTCAGAAATCACACTTTTTATCATTAGAAATGCTAAAAGCAGTTGTGCTACTTAATATTTTTTGTGAAACCTGTAATACTTTTTTCAGTATTCTTTGATGAATAGAAAATTCAAAAGAATCACATTTATTTGAAATATACAATTTTTTGTGACATTATACGTTTATACTTGTCAATTTTATAAGAATTTAATTTATCGATATAATTTAATAAAATATAAATTTCTTTAAAAACAAAATCTTACTGACCACAAACTTTTGAATAGTTGTGGATTTCACATTTATCTATTACTTTTCTAAATGCTAAAACATCCCAGATTCAGCAAAAGGCTCTGTAATTCTATGAGCAGAACTGAATGCATTCAGGACGCACAACGGTGTGAGAAAACGTATCACAAGAGATTCCTTTTTAATTGTTGAGCACCGCATGAAAATCTGTGATGTGTAGGGAAACAGGATGCCAGCACAGCGTGACGCCAAGGACGGCCAGCATGCAAACAACCTCATTGATGTCTTACGTCCAATCTACGATGATGTGTACAAAGAAAGAATGTGCGGTCACCTTCATCCCAAATCTAGTGTCTGGTTTGTCAACTCCATAGTCTCTCATGGCTTCCTCATAAGTCATGGAGGGAAAAGGAACATTAATCTGTCCTTTGTCCTCTGGCCAGGAGTAATGGACCAAACCTTCAATCAAACTCATGACTCCCGCCTGGTCTACAAAGGATATCTCAATATCCACCTAGGAGATGTGTCAACAAAAAAAAAAAGAGAGAAATGAGTGAAAATGCTTTGTTCACATTGCACAAGAATCTGATTTGTTTTTCAAATTTGATTCTTTTGCTCAGACAGTGCATAAAATGTGATTTTAATTGGATTTCAAATTACTTGAATGTGGTTTGGATCAGGTTACCCATCAGGATATCAGGTGGGTTTTTTGGGGGGTTTTTTGCAATTCAGAACATTAACAACTAATCGGATTTTACTCAATTGCACACAAAAAAATCTGTTTTTTTTTTTGCTCAATTTTTGCTGCCTGTCTGAACAAAAGCAAAATGGTCTTTTGGGGTTCATGATTTTTAGTCTGAGTGAGAATGCTGCAAAGCCTATAAGCAGCTCTCACCCTCGCTAGTGGAAGTTAGAGCGAGCCACATCATTAATACACTCAATATTCATCTGCATCAGAACCGAGCCCCAGTTTCGCAGATATTGTCAGACGTGCTGCGGCATGTTTCCCCTCATCCTTTAGCACATCATTACCTGTGTGAATTCAGGCTGTCTGTCAGGCTTGGAGCCCTCGTCTCTGTAGCAGCGAGCGAGCTGAAAGTACCTGAGATTGTGGGAGATAACCAGCACATAAGTGACTATGGGCCAATACTGACTGACATTTTTAAATCATGCATAGAATATCATTTTCCTTTGACAGACTTTTCATAGCCTGCAGTCCTGGCTTAGTGCAACTACTAATTCAAAGAGACTTGCTGCCAAAATTGAAATGAAAATGAGACTATTGTGGTCATTATCATTTTCCATAATCTAATAGAAACTAGACTTTTGCACTTTCTGAACAAAATGAGAGGTGCTGCCTGTGCAAAACCGTCAACACAATACAACACAACACAATACACATCTGGGTGGTCTCCTATGCTCACCTCAGCTAAACTTATTAGAAAAAACCCTTTAAAACAGTAATATTGTGAATGTTGATGTTATTACAACTGAAAATAACTTTCTATTTCAGCATTTCAAAATGTAATTTATAGCATTCTAATATGCTGATTTGGTGCTAAATAAAAGTATTCAATTTCTTTCGAAAAAAAAAAAAAAAAAAAACTCTTACTGCCCCAAACCTCTGAACAGTAGTGTATATTTATAATTCTTAAAAAATAGTTGCATTATAAATAAAAGGGGATATCATAACCGGAGAACCCATAATGGTTATTGGTCAATATTAGAGATTTTTTATATCAGTTGATATTGGATATTTAACTGTGCATGTTCATTTCATCTATGTACATTCATATTACATCTCCCATCATCTCAAATTCATTTAAAAAGTTATTAATTATATACTCTTTAACATATCAGATGCAATGTAAAATTTAAAATGACTGATTTTAGTTTTTAGCATTTTAGCTTATTTAGAAAAAAATATATTGCTTATTGTATCGAAGAGAATCGCTGCATATGCAAAGAAAAATGCTGAAGATGCTCAAACATTCATCCTTACAATTTTTCAGTAAACTTTTTGAGCTCCAAAATTTTTTTTATAGTGTCAATCTACTGCGACCTGTGTCTTCATCGTTTGAGTTTGAAATGATCATATATTAGGTCCTGTGAAATCTTTAATGTTAACTGTTATTACTATTATAACTATTATTGTTAAATACTCACATGGGCCCTAGACCCCTTTAATACACAAACATTGGAAACAAAGCTAAACATGTCAGCAGCAACCCACACAGTGACTGATGTGCTAATACCACCTCAAAATTCTTTGCTTTGAATTCCAAATTAGAAAAATATTCATAAAGCAGCATTCTAATCCATATCAGGCAGTACACTCCACATGCATGTCACTGTTTTGGCATTTCACACAGCATTGGAATGAATGCAGTTTTGCATATTTCAGAGCTGCTAGCAGCTAAGAATAAGACTGATTTCGAGAGTATGTTGGCCAACAGGATCTAGTTTTGTTTTCAAGGTGCTGTCAGTCATTGAAGGCAGAGTTTAGTGAACGTGCCAAGTATCTGACAACAATCTGTGAATATGAAGGAAATAGAAAAAGGCAAGAAAATCTGACTTTTACCGGTCTATGCCAGCCACCATAAGAAGCTGTTTGAACTGCTGTGGGCTCTGTGGAAGAGAGTAGAACTTCCCAGGGTCTCCAGATGGCACCACAAACTCTTTGGCACCCTGAGAAACACAGTTACACTTGAATAAACTTTGTGTATCCCTGCCTCTCACTGAGAACTGAATCAGCCAGCATATCTCAAGCCAATCTGATAAATGAAAGTCATATTATGAAACACAAAAGAGAGAACCAAAATAAATTAGCACAGTGCAGAGGGAGAAAAAAAAAAACATGCAAAATATAAAAGAATATTAAAAACACCTCACCATCTATCTATCTATCTATCCCCCCATCATCCATCCTTCTTTTGAAACATAGATGGGTTTTGTATACAGAGAAGTCCACCTACGTATGATGGAAGGTTATTCAACACCTCTAACTGTACAAATGTGGGTTTTCATATTTAAGCTAACATTCTAGATGATCATCTGCCCCCTACAGACCACTTTGCAGCAACTGCCCTGCCTCGTTGTGTCATGTCATAAATAAGACAATTCCTCAACTGTACTTGTAGTATTTAGAAGGCTGTTTCTAGCGAGGCACTAAAATTAATTTATTTAGCCAAAACTACTGAATTGTTTTAGCAATAAATAACAAGTCTAATAGTATAATTCTGAAGTGATTTCAATTTCAAACTTCAATTTGTGTGACTTTACAAAAACCAGGCTATGTTTAAATGAAGTAACAACAGTATAGAAAAACACTGTAGTTATGCATATGTCAAATGCAATTGTTTTTAAGTGTGTTAATCACACATTGTGCATGAATGCAATACCATTGTTACCGATACCATTGTATGAATTCACTATTCTCACTCAGTCTTGATTCATTTATTCTGCAAACCGAAGTGTCCAGTAACAGCGGGGTTCCCAAGATCAAGTCAGATGCTCATACATATGTACCAAAGCTTTAAAAGTTTTAAAAGTCCATTTGCTGAAAACAGATGTAAAAATTCTTAGAACAACAAAGCCTGAGGGAAGAAACCAGAGTGATGTGACTGCTCACAAATTTTTGAGTAATGATCTGGCAATATTTTGCACCAGCTGTATTTTGTTGATGTTTGGGCAAGCCTTACAGGGGTGTCTTGTAGGAGACAAGAAACAGAAGCATGAGTCACTATAGAATCATTGTGCAGCGCAAAATAAGCTCTCATAAATGCAACCTTTCTGCAATTACAAAACGTTTTTATGCTTAGTGTGTCAAGCTACATTCTGCATAATTTCTCTCATTCTTTGGATTTGGCTCAGTAGGTATTATCTTTGTGTTGCATTTTTATGAGTGCAATTTACAATGTTGGATGTTTAATAAAGTTAACAAATAAATAAACACTCATGGCCACGTTTCTGAATTCCTGAAGTCTTTGGAGTGCATTTAAATTCCAAGCACATATTATGTATGCATATATTGTTCTTAACAATTCCATATTGATTAAATGTGCAAAGATTTCTATGAAACAAAAAATAATGTTTCTGAATTAGCACCTTGCCTTATATTTTGGTTATAAGAAAGACAGTTGGATTATACAGAAAAAAAATATTTACCCCTGGTGTTCTTTTAAACAATGTTGGTGTTTCCACATCCACGAATCCTTGGGAAAAGACAGGTAATGTTCAGTGAGTATACTAGTACATTAACAAATGTATATACAAGTATAAAAATGCCACTGTAAATCCTCACCATGCAAATTGCAAAGGTACTCCCTCATTTTCATCACCATTTGTGATCTCAGTCTTAAATTGTACTGCATCCTGGGAGACCGAAGATCAAGATACCGATACTGCATCCGGAGGGCTTCGGATTTCTTCAAGGCCAACATAAGAATTAAAATTAAACATATCAGGGATGTTTTATCCTACTTGGACAACAAGTATTACCTTATGAAATTCATAAACTCAAATAAATAATGAAAACAACATCCATCTGGAATTAAATTCATTGGCTATTCCATAGCAAATGAAATAGGTTGAATATCACAAACACTGGCAAGAAACACTTCAAGGTCATATTTCACATTTTTAAGCCAATTAAGACTTTTTCATTGTGACATAAATTCCATGACACTGAATCAAAGGTCTTGTCCTTGTCCATGTAAGATAACTGATAAACAGGAAATAGATTTACATTTTTACAAAAAATAAAAAATACTATTCTTTTGAACTGCCTATTCATCCAAGAATCCTGAAAAAAAAAATTATTATCATGTTTTCCACAAAAATATAAGCAGCAAAACTGTTTTTAACATAGATAATAAGAAATGTTTCTTGAGCACCAAATCAGCCTATTAGAATGATTTCTGAAGGATCATGTGACACTGAAAACTGGAATAATGGCTGCTGAATATTCAGCTTTCATCACAAGAATAAATTACATTTTAAAATATATTAAAATAAAAAAAGTCATTTTAATTTGTAATAATATTTCACAATATTATTGTTTTTCTTTAAAAAAAAACACACAATAAACACAGCATTTGGTGAGACTTTAAAATAAATTAAAAAAGTTTTTTTTGAAAGAAACCAAACTTTTGAATAGTATACATTTTTTTTTCACTTTTGATTTTGTAGGGAAATATGACTTTATGATGTTCTTTGTGAGATTCACTCTAGAACTACTGTAGGCCACTACTTCATAATGCATTTCGAAATTTCATACATGCAACACTTTTTTATATAGTCAAAATTATTTTTACTTACTTTGACAAATTCTTTAATTTCAAACGGCAGCTTTCGGCAGGTATTCAACACTTCCATGCTCTCAGCACAGACCTCAATTTCTCCTGTGGACATTTTCTAATATTGAATAAAAATGACAATTTTACACATATTTCACACTGAACACAGTGTCATACTTTTCTCTTTATTGTGCATAAGAACAGACCTTATTCTCCTGTCCCTCTGGTCTACGCCTGACCCTTCCTTTAACCATGATGACGGACTCCACAGTAAGACCAAGAAAAGCATTCTTCAACTCAGATTTGGACTAAAGAAATAAAGTGTCAAAGAAAAATATACAGTAATGGTAAAAACATGTCACTGCAACAAATGAGCCAACATATTTTGGTAGCAGCACCAGAATTAAATGATAGAATCAAAATAAGCAATAAAAGCTACCTCATCCTGTGGGATAAGAATCTGCACCAATCCACTAAAGTCTCTCAAGATCACAAAAAGATCTTGCCTAAAGAGACAAGTACAGATATGTCTGTCTGACATAGTGATGTGGCTCAGTGATTTTTTTTTAAACAATAAGCATTGTGTCTCATACCTCAAGTACTGAATCCAGCCACATAAAGAAACCTCTTCATCTATATGACTGGAACACAATTCTCCACACGAGTGGCTTCTCAATGAAAAACTGCTTTGACCTACAAGACAAAAAACAGATTAGAAATATCACACCTAAAATATTTGAGAGAGAAAAAAGGCTATTACAAATACTGTCTAGTTTAATGAAGGTCACATTACCTGATGAGTAAGTAGAGCAGTTTCTGGAGAAGTTATGAGCCCATGCTAACGAATTTGTAGGTGGAGATGGTTTTGTGGAATAAATATGATTGCTGGAAGGTACTGAACTTCTGCTACACAGACATCTCAATACCTGCTGGGCTGATCTAAGAAAAATTAGTCTGTATTTGTTTGCCATCGTCCTTTATGCGAGGTCGTGGTGTCTCAGGCTAGATTTATTCTGTGTTGTCTTTAACAAATGAAAAGATACTTCTCAGAGCTGTTTATTTCACATAATTGTGTTTTGTTTATGTCTTCTTTGTGTACGCGAGTCTAGATCTATAAATGCAGTTACATCATTGCAATGAATGTAACACTGACGGTCACCTTTGTTTTTCTTTCCTTTCCTTAATCTTACACCTAAGTCGGTCTACAGAATACAAACACCTATATAATTTGCCTCACATCGCGTATAAAAATAACTGAATTAAATAAAAAAATCTTAATCCATGTGACTTTTCACTGACATTCTGAATCATGACTGAACTGTATCCGTGTGCTACAGTCCGGCGCAAAGAATACTTTGACATAACTAATCAAATTAGAACTAATCGATCTATGCTTTTGTAACATGACAATAAATAACTTTTATTATATTCATGTACGATTATTTTAAGTCTATAAACACCAATTACTTATCCTGGTAAATATGATATAGAGTCGACTAAATGTAGAAATATGTGATGCATATTACTCTTACTAGCAACATTCGATTAATATCCCTGCGCCGCCCCGTTGCACGATGGGAACGCGGGATGTTCAAATCCTCTTCCTGGTTTTTTTTTTTTTTTTTTTTTGTGGCTCGGTGTGTTTTTGTTCATCATGGAGGGGAGAGGCAGGTATGACAGATTTAAGATTTTAAACTTATTTTAAAACGTTTTGTCGCGCAGAATGTTTATTTGAAACACAACACGTACGCGCGTCTCACTTAATACAACGAAAATGGATCATGCAGTGGTTTAGCGAAATGCTAATAGTAACTTAGCGGTTGTCTGAACTGTTGTTGTTTTTTTCTGATCAAGTCGTTTAGTTAAATGAGAGATTTAGTGTATTATAAGTGTACACTTACGACATATAACGTATTTTTGTCTTTAAAACAGAGGTTGTTGATCATTGTTGGTTCCATTAGTAGTAGAGTCGTTAATAATAATAACTATATCTGTTGCTTGTATTAACCATTCAGTGCCGTCAACACTCCCGCCAGCAGACCTGTTACTCGTAGAAGCAAAAGTTATGGTCGGAGCTGTGTGGAAGCACCTTCATATTTCTGGCAAACACCAGGACATTTAACAGTCTTGAAGATCCCAACTAGTAGAGAGGCTGCCAAATCACAACTCATCACTGTAAGAGATCATGGAAAAGACTCATTTAATATCTCAATGTGATATAGAGTGGGTCGAGTGTCAAATGTCTTTATTTTTTTCTACAGAATAAGGTTGACCCTGAGCATATCGCTCTTCTGGTGAAAAATGAGTGGAAGCTGTCTTATGTCACCCCTTTGCATCACTTCAGACATACACAGCTGAAATCATATTCCAAACATCTCGCAGCCTTCATCGTAGCAGAGAAACAGCGAGGAGTTGCTGTTGAAGTTGGGTTAGAAGTAGGATTTAAGGTCACATTTACTGCAGTTCTTGGACTGGCTGAAACTGATGAGGATGCCGAGACTGTTTTTATTCAGGTAACCCTGAACAGGCTATTAATTAATTCACTTTTGTTTTAAGAAATAATGCTTTTATTCAACAAGGATGCATTAAATTGATCAAAAGTAACACATTTATGATGTAACATAAGATATTAAATAAATGTTTTTATTCCTATTCATCAATGAATCCTGAAAAGATGCATCAAACCAGTTTTCAACCAGAATAATTCTTTAGGGCCAAATCAGCATTTTAGAATCCTTTCTAAAAGGGTCACGTGAAAAGCTTGGGTTCAAAAATGTTTTGTTTTTTTTCAGTCAGTATAATGCATTAAATTGATGTCACAATAGATACATTGACATTGCTACAAAAACTTTCAATTCATGAAAGAATTCTTAAAAATTGGCAGTTTCAACAAAACCATTAGGCAGCACAACTGTTTTTAATATTGATAATAATAAGAACTGTTTCTTGAGCACCAAATCAGAATATTAGAGTGATTTCTGAAAGATCACGCGACATTGCCACACAAACTTTCGATTCATCAAAGAATCCTGGAAAAAAAATAGCAGTTTCTACAATACTATTAGGCAGCACTACTGTTTTTAACATTTATAATAATAAGAACTGTTTCTGGAGCATCAAATCAGCATATTAGAATGATTTCTGAAAGAAAGACTGGAGTAATGGCTGCTGAAAATTCAGCTTTGTCATTGCAGGATTAAATTACATTTTAAAAAATATTAAAATGAAGATATTTTAAATAATATTTCACAATATTTACTATGTTTTGTATCATAAATGCAGCCTTGGCAAACATAAGAGACTTCTTCTTCATATGAGACCTCTTTCAAAAAGTCTCACCGATCAAACTTTTGAATGGAAGCATATACATTTTTAATTTTAATTTTTCTCTTACTCCATCAGATCCAGTCCAAACCGGTATTTGCTGCAGCTGCAGATGCACTGAAGGTTGTCTGGCGCGGTTGGCTCACGTGCGTCAATGGTGATCCGGAATACCTGAGGTCGCTGCCTCCTGATTTTGTCAGCTTACCTCTGTTTTGTACAAGCGGACCGGAGTCTCTTACAACCCTGGTTAAATCCTGGTTCGAGAGGGCTTTTGATTGCAACTTTGGTTCTTTGGCTTTAAACTCCACCACTCTCAACTGGCTGGCTGCTCTGTGGACTGGTTGCCATCCCACCTGCAACATCAGGTATCTGAAACTGGCCTGGAGCCTTCCGACACAGCCGCCGCTGGATGTCTCGTATACAGTTAACCCACAGGATGCGTGGGAGCTCTGGAACAGCATTCACCCAGAGGACAATGCTGTTGCAGACGACAAGATTGATATTAAAACGGTCCAGTCTTTCATCAACGGGCTGGAGACTCATTTTTTTAGACACTTTAAGATCTACCTGTCTGCTGGTACACTCGTAAAAGTATCTACCGCTCTGGGATCAGCACATCTTGATGGGAAAATCAAGGTAATTGTTATGTTGTATATCTTCATTGTATATACTGCGTGAGTGAGTTGCATCTGTATTTGTTACAACTTGATTTTTCTCTTTCAGATTGGAAGCAGTGACTACATCACCACCTTACTTACCCTGCTGACAGAGTCTGCTCTTTTGAAAATGCCAACCTAAAATCTGCTTTCTACTTTAGATTTGTAAATACATTTTTGGTTGCATTTTTTTTGTTGTTGTTGTTGCTTTCTATGCCATTTAAACTTTTATATCTTTTAAAGCTTATTGTCTCGTATTTATTTTTTTGTGCTGTAAAATATGTCTATGTTTGTTTTCCAGCTTTTGAAATTGAACTTTTTATTCTGCCTGTTTTCTTGCTTTTTTTTTTTTTACTTGCTAGAGTTTTATCAAGACAAATAACATACCAGTCTTAGGGCTTATATTAATGTGATACAACTCATTTGTCACAAATAAACCTGATTATCAACTATGTGTAAATTTATCACTACTATATGTATAGGTTCTTATAAATAGTTCACACAAATAGGCATTAATTTGTCTATTAGTATATTGTAACATGTTTATATTTTATACAAACATTTTGAGCCTTTTAAAGTGTGCAAATCATATTTGTTATCTTCACATAATGAATAGTGGCTTAATTTTGGTGTGTTTTGACTCAGGGCCTCTGAAATGATTTGATTACGTTTTGCTAGCAGTGCCAACAATCTAAATGTATAACACTTTACAAAGCCTGTAGGTAGCAGAAGTTTGTGTTCTAATGGTAGTTCTGAAATTAGTTTGGATTTGATTGGTTTCTTATTTGTAATTGATTTAAATGGACTGTTTGTGTTGTTGCATATTACTTTGATTAGTTCTTTAATTTGCACTCAAAACACCTGTCATTTAAGCATTTACATCAGAAAAGGACCTAAGATGTGCATAACAAAATGTATTTGAATTGAGTTACTTTTTGTCTCTCAATAAAGCACAAATCTAAGTTGAATTTTCTATTTATATTTTAAGAGATCTCCAAATTTGTATGAGGAATAATGGACATTTAAATTCAAGGAGTCTAAATCAGTGGTTCTCAAACAGGGGGCTTATAAGTTTAATGATAGAATTTACTATAAAAAAAACGAGTTAAATGTGAAGACCAGAGTTTTTGAAATTGAGGAAATTACACAAATCACTTTATTTTTATTGTGTCTATTGATGCTCCTAGTTTCGGTAATAAAAATGTTTGAAAACAAGCTGCTTTGTCATTACAGCAGACATACCAAACAAAATATTGTCTTGAACAGTCGGGGGTCTCGGAATCGAGAAGGTTGAGAACCACTGAACTAAACCTCGTGGAAAAGGTTGATCACCAATAAACACAATTTCAATGACTGCAAATATTTGGATTATTTTTCTTTGGATATTTTATTTCCACTTTCAAAGATGTGAAATGTATAGACAGTTGTACATCTTTAAAATTAAATAAGATCATGGAAGATATACTTTATGTAACCGTATCTCAACACCAAGATTAGAACACATAACTGTCGTGTGGGAAAACAAGTGTTCATTTAAAAAAAAAAAAACGTAAGGGCAGTTGTAACAATTCAAAGAGATTCATCTCATATTCAGTAACAAGCTCTACATTAAGTTTTTTTTTTTTTCCCATACATGCAGGCTACTACTGCAAACCTGTTTGTTGTAAAATTTCAGATTATGAAAAATCAATTTTTACCTTGGGTCCTCATACTTGCATAAAACAATACATCCAACAATATTAAAACAAAACAAAAAAAATACAAACTTTAATAGAAAAACTCTTAGTGGATTAAAGTGCATGGACTGGTTCATTGATGCATTCAGTTGTATAAAAGTAAACAAATTGATAATACGTCAAACGTTTTTTACTGCTTCAAAAATAACTTATTTTCTTCTTTTACAGCCTTCATTAGATTGCAATGTTTCAGGATGGACTGCATTTTCAGTACACCAAAGAAAACGAGAAAAATGTCAACTAATCTGCTTACATCTGGTAAAATGCAGAGGAACAGTTTATGCTCAGTGTACAACTCATTATAAAAACCTAAACTTAAAGAAATGGTAAAGATATCACAGTGCATCCAATTCAGACTAGAACATCAATCAGGGAAACATTTGCTCATAAGAATGAGTGTCATTCACACCAATCCCCAGCGATGTGTGTTTCAGGTTACTGTAGTTATTCTGCAATGCAGTCAAACAGACCGGCAGAAGCCTAGTTCCTTCCAGAAAAACAAACGCTCTGGCTGACGCTTTTCCGGCTGCTGTTTCTCTCTTCAAAACATTGCCTTTGGCTATTCTCAAGTATGAAAGAGAAACCAAATGTAAAAACAAAATGGAGTGATGCTCTAGGACCAGGCGAGTCTCCTCAGAGCAGCTTCAGGAGATGGTACCTTTGCCATCTCAGTAACTGGAGACAATACTCAGTTGTTGTTTTTTTCCTCTTGCATGATGTACAATGTCTCTATGAGGCACGAGCTATGGTGAGGCATCTGAAGAATGGATACTGTAGGTGTTACCATATATGTGATTCACAATGAGTCATTTTTATTACACCAACGCCACCTCCCAACCTCCTGTAGTTCATTCCTCCATAGAGCCTTTGGTGGGGGGGGGGGGGGGGACAAAACAGAAAAAACAATCAGTGACAGTAAAAACACCTATGATTTGAATATGATTCAAGTCAAAATCTTGGGGTAAAACAATACAGCAGTCACCATGCGAACAGCAATATTGTGAAATATTATTACAATTTAAAAGAATAACTGTTTTCTATTTTCAACAGCCATATGTCATATGATCCTTCAGAAATCATTCAAATATGCTGATTTTTCATTCAAGAAACATTTCTTATTATTATCATCAATGTTGAAAACAATTGTCCAGCTTAATGTTTTTGTGGAAACCATGATACAAAAAAATGGTAGTGTACATACCTCCACGTGTTGGCATCAGGATCATAGACTTCTATAGTTTTTAGGTATGTGGTACCGTCAAATCCTCCAACTGCCATCAACTGGCCATTTACTACTGCTAAACCAACCTAGAACAGAGAGAATTGATTTGCTGGGCAATTCTTTTTTGGTTTTTTAAAGAGGCAGAAACAAATTCAAAGATTCACATACCCCGCTTCTTCTGGACGTCATTGCGACTACAGGTGACCACTGATTGGTTCTGGGATTGTATCGCTCTGCGCTGCTCAGTTCCGTGGTATCGTCTCTGCCGCCCACAGAGTAGATCATATCCTGATATACGGCACAGCCCAGGTGTTTCCGACGGGTACCCATGGGTGCCACTGTATGCCAGCGGTTCTCTTGAGGGTTATACCGCTCCACTGCCAACAAAATCACTGTTAATAAACATTCTGCATTTGCTTTATAATATCTGAAATACAGCAATCAACACTACATTCAAACATTTGGAGTCAGTTAGATTTTGCAAATGTTTTCAACAAAAGTCTCTAATGCTCACCAAGGCTCATTTATTTGATTAAAAATGCAATAAAACCAGTAACATTGTGAAATATTATTACTATTTTAATATATTTACATTTTTTGTAATTTATTGCTGTGATGGCAGTGTGTCACATGATCCATTAGAAATTCTAATATGCTGATCTGACTCTCTAGAATCATTTCTTATTATCATTCTCATGTTGAAAACTCTTTAATATTTTTGTGGAAACTGAGATTTTACAGGATTCTTTGATGAACAGAAAAACATTTATTTGAAATAGAAATCCTTTGTAACATTGTAACTGATTTTACTGTCACTTTTGATCAATTTTATGCATACCTGCTCAAAATAATTTATTAAAACATAATAGTACTGATTCCAAACTTTTGAAAAGTTTTGAATAAAGCATTCGGGATATTAAAAATACCCAGGGCTGGGGAGTAAGGAAATACATGTAACGGCGTTACGCCTTTAAAATACAAAATATGAGTAACTGTATTTCATTATAATCACATTTTACATGTAATCAAATTACAGTTACAGCCGAAAAATATTTTAGATTAAAATTAAAAGTAATCACTTTGGTAATGTAATTTCTTAATTTAACATTTATGTAAACAGTTTGGGGATTTTAACCAATAAGGCAACTGATTCTCCGTTGAAAAAACAATAAATAAGGACTGCGTGCAACAGCCTGTTCATTTAGTGAGAGTGCATATGCTCATCACAACACATAACTGGGCGACACAACAGAAAGCCATTCGCATAATGCATTTCTCTCGTGGAAATACAAAGACTATTATATTATATTAAATCTGAAAAAGGTAACGTAACATCTCAGTGCAGTGAAATGCCTACCTGCAACAAAACTTCTATCAGCATCGGAGGATACAACGTCTAATCTGAAAAAGTATCTTGAGAAGTTGTTCTTGATCTTTGAATAATTTTATCCAGTAACTCGTTTTTCTATTTTCTCATATTTTGAGTGGTGAATCATTACGTTTAATATTTCTAAGATTTTAATTGAAAAATGACACTGAATTCTCCTAGATTTCACACTTTGAATTCAGTTAACAGATCCTTACGAATCATGCATGAAATAAAAGTTTATAAAGTCAAACGATAGCTTTGTGTGTCTTTATTCATTCGAAATGTTCTATCATAGATCATCTTTGGCGCGGTAATGTGAGTTCATGATTCGATTCGTGCACAGATGATTCTTTTGAGTCAATCTTTTAAATGAATCATTTCTTTCGTTTAGCGAAACCAGTGTGAAAGGTTCACATTAAACTGGATAGATCTGGGGTATGTTTCCCAAAAGCATCGTTAGCGAACTGTGGTTCTTGAATTATATTGAACTATAACGACATTACTTGCGACCGTAGTTGCTTTGGGAAACGAGCCCTGTCAATTTTGTCTCAGCAATCGCTTCTCCATAGAGAGGATTCTGAAGTAATCACTTTAAAGTTTGGTCCATTCATTAAACAAATTGGAGAATTGTGCCAGTTGTTTTGGCTATACTTTTATGTTTGGTGTGTTTGGATTTGTTTTGAAGCTTGGAATGCAGCACGAAACAGCACAGAATCCCATTCATTGTATTCAAATTGAATTTGTATTGATTGGTAGATTTAAATGACATAACTTTTTTTTTTTTTTCGTTGTTCATAGAAATGCTGTGGAAAACTGATGAATGAATGAAAACTGAAAAATGCAAAGAGAAAACATAAAAACAAGACATTAAGTTAATATGTTCCTTTGTGTTATATAGATTAAGTATTTCAAAGTATTCTAAAGTATTTAGATCAAGTTACTAAACCGGAGTAATCTAACAAAATACATTACCGATTAGTTTTTAAAGCATGTATTTTGTAATCTGTAGTGAAATGCATTTTAAAAGTAACCTTCCCTGCCCTGAAAATACCAGTACTTTGATATCAATTTGACAAAGGAAATAAATTAACAATACAGCTCCACATGAGTATTCATATGCACTTTGTGGTCAAAAATGGTGTCTTGGAAAGATCTTAAAATGTAAATACAGTCAGTTATGAATCTGTTCATTAAAACAGGGAAACTTCTCACCTAGCATAATAAAACTCTTTAATTGCTTGGAAAATCATGAAGCAATATTTACTTTACTACACAATTCCTTTAAATTGTTTCAATTTGAAATATTCATATTTAACTTAATAACGTTTTTGCTGTAGTACTGACAAATTTCACAAAAAGTTCCTACATTTATTATATTTGGTGCTACTGAAACTTTGAACAATAATTTATTTGCCCGACGATTTCAAAGGTAACACCAATACAGTAATGTACTCATATAATTAAATAATAATATCCAATACTTTATTCTTAAAACTGTCAAAACACTCCTCAGCTGCATTTATTCTTAGGAATACAGAAGACACATCAAATATTAACTACAAACATAGCAATGTCTGATCACTCCAATATTATGGAGTTCTGACTCTACATCTTCCAGTATTTACCTGTGTTTAGTGGGGATGTGCCATCTGAACCACCTACTGCGTAAAGAAAACCTCCTAATACAGCTACAGCTACACCCAACCGCCTGGTACTCATCGAGGCAACACGAGTCCACTTATTCTCTTTCGGATCATACCTAAAAAAATAAAACAATTATCTAATTAAATCCCCTCCTAAGGGAAACTTCAAGCTATGCCCATTTAGATATTTAGATGATAATTCCGTAATTACCTTAATACTAACCTTTCTACAATGTTGAGACAGGAAACACCATCCTGACCTCCCACGGCATACAGATACCCTCCTAATACAGCAACACCCACACTGGTCCTGCAGGTGCTAGTTGGAGCGACGTCACTGCTCCACTGGTTAGTCTTAGGATCATACCTGACAAAGCCAGCAGAGAGCAGAAATGTTGAGTTTCATTTTTTCATCCATAATTAATTTCATGTATTTCATTTCACCCTGTGAGGATTCATTCATTAGATTCTAGAAGTGTGATAAACACCACTGATTCATTTGTATTAATCAAGCAGCACCTCTCCACACTATTGAGATAAGATGAGCCGTCATGTCCGCCAACTGCATACAACAGATCATCCAGAACACTGACACCAACTCCACAGCGCCGTTTGCTCATGGACGCCACCATCCTCCACTCATTGGTCTGAGGGTCGTAGCGCTCAACGCTTGAGATAGCATCACCACTGCACCAACCTCCCACTGAGTCACACAAACAGAAGTCAGATGTGCAAAGGGAGAATCTTAGAAAGCATACAAAAACCAACCAATAGAACCAAGATATAGCTGTTAAAACACACACCAGCAAACAGTACTTCTCCACAACGGATTGGTTTTCTGGGCCGGGTTCGAGGTCCCTGCATTAGGGGGCGCTCTTGGGGTAGCAGAAGGTAGTTCTTGGCTTCATCAACCAAGTCCCTATAGGGGTGGGGGGGGGGGGGTTGATTCATCGGTCACAGTTTAGAGATTGGAATGGAAATTTTCAATTTAAATGTTAATAGAGAAATAAAAACATGTGACCCTGGACCACAAAACAAGTCATAAGCGTCAATTGTAAACATCTGTACACATCAAAATAAGCTTTCCATTGATGTACCGTTTGTTAGGATCGGACAATATTTGGCCGAGATTTGAAACTTTTTGTAAATTTGGAATCTGAGGGTGCAAAAAAAAAAAAAAAGAAAAAAAAAAAAAAAAAAAAAAAAAAAAAAATCGAAATATTGAGAAAATCGCCTTTAAAGTTGTCCAAATTAAGCTCTTAGCCATGCATATTACTAATCAAATTAATTTTTTATATATTTACAGTAGGAAACTTACAAAATATCTTCATGGAACATGATCTTTACTTAATGTACTAATGATTTTTGGCATAAAAGAAAAATCAATAACTGACCCATACAGTGTATTTTGGGCTATTGCTACAAATATACCCCAGCGACTTAAGACTAGATTTTTCATGGCCGATTCTGATACCAATTTTTTACAAGCAAACTGGCCGATTCTGATTTTTTTTTTTTTCCTTTAAGCAACAAACAAGAAAGAATGAAAGTATTCATAAACAAAATGTTTATTTGGTGTTTAACAGGCCAAACTGGCTATTGAAAACAATAATTGTAACCATCTGAAATTAAAGGCTGTAACTGCGCAGTAAGTACATTCAATAGAAATATAGATGGCACTGACATCAGCATTTAGCTTTTGTTTTTAAATTGAGTTGAAACTACATAAAACTGGCCTTAAATGAAAACATTAACTGTAACCATATGAAATTAAAAGGCAGCAACTGCATAGTTACAATCCAAACAACACAATCAACACACATTCAACAGTCTAAAAGATGTTACGTAATCAGCATTCAGCATTTGTTTTCATGTTTTAAATTTGGTGCAAAGAAAAAAGGTATTTACCAGTGAAACTAAATAAAACCAAAGTAGGCTATATAAATAAATTCAATTTATTATTTAAAATTAAAGAATAAAATAATCATCCTGTACAGAACTGATGTTTACTTGTGGCTTTTCAAAAGTGCATGCAAGTTTGTCTACGCTTGTGCAGGGCGCGGACAGATAACACTCGCGCAACTTCAGCAAGCGCAGGAAAGCGGCTCTTATTTGTGCACCAGTAATGTTACACCAACGGCTGTTCGCTTCTTGGTATCTGTTTTTCTGTGTTTGTTGTGCTTGTGCTAAATGTCGTCCACACAAATGACATGTTCGCGAATGATAATGTAGTGTGCACGCGGGCGCACTTCTGGAAAAATCCGCCGAAAAAAATAAATAAATAAAAATCGGTTACAATTTATGGCCGGTCAACCGGTCCATCCCTACTTAAGACTGGATGTGGTCCAGGGTCGCATATTTTAATGATACAGAATGATTGATTGCAAATGGCTGTAAGCTAAGCACGGCAAGACGAAAGATCAAGGAGACCTATAAATCATGAATTTTGCAAGGGTCTCCAAAAAGGTTTTATATATTTTTAGAATATTATATTCTGTTTGAATAACATGATTAAAGCACAAATTCCTCAAAATACAGTATTGTTTGTTTATTATTGAGCACTCTGTTAGCTATTGTGGTATATTCAAGGCAAGAAACAACTGAAAAAATAGAAAAATTAATCAATTTAAATAAATTGTTTTTTAAATATATATATATATATTTTTTTTTAATTAAACTACGTCTGGTCTCACTTCATAAATTAAAAAAGTTATAATAATTCATAAGAATTGTCTGAAAAGTAAAGAGACCTACAGTACTTATACCCATCATAGTCTATTAAAATATGCTTCAGATATATTGGATAGAGGAGGATCTTCACCCATTTACAAAAATTTAAAAAGTGATGGTAAACAACGCACCTACACTCCTCATCACTCTTGATTAGAGGATCTGAACCCACCGTCCCAACCAGAAACTTCGGGCTCAAAAGGGGAAGACGCACATGTTGCAGAACCTGTTGCCATGATAAAAGAGATGAGCGGTCTTATGAATTATTCATCTCTTTGATGCAAGTCTAAATAATAACAAAATTTGCATGTAATTTACAAAGAACCCTTTTTTAATCCTGTTGACATACACAACCATTTAAAAGCCTGCCAGCTAGTCATTATTAAATAAGACATATATAATAAAAATATAATGTAGACATTTTTACGTTAATTCAGCAGGAATGCTATAAATTGATCAAAAGTGACAGTAAAGACATGTATAACGTTATAAAGAATTTCAATTTCAAATAAATGCTGTTCTTTTGAACTTTCTATTCATTAAATGATGCATCACCGTTTCCAGAATAACATTAAACAGAACACTTGTTTTAAACGCTCATGCATTGCATTTTGTTTTATTACACATTATGAGCATCTACCATAAGCAGTATGCGTTTAGTGTTTTATATGCTTATATCTGACCTGTGGCAGCTGAGGCCTGCGCTCCTGGATGCTGTATTTAACCCAGGCCATTACAGCATTAAACACCTGTTCCTCACTCCTAACATTGAGCTCATCACTGGAGATGATGTCTATCAGCTGGTTGGCTGGCAGCAGCATGAATTCTTCACTCTCCATCACCTAAAAAGCAGAAATTATCAAAAAAAACATTAGTGTGACATGTATCAATTTTTCACTTCACCAAACAGATTACAGCTGTTTGTAAAAACAGAGTTAAAACCATGGTACTGTATATGCTATGTGTCATTAGACCTTTCAAACTTAATAAAGCAATACGGGGGTGTTAATTTGATACCAGCAGTGGGAGTTCTTCTCACGAGTCAAAAATAACAGGGTTACACGGTCATCAGGGAAACCCTAAACTAGCTGATGGAAAAGTTGAGTGTATGGCTAAAATTAGATACAGGGAAGTCACAACTGAGGCTTCAATAGAGTTCCCACACTTTCTGACCAGTGTCAATTCTAACCGAAGTAATATTTCATTTAACACAACTAGAAACATTTATATTGGCTATATATAAATTGTGTGTAATTTACAGGATTTATCATCACAGTTGAAAACAGTTGTGCTACTTATATATATATATTTTTTTTTTTAATAGAAAATTTAAAAGAGAAGCATTTATTTGAAATAAAAATCTTTACTAACCTTATGTCTTGACTGTAATTTTGGATCAATTTAATGCTTGTTAATGCAATTTAAAAATGTTGTTCATGTTGCCTAACTTAATAACAAATTACTTACTGTAAAGTGTTACCTAATTTGTAATATCACTTATGATTAGTAAAGAGAATATATATTTAGACCCGTGCTACTCAAAGACAGCAAAAACAAGTAAGAAATGGAAACAAAAAGGTTCAAGTTCAAAGTCATGGTACATTCATTGTCAACACAATAGAGGGCGTGTTTAGGTCAGCCATTACCTCCTGAAAGTTATGCTGGGTGAACTTATCAGCAATACGCAGCAGCTCTCTGCAGGAGTGAGTGTCGGCGAAGGCCCTGATGCCTAAGCAGTTCGAGGGGTCCAATTGCCGCTTCAGGAATTCACAGCAGGCTTCCTGAATCTCTGCCAGTTGCAACAAGCAGGCAGCGGGCAGCAAAGTCTGCACATTTCCCTCCTCCACAGTCACCTGCAGACCACCATACAACTTACGTCAGCTGGTTTAAAGTTTAATATTGAGCTTCAATACAAAGCGTCAAAATTTACAGTAGCTGAACATTCAATGCAACTTTAATATTGAGCATACATCAACAGGACTGCATACCTGCGAGGTATAAGCAAAGTCGATGAGCAGCTCCATGGCTCGTTCATCGATATCCCGGATCACGACTTCCGTCTGTCGGCTCTCGGCTAGTTCCCCCGTGAACATCGCTCTGAAGTAGGGGCTGCAGGCGGACAGGATCACGCGGTGTGCATAAATCTTCTTGGCTCCCACCACCAAAACCACATCGCACAGCTCTCTGTGCTTGCGGAGCAGGTTGATGACCTCCAGGGTCTGCCGAGGGTGCTTGTCTGAGATGTAGGGCATCCTGGCAGGCTGAGGAACTCCCTCTGGGAGCTTGTTGGGGTCACCAAGGGTGCAGCGGCTTGTGATATCCATTCCTGTGGTATCTGGGCGTGCACTGGTACCCCTTAGGGAAAAAAGAAAAAAAAAAAAAAACAGTGCTTTTAGCTGAATTGAACTCATTTCCTGATTGAAGGACTTTACAGTAAATGAACTTACTGTACTTTGGGTGGAATAACAACACTACTGTCTTTTTTTTAGAGCTGCTTTACAGCAAAATTTGCATGTGTCTTATTACTGAAGAAGTTTGCAACACTAATTCAATTATTTACCTGTTTATTACTGTGAAGCTGCTTTTGGCATTGTATTAAATTCTATATAAATAAAGGTTACTTGACTATGAGAAGTCGATTTGGATGGAAGTATGTGCTAAATGGAAACTAATTTAGTATTCTTTAAATACTTCTCTACTGGAAGGAAGAAATTAAAAGATTAAAAATACATTCAAAACATGCCAACATGATTTCAAACGCCTCTTTTGTGCATGTATGAGCAATCTGAACGTTGCGCCAAATGATGAGTTATCTTTAAAAAATGATTATCCAGAGATCAAGCAGTTTGAACTCTATGTAAACAAGCTTGAAAACAGCATGACTAGCAAATATGAGCGCAACACACGCCCATAGTAAACATCACAAATGAATTCACTGACTGTATCAGAATGCGACATACGTTCCTTTACAAATAAATAACACGTAGACTTCTTATATATTGACATTTAACTCCAGAGCTTTCTATTTAAGACCTATTTAATGTAGTTTAGTTATAACATAACTTGGACTCATGTGGGGTAACTGGTTGCTCTGAAGAGTGAAATGTTGAAATGTGACAATGCAGCAAAATAGAAATGTGAGGCAAATAATACACAAATCAGCTCAATAATGTTATGGACGTTGGAAACGCATTGAAGATTGGTCTTGTGATGTTTGTAATCAATTTGACAGGGCCCAGAGCGTTCCTAACGCAAACCTTTCGCGCGAGCAGAAGCGAAATCCTTTAGGGGTGAGTGTTATTAAAATAACTACATGGTTTTAATACACATAAGGTCAAGGTTTAAGTATATATGTGAGCGAGACTCACTGTTTACACACTGGTTAACGGAGTGTCATTAGCCCTAGCTTAGCTTGATCGAAGTGTCGGATTTGTACTGTTTGAGCAGTTTTTCAAAGGTAGCGATACACATTGTAAAGACTGTGACAGAAGAGGTGTGATTCCCTCACCTTATTTGTCCATTAAATCGGTCCAGATTGAATTTTAAGTCGTCGAGATTTGACCAGATAATATCAAGACAACCGCTGGGTTTACGGGACACCGTCCACTTTTATTTTTATTTTTTTTATATATGAGTTTCCTGACAGTCACAGGAAATAGTCATTTTAAAATAAAAGTCCTGCATCTTATTACGCACAAAAAAATGTGACAAAAAATGCAAAAAGTTAAATTTGGAGACAATAAATTTGTAATTTCAGCAATTATGACTTACCTATATGATCAAACCAGCATCAAATACAAAAGTAGCTATCAATAATGATTAAAATAATTGAAACGATTAAAATATGTAATAATAATTGATAAGAATTATACTAATACTACTACTACTACTACTAATAATAATAATAATAATAATAATAAAGGTAAAATGAACGTAATTACAATTAAAATATATTTAAATAAAAAACAAATAGAAATGTTGCATTGGCAAATATATTAAATAAAATAAGTTAATATTTAACACAAAAATTATTAATATATTAAAAAATAATTAAACAAATAAACACACACAACTTTTCACACATAACTTTTTGTTTACTCTGTTAATTTATTTGTTTGTTTATTTATTTTACTTGGTTGTGGTTGGGTTTTTTCTTTTCCAGCTTGCACTTTATCCTAATGTACCTGTTTGTCTTTTGCTTGTTTGTGTTTGTTGTGTGTGTGTGTGTGTGTGTGTGTGTGTGTGTGTGTGTGTGTGTGTGTGTGTGTGTGTGCCTGTCTGTCTTTAAAGGTGTGTAGTTTTCTGACAAAGACATTCTAGATGAGACTCAAATAAGCCTACATTCTTCCACTGTTTATCGGAATGCTTTCAGACAGGTTTACAAGTGTCTCTCTCTCTCATTTGCTCGCTCAGTCCCCCCCCCCCCCCCCCCCTCTCTCTCTCTCTCTCTCTCTCTCTCTCCTGCAGTCTCTCTCTCTTTCTCTCCCCTGTTTCTGTTCTGTGGCATGTTTTATTATACTCTTTTGTGGAGTGTTTTACTTTGTGCATTGGTGGCCCCCAAATTGAACCATAGGAGGCAGTGCTTTGGAGCCTGATGTGGGGGGAAACAACATCACTAATAGAGGTAAACAAGACCTTCTCAATAGACACTGATTAATCAGCCTGAACTCCTCAAATACCATAAATGATCAGAAGAGATTTAGCTGTGTCTGAATTTCAAAATGAAACGCTTATTGCACATGCAAATGATGTAGCATTATCAAAAATTGTAAGAAACTAAATTTTGTTAATTTACTATACATACATTTTTCAGCAACATTAATGTTTATAAAACAAACAAAGTTTTATAATATAATACTTTTAATGTAATTACTTTAAATATTTGTATTGCAAAATAGGTTTAACATTCTAAGGGTCTCAAGTTTCTACTGCTGAAAAAAAAATAATAATAATAATAAAATAAGCATTTATATCAGTGTCATTGTCTTACACAGTTTGTGTTTACACAAAACATCATTTTGGACCATGCAAAAAGGGAACCTCCCCTTCCCCAAAAATCCAGACTTACTTTGCTGCCAGCACCCAATCCCTGGATTTTAGTTCTGAGGAGTGAGGAAGGCAGCCAGAAAGGACCAGGAATAGTGTGCAATATCAGGTGAATACCAGCTTCAAATAGCCAAAGACACATCTGATAGCAATGACATCGCTTCTGCTTTTGTCCTGGCTTTTTTTTGTCGTACAACCACACACATAAAACATGTGTCATTCCACATAGGCAAAACACTGGACGTCAATTACATCAGAAAAAGGGCTCTCGGCTACTCTGAGATTGATATCACAGGGTCTGTTTCTCCCTAAAATGTGTCCCCCCTCCTTTCCCCCCCTCCTGGGAAAACAGCGACAACAAATTAGCCTTCTTTTATGTCAGAGCCTAAGGACGACACTTGGACAGCCCTGAGATTGTCCGCCCGAGTTCCCATGAACCTCACTAACCTTCTCTTTCAGTGCAGAAGGAAGCAGCCATTGTGCCAGCACCTGTTTCTGTGGAAATTGGTGAAATGATGGCTTTGTTAGGCATTGCCCAGGCAACCAGGAGAAAAGAGCATGAGGGTGAGAGGGAGGAGGAGGTGGGGCAGCTGAGGTTTGGAGGGGGGGGGCACTGGACCTGGAGGGCCCACTCTTGAGGAGAGGACTGGAGGGGACGGAAGGGCTGAGTTGTAATTAGGCAAAGGACTCATTCTTAACAGGTTGTTCCACTATGCTCCAGCCCTAACTACATTATAATGAATGGAGCATAAGAGATATCAAAGAAATAAGAGATTTACTATTCAAAAGTTTGGGGTTAGTAATTTTTTTATTTTTTTAATTAACACTTTTATTCAGGGAGGATGCATAAAATTTTTCTAAAGTTTCAGTAAAGAATTTTATAATGTTACAAAAGATTTCTATTTCAAATAAATGCTGTTCTTTTTAACTTTCTATTCAGCAAAGAATCCTCAAAAATGACATCACAATTTCCTGAGAAATATTAAGCAGCACAACTGTTTTCAGCAATGATGATAATAATAAGAAATGCTTCTTGAGCACCAAATCAGCATATTAGAATGAGTTCTGAAGGATCATGTGACTCTGAAGTCTGGTGTAATGGCTACAGAAAATTACATTTTAAAATAGAAAACCGTTATAATAACTGTTGTTTTTATTATATTTTTTTATCAAATAAATCCAGCCCTGGTGAGTATAAGAGACTTCCATCACAAACATGAAAAAATCTTACAGACCCCAAACTTTTGAATGGTAATATTTGTGTATAATTTATTTATTTTAATAATAGTTTAATAAGTTAAAACATATTTTGGTGGAAATCATTCAAACAAGGCTGCAGGGAAAACTTCACACTTCTGTTGGCTAGGTTGTGCATCAAAGTCACAGTTAAAATCAATATAAATGAATAAATAATTTAAACTCTTAACTGTCACCGTCCCCTCTGTGGGACGCCTACGTTTACTTCACTATTTTACAATTAAATCCTAACCTAATCATGACAAACTATATATCGTAATAGAAAAGTAATAGATTCATTTATGAGTTCTGACCTTTGTCACAGAAAGTCTTCTTAATTGCCTTTTTCTCTATCACGTATTAGAAATCATAAGAAATTATATATCAGTTGAAAACTTAAAATCTCAAAATTCATCCTTTGAAACCCATTTTAAAATCAGACATTGCATTAAAATCGTGTTACAAAATGTTTTCATTCATGAATTATAAAAATGTCTATGTTCAAAACTGTGAGTGACAGTTAAGGGGTTAAAAGAAAAAAGAAATATTAAATATAAGAATATATCTATCTATCTTATATC
Source organism: Acrossocheilus fasciatus (assembly GCA_036784905.1). NCBI lineage: Eukaryota > Metazoa > Chordata > Actinopteri > Cypriniformes > Cyprinidae > Acrossocheilus > Acrossocheilus fasciatus. The sequence continues at coordinate 22,583,009 of CM071939.1, read as the reverse complement.
TATAAGATAATATATAGTACTGTAAATATAAGAATCTCTCTCTCTCTCTCTCTCTCTCTCTCTGTCTCTCTCTCTCTCTCTCTCTCTCTCTCTCTCTATATATATATATATATATATATATATATATATATATTAAAATGCAGTATTTCCCTGGATCCTGGATGAAAATGATAATAATAGTAACCAAAAGTTGAAATATCCAAAACCCTATAGGTCACTTTACCAGCTTTACAAGGTCGACTAACAAAGCACAGTTCACAGGCCACACAGACCAAGAGCCCTAGAGTAATATTCAGAGAAAGACAATAACAGAGAAGTGAGAAGGCACCACATTACTGGAGCTTTAGAGGCATCACCTGAGTCTCCCACCAGAGGGCAATCATTAATCAGGAGTCATTGCAACAAATGGAGAAGTTGCTGGACTTCGAAACAAGTGTTCATTGATGTGAAACCAGACAGATGTATTGATATACTGAATGGAAAAGGAGCTTCAAAGCTGCTTTAGTGTCAACAGAGCCCATGAACCAAAATATATTCAGTTTATAATAGGCTATACACACACACACACATACATGCATGCATATGTATGAACATAAGGAAAAGCAATCACTGTTACTTGTCACTGTCAAATAAAAACTGTTCACATATTTTAAAACACACAATAATATGTGGCCTTATGTGAGCGACCAGGTTGTACAATTACAGCAAAATAACTTTAAAAATGTTTAATTCTGTATAAAATTACGTTTAATAAGCCAAAGATATGGTCAGGTCTTGAAAGTGCAGTGTACGGTCAGGTCTGGAAAGTCCCGGCAGCTTCACTCAATCCAAGCAAATCCACCTTCCTGAACTGACCACATTTGAGCCATTGATTGGTTGACCATTTCCACTAATGACAGCCTTCAGTCTGAGTGTAATCAGCACAAGCTCTATCTGTTGCGCCAGTTTGAAAAGGGAAACTGGCCATGATTCGTTTGATTTTCAGGAACCATTTAGTAAACCACAAAAAGTATATTTAACTTGTACAAAAATATAAACACAGTCCTAGGTGGACAGTAACAGGCATATATGATACCTCCTATCTCTCTCTTGGGAACGATTTGTGAATCGTAAATGTGGTCAGTAAAAGCAAATAATATATTTTACAGACTTTACCCTGGTGTTTATACTGCCTAAAACTTGGCATTTCTCAACTGAGCAAATATTAAAATAAAAGTCTTTGGATCTGTACACTTATCACAGAAATTTGAAGCAACTAATCAACTAATATAATTATAAAAGGTAATATGATCACTATTTCACTCATTAAAAAACTGTGGTCAGAATAAATGCTCATCCCAAAGCTCATGCTTTTTACTGTTATAATAAATTCTTTCCATTCCACATGACCTGTATCTATATCAGTAATTTCAGTTTAGTTTTTTATTTTTATTATTTTTTTTTTTTTTGGTAAAAAGCTATTTATTATGCCAGAAAATGTTCAAAATCATTACTGTAAAATTAACTCCTTCAGGATAATACAAGTTCCTGATCACTTAATCATAGTTTATGTAACAATAACGACAAATTAACTGCTCATTGTATTACTTATTACATGGATGCTCAATGAATTACACACATAAAGTATTAATTTGACAAGCATATATATTATTTTATGTATTATGTATTATTTTACAATACACACTGGTAAGGTTTTTTATTTTTATTTTTTTTTAAAAAGTGTCCAATGCTCACCAAAGCAGCATTATAGATCAAAAACAAACAAACAATAAAACCAAAATAGTGTAAAATATTAAAACTTTCAATTGCAAATTTTTTTCTATTTCAAAATATTTTAAAATGTAATTTGAATTAGTCTTAAGTGTCACATGATCCATCAGAAATCATTTTAATATGCTAATTTGGCACTGAAGAAACGTTTCATCCTTTTGGTTTGTATTATTCTCTAGTCCAGTGTGTTGGTGAGCATGGCACGGGGGCTGATACACTGCATTGGGGTGGTCTTTGTGTCACTCCCACTGGCTTTAAGTCAACGAGGTGATGGGAGTGCTGTTGGCATGCCAGCTGCCAAGCAAACCCACTGCACCCTGCTCTTGTCTCATTCCCATGCGTCCATTCAAGAAAGAGAGAGAGAGAGAGAGAGAGAAACAGAACAAGGCAGGGAAGGACATACAGTGGCCTGCAATCCTTATGCCAAGTCTGACTCCGTTGCATCAGGTTAAAGTTTTTTGATATTAAAACATTTTCTAAGCGTAATATACAGAGACAACTATAAGGAAATCTGTTTTACAACATTACTTTTTGCAATTACGTTTAATGACACAAATAGAAATAACACAAAAAATTACACAGTTCATCATTCATTTTGGACTACGGCAGGATGCTGTTGTTTAAACAGATAATAAGATAATTAGGTAAAATATTAAATGGATAGTTTACTTAAAAATGAAAATTCTGTCATCATTTTCGATCCACACCTTTATGACTTTCCATGTGTGTGTTTGTCATTGACTGAATGACTTTTAAATACTACTCTGTAGGAACTTTGTGAATGGCCACATGCTTATGAAAGCTACTAAAAGTGTCCTCACCACTGTCATGCATGTGTTATGGTGCGCCATACCTTCTTTTAAGCCCAAGACAGATGGAAAAAGACAGTATGGGGTAGAAATTGTAAGACATACAGTAGGCTATCGTTTGTACAGAGTCTTTATTCAGAGACAGCATAAAGCACCCCATGCGTAGGAGAGGAACATTATTCCAGGGAGTGGAATAAAAGACAGATCCAGCTGCGTACACACACCTACACTCACAGACACTGCTAGACCCGGCACACATGTGCACATTCACACACAACAAGAGGGCTGAAACACATGCCTGATTCTGTGCCGCAGTATGGTGTGTGAGGGGGCTAGTTAAGAATGATTTATTTCCGCGTGGGGATTCACAGGATGGCTCCAGTTCAACCGATTTCCCAGAGTGAGCGGAAGCTGCTACCAGCCATAGCAAGCAGGAATTCTCATCCCCGGACCCCCCTCTCCGGGCCTCAGGACCCTCGGCCCCTGTGCGAGCAAGACCCTTGGCTTGAACCTGGTGGAAATCACAACCTGTTTACTTCTCATGCAATACGCAAACGGACCACCAAGTGGCGCTGTGCAAACAGAAAATCATCGAAATCGCTACAGAAGCAGAGTTGTACAAGATGCTTCATTGGAACTTGGCAATTTTTCTCTTTTTTTTTTTTGTATAATAAAAGTCTCCTAATTCACACAATTGCTTCCACACATTTTATGGTGTTGCTTTTACGGTCTCAGTGGAACCTTCTTACTTTTCCATACATGCAAGCAATCTGTTTATATAAATAAATAGCCACAATGTTGAAAATGTATTCTTACTAAAATTAAACGTAAGAAGGTTCTCAATGAATAAGCAGTATGTATGCGATTCTTCAGTTTTTTTTCCTTTCACTTTCTTTCTTTCTTGTAAAATTGAACATTTACAATAAAAGAATGTAAGTGTGGACAATTGTACAGTAGGCTAAGTGCTAAAACATATGTTTTGTCCCCCTTTTTAATTGCGTGTGTGTGTGTGTGTGTGTGTGTGTGTGTGTGTGTGTGTGTGTGTGTGTGTGTGTGTGTGTGTGTGTAAACTTTGGTTAAAAAGTTATGGGACTCACACATGTGCAGACATCCTCCCACACACATAGACTCAGACATAGTTCTCTCTCTCTCCCAAATACACACGCGTAACCACACACAGGTAAAACAAGCAGGCGCACAGAAACACACCTTTACAAGACATCACCTCTCACTAGGTGCCGACAGGACCACACATACTGTCTCTCACACAAAATGTTTGGAATGCTGTAAACATTTATTTCAACAGAAACTTAAATGGTTCCATCTCAGATAGTCTTCCGGGGACATCGTACTGCACCTGAACACAATAATAAACATGAAGGTGAACGACCACAGTGAAAACATGAAAACATTGCTTGGGTGGCTTTACTACAGTTTGGGTATGATTATTTTAAGATGCGCGTCATCCTGAGATGCTTTTCAAACATCACCCTGTGCGTTTACACTGAAGAAGTCTCATAAAAATAGACTCTGAATGTAATATTTGCTCAGGTATATGTGAAGAGTTCCAACACAAAAATGAGATAACGATACTGAGTGAATGCTCTCCACACATAGTATAGGCTATGTTCATCAAGTACATTCACTTCAAATGTGCTAAAGCCCAGCCTCAACCCATTCAGAGGTACCAGTATTTACATAGAAACCTATGCATAGTTGCCAGAAAGAAATGCTAATTTTAAAGAAAAACGTCAGAAGTACTCCTCATGTATAATAAAGAGATCTGCAGTGAAACATGGGTTCAAATGTAAGTTCATGGACTGCATTGCACTTTGGTATAGCACTATTTTGCTGACATGAAACCTCATTCATAATTCATTTTACCATAATATGATGCATTTCAGGGTATGGCCAACAGAACGGAGGCATTTGTTTCTAGCCTTTCATCAGTACTGGGTCACAACAAGCCCCCCATTAAAAAAGTGTGTCCATATTTTGACACTCTTTTGCATATAAATTCCTAAAAATTGTCTTTACCAGTTGTTCATAAGCTGCACAAGCAATAAAGAGCTTCGTCATTGACCAACCTTGGATTGTAGGTAATATTCACCTCATGCAGCGCTCTTGTTGTTTTCTGCATGTCTTATAAAATATCCTTTTACTATGTCAGTGTGAGAAACCACTGCAAACAATTCAGTGCGTGAGTGAACTATCTGAATGAATCAATCTTAATTGGACCTTTTTGCAAAGCTGTTTGACCGATTAGATCAAAAAAATGATTCATTTGCGCATTTGGCATCACTAGTTCTGATTCTAAACACCTGAGAGAAAACGCACGTCTTGTAACTTGACTGCTGAAATATTATTTAAAAATAAATAAATAAATACATAAACGATTCTCAGGTCAGTGTATGTTAATCACATGGAAATACAAGGATTTATCAGTAATATTGTACTATTGTATTTCACTGGAGCTCATGCCCGAATGCTCCTGGCCAGAGGTGCGTTTCCCAAAAGCAACTGGTCCCAAGTTCCATCATTAACAACAATGCAACTTGCGATCATAGTTAGCTGATGCTTTTGGGAAACGCACCCCAGAACAATGTGTCAGTGTAGTCAGTGATATCCATTTGTGTGGATGCTTCACAAAGTGAGAATGAAAATGAGACTTCATCCCCAAAATCTTGAACTTTATTTATGTTGGTAATTTTTTTATTATTATTATTATATTATTTATTAAAAAATAAATTAAAATTTTTTTTTAAAAAATTTTAAAGAAGAAGAAGAAGTTAACCTAAGGACCCGACTAAACAGAAAACAATAGATTTACTGGGAAAATAATTGTTGAATCGACCAATCAAAAAATAAACGATAGATAGATAGATAGATAGATAGATAGATAGATAGATAGATAGATAGATAGATAGATAGATAGATAGATAGATAGATAGATAGATAGATAGATAGATAGATAGATAGATAGATAGATAGATAGATAGATAGATAGATAGATAGATAGATAGATAGATAGATAGATTGATTGATTGATTGATTGATTGATTGATTGAAAAATAATGTACAGTGATTAGAATTGATTGAACTGTGAAAAGTGGCTGTTACTTTGCACAATAGAGCCAGAAATGAATAAACATTAGGTATTTGGCTAATCGACAACATTATAGCCTGCGTTATTATAGCCTGAGTGATGTCATCAGAGGAATTTAATTTCAGAAAGTTTTGAAAGTCATTTCAGAGGAAAAGCGTGTTTTTAATAACAGTAGTAGTAGTAATAATAATAATAATAATATAAAAGGAAGAGCAAGTTATATTTTGACTAAAGATTACAAAGACTTTTTTATTGGGAATACATTAAGCAGCTAAAATATCTCTCCCTACAGCTCAAACAATAGAGCTTGGTGCTAACTGCAAAGTCACCTGATTGATTCCCAATGAATGCAATAAATGTCTGATAAATAGAAATCTAAATGGCCAGTTACTGACAATAAACTAGTGAACATGCCTTACTTTTGTTTTTTTTTGGTCAGATTTGATTTAAGTTCAAACATTAGCCTGAATGTAACCTCTAAAATGCATAATCCATAAGCAAAAGAAGGGTTAAACATGTTCTACAGAAATAGGAAGAAGAGCGTTTGGTTCACAGCAGAGCATGACAGTTTAGCTGTGACTCAGTCAGAGCCCTGGCCTCATTAGCCTAGTAAATGAAATCCTAAAGTGTGATTTGAGAAAGCCTCTGTGTGTGTGTGGGATGTGTGTATTTGTGTGTGCGTGCGTGTGTGTGCGTGTGTGTGTGTGTGTGTGTGTGTGTGGCAAGAAGTCCCACCCATATTTGTTCTGCCAGCAGACTGCTCGCACAGTGAAGGTGGACCTCACACAGCGCTCAGCCAAAGCCGCAGCGTTTCCGACAGCGTTCCGAGCCTGGCAGCCGCTGCAGGGAGAATGAGGAATTCTCTGAGAATGGAGGAGATGCTGCCAGATATCAGCCCAGAGGCCGCCAAGTAAATTTCTCAGGACAGCCAGCTGGGTGTCTGAGTCTGACAGTTCGCTCACAGTGCCCGCAGAAGAAATCTCCATCAAACCACAATGAGACACAGAGGACTTGTCTGACACTCATCGGTCTAATTACGACGAGAGAGAATCAAAAGCCCTTCAGTGTGTTCGGGACAAAATACCAGCGTTTTGCCCAGAGGCACTAGACATTCAAAAATACAGAACGGCAAATCTATAATTATTGTCAATGAGGGGCATCATTATACCTGTCATCATTACACAGTGTCTTCCTCATTCATCTTCCACATTCAGATCCAAGCATGTTGAGTAATTCATTACAGACGCATTAGAGTATTATCCAGGCAGGTGAAAGATGCTCTATTGATACAACAAAACTCAAACCACACATCGAAAATTCATCACAAAACCATACTAGTATTAAGTCCGTTGTGTTTGGCGTGCAGTCTGCAAGCTATTCCCTGTCTTGTCATCCATGGATAAATCAAACCTTTATAAATCTACTCAAAGCTTTCTTTTTTCTTCCAGATTTAGTTCGGTCTAAAAGATGGGCCGAGTCCAGCTGGATAAAACGGGCACAAATTCACATAGACGTGAGTCAACCACCAATGAACAGTGACTGCCTCATCAGCCACTGTGGGAGGAAGATATCACAGGATGCCTCAACTATGACAAGTTGGCCATAAAATAGTGATTAAACACCGCTTAGATGTGTCTTGATCATAATTAACAGAAAATTCCCCAACCGTAATGAGCCACTGCGAGATATACAACGCTCATTTTTCTCAAGAAAGTCCCGGTGTTTGGTGCCTGGAGGCAGGCTCCCCACGTGCAGAGAGATAGTGTGGGCACAGCGCTGGAGACAGCGGGGATGTTTGAAGCGGCGTGGGGAGCATGTGTGGTCACAGACCTCACAGACCGATGGGTTTGGGGTGGACACAGGCAAAGCAGACACACACAGAGATCACAGGAGCCAGACGGACTGATGTGTGCAGTAAAGGATGATTTTTAGATCAAGTAAATAACATTCAAAAAAGTAAAAATTCTCTTTTTTATTAATTAAGTACATAATGTCAGTGTTGGGGAGTAACTAGTTACATGTAACTTAATTATATAAAAAAATTAACTGTAATCTGTTACAGTTACTGAGGGGAAAAAAAGTGTAATTAAATTGCAGTTACTTATGAAATTGCTAAAGGGTTAGTTCACCCAAAAATGAAAATTATTTAATGAATTACTCACCGTAAAGTATAAATTACAATATAAATTTAGAAAAGTAATCAGTTATATTACTTTAATAAAGTAATTGGAATAGTTACACTACTTATTACATTTTAAATAGGGTCATTTGTAATCTGGAACCTATTAAATTTCCAAAGTAACCTTCCCAACAAAAGTGCAGTATAATGTAAAATAAAGGATTAGAGTTTTCAATAGTTTGAGACAACAAAAAGACAGAAGACATGATACTGTAATATTGAACTTTCATCATTTATTATAAAAAATATTTTTTAAATTAAAGACATTTTAACCAAATTAAAACAAAAAATAATAATAACAATAATAATTAAGTGAATGAATTTAACAAAAAAAAAAAAAACCATGCATGTAAACCATTGTCAACGGGGGAGCCAGGGCCCACTATGGGGCCTCAGCAATTACAAGGGGACCACAAAATGGCTTTTTTATTTGTTGAAATTTATTTATTAGAATTAATTATTATAAATATAGTAAAACAATCTAATATAATGAAAGTTCTAGAATTTAAAAAAATAAATCGCAGTTAATATTACTTATATCAATTTTAATAATACAGTATATGATAGTTCATATGTGTATATTATAGCTATAGATCTGAATATGATAATATTATATTGTATAGGAGGCCTGTATGAATATGCTGTGTGATGTTAATTCCATAGCTTGTTCTTTCCCCCAAAAACATTTCATTAATTCTTTCCAAATAAACAGCCACAAACAACGGAAAAATGGGGGTGATGGGAATCATTACAGAAATTGATTACAGCACAATTAGTCCTTACAAAAGTAAAACTCATAACATTATTCTAATTTTTATTATTCACACTATTAATCTTAAAATTAAGTACCCATAATCTGTGTCTTAATTTTAGCTTTTTTCCTCCATTTCTCCCTATGCCCTCCTCCCTTTCATTATCCAGGGCTGGCCCGTGACTTTCTGCCTGGACGCTGGCCACAATTAGGAGTTATAGCAATCATTAACCAAGTATATGAGGCAAACCAAGCCCAGACAGCATGTAAAACAGTCAAAGCTCTGCCACAGACACTCACCTAGCACAGGGAGCCTGGCATTCGAAGGGGCCCCAGCTCCGGAAGGGAGTGGCCCTCCAGACTGGCCTATAGCTCGGGAACACTGGGATGTGTTTTACCTCTGCCACCCTAGAGCCGGACATGTGTCAGAGTGGAGAATGGTCTACATGAGCTTTACAAGGAATCTGAAGGGTTTTATGAAGTGTCACCCTGCAAATCCTGTGTTTAAAGCCAGTGAGTTAATGATGGCTGTCAGTGCAGTTATCACAAATTACAAATCTCTGGGGAGCACAGTCTTTCAGCATGTGATACCAGCATTAATGAAGTCCTTTAAGAGCAATATATAACCACTATAAAGGGCTACTGGACTAATTTCCTCAATTCAACAAATAACTCCAAAACCATTTTAAATGCTGGAGTAGAGTTTTTACACTCATGCTTGAATATTTGCAAGACTCATAACCATATTTCCTGGGATGTTTAGATCCAGATCCACTGTCTTCCACCAGAGCTGATCCGCTCGGTTTAAAGTGCGGCGACATTTGTGACATTTTGCTGGCAAAAAAGGCCCATTATCTACTGTAAATAGCAAATGAATGAAGCATAGCTCACAGAGAAATCACTTTCAAACCAAGCAGCCTTCTGTGGCGATTCCGCATGAGGGCATCAGTTATTATTCTTTGTTTCGACTCAAATAGCTACTAGAAGACTGCATGTAAAGCAGTTGTATGAACTGGAGAGATTGAGATCACACCTGTCAATCCTCACACTGATAAATGCAGCCTATATTTGAAGACACTAAAAAGATTATTATTATTAAAAAAAAAAAAAAATCTGATTTTTAATAAAATGATGACTGAAGAATCCATCTCCAATGACTCTTAAAAAACATTCACTTGGTGCCATTTTCCATTATTTAAGCAATACACATACATGTAGGCCTACACCTATGCTTTAAAGGTGAAAGACTACAGCTGACCACTGCACATGACGTGGGAAAAAATTGGTATCTTTGTTAAGTGTTCCCACAAATTCAACACATTAATTCTCTCCCTCACGTTGTACTAATTTGTAACCCATTTCATATAAATCGTGGCTGTGATTTTACTAAAACAATGGAACAATTGAATAAGACATAGGAACAAAATCATTGCCACAATATTTCATTATTTTTTTTTCCATGAATGTCATGTAAACACTCCAGAACAGTTTGAAAACATTGTGTTTCAAGAGGTGTTGCATCTTTCAAAAACAAGACTGGCTCATTTAATCGCAAAGTAGGCCTTCCATTCCAACAGCTGCCATATAAAGCACTAACCATTCATTTCCAGCTCTTGTTATCACCATCGGACATTGTAAAATATGTGAGTATTGCACTGTTGTGATCAAAACAGCTAGAATTTAGTAGATGCTTTTGAAAAGCTTTGTTGATATCTTCAGGCAACACTAAAAAGCTCCCAACAAAAGATTACATCATCCCTTTTAAAATGGTTTCTTATTCCTTTTTGCAGCTGCTATGTGAAACATAAAAACACAAACATCAGTAATCAACAATAAAGAAATAATAATATAATAAAACACATTTTTGCATTTCAAATAAAAGTTCCGAAGGTTTTGCAGCCATTTCCCAAAGAGCTTTTCAGAGAACACTTTTTTTTTTTTTTATTGATATTTTTTATTTATTTAGTGTAGACAAGTTGTTGTAAAATGAAAAATCCTGGATTTATAATTTCACAAACACATCAACACCATTTGGACCTATTAGTCTTTTTGCTCATCGTCATTTACAAACGAGCAACCATAAATACCTTCACCACTAGACAGTGCTGCAGTTCGGCGTGAAACTAACCGAACGGTTGTGTGGTCGTGATTTATGCACCATTATCAGTTGCTAATGGGACTGTGAATGTGTATTCTCACAGTTCAACCTCCATGTCAACTAGCACTCACTGGGAGACCTGCTACAGCAGAGTCCAATTGTGCATTAATGAAAACCATGTGCCCAGACTCTGTCAAACTCTAGGCTAATTCCTCAGGTCTTTTAACCCAATACTTTGAGCAGAGCAATGCTTCACTTGGACACCATAGTTGAGACCACAGCATAGTAATCCTTAATCTCTCAAGTAAACAACACAAAATGTTTTTCTGTTCCTTCACTTGTCATAACAAGAATCCTTTTCTGTTTCCACATGCATTATTATGTCTGTGAAGCCATGCTGTAAAGCCTTGTGAATGGCAGATTTCTTTTTTTTTCCACAGGAGCAGTGAATGAAAAAGGGCTTTCTGAGATGCGCAGGACAGAAGAGTATGGAGCCCGTGGAGCCCAGTGTGTTTATCTATGTCACAGTCTATCGGTGGCTGACCGTGAATAAGTTGGGGGGGGGGGGGGGGGGGTGTTTTTGTTTCCATGGCAGATGGGGCCCTCTCTCTCACTCTCTCTCTCTCTCTCTCTCTCTCAGTCGCTCTCACTCTGTCCAGGAAGTGCCGCAAACACAAACCACACTGAGCGTGTTGTGCTTTCGGCCTGGCCGTGGCTCGCAGCGAGGCAGCGGTCAGGCCTGAGTCTCACTCCCTGGGTGGTCTGGCCCTGCAAATGTTTATGATCTAAACCAACCTAATCCAACTGGCTTGTTTAAGGGAATTGAGAATGATTTACAAGAGCTGCGATGGCCAGGAATAGGAAATCAGAGGAAATCAAGGCAGAGCTTCAAGTCTGTGGTAGCCTTATGACTCTGCTTTGGTTCTATCTATCTGGACTCATTATCCTGTGCTGGAAAGTCTTTATGTTGACTGCTCCGATGGCAAATTGTCAGGATCAGTTATCTTGATAACATAAGGCTCAGAGGATTTGTCACAAATTTTACAATTTTACACCTGAATGCATATTGAAATCATTTAATCAACAAGACATCCAGTTTTATTAGATGCATTTTAGCCACTGAATATTGGAATCATGTGTGTATATTTACTTTTATATATATATAGACACTGTATACACTGTATATATACTGTTTATATACACACACTATTCACATGAATATTTCTACATTTTTGGAAAGGTTTATTGCTATTTTCAAATATTATTTTCATTATTTCAAATATTATCTATCTATCTATATAGGTATGTTTTGTAATTTGATATATATTGGATAACAGATTTTATAATTTGACGTTACTATTTGAACTTTTTAAAATAGTCTTAATCATATGCGTGTTACTGAGTTTATTTCGGATTAGATTGCATTTTAAAGGTTTTATGAAAGTTTTTGTTCATGTTCTTCTCAAATATCACTCATCAAGGACTGTGTTCCATAATGCAACACCTGTGCCCCATTTCCTCTCTGTGCACCATCCCTCCATGCCATCATTAGCACAATCATGTCTGTCTTTAGTCTTAAGCCCTCCAGAGTTTGTCATGGTCACAGGTTAGTGCTGTAAAAGAGTAGATAATCACTAGAGAAGTGTCAATGGCCTGGACTGACTTTTATTACCATCTTTTCTTGAACCAGAGCCTGCTGCTGTAATGACAAAAATATTGCCATCTGTATGTAGTGAACAGCTTGTAAATAAAGATGAATCAGAGGTATTAGAACAGAACATTAAAACTCTTGTGGCTGGATTTCAGAGATGATGGTTGCCAGATTGCATGGATGTTAAAATGGACCCCTTGACCTCGACTTTGAAATTTGTGAGAAGTAACGGTTGAATTTGAAAAAAATCTGACTTTTTAGCTTTAATCTGCATGTATTTAATAGTTTAAGGTTGACCAATATTGCATTTGTATGACTAATATAAAGATGTGTGTTAAGTATAACCTACTTTGAATTGTTTTATTTCTTCTTCTTCACATTATTGCTGCCGTATAATAACAGTAATAAGCCATTTAAAGGGTCATATGATGCTATTTTAAAGATCATTATTTTGTGTATTTGGTGTAACAGAATATGTTGACATGCTTTAATGTTCAAAAAACATTATTTTTAAAATACTGTACATTATTGTAGGTCCTCTATGCCCCGCCTCTCTCAAACGCGTCATTTTCAACAAAGCCCCTCCTTCCGACAAGCGCAGTCTGCTCTGATTGGCCAGCTGACCCAGTGCATTGTGATTGGCCGAACACCACAAGCACGTATCGGAAATGTAACGCCCCATACCATAATAGCGAGCTTCATCTTTCAAAATAAATGTAAAGACAGTTAATAATGTCGTTAGTTTTACCATCAGTTCAAGCCCGAGAGGGGAACAGAGTGGTGTGACAGACACAGTGATGATGCTCATATGTATTTGCAGTACACAAGCCGTGGTTAAGACAGCTGACTCCACTGTCTCTCTCACACACACACACACACACACACACACACACACACACACACACACACACACACACACACACACACACACACGTACACGTGACAAGGCACAGATCAATAGCAAATATTCAAACTATTAATAAAACATACTTACAGTCGCTGATTCAGAATAAGCGCAGATTGTCAGAGCAAAGTCGGAATTGACCCATTTTTTTTTTTTTAGAAATAGCCTTTGCACAGTCAGCCTTGTTGTAGCTACTAGGTTCACGAAACTGTCCTCCATAAAATGCGTTGCGCAAATTCAAACATTTGGGTTGTGCTGTTCTGTTAAGTAGTCTTAATGATTCCTAACTGCATCTACTTTCAGAAGGCCAAATAAAGTGTTTTAAAGAGTCTCCCTGACATGGCAGCATCAACACTACTGGTCTACTGCGGTTACTTGAAACCACGCCTTCTTCTTTGCGTGAACATTTGGGCGGCATTACGCAAATATTTCCACATCGTGAAGTAGACATGTGGGGGCGTGTTTTAATGAGGTATTTTAGCCCGGTCTGGATCAGCCTTCTCTTTTAGATAGAATAAATCCTCTTGTGGGAGACTTTGAGCTTTGTAACTCTGCAGATCGTATTCATGCATAAACAGCTATACATAACACACTAAAGATAAGGAAAAATGGAAATCACATCATATGACCCCTTTAAGGCTTTATTGATTCCATAGAACAACACGTGAACATGTTTCAGCAGAATGTTTGAATGTATGGGGTTAATTTGTATTGTGCACATCTGTTTTAACCAATTTAGTTTCAATGATGCACATCACCAACATTTAGCATCATTTCCGTCACGCAGACCAAACGAAAAGCAGATTTGCTTGCTTAGCTGGACATAAAAATGTAAATGAGAATGCTTGTTTTTGCTCTCTGTTTGTGATCATTTAACATGACCCCACAGAAATTGCAGCGGTCCGTTCAGGCAGTACACCAGATGTTAAACTTGGGTCATGTAATCCATATGAGATTTCTTTGGTTATCCTTTAAAAATGTTGCTTCACTTTACTAAAGAAGAAAAGATAAGGTGGCCAAAGTTTTTGAAGAGTGTGAATCACAAACAGTCGGTGTTAGGAAACATAGCAGAGGTGTGAATTCAGCACACAAACAGTTCGAGCTTAACATCAATATTTCCTTTGCTTTAACTTTTCTTTCTACTTTTTTTCTTATGGAGGCAGCCTGCCCTGTTATTCCAATGTTTCTTCTGCAGGCAGCGACCAATGAAGCTCATCTCCTGTCCAGAGAAAACAAAGCTAAGCCACATTCCCAGAGTTCAATTTGCTGTTACATCGGAGGTCTGTGAATTGGGGTTTGGGCCATGCCTGTTGACTGAGAGGATATGGGTGGAGGGAACTGGGCTTGAGAGAAGACTTTAAATTTTGACTGTGAAACTGGACGTATTTTTAATACACTTAGGTTCCAAGTGAACTCTAGAAAAAGGGAGAACTGTTGACGTGGGAAGGAAAAATCTATTACAAACTTGTATCACTATTCTGCCAAAATTTACTAGCTACAGTTGTTGCTGATCTAAAACCATAATATATTAATACTGGACATTCAATCACTTTGAGAAACATTCAGTATTTTCTGTCAGTTTATGTCATTTATTTCTTGATGACAGAGGTGAGTAATACCACATTGCAGTAATTTATTGTGGGTATTATATTTTTTAAGAGATGTTGGATGCTATGACACTGAAAAATGAATTGGTCAATGTAATCTGAGCTGTATTAAAGATATATTTCATTATGTGTAAAATTATTGGCTGTTGTATTGTTACAAACCATATTTTTAAGTTTCAGTAGACTACTTAGCATGTCATATTCATATTACTTTAAACATAAAAACATTTTACAACCCCTTCTCAAATTCCTCTGATATGCACATTAAAACAAAAAATACAAAGAAAAAGTAAATTAATAATGAACAAAAAATTATGTTTGCAAATTATGCAAACAATAAAATGGGAAAATGAAAGAATAAAAACAGCCAATGCATAAACTCAAACAAAAAGCGGGAAAATATGGTTGATTTATCTATCAGTATCATATGTTACAAAAATATTTTCTTCTAGATGGCTTTTTGCTTTTACATTTAGCTTCAAAAAAAGAAAAAAACTATCCAAAAAAAACAAAACAAACAAAAAAACCTAATGCTGTTTACTGTTGTAGGCTATACAATAAAAAAATCCATTATTATATAAATCAGTTTGTAAATCTGAACATTTGTAATATATAGGATATTTATATATAACAATAAATAAAAGAAAAATTGAATTGACGCTTTCTCATTCTGTGTCAGTTAGGGGGGAACTGATGTTCTGTGCGGAACCAAGGTTACTGGTCAAGATTTCCGTACGACCCATTTACAAGTAGCGGTCTTATGTCATTATCTCGAAATATCTGGTCAGTTATTGTAGACTACTATAGATAAAATATTCCGAGGATTTTTAATTTTTCCTATTCTTTGTGTTTAAGTAGATTCTCTTAGTTTTAGCAGTAAGTGTTTGAAGATAGCGAGTCTAGTGACAGACTGATCCACATGAGAGTCTGCTACAGTGCTGCAGATTTTCACGCGCACGGACTCAATACTTTACCAATCATAAACATTTGGACTAGCAATACAGGTAAGCCGAGTGTTTGTGTGTTTCTAAACTTGTTTAAACGTTAATAAACAATAGCGTCAGAAGCGGTTATGTTTTGCAGTGCGTCTCAGTTGACGTGCAGATGATGAAATAAGGGTCCTGCCGGGAGTAATGTTTTGAAAAGCACGTTGAGTCGAGGAACATTCAACATAAGGCTCTGTCTGTCAGTCTAGTACGAGTTGTAGTTGGACTGAATGTGTTGTTTGTTTTGTCCTGCAGGTGTTAGGGATGGAGCTGCAGGCGGTGCTGATGGCAGCAGGTGGAGGCTCCAGGATGATGGATCTCACCTATAACACCCCCAAACCTCTGCTACCTGTGGGCAACAGACCCCTCATCTGGTACCCCCTCAACCTGCTGGAGAGAGTGGGCTTTGAAGGTAAGCATACTGTCATATCAGAAAACAAAGTTCATTAAAAGCGTGAGAAAAGTGTTTTTGTTTTAAAATGTTTAGCGTTAGTATATTCTGATATAGATATATGGGTAGACTTATTTCATTTCTGTTTTTTGTTTATTAAAAAGTTTGTTTGATGGCTGTTCCTAACGTTGCTCAGTGTTTTTTTTAATGTTTGCCAAAGGAAGTAGAAGTTGGCTTTTCCTGTTTAGAGGACAAAAAATGGTTTAATTATACATATCTGCTAGTTCAGTTTTTGAAGTGTTCAAAATAAACCACAGGAAAAAAAGAATATATATATATAATTATTATAATTTTTGTTAATGTATATTTTACTTCAAGTGACACTTTTGTGACACATGTATGCATGTATAAATGTATAAACTGTATTAAAATAATGTATGAATATTAGTGCTGTCAAACGATTAATCGCATTCAAAATAGTTTTTGTTTGTATAATGTGTTGTGTATATTTATGTATACAGTATATATTTTGAATATATTTACATGTCTATATTTATATTCATAATTTATATTAATAGCTTATTATTCTGAAATATATATATGCATGTGTGTGTATTTATATATATATATATATATATATATATATATATATATATATATACATAATAAATATACACTGTACACATACATATTATGTAAACAAAAGCTTTTATTTTGGATGCGATTAATCATTTGACAGCACTAATAAACATTTCTAATTTTAATTCAGTTTGTACGTGATGTACTTAACTAAAACTAAAATTTAAATAAAGATTAATAAAAAAGCTATACAGATATATAAATATTACAAAAAAATGACAAACGCACACACCACAATTTCTAAAACTTGAACTAAAATGAAAATGAACTGATTCAGAATATTAATTAAAACTATAATAGTATCTCAATGATACTAAAATAACACAGGTCTTCTGCAGTAGTTTTAATATTTTTATTTAATTTGATTAAAAAACAATTATTACATTTTTTTTATTTAATTTCTATTTTTCTTATGTATTTCATGTATATTGATTTTTTTATATTATTTTATTATCATTATAAAGTGGATTTTATAATCTTATTTTATAATATGGTATTTTACCTGGTTTTATGTGCTTATTGGAATGCTTTTGTAAAAATTGTAAAGCACTTTAAGCTGCTTTTCTTGTTAGAAAGGTGTTAAGCAAATGAAACTTTTTTTTTTTTTTTTTTAATCATTTTTACATTAATAATTATGACTGGTATATTGTTAAATGATTGCCTGCTTCCTTTAATATACTTGTATGCTTCCATGCTTACCATAGTTAAATCAAGATGATGAGGAAAAGAATTGATGCAGTAACAGTTAGACAGAAATCACTGAAATAGGTGTGCCGAGAAACCTTTCTCTCTGGCAGAACAGTCAAGGCCAGACTCATGCTTTTATAGCCAATCAGAAACTCTCTGTCTCTGAATCACTTGCTGACATGGGTTTAAATGACATGACTTTGGGGGTGGGTTTTGGAGAGTGGGTGTGTGTGGTGGAAGTTAACAAACTGCTGAAATTGCTTACAACACATTTAAGCTGCGTTAGGTGGTCATAATTTGCACAGGCTGCTTAAATTGAACTAATAAAGTCCTTATTTCCTAAATAGGAAAGGTTGCGCTGTTTTTACAATTGACATACTCTAATGCCATGGTTTCCATGTTAAAGCCACCCGCACAGACCAGCACTTATGTTGCTTCTTGTTTTTAGTGTCAAGACTCTTTTTGTCAGGGAATAGGAGCTGGATAAACCCAACTAGATTTTGCTGTTTTCGTATTTTGACAGCACATTATGCTTTATGTGACTGTACATCATTGGTATATATAAATAAAGATGAGGAATGACTAAGTGTCCTAAATTTATACATTCAAATTGTAGAGGTGGATGTATTGCCTAGTTGACAGACTAGACTGGTAAAAGACAAATGTAATAAAACCAAGATGCAATTACACAGAGTCAAATGCACCCCAGACAACTAATGTTGGATCATTTCAACTCTGTAATAAATCAACTGCAGTCTAGTACTTGAGGATAAATGGCAGAGTGCCTTATGTTTTAGGCCAGCTTTCCTCCACATAGCTTAGAAATAGGAGACCTTCAGCAGGCCCACCCTTAAAAACTGTTTTGAGCCAGCATAGCATGGAGCAATATGCAATTTACTAGTGCTAGAAAGGAATATGGTAAGTTAATTTTTAATAATTCAGTTTTTATTAGTTTTATTCTGACACAAAAAATGGAAATAAATAACAGTTTAAAAGGTCAAATCAATAGACTATTTTATTATTTTTTTATCTACATTTTAAAACATAAATGAAATGAAAATAAACCATTTTAAATGTCTTAGTACATTTGAAAATGGGTTTATTTACATTTTATGTTTGAATTGTTACATCGATAACTTATTCTGCTTCATTTTACGTGTCAGTCCTAATCCTAGGCTACATATATTTGCATTTATAGAATTTCATGCTAAAAATACAGGAAAACCCCATCCATATCTTAAAAAATTAAAATAAGGGTGTTTTTTGTGGAAAGAAATCCAAACCGTTAACTTAGAGCTCTGTGTTCACTTCATTGCTTTACCACATTTGAGAGCCAGTAGGGGACGTGTACCTTTTTGAGTATTTGTGTTTAATGCCTTCATGATAATTAAATGTTTATTGTTCACACCTAGCTGTATTGACTAACCATGCGATCCAGCTGGTGTGGAGTTTGTGGGTATGGCCCTTTGCCTGCCCAGCAGTACAGTATGCACCTTTATGTGTGGCACAGTCTGTCCTGTTAACAGCCAGAGTGCCAGCCAGCAAGACCCTGCAATTAGCTTTTACAAGTCTTAGCACAAACTATGGTAAGTAAGCTGCTTCGTTAGAAAATATTTACGCAGTAAAGCAGAAATCTGGGACAAACTTCTTCCAGTTGGCTGAAAGTTTCCCTCATTGGGCATAGGACAAATAGTTCACAAAGACTCAATTGAAGGTGTTTTGTCTAATATGTTTTTTACTAGTCTGAGGTATCACAGGTAAAGTGTGTGCTGTGCTTAACCAATGGTGTAGTGAAACAAAACCATCTCCTCTTTTCCCACAAAAACAAATCCTATCTAAATTGCTATCACTTGCATAATTTTATAATTTGCCATTAAAAATTTTTGGGACAGTACGATTTAATTCAGCAAGGATGTATTAAATTCATTAAAAGTGACAGTAAAGACATTTATAATGTTATTAAAGATTTCTATTTCAAATAATAATCCTCTCTATTTAGTTTCTATTAATCAAAGAATCCTGAAAAAAAAAAAATGTATCACAGTTTCCACAAGAAATGTTTCCTCAATGACTGCTAAGCATTCAGCTTTGCCATTACAGGAATAAATAACATAAAAAAATAAATAAATACAAAAAATAAAAATAACTCTCTCTCTCTCTCTCTCTCTCTCTCTCTCTCTCTCTCTCTCTCTCTCTCTCTCTCTCTCTCTATATATATATATATATATATATATATATATATATATATATATATATATATATATATATATATATGTGTGTTTTGCAATTTAAATATTTTTGATCAAATAAATGCTGTCTTGGTGAGCACAAGGTATTTTGCTTTCGGTTAAATCCTTGATTCATCTGAGTGTTGTCATTACGTTCTTTTTCCAGAGGTGATTGTCATAACCACTAAAGAGGTTCAGAAGGCCCTGAGCACCGATCCGCGCCTGAAGACGGATGTGAAGATGAGGTTGGATATTGTATGTATTCAGGAGGAAACTGACATGGGCACCGCAGATGCCCTTCGACACATACAGCAAAAGATCAAGGTGCGTCAAGTGTCAATATCATAGGATAACACTGAGTTGTAACATTTCTTTCATTGACATTTGGCAATTTCCAAAAACCAGGACGCCAAAAAGGGCCAGAATTGTTACTATTTGGATGGTCAAGAAGGCTAAGACCTCTTACTATTTTTAATGAGGGAAGGAGGAGATGCAAATTTGACGTTTAAAACTAGCTGATTTCATGCTTGTAGCAGTACAGTAACTTGAGAAGTGCTTCAATGCAAAATTCCAGAATTGTGACTGATTTTGCTAAGTAATAGGATCAAAATCTTTTGTTGGTCCTGAAACAACATTCCTCTCAAAGAAAATTTCCTTAACCACAACCCTAACCATAAACTGCCTAAAATGAGAGGGAAATTATATTAAAGCCCCTTACTCTAATCTGATTGGTTGGTAGGAATGAACAAGATGGTGATCCAGGAAAATGTTTTTCTTGGCAAAATCATGGACACTGTGAGGCTAATGCAGACATGTAGGTGCGACAAAGAAACAATGAAACCTTTTTTTTTTTTTTTTGTTTTAGGAGAAACCACATTTAAAGGATACGTTTTATTTTTTTTTCTTTTCAATTTTCAACCAACTTCTGTAGTATATGTAAATCTCTGCGCACCCATATATCTCAGTTTATACATTTTTTTTTTTTTAACAATACAGAATCAGATCCAACTTCCATATTTTTGTATTCCTACTCATGGACAGTCGACTCAACAGACAAATGGCACCAGAATCAAAAGGGCATTGTGGATGTTGAAGTTTTTTGGCAAAAGGAAAAAACTTTCAAAATAAAAAAAAAAGTCAATTGAAGATTTTGATGGCTTTTCAGAGATTTTGAAAGATTATTCTACCATCCCAGAACAGCGAGTTTTAAAGTTCTGGAAGGCTAATTTGTGCTTTGTTGTAATCACAATTTATACGCTATTTCAGCTATTTTTAACACACAAATGCCATGGAATGATTTTGAATGTGATGAAGATATTATCTAATGATGCATTTCAGCATTTCACGGTTTCATAAAACTGCCTAAATAATATTTGTGGTCTGTTTTGTAGCCAGTAATGACGTAGCAACTGATTTGACATGTAAGGAGTGCTCAGTGATGGAGCAGGGTCATAAAAGAGTTAGCAACACGATGTGATGAATTTTCGTCACTGTAAATCATTGTGCTCAGAGTTAACCATAGCATGGTGACTAAATGGAAGAAACAAAATTACCGCATGAGCATGCACGTCCATGTAAGCATGAGTGTGTGCCCAGAAGCGTGTAAAAGCCTGGCAGGCATACACAGCCTTACCTGTCTCCCATGTGAGCTGGCCTGGGGTCAGTGGAATGATGTGAGGGCCAGATCCTGTGTTCCACAGAGTGCCTCATTTCACCTGTTGAAAGCCCAGCGGCCAGAGACGGCTAACTCCACAAACACATGATGTCAGAACCCTTCCTCAACCCTTGCTGGCGTTCATGGGCCTGCAGGACATGTGCAAGAGTTGTTGTGTAGATGGAATTGGGCGGTAAGGTAACATCCTGGTGGGCTTTTAGAGTCACTGTTGGATTTAAGGTAACGGTATTTTCTGTTCCTTGGGTGTGGGGTAATTTAGTGGTTAAAGATCTGGGCTAGGAACCAAAAGGTTGTAGGTTCAAATCCCACTAGCGATAATCCATGAGTTTTCAGCTTCGTATCCTTGAACAAGACATGTCTGTTTAATAAGTACAGTGGGAAATGATATTTTAACTTTTTAATTGAATAAATAAAAATAAAATAAAAAATACTAGTTTATTTACAATTATCCCCAGTGTTTCCTTGAAAATGTCAACAAAGCCTGATTTTTAGACTGACAATTTTTCTGACACAACTACAGAATTTGACCCAAGAAATCTAGGACAATCCTGAGAATTTTTTTTTAAATTTGTAATGTAATAGTGTATTGCTTTTCAAAATAAATTCTGACCCGAATTTTTTCTTATATATGCATGTGTGTCTATTTATATATGTAATAAATATACACAGTATACACACACATATTATGTAAACAAAATCTTTTATTTCGGATGCGATTAATCGCAATTAATCATTTGACAGCACTATTCATATTCCCCCCCACTATTGGCCTTAGACTATTTTATCCCAGTGTACACTGAATTCACTTCAGATTAAAGCAGCTGCGAAAATATTAATTAGTTTCTTTCAGAAAGGTCAAAATATTTTGTCTATCAGATGCATTAGTGCATTTGTTCATGTGTATCATACCTTTGCACACAACACTTAGGAAAGTGTAAAATCTCTGAGAGAGGGATGTCTTGAACATGTGCGAACGCTTATCACAGGAGATTAACTGACAAGAAATATCAATGCAGTGGAAAGGGAATGTTGAGGAGGAGGGCTTGCTGGAGCACGCTAACAGCACAGATGCGTTTATTTCTAATCCTAGAGAGAAATGAGAGATTAAAAGCATTGAGTTGCAGAGCCCTCCAGTGCACGAACAGCCCCACTACGTGTTGAGAGATGAGTGCTGGCAATAGGGGCCCTAAATCCCCGTTTATTGTATGGTCTAAACACATAGTCTACTCCCTTGCTTCAGCAAACAACATGGACATAATGGAAACATCTGACAGAGTGCCTGACTCTTAAAACTCTCTTTCATTAACCTGTGTTTGAGTTCATACTGATGCATTGAGTCAATGTTTGTACAGAAACTGAATAATCTTCGTGTTGTGTAGCGTTCTGCTGGCTTTTGTTAGTAATAAGGCTCCGAGTTCACTGGGATCAAGTCGTTCTCGATCAACTTGTGTACTCATTTTTCATGAAAAATGCACTTATACATCTTTTTTGCACTAAGTGCTCTGGAAAAATGAATCTGAATGCAGTTTCTTTTTTTTTGCTTTGTTTTTGGCTTTTTTGAGGATTTTTATATCACAGACCTACTATATAGAAATATCTCAATTTCAAAATTTATTTATATATATATATATATATATATATATATATATATATGTGTGTGTGTGTGTATATTTATGTATGTATGTATGCATGTCTCTGTGTGTGTATATACTGTGTGTGTATTTATAGATGTATTTATATATTTATGTATGCATATATACAGGTGCATCTCAATAAATTAGAATGTCATGGAAAAGTTCATTTATTTCAGTAATTCAACTCAAATTGTGAAATATTATTAAATGATTATTGCACAGGTGTGCCTTAGGCTGGCCACAATAAAAGGCCACTCTAAAATGTGCAGTTTTATCACACAGCACAATGCCACAGATGTCGCAAGTTTTGAGGGAGCGTGCAATTGGAATGCTGACTGCAGGAATGTCCACCAAAGCTGTTGCCCGTGAATTGAATGTTAATTTCTCTACCATAAGCCATCTCCAAAGGCGTTTCAGACAATTTGGCAGTACATCCAACTGGCCTCACAACTGCAGACCACGTGTAACCACACCAGCCCAGGACCTCCACATCCAGCATCTTCACCTCCAAGATCGTCTGAGACCAGCCACCCGGACAGCCGCTGCAACAATCGGTTTGCATAACAAAAGAATTTCTGCACAAACTGTCAGAAACCGTCTCAAAGAAGCTCATCTGCATGCTCGTCGTCCTCATTGGGGTCTCGACCTGACTGCAGTTCGTCGACGTAACCGACTTTGGTGGGCAAATGCTCACATTCGATGGCGTCTGGCACTTTGGAGAGGTGTTCTCTTCACGGATGAATCCCGGTTTTCACTGCACAGGGCAGATGGCAGACAGCGTGTATGGCGTCGTGTGGGTGAGCGGTTTGCTGATGTCAACGTTGTGGATCGAGTGGTCCATGGTGGTGGTGGGGTTATGGTATGGGCAGGCTTATGTTATTGGCCATGAACACAGGTGCATTTTATTGATGGCATTTTGAATGCACAGAGATACCGTGATGAGGTCCTGAGGCCCATTGTTGTGCCATTGATCCACGACCATCACCTCATGATGCAGCATTATAATGCACGGCCCCATGTTGCAAGGATCTGAACACAATTCCTGGAAGCTGAAAACATCCCAGTTCTTGCATGGCTAGAATACTCAGGTCAGAGGACTGGAATGGCCATAGCAGAAGCTTGGTTTTGTGCTCTGGGAATCTAAAGGGTCTGGAGTGATTCTGGATGAAGGAATGGTCTCTGATCTCTTGTCAGGTGTTCTCTAACCTTTTTTTTGTGTGTGTGTGTGTGTGTGTTGTTTTTGAGGTTTATGTTTGGATTATTGTACGGTTGGAAGATCCAAACATGGCTCATTATAAGATTTATAACAGAGTCAGTCACTTATTGATTTTTTTATCTGTTGGTATTTGATAGAATCCATGATGCCATGTATCTAAACAAGATGTCCAGGACCTCCAGCAGAAATATAGGCCCACAACATCAAAAATGCAGCAGTATATTTAATTGTACACATGGGGTACTTTTTATCCCTGTGTTCACCAAACCCATCTTGAGTGTTTTCTGCTAAAAAGCTCATTTTTTTAGTTTCATCTGACCATAGAAGCCAGTCTCATTTGAAGTTCCAGTCGTGTAACTGATAACTGAATATGAATATTTGTTTTTGGATGAGCTAGGACAATTTTTCTTGAAACCCTCCCAAACAACATGTGGTGATGTAGGTGCTGTTTGACAATTTTTTATTTTTTTTTAAAGGTTTTCTGACCCTGAGACTCAACTATTTTCTGCAATTCTCCAGCTGTGGTCCTTGGAGAGTCTTTAGCCACTCAAACTCTCCTTCTCACTGTGCATTAGGACGATACAGACACATGTCCTCTTCCAGGCAGTTTCGTAACATTTTATGAAATTTTTTTTTTTGTTTTTTTTTTTTAAATAAAAGATCAAAAGGATTAACAATGCAGATTAATTTTCACAGCCTTCTGTGATCATATTTACCAAGGGTGCCAATATTTTTGGCCATGACTGTATATGTGTATATATATATATATATATATATAAATTCAGAATTCGTTAAATCAAAATTTTGAAAAACAATACACTATTACTTTCAAATAAAAATGACAAAGTATGCACTGTATGCATACTATATATATATATATATATATATATATATATATATATATATATATATATATATATATATATAATCTATGTATAATGATGTGAGAAAACGAGAGATCCAATCTCTCAAAAAAGCACTGTGCCAGAGTTTGCATGTGTGTGTGTGTAAGACTGAGCGCAGGCATGGAGGGGAACCCAGCGATAAATCCTGCTCTCATTTGCCATTGTTTCTGTTTGAGTTGACACAAACACAAATATTACAAAATAGTTTATTTTAAATTGTCACCAAAGGTTTCTCAAAATTGTCTAGAAAGCAGTTTTTCTGGCACCCCCACTGAATTTTACTCAGGAAATCCAGGACGTTCTTTTTAAATTTCAGTTTCAATTTTAAAATTTGAAAAGTAAATGTATATTGTTTTTCAATACAACCTAATGCAGTCATGATAGGCCAGTTGTTTGCGAGTAAGCGTGTCTGTAGTGACATACTAGTGTGAGCCACATTTCTGCTTCCCTTCCTTTTTATTCCCTCTTATCCTGTCCTCCTCTCTCCACCCTCTTTTTCCCCGTCTCTTCCTCTGCTCTGCTCTTGGGTGGTCTCACCTGGCTGGCCCAGGGGGCAGCCAAGCAGAACTGGAAGTGTCTGTGGGTGGCCTGACCTCCCTGTGCCTCTCCTCCAGCACAGCGCAGCAGCAAGGCCTACTGAAAGGCCCAGCGTCAGCGTCAGCGGCGCTCAGATGATCCAACAGCTGACGCCCACTCCAGACCTTCAGAGGCTCTGCAACTAAGGCAGGCCGCTGATCCAGCCTTCCTAACTCCCTCCCCTCCCAGCGGCCAAGAGGGCACTGCCGTTGTCAGGCCTCAGGCATTTGGCCACTTGTTGGGTCCCCTCAAAAATAGAAACCCCAGCTATGAAATGTTAAGTGGTTAGAGCTGCAGCGACAGATCGATTTACTTGGGTGGTTTATGATGGGTGGGCTGGCATTGGTCGCATTTTTTACGTTTCGTCAGTGTACATTCTTGGTTGACTGTGAAGTCATGGTAAATGTTTGGATGTTTGAATGATAGCCGTTATGTGGTTGCTTTGCCTTTGCTCTGTGTTCCTTTTATGTACTCTGGGACTGGAGTACACATTTCCAGACATCGCCTGTCTATTGGCTACTTTGAACCACAGCAGTGACTGGTCTTAAAGAAATAGTTCACCCAAGAATAAAAAAGAAATGTTAGATAAATCGTTCCAAACCTGAATGTCTGTCTGATTCTTTTGCATGCAAAAGATCACATTTTGAAAATTATCTCTGTGTTGTTTTGGATCATCTGACTTTCATTATATAGCATGAGCAAAAACATTCTACAAAATAGCTCTTTTGTGTTCCACAGAAAAAAGTTAGTTTGAAAAATGAAAACGAGTCAGTTACAGAATTTTTGTTGTTGTTGTTTATTCAATCAATGGGAAAAATGTGTGTACAATTTAAAATACTTTTCCATTTTCAACTTCTCTAATTCTGGAAGAAGGATTTTGGCTTTTTATGGTCAATAAAATCTCCCATTTGCCAACATGGGTCTTCACTTAAGTTGGACAGGTGGTTTATTCCCCTTACCGAACACTTGCTATTCTCCTGCTTTCAACTTTTGCTAGACTTGCACGAAATGTGCACCCTCAGAAAAGAGGTATTTGCAGAATTCATAGCGCCACAATTTACAAAATAAAGCAACAAGTCATGGCAGACTAGTGGCTCTCAAACTGGGGACCAGGACCTCAACAAACTTCCAAAGTGCACCCCCCCCAAACTACTTTTTGTGAAAAACAGTTTCATGTTTTAAAGAGTCGTGATTTTCAGGGTGTTGGAAAATCTAGATATGAGGTAGCCTCCGCATTATCAAAATAATGATTTTTTTTAATTTTATTTATTTAATATATTATCAGGTAGATATTGTATTGTTGTATTAATTTAATTCCTTATCATGAAAACCTGTAAAATGGACTTAAACTTACTTTAACATTATTTTATTTCAGGTAGTGGCCATGGCAATATTTCTCCATATTTAATATCTCAATATTCTCAACATATTCATGCCAATATTTCATTTAAATTTAGTTTAATTTGATGAACTAAAATAACTGAGGAAAAAAAACAAATTTTAAAAGAAAGCACATTACTAAAACTAACTGAAATTAAAGTCAAAATTAATACAATATATGAATAAAAACTACAACAGTATTTCCAATGATATTAAAATAACACTGGCTTAAGAACCACTGGGATAGACATTGCTGAAAGGCACAGCCTCTTGGGTCTGATTACTTTAATTAAACACTGGCAACTGTATTATGATATCCTCAATATAAATAATTAGAATAAACAATTCTGCTGCCAAGTAATGTAGTTCATTAGTCTAACTCTAGACAGTTTACGGTTGGCAAGCAATGTAGTAATTTAAGTAGATGTGTGATCAGAGATCTGCGTGTGTATCGGCTATTTTACTGCTTTGAATGCGGCTCATCAGGTTTCAGATTTTGATCTCTTATATAAATCGTAATGTTTATTATATTATTATATTCATCGCATTTTGAACATTTTAAATAAGTTATTCTAAAATATAGATGTCTCTTCTGTTTTTGAAAGGTAATTTTTCTATTAAATTTTTGTATGATTTTGAGCATCCTGTCGAATGTTTTTTTTTTAAGTAATAATAAATGCGTAGACACCCTCTCCCCAGTTCAATGCAGAATATGTAAACATAAATGTGGATTGTGTGTGGCTCTGACATTGCTGTGATTTTGTGAGGTTTCATATGTGCATTAGCTTGAAGTCATTCTGAGTTTGCACACTTTGCAGTGGTCAGTGGGGAGGGATTGCTCTCCTTCCTCAGTAGCACAGTTAGCTCATTCTAAACAGACAGCGCTGTGCACCCTGTTATCTTTTGAGCATGTGTGCTCCGGTGGCTCCTGGGCCTTCTGCCCCAGGGCCAGTACAAGAGAACCGGAACTGTATTGGAGCGGAGCGGAGCACAGCGTCACGGCAGGGCCTCTCCCTGGGCCTCCCCAATGAGGCATGCAGCTCTCCCTGAGCCAGGCACGCTCTAACGGGCTGTTCCCCACTCCTGCTCCCATGTTTATTTATCCACAGGCCTGAGATGGACAGACCAGATGGGAACCAGACAACTCAAACAGAAACAATGGCAAAGGAGAGCAGGATTTATCGCTGGGTTCCCCTCCATGCCTGCGCTCACTCTTACACACACTCACGCAAACTGTGGCAGAGCACAGTGCTTTTTTGAGAGATTCGATCTCTCGCTTTCTCACATCATTCTCATGGCATGTTATAAACATTTCTTTTGTTGTTGTGACCATCGTCAAAAGTCTTTATACATGAAGTGGAGAACATTAGGCCATGAAAGTCTCTTCTGAAGCATTGTGGCAGTGTTTTGTATGAACAAAAACCTCTTTTTCATCAGAATATGCGAAAACCTGGTTGTTGTTGTTTTTTTTTTAGTGTACCAGCCAGTTTTAGGAGATCAGCATGCCAGTAAGTAGTCTGTACATAGGGCTAAAATAGAAAATTATTGCCAAACAAGCTGAGGTAATTTGTCTGAGTTGTGAAATAATAATTTGACCATTCAGCACAAGTTGTGCTCCAGGAACAGTGGCACTTGTTGAATTTTGACCCACTTTTGACTTTTTCAGGGTTTCCATGCTTGGTACCATTGTTGACCACAAAACCAGTCTTAAGTAGCATGAGTATATTTGTAGCAATAGCCAAAAATACATTGTATGGGTCAAAATTATCGATTTTTCTTTTATGCCAAAAATCATTAGGATATTAAGATCAAGTTCCATGAAGATATTTTGTAAATTTCCTACCGTAAATATATCAAAACTTAATTTTTGATTAGTAATATGCATTGCTAAGAAATTCATTTGGACAACTTATTTTTTCCTCAGTATTTTGATTTATTTATTTTTTTTGCACCCTCAGATTCCAGATTTTCAAATAGTTGTATCTCGACCAAATATTGTCCGATCCTAACAAACCATACATCAATGGAAAGCTTATTTATTCAACTTCCAGATGATGTATAAATCTCGATTTACAAAAATTTACCCTTATGACTGGTTTTGTGGGCCATGGTCGCATATGTAATTTATAAGCAATTGAGTTTCTGAAGACTAATGTTGGTGGGTAATATTATTGCAGCTGTCATTGGTTGTGACATTACATCTATGACAATTAATGACTAGTTTGGGTTGGGAGCTTTATGTTGTGAACGAATATATCTATATAGTATTTCTGACTCTTTTATTTCACAAGAACAAGGAAGATGCTGAGTGTCTGTAGCAAATACTTGAAAAACTTGCCCATTGGCACAAAAGAACAATTTTTAATTCAAGTGTTTCAACCCAACTGGTGATTTCAAAACCTGAAAGCAATCATTCTAATTATGTGTAGGGAACACATCGCCCTTCCAGTGGACATTATAATCAAATTGTGGGTGGAAAAGCTGGATTGTTCTGTCTTGATGCTGGTTTAAATAGGATTTGTCTTCTTTTTTTTTTCTTCTCCCACAGACAGACATCTTGGTGGTGAGCTGTGATTTGATAACGGATGTGGCTCTGCATGAGGTTGTGGACCTCTTTCGTGCACACAACGCCACCCTGTCGATGCTTATGAGCAAAGTGCATGAATTCACAGAGACTGTCCCTGGCCAAAAGGGCAAGAAGAAAGCAGGTACTATCACTCACACAAACGTGATTGAGCAGGAAAAAGATGGTGTGGTTTTGAACGGAGTGCTGTTGTTGCACTGTTTCCAAAAACTATTTATTGACCATTTCCTCTTTACCCAATATGAACAAAAAACGCATCCCAGTAGACTGTATTATTTTGCATTCCTGCAGATCATCCAGGTTGTTGACTGGCTATCTGTCTTTAGCCAAAATACAGTTTGACTGTACAATATCCCGCTGTCGTATTTTATGAGTTGGCTATGACAGATTGGAATTGTGCCTTGTGGCAGGAGAGCAGCGGGACTTTGTAGGCGTGGACGTCACGGGAAAGAGGCTTCTGTTCATGGCCAATGAGGCAGACCTGGAGGAAGGCCTTGTTCTCCGGAAGTCCATCATGCGCAAGTAAGTGTCAACGTCACTTCAGGTCTAAACTGGAGCATAACGTTTATTATTTTATTTTATTTTATTTTGAGAACCCAAATATGTTGATCTGGCCTTTTAATGAAAACAGATAGGTCATTGCTGTACAATACTTTGGACTTGATGTTCAGAGGATATGCATTGGTCCATTTTGTGCTCTTGTGCTGATCGTTCATGCTGAAAATCTGACTTTATTGGTCTAAATAGAATTTAAAGCCACTGCCTTCAGAGTGGTGTTCCTAAGAACAATGGTTGCCTCACGGGGCGATGACCTGCTGTTTATGTGGGCTGGCTAATAAAACTGGGGCCTCCTCCACACTGGCCTGTCGTAAGTGCTGCCTGTCAACTCTGTTTTAGCAGGCAGCTGCCTGCCTGTTAACTGTTGATCCTAACTGTTTTTCAACTTTCTTCCCTTCCCGACCCACTTTTACGTTTCTGCTCTGTCTTTCTTTTACTATTTTCTCACTTGTTTTCTCTTTTCTTTGGATTTTCTCTGTGTCTGAGGTTTTGGATCTGTGTGTATTATTTCCCAGAACTATGAGAAAATACATTTTATTAGACCGTTTTGTCTGATGAGTGTTTAATGTATGAGTACTTAATTTCAGAAGCCATTTTCTCCTCATCTGTGTATTATCTTTTTTTAAACAGTATAATTTATTAGCTTATACTTTGCTAATGATGCATAATACACTGCTGACTAGATTGCATGATGATATATATGTACACTTTGGGGGCGGTTAGGTATTTGAAAGAAGTCTCTTATGCTCACCAAGGCTGCATTAATTTGATAAAATTCAGTAAAAATGATAATATTGTCAAATATTATTACAATTTAATATGTTAATATAACTATAATATACTATAATATAATATAATAAACTTTAAGAATCTTTGATTTATTAGAAAATTCAAAAGCAACAGCTTGTGTGTGTGTGTGTGTGTGTGTGTAATATTTTGTAATCATTTTAAAGGGTTACTCCACTGCAGAATGAAAATTTTGTCATTAATCACTTATCCCCATGTTGTTCCAAACCCATAAAAGCTTCGTTTGTCTTTGGAACACAATTTAAGATATTTTGGATGAAAACCGGTAGGTTTATGACTGTCCCACTGACTGCCAAGTAAATAACACTGTCAAGGCTCAGAAAAATATGAAAGACATCGTCAAAATAGTCCATCTGCCATCAGTGGTTCAATCTGAATGTTATGAAGCAACGAGAATACTTTTTGTACGCAAAGAAAACAAAAATAATGACTTTATTCAACAATTCGTCTCCTCCATGTCACAATAGAGGCATTTTGGAGAGTATCCACTGAACGCAAAAAGCGAATGCTGTTCTGTCAGCCGCACCACATGGATACGCTGTTTTCGTTCAAATCAAAGCGTAAATAAACGTAGAAAACGTATGAATAAAGTCGTTATTTTTGTTTTCTTTGCGTACAAGGAGTATTCTCGTCGCTTCATAACATACAGATTGAACCACTGATGGCAGATGGACTATTTTGATAATGTCTTTCTTACTTTTCTGGGCCTTGACACTTAAATTAAATGTCTTGTTTCAGTTTGAACTGCCCTAATAACTCCTCCCGTCTTTCCTCTCAGCGCTTTTAATTTTATCTGATGCTGTCATTTTTGTGTTTAATGCCTGATGTTGGAAAGGCTCCTCAGATTGTCAGCACCTTGCGTGGGGCCTGTGCTTTGAGCTCTTGAGGCCAAAGGTCCTGCCGTTCCTGGTTGTGGGGGGTGATCAGGGGTCTGGGTGTAGGAGAGCTGTGTGATAGGGCTCTGTATGCGGCTGTGTTGGGAGCTCATAAATAATTTGGGGAGTCGTTGCCACTGTAAATCTTGTTCAGTAATAGAAGGGTTGCAGCAGCTGTTAGCATGCTGTCTGGTGAGCAGGAGAATGAACACACACTGCCTGATCTGACGTTTGGTAATGTATCGCACCAGCCTAATTCACATACAGTATATTTTCGCAATATAAGCACAAAAAATCATTTTGAGTCAAATCTAACCACAAAATAAAAAAGAACTTAAAGAAAATATTTTATTTAAAGGGGTCATCGGATGCAAAATTCACTTTACAAGTTGTTTGAACATAAATGTGTGTTGGAAGTGTGTACACATCCATCCAATAATGATAAAAATCCAACCAGTGTTTTTTTTTTTTTTTTTAAATCCCCTTTCTCAAATCAGGCTGTTCTGAAATTCCTGTCAGAATGACGTAGTTCTGTTCAGGCTGCTCCCACGACGTTGATTGACAAGGCCGTCTTACCTTAGACCCGCCCTGAGTAAGCTGAGAGCTGTCCGCCATTGTGTTGACTCTGGTGCAGGGGAAGACAAGATATCTCCGATTAAGCGATTGAGGTGTTTTGTTGTTGGGTGTAATAATGAATATAGCAGTCGTCATTTACTCCCGACATCTGAGCCGCTGAAGACGCAGAGGATTAACGTTTGTTTTGAATGGAATGTGCCGATCCGGATCTGCCTAAATGCGTTTGTTTGCGCGAATCATTCGTGATCCAGCTTCATCTACAGAAGAAGCGAGTATAAGGTTTTTTTTTTATGAATCTACAAATCGACTCTCCTAATAATGTTGTAGTTAGCCAGTTTCGCGGCTGAAGTTTAAAGTCTGCTCGTCACTCCATGAAAGAGAGGGGCGGGGTCAGCAGAGCTCATTAGCTTTTAAAGCAGCATGGCTTAGAATGGCTTGATGAAAACAGAGCTGATTTTGACAGGGTAAAGAAGGTGTATTTTTCACTACCATTAAGAAATTTTAACCAAAGAATGCTATAGACTTTTCATTAAGACCCTAAAGAATCATATCAACTTGTGGAAAATGGGCATCCGATGACTCCTTTAAAATAAACCTAGAAGCTTTTTTTCTTAATTTTTTACTGTAGTAAAAATAAATGCTGTGTGATGTGAGAATCTAATGAAAATAACCATTGGGAATTGCATAGTTGTTTTGAAAATAATGTAAAAAATGTACATTTGGTCTAAGCCAAAAAAAAAAGGTAAATGTGACTTTTTATCTAATTCTTGAAATCTTGAAATTCTGAAAAAAAGACAATTGTAAGAATTGTGAGGGGGAAAAAAGTGTTTATTATTATTATTATTATTATTACTAAATTATTTATTTTTTATTCTTTGGTGGAAAAGAGGCTTCCATAATAATGTAAAAATTAAAAGAAAAGAAAAAAAAACACACTTTTTTTTTCTTTTTTTAATGTTGGCTGGAATATGACCTGGCCATTTCTTTTTGGGGGGGGGGGGGCTCTTTTGAAGGACACAGGAATTCTCAGTGCGGTTTGAGAGATGTCTGCTAATGTTTAACAGTACTTTTAGATACTGTTCTGTTTGTCTGAGTTGTCTCTGAGCCTTGGCATTGTCTGGATTTGTGTTTATACAGGCACAGTGAAGCCTATATGTGCAGTCCACATGTGTTAAGCCAGTCCTCATTATTTATAAGATCTGTAAAAACACTGTCTTCCCTGTGTTATTATGGCTTAACGGGATAGTTCACCCAAAATTTAGTGCTGCGCCATACTTGTACAATTTTCTTTTTTTTTCTGTGGAACACAAAAGATACTTCGAAAAATCTTTTCTTTTCTTTTTTTTCCGTCGGTACAGTGACAGTCAATGGGGTCCAAAATCGTTTGGGCCTAGTGTTCTTCAAAATATCCTCTTTTTTTTTTCTTTCCACAGAAGAAATTAAGTCATACCATTTTGAAATAATGTGAGGGTAAATTTAGATGTAAATTATGACAGAACTATTTATTTTTATGCCTACCTAATGCGTATTTTAATCTAATTTGTTGCTAATTTCTATGTTGCATGTCTGTTTGACAAGCATGCACACACGTTTTGAAGTTTAAGCTATAGTTTTGTTCAGCTATACATGGTGTACTAAAATGTACACTTAATTGTAATGTAAGTTATGTGTTGGGGAAAGCATCTCTTGATTGCTTTAAACAGTTAAAGCACTTTGTCATCACCTTATACTTTAAGTTGCTCAAATTTAAGTGGCTCTATGAATAAGTCCCTTTGAAGTTCAAAACAAATTGGGTCATGCTCAGTGTGTTTTATTCTATGGCGTCTGCCATTTTTAAATGTATCTTTTATCTTACAAAATCATTTTTCACTGTTACTGACAGAGATTCTTCAAGCCACATTGCACATATTCACCTAATACGCAAAACAAAATGATCTCCTGCCTGCTCTGTAACACTGCGAAACCAGCTGAATAGAATGCTTCCATTAACACAAACACTCTTCATGTTCTCTGTCCGGCCGTTGACAGCTAGCTATGTAGTCACTTTGCAAGTGTAGGAAGAAATTTGATTGATGCAGAATCCTGCCTCTTTAGGCCAGTCCAATTTATAATATCTGTGTTAGACCAAACAAGTCCTGCACTGGTTGGAAAATCCTTTGAGCAGACTTAGCGATTTAGTTTGCGCCGTCGTGTTTGGCACGAGATTTAGTTGGATAGTGTGAGAGAATGAGACAGAGCTTGAAAGGGAGCTGGCAGAGTTGGCAACTCTGCAATGACCGACACATTTCTAGCATTGCATCATCAAAAGAGGCACTAACAGTGTTGAAGTACATCTTACCGGTGGTCCTTTTGTGTTTCTAGGGTCAAAGACTGTTGAAATGTGAGAGTTAAAAATTGAGTTTTAAAATTGGTATTTTTTTCACTTAAAATTGTCTCTGAAATTGTGTAAGTATTGTTTAGTAATATTTATATGCTATTATAGTATTTATTACCATTTATCAACTACCTTCTTATATTTTCAGTGTATTTTAATTAGTGCTGTCAAACGATTAATCGCAATTAATCGCATCCAAAATAAGTTTTTGTTTACATAATATATGATTGTGTACGGTGTATATTTATTATGTATATATAAATACAAACACATGTATGTGTATATATTTAAGAAAAATGTTATGTTTATATATTTTATATATATATATCAATGTATATACATGTAAATTTTTTCAAAATATATACTTTGTGTGTGTATTTATATATACATAATAAATATACACAGTACACAATCATATATTATGTAAACAAAAACTTTTAATTTGGATGCGATTTAGATGATCGTTTGACAGCACTAATTTTAATTGTACTTCAGTTAAATTTAATTCAATTTGTACCATGCGTTTGTGTTCATTATTAAATATGTATGTTTTTTTTTAATATTTCTATTTTGCTTGAATTTATTTTTATTTCAGTTTCAGTAATTTTAATACTTTAAAACATATAACCTTTTTTAAACATTTTATTAATTTAGTTGCGAAGGCAACATTTCTCTTTTTTTCTGTTTTATTTTAGCTTTATTTCAATGATTGAAAACACTTTCTCACTTTCAGTTTTAGTTATCAATAAAAACACTGAATGTTGCAGCCACTGTCCCAATCCCATTATGATCAGATTATTTACAGATTATATATTAAAGGGATATATATATATATATATATATAATATATGTATATGTATGTATGTATATAAGAATGTTGGTAACCAAACAGTTGATAGTAGCCAGTATTTTTTTTTTTTTTTCCATATGAAAGTCAATGTTACCATCAACTTTGGTTACCAACATTTTTCAAAATATCCTCTTTTGTGTTCAACAGAAGAAAGAAACTCTTAAGGTTTGGAACAGGTGAAGAATGATTAAGTGATAACACATTTTTAATTTTTTTGTGTGAACTATCCCTTTAAAGTGCCATATATACACAGACTTTCTGAAGTGCATGAATCACATTTGTGATAATGTATCAGATGCACAATTGATCTAGTGATCCAAAAACAAGACCAACCAGTACATGACAAAATAGTAGTGATCAGTTTGTAAAATGGTTTTCATCTGTCACAATGAAATATTCATTGACTCTTGGTTCACAATTTTCCAGCACTTATATACTATAACACACTAGATTTAAATTTTTTGAAAGACTAGATGGGACAGGAAGCATGCATGTATCTCAGTCTGACGGCTATGGAAGCAGTAAACTTTCTCAGACAGCTCAGAGAAAAGGCATGTTAACATTGTTAAACACTCGCAGCTTTAACAAAGTGAATGAGGAGCAGTGTTTAACATTGTGCACAGTCCAGCTCCCTCTACTAAACACGCTGCTAAAACTTTACACTCTCCAGATCGACTGAGGATGTTTGAGGGGAAGGTCTGAGCCATATGTCCTGTGCTAAGATTTACCAACCCATCAGATCCAAAGTCAGCTCCTGTCTTTCTCCTCCACTGTCAGTCTGTTAGTTATTTACCCCGCCGATTCAGACGAGCGAGCACAGAACAAAGGCCTCGCGTCTTGCGGGGCATCCGGGCTCAAAGAGGCCTGGATAAATTTGCTTGGGCTCATTCGATGGCGCACTGTGTAACGTATGACCTCACTGCGCTGTAACGCTGCTCTTTGTGCTGGGCTTTATAGTAGTAAGCCATTAAAACTAATAGTGTGAGTCACTCACAACCCTGGAGGCCTTTCCCAGATTTTTGTCATCCTTGTCAGCTTGAGGAGGAAGCAGGCAGCGAGGGAATGTGATTGATGGAAACTGTTGCAGACATTTGGTTTTACAGCAGAGTTCTAACTTGGAGCATTACAGTAAATGACATTTCATGACAGTTGCTTCAAGATTACAATTTTTTTAAGCAAATTCTGACTTTTTTTTGTCTCTTTATTATCACACAGACAGACAGACAGGAGACCTTAAGTAATGGGAAGTGGGGGAAACTGGTTTTTATTTCCAAAATAATCCCATAGATGAGTGATAGATAGATTCTTACTCAAAGGCCCCACATTTAGAACATATTATCATTAATTTTTATTACTTATTATTTAAAAAAAAAAAAAAATTGATATTGAAGTTGTTCATAAATTTACATTTATAAATTTGTATTCCAGAACTGTAAGTTATTCAATAAAAACAATAGTTTTAACTTTTGCTATGGTTACGCCTATCGTTTACACTACTCCGGCATTTTCAAGGTTGAAAACTGAGACTTTTGAAAATGTTGCAGACCCTGTTTTAGTTTGAAAACTCCGGGGTTGCGTTTCAGTGTAAACGGACCAAAATGGAGACTTTTGAAAATGATGGCATGGCAGCCCACGTTCGCTCTGCGTGTCCTTGATGACTGTGTAAACAATATCTTGCTCATTGTTTTACCCATAGATGTTTACAGGTAGATTCCCCATTCGACCGCTCAAAGCACATAGACACGTCCACCATCTAAATAATAGGGAATCTACTTATACATATCTATGGTTGTACCTGCATGAATGGTCACGTGACCTGCGTTTTCGGTTGTGTAGTGTAGACGGAGATTGTATCTGAAACGCCAGTTGAGGATCGTTTTCATTCTAAAACACCGTTTTAAAACGAAAACGCACTAGTTATTCTAAGTTATGTTCCGTATTCCAGAACTGTGTTTTTAAATAAAAAGCTATATCTGGGGATATCTCATGAAGACATAGCGACATGTTTTAACCACTCACAGCATTTTTATAACTTCCAATACAAGTGAATAGTTTGAGTGAAAAGTTGAATCGTAGTTATGTTTTGCACTGTGATCCTTGTAGTGTCTGCACTTCTTAAACAGCACCTGTTCCTCATTGTTTGGCAGTCTCGTCTTCCTCCTTCTATTCCCTGGTCTTTAACACTCATTCCTCCTCCGAAACCACAAGGATCTGTATCTGTTACTCATCACTCCTTCATTCGACTCTTCGTTCTCTTTGATTCACTCATTCTCCTGCCCGCAGGTGCCAGACCATGATGTCACATGTTGGGTGTTCCCATAAATCAGTGTGTCATGCCTTTGTTCATTCCTCACCTCCTCTGGATCTCTCCCTGCAGTCTGCGTGTGTGAGCCGAGCACATTGGTGCCATATGTAGTTGAAAACATCTGAATGTTCCACTATCTCTGCACGCACTTTTCCTGCTTTTCAGGAATCCAGCCACTGCTGGCTAACGGAACAGCTTAGTGTCATCATAATTTATTTCTAATGTATCCACACGCACACACGCTCTGATTTACACACAGCCAGTCTGTTTTTGAGATTTGGGTGAACAAACACTGCAGCGTTTCAGGCTCTCAGTGTGTTATCCGCTGGAGGGAAACAGTAAAGCTCTAGAGACGA
Organism: Acrossocheilus fasciatus; assembly: GCA_036784905.1. Classification (NCBI taxonomy): domain Eukaryota; kingdom Metazoa; phylum Chordata; class Actinopteri; order Cypriniformes; family Cyprinidae; genus Acrossocheilus; species Acrossocheilus fasciatus. Next base: position 22,544,532 of record CM071939.1, on the reverse strand, counting down.
GATGGTTCTCTTATGTTCTCGCTTCGTAAATGTCACCGGGGGTGGGAGGGACCTCCTGTTCTGTGTTTACAACAGGTCGTCCGGCATCACTATAGGAGGGAGTGTACAGTGGGGTTCAAAAGTCTGTGTAGGCAGTAGTCAGAAGTGTGTGTGTGTGTGTGTATATGTTTGTATGTATGGACAGACATATTTATAAAATTATAGACATATAATACTTTCATTGAAACTCTGGCAGCAATCCAACTGGGATTGCAGAGATCGCAATGATATAACAAATGTTAAATGACAAAAATATATAAAATAATAATGGTTTTTATGGTTAATATTTTTGTGTAAGAATATATTGAAATACTAATATAGATTTTTTTTGTGAAAAGATTCATTAAAATGTATATAAAAAAAAAACTTTTTAGTTAAATTTCTTAAAAATATTAATTACAAATATCATATTGAATACATTTGAATTTGATTAAAAAAATGGATAAAATGTTAAAGCTATACTAAGAAATTATGAAATTCATTTAAATACTGAAATGTTATTTCTCTCCCTCTCTCTCTCTCTCTCTCTCTCTCTCTCTCTCTCTCTCTCTCTCTCTCTCTCTCTCTCTCTCTCTCTCTCTCTCTCTATATATATATATATATATATATATATATATAATATAATATATAATATATAATCCAACTAGGATTGCAGTGATATAAACAAAAAGTTATAAAAATGTTTTTTTTGTCTAAGATTATATTGAGATACTACCTACAAATTATATTTTTTGTGAATAGATTAATTAAAAATGTGTATTTAAACTTAAAAAAAAAAAAAAAAACTTAAAATTATTACATTAAATATATTGAATTTGTTAATTTAATGAATTTTATAATTTCTTTGTATAGTTGTAACTTTTTTTATCCATTTGTTAAAATACTTAAATTTTATTTCAAGATTTAATTTATATTCTGCATTCTAGAAGTCTTTATTTTTTGTGCTGCTTGATAGCCTTGAATCATTATGAACTGAGGCCATTGAGCAAAACCTTGACCCAGTGATCTTGATGTAGAGACTATTCTCTCCAAACATGGGACTGTAAGTCCTCACGTACATCTGACAGCTTAACTTGCATTGCTGTCTAGTCTGCTTTACCTTTAGTAACACTTTGTGTAGTTCGTCAGGATGCACTGGACTCTTTCTCCATGTGAATCACTCTGGCCCCGGGGGCAGCCATTTTGTGGGCCTCTCGTGGCACTGTGGAGGGGCTTCGGGAGTATTTTCATGTCAATGGCAGGCTATAAAACAGTCTGGGGGGTCCGATGGTGCTCCTGACATCTCACTACTACTAAGCTGTGGCAGCAAACGTAATCCGGCTGAGGTTGCCATGGCCGTGATGTAAATGTATGTTAAAAAACGGAAATGATTATATTTATTTAAATTTTGTCTGAGATGAAATGGAGATACAACCTCCATTTCTTCTCTTTCATGTCACTTCACTTGTGTTTCACTTGTTATTCTTATTTTGGGGGTCATTATAGTTCTCAGTGCCTCAATGAGACCAATTAGAGTGGGAGTGAGACAGGAAAATGAAAGACTGCATGGGACGTAAAGGCAAGCTATATAGTCTAATTATAAAACATCTGAGGAAACCAGGGTAGCAGGGTGCCTTACAGTGTTTTTGTCAGAGCTGTTATGTATTTACTTTGTTTCACCATCAAGCACGTTCCACGTTTACACTGTGTTTTATTCTGGAGCCGCCGCAGCCTCCTTCCTCATATTTACTGTCATTATATTTTATTTGCACTCCAAAGATTCTTCACTGCCCTCCCTTTCTCTAACACTTTTATATCACTCTTCCAGACATCCCAGAATGCTCATCAAGACCGGCCTGCTGGATGCCCACCTGTACTGCCTGAAGAGATCTGTGGTTGATTTCTTAGTACACAACAAGTAAGTCAAGATTTCCCAATGAAGGAAGAATTTCACAGCTTTCTGTCTATTTCTGCCAGTTGCATGTTGTGCCAAAGAATCCACATGCACTTTATGAGGAATATTCTGATAAGCCAAAAAAGAAGAAAGTTTTAGAATTTAGAACAAAGAAAAGTTACTACTTAAAAAGAAGAAATAATAAGGTCTGCAAATTTATGACACTGACCACATGAACTCAAGGTTTTTAACGCAAGGTCAGATGTTGCATCCATTGAATCAATTTGCTCAAATCGTGCTGGATAACATCCAGATCATCAGGTTTTACACAAACTTGTGGAGTTCATGCTGCTTGAGTGCTGCTTTTATTAAAGCTAAATACTAACAAAATCATGTTCATTTTTCAATTTAATTTTCCTCTCAAATTGGCCATTGCACACCAAATCCAAAATTTTGGCACATTAAAAAATAAATATGTCCTCACGTTGTGTCAATCACGTTTACACACTACCTCCGAAACTTTTGTTCGTCATAAAAAAATTCGGATCAGGTTCGAATTTCTGCGTTTTCGCATCCCTAGCATGCATTTTGATAGGAAAGGATGACGAATACGAAGAAATGGAAAAACGCATGTGAAAATTTCGGACTCAGTGTGCAAGGACCTTAAGTTTGTATTGAATCAGAAATGTGTAAATTAAAAAAAAAACAAACAAACAAACAAAAAAAGATACATTTTTCTGTAAAAGTAGTTTTAAAATGCATAACCTGAAAGCACAATCTGTGCCTGAACCGCTTGTGAATTTTGAACACATAACCTGCTGTTAAATATGGTTTTAGTATCTTACAAACTAATATCAGAAGGTCATTAAAATCTTTTCCAGTTTCATTTTCTTTTGGAAAATATTGTGAGAGAGCGGAATGCATGTGAATAAATTTTTTTTTATTTTCTTTAGTATAATTAAAATCACTTGAATTTGAAAGTTAATATATGAAAGTTAATTTTGTTTTACTTAAAAAGCCTAAATAAAAAAAAAACAAAAGTTACTCTCTGCACTTCATGGCAAGCATCTTATCAGCACCCCTTTCACATAACTAGTCGTTCTGCAGTGTCTCTAATCCTGGAGTGGGCCTGTGTCCTCTACAGTCCACCCCTCCATTCCTCCCTCAGCTCTTCATTCATCCTCTCCAATAGCCCTCCGTTCCCCTGCCCCTCCAGTCCCCTTTGTGCTCCTGTAACTGACATTGTGAGGCCAGGCAGCCTGCTGTAAAGTGGTGTGGTGCATGGCCTCTCTTAGGTCTTCTCCCTCTCACAGACTTCAGAAAAGCGTGAGGCTTCTCTCCGCTTTGACATTTTAATTCACTCTCCCCCTGATATAAATATCATTTCATCTAATCTGCCCCCCCAGCCCTCCCCAACTCCCCACTTTCCCTCATCAAAGTAGTTTGACTTTTTTATGCTGCCTTTTCTCTCTCTCGTTTGCATTCTTTTTTCCCCGTCCATCCCTCCCTCCTCTCCGTCTCGCTCTCTCTCTGTCGCCCTTGAGCCTGCAGTGCCATGGAGTACTGAAGGAGAAAATGGACATAGTAACTGTTGTTTCTCTCTCTGCATTCAGATGGAAATTCTAATCTTGCCTAAAAGAAAATAAAGAGAGAGGGAGAGGGGTAGAGAGAGAGAGAGAGAGAGAGAGAGAGAGACTGAGGCTGAGACTGAGACTGGTTTAAGGAGTGATGTAGATTTTGAATTGGTCCTCAAGTATACATGATTTTTTTTCAAACCGTGATTCATTTTCTATATATAAGAGACCATAAATTCAATTGGACATTGAAATATTAAAATGTTGCTCTTTGCTTTTATGTATCTTGTATTGATTTAAAAATAAATTAATTTTTTTTCAACTCACATGCACACATTCCATTATGAATGTCTTGATATTACGCTGACTAAGCAATTGTGATGTGTAATTATGGAAATAACGGGCTATATATATATATATATATATATATAATATAAAAAAACCTGGAACAGTGGTGAACCTTCCCAGGAGTGGCCGGCCTACCAAATTTACTCCAAGAGCGCAAAGACGACACATCCAGGAGGTCATAAAAGAACCCAGAACAACATCTAAAGAACTGCAGGCCTCAATTAAGGTCAGTGTTCATGATTCAACAATAAGAAAGAGACTGGGCAAAAACAGCATCCATGGGAGAGTTCCAATGCAAAAGCCATTGCTGACCAAAAAGAACACAAAGACTCGTCTCACATTTGCCAAAAATTATCTTGATTATCCCCAAGACTTCTAGGCAAATATTCTGTGGACTGATGCGACAAAAGTTGAACTTCTTGGAAGGTGTGTGTCCTGTTACATCTGGCGTAAAACCAACACAGCATTTCATAAAAAGAACATCATACCAACAGTCAAACATGGTGGTGGTAGTGTGATGGTCTGAGGCTGCTTTGCAGCTTCAGAACCTTGATGACTTGCCATAATTGATGGAACCATGAATTCTGCACTCTATCAGAAAATCCTGAAGGAGAATGTCCGGCCATTAGTTTGTGACCTCAAGCTCAAGTGCACTTGGGTTATGCAGCAGGACACAGCAGCAAGTCCACCTCTGAATGTCTCAAGAAAAGCAAAATTAAGGTTTTGGAGTGGCCAAATCAAAGTCTGGACTTAAATCCAATTGAAATGCTGTGGCATGACCTTAAACAGTCCATTCATGCTCAAACCCTCCAATGTGGCTGAATTAAAACAATTCTGCAAAGAAGAGTAGGCCAAAATTCCTCCACAGCGATGTGAAAGACTCATTGCCAGTTATCACAAACGCTTGATTGCAGTTGTTGCTGCAAAGGGTGGTACAACCAGTTATTAGGTTTAGGGGGCAAGCACTTTTTCACAAAGGGCCATGTAGGTTTGGATTTTGTCCCTTCGTAATAAAAAACTTCATTTAAAAACTGCATGTTGTGTTTACTTGTGTTATCTTTTATTAATATTTAAATTTGTTTGATGATCTGAAACATTAAAGTGTGACAAACATGCAAAAAATAAAAAAATCAGGAAGGGGGCCAACACTTTTTTTCACACCACTGTATATTTACAATGCCTGTTATTTCCATAATTAATTACATTTTATATATATATATATATATATATATATATATATATATATATGTATGTGTGTATATGTATATATATATGTATGTATGTGTGTGTGTGTGTGTGTGTGTGTGTATATATATATATATATATATATACACACACTATGTGTATCTATCTGTATTGTTTTTTTTTTTCCGAAAGAAATTACTTTTATTAATTGAGGGTGCATTAAATTGATCAAAAGTAATAGTACAGATATTTATAATGTTACAAAAGATTTGAACTTATTTTGAACTTTTAAATTAATTAAATAATAATGAAAAACTGTCTTTTTTTTCACAAATCTTAAGCAGCATAAACATTTTCAACATTGATAAGACAAAATATTTCTTGAGCACCTTATCAGGCATATTAGAATGATTTCTTAAAGATCATGTGACATTGAAGACTGGAGTAATGGTAACTGAAAATTACCATTGTCAATAATATTGTGAATAATGCCATCATAGGAATAAATGACATTTTATAATATGTTTAATTAGAAAACAGGCATTTTAAATTGATATTTCACACTATTACACTTTTGAATGTATTTTAACCAGGCCCAGCTCGAGATTCAAATCACTGAGGGTGTTTCTTAAATTAGTGAGGGTCCTCTAAACTTTAGTGCCATCCATTGCTATGGTGCCAAGAGCGCTCCGTTTATAATCACTAAAAAGCTGTCACTCAATGATCTTAGTTCATCGCGATCTCACAGTTACGTTATAATCAGTGAAGTTCTCTATGTGACTGGCTACATTGCTCAACGCTGCAAAAACACGTTGAAATCGAAACCGTTCTCCAAAGCGCCAAACATAACGCACCTGATAGTTTGCTAAATCTGCAATGAAATGGCATTATTACAGCTTTAACTGAGGGTGCTATTGATTTTGTTTGAGAGTGCTTCGGACCCTCTAGCACCCCCATAGAACCAGGCCTGATTTTAACCAAACAAATGTAGTGTAAATAAGCATAAAGCCTAAAAATGACAGAACCTTGCAATAGTAGTGTTGATTGACAGCCTTTTATATAATGTCTATTCATTACTTTACTCTTCTGCCACAATAATGCCTTTGAATTAGTTAAAGGATTAATCAATTTCTTTGAATAATAGCATATACACTACCGATGAGAAAATTATTTTTGTCTTAAATGATTGACAGCCCTGCTTTAAAACCTGTGTTGTGGCCATATGCTTTTATTTACAGGTCTGTCACCTCAATCAGGGGGGAATTAGTGCCGTTTTTGGTGCGTAAGCAATTCTCCAAGTCTTTAAACTCCAAAAATGCAATGGAGGATACAGAGAAGAATCAAAAACAACAGGATGCTCACCACAATTTGGGTAAGCTTCCTCTTGTAATGACTCGCATTTGCACAGTTCATATTTGTCATCCTTTTAAGAGAATGTTTGGTGTACATAATAAATGGTGACCTTTCAAAAACCGCATACATGCCTTCACAGAGCTCCTCAGCACTAGTAAAGATGAGGCGCTGCTCCAGCTTGCCCGGGAGAGGTCATGTTGGAACGATCATCGTGGAGACATGAGTGAGGCCTACCATGGCGGAAAGCTACGCTGCTATGTTCACATCATGGACGAGGGCATGTGCTATCGTGTGAACACGCTCGCCGCTTATATAGAGGCCAATCGTGTGGTGAGAACTGTTTCAATGGCACATTTTTCATAATAATGAATTGTCCGCAGTTAAAACAGTTGTTTGAGACACTGCAATGGCTGCACTGAATTGTGGGATGTTTCCTTTATCCCTTAGGTTCCAAAGCTGTTTGAGGACCCTCCAATCCATCCGACTGCTGTGGTCTCAGAACGCTTTTTGGTGAGTCCTATAGATGTCACAAATATGATGCTGTCTGTTATTTTAAAAAAAAATGCATATTGTAAATGTATATTGAAATACATTACTTCTCAAATAAAGTAATGTCGTCTCTTTTATTTAGGTTGGAAGTGACAGCATTATTGGGCCATTTTGTCAGATATCAGACAAGACATCCATCAAGCGTTCAAATGTTGGAACATCATCTACAATCAAGGAGAAGGTGAAGATCACCAACTCCATCATCATGAATGGTGTCACTATTGAAGAAGGGTAAGTAATCTTACTCAAGTGCGTTCTGAATGTTTATGAGAATATGATTCAGAAAGAGTCTTTTTATGGGTAATTTATTTGTAAATTAAACCCAGACAGGATGTTTGACCAAAATAACGTCATTTGCATTCTTTGAGTGGTTAAATGTAACAATATTTAAAAACATACTAATAAACAGCAGTATTTAACTGAATAGTTTAAATAAATAACTAAATCATGTTGCTGCAATAGATCAATTAAGCCAAATTCATTGCAGACTTTTGGGAACACTTTTCAGCATAGACTGTCAATTGTTTTTTTTTTTTTTATCCAGTTATTTTAGTAGCTTTCCAGTGGTCATGGCCAATTTTAAAATGGTGATTTTCAGTGCTAGAGAAGTCATGAAAATGTCAATATTGATTAAAATATTCTATATAATATTATATTCATATGCTTAATCATTTGTCAGTGCAATTGCTATGATTTAGGAACAAAAAAGAAAACGCAAGAAATCATGGAATTTTGTTGGTCAGAAGGCATTGGAATGTTGATTTAAAAATTAAAATGAAATGACATGATTTGCATGATTATATATAACTCTTCCAAAATTTGGGGATTTTATCTCCCTATGCTCACTAGGTTTGTTTGATAGAAAATGCATCTGATCTGGTAAAATGTCATGTATTCTTGTGATTGCAAATCTAGATTTTCAGCAGCCATTACTCTTCAGTGTCACATGATCCCTCAGAAATTATTCTTATATGCTGACGACTTCTTCTATTAATGTTGAAACTGTATGTGCTGCTTAATATTCTCATGGAAACCATCAACATTAAGGATTATTTGATAAAAGCATCTTTACTTAATAATTTACTTTTCAATAATCACATTTTTATACCAGTATTTTATACCAAGTTTTTACTGTCACTTATCAATTCAAAGCATCTTTAAGTATAAATTTCAGATTTTTAAATAGTAGTGTACATAGTGTACAAAGCCTTTGCAATTACATGCATCCCTGTGTCGTCCTCAGTCTAGGAGAGACAGATTGGCCGTCTCCAGAGTATTAGTGGTTTGGATCAGATGTTCAGCGTGTAGAAACAAAAGTTCACATTTTGTCTGTTAGTTTAAAAGTGGGCTTGACGTAGACATAATGCGCAGCGAGACTGACCCACTCCTGCCTGCGGGTGGTGTTGGGGTGGATGCTGCTGCTTTTTGTTGTGTTGAGCAAAAGCAGAAACTTGCGTTGTCAGACCCCTAAAGGTGTTCGCTGACCCTGAACAGGCCCCTGGTACAACAAATTAACAGAAAAGTGATGAATGTAGATGTAATGATTCCCAAAGAAACAAGTGTCTCGCTACAAGTGTTACATGCACGAGTAAAAGAAGCCTCAGCAAACATTCACTCTCTCTAAACGGGTCTCCCTAAGTTTGTTTTTTTTCTTTGCCCACTGAATTTTTTTTTTTTTTCCCACCCAAAATGGTTTAGATTTAAGCTGATTTGGGTTAATAGCAATCTCGCTTGCCATCAAACAAAAACTGTTCCAAATCAGCTCTGGGTGTTAAAGAAAATGGACCCTGTTAGGTGGAGACAGCTTTGGTTTAAACCAGTTTTTCCCTTCAAAAAACAAGCTTGGAGCCAACGTGGCGACCCTCGTGTACGAATTAGCCTGTGCATGAAGAGTGGAGTGAAAGAAAGGATAGAGGAAGGAAAGAAAGGAACAGCAACTCTTTCAAAACATAAAAAAGTAAGAAGGGATTAGGAAATCCCTGGCATTTAAAAGCGCCACTTGCATTTTTCGGCCCTTTGTTTGCATGTAGGAGTGGTTGTTTACAAAGCTCTGGAGGTTCGGGGTTGATGGGAATGGGGGGGGGGGCATGATGGTGGCTTGTGGGGGTGGAGGGCAAGGAGGGGGGGGTCACAGCGAGGAGGAGCATAGTGTCAGTAATTAGTGGTATTTCAGCAACTACATCTTTGGTGGTCTCTCTCTTTAAAACTCCAATCCTTGTAATCTCCCATCTACCCCCTCTGTCTCACCCGCTCCCTCTCTTTCTTCAAACCTCGTTCGCTCGCTCTCTCTCTTGTACACACCCGTGCACCTGAATAGAGCACCCTGTGCAGCTGCCAATAGAAACCTGCCTCCGTCAGCTACAACACGGGCCGCGCTGTCCGACGCTGCTTGATCTTGAAGACGGGACGCCCAGTCCGCTGTCCCTGTTCCGTGAGCTGAAAATCTTTAATAAAAAGCTGTGGTTTTAAATTTTACATCGCTATATGGCTGGAGAAAGTGTGAAATGGTACTTCCTGTAGGTCCTGTGACATCCGGACACTAAACCGCAGTAAAAGCGCTCCTGTACGTCATAAGGCGATGTTGTTTTTAATATATATGCTAATGTCGCCAAAAGGAAAATAAAACAAGCCTGGGGAAAACATTGAGGTATCAGGTTTCAGATTGGCGTGGTGGTGATGGGAAGGGGGGAATAGGGTCGGGTGAGGAAAGGACAAGACCCTCAGCTGTGCAATTAGCAAAAAGACATGAAAGCCGAACACTCGTGGTAAATATGTTTCACCGCAAGAGAGTGCAGAAAAAGTTAAGAGTTGGCCCAGGCAAACCAAGTAAACATAAAACTGTGCAAATAAAGTTTTATGGTGCCAAAGCGATCCCAGGAAAATATTATTCTTTGTATGGTGTAAACAGACAGCAGCACAGGGATGTGTGTGTGTGCGTCTGTGTGCGTCCAAGTGCACATAGTTCAAAGCCAGGCTCCTGAGCACTTCTCTAAAACTCTCATACACAAATATCAGCCTTTCATTATGCTAATATGCTCAAAGGTTCCAGACGTAAACTACGTTTTTCGAAAAGAAGTCATGTTGCATATAAGCACTGTCAGTTGTTCTTTACTTATGTACTTCCTGTATTATTTTAATGTAGCAAGGTATTTACTGCTTGATATCTAGTGTTAAGGATAGTGTTTACACAAGAAGTGTTCTGGAGTTCAAAAACAGCTGGATGGAGTGCAGTGCAATGAAGTCTTGATTCTGTTTTAACTACTTTTGACTTGAAACAATGTCTTAAGACATCTGGTTTGATGCGTATGTGCAGAGACCAACAGTTAAAAGCTACTAAATCAATATTGACTATTTGCTTTCTATCTCTGATTGATTTATTGGTCTGTGTTATTCCAAAGAAATCAGTGTGTAATATTCAATCATAATGCAATAACTTTCTCTGAGATGACTTTGGTTTTGAGCAAATAGCTATCTTAGCATTGTTTTAGCAAATTCACACGAAGCCTGGCTTCATTCTGGTATGTTTATGTATATGACAGATTATGAAAGTAAAGTGGGTTATTAATAGTCAAGTCGACTGCTGGAGATCAAATTGTCTGAACAGCTATAAAAATGGTTTGCTTAGGACTAGTGGTCAAACGATATGGGCCTTGCAAAATCCAAAAAATCTCTGAATATTAAATTATAGCCAAAGTGTTATTTAACACAATATTTGACCCTGGACCACAAAACCAGTCATATGGGTCAATTTTTTGAAATTGAGATTTATATTTGAATGCTGAATAAATAAGCTTTCCATTGATGTATGGTTTGTTAGGATCGGAGAATATTTGGGAGATACAGCTATTGAAAAAATGGAATCTGAGGGTGCAAAAAAATCAAAATACTGAGAAAATCGCTTTTAAAGCTGTCCAAATGAAGTCCTTAGCACTGCATACTACTAATCAAAAATTACGTTTTGATATATTTGCGGTAGAAAATTGACAAAATATCTCAATGGAGCATGATGTTTATGTAATATCCTAATGATTTTTGGCATAAAAGAAAAATCAATAATTTTGACCCATACAGTGTATTGTTGGCTATTGCTACAAATATGGTTTTGTGGTCCAGGGTTACACATTTATTCAAAATTCACTCAAAAATATTTTAAAAATTCTTTAAAAAAAGAACTGAATGAGCCAAGGTAGGGGCACGATTTTTGTTGCCAACACTACTGACCAAATAGACGTCTCAAAACGTCTTTCAAATACTGGTCCAACTTGTCACTATTTTGGACATTAAAAGTGCTGTTTCTGTCATGATTTACACTGCCGTTCGTAAATTTGTGGTCAGTATGATTTTTGTTTTTAAAAGAAATTAATACTGTTATTCATCAAGATTGCAGTAAATGAATCAAAAGTGACAGTAAATACATTTATAATGCTGCAAATGATTTCACTATTAAATAAATGCTGTTTTTTGAACTTTATATTCATCCTGAACAAAATTGTTTCCATAAAAATATTAAGCAGCACAAATGCACATTAGCATCATTTTTGAAGGATAATGTGGCACTGAAGACTGGAGTAATGACTGCTGAAAATACAGCTTTCCCGTCACAGGAATTCATTGCATTTTAAAATGTATTAAAATAGAAAACAGTTGTTTTGAATTGAAATATTTCATATTATTTGTGTTTTTATTGCATCTTTGATCAAATAAATGCAGCTTTGGTGAGACTTCTTACCAACCCCCAAGTTTTGATGGCATGCATTTGTTGTATGCGCACGAAAACAACGCTAACCCAACACTTCTCTCTTCCCCCAGGTGTAACATTCAAGGTAGCGTGATCTGCAACAATGCAGTGATTGGACGTGGAGCCGACATGAAGTACTGTCTCGTGGGGAGCGGCCAGCGTGTAGAGCCAGAGGGTGAGAACGCTGTGGTCCAGCGCTCTGCGGGTTACACTACACGCACAAAAACACACACTCTACACTTCTGTAGCTCCGCAGTGTTCGTATTAAATCCTGCCTTTTGTGTTTGTGTTTATGTGTGCACTCTCACGCCCATGTCTGCCTTTTCGTTTGTGTGATCTTGTGTGTGTATGTGCGTTTTAATCTGTTTTAATAGCGTATTAAAACCTAAGCTTGTGTGTACAATTGAGCTTTATTTTTTAATATGCTTAATCCTCGCAGTCTTAGATCACTACGAGGTTTGTGTGCGTCTATTTGTGTGTGTGTGGCTTCAGGCTCTTGTATTCCGGGTGGTCCGCGCCTGGTCTCTAACCTTTCCATCAATGACACTGCCTTAAGGCGGCCCTAAGATGTCCAGAGGCTGCACAGTCTAATTGACTGAACAACAGGGTGTTGCTGCCTCGACTGACCCCCTCTCATACCCCCCCCCCAACTTTTCTCTGTCTCCACCCCCCACCTCTCCATCATCACTCTTGAGCTGGACTCGATTAGTTGGCCATAACCTCGAAAAATGCTTAGGCTTATTGAAGTGCTCCCAGAAATCCCAAATTACAAGCTAGACCCCCTGTACTTCCCCCGACGCACACCCGCCCTCCGGCTTCAGCGCTTTAAGCGCAGCGAGAAACCACGATTCAAAGTTATCCCAGAAAAACCCAGAGCAGAGGTTAATGTAACCTATTATTTAAAAAGCATTGCTTATAATAACTGCAATAAATCCCCTTCAGTAGCCTTGAGGTTGACACTCGCTCCTTTGTACACAGATGCACAAATTTAACGTCAAGTCAAAGAGAGAAATTAAGTTCATTAAAGAGTTGCTGCTTGGTTTTGATGTGTCTACCCTCCTGAAATTAAAAAGGCTGATTTTCCTTTGAGGTTGAGCTAGAAAATTGAAAGATTCCCTCTGATGGTTATGTAGCTGAGTGTAGTTTAAATGTAATGATGGATTCAAATTTGTTCACCGATATAGAGGGTAATGGTTGGAAACACACTTGATATTAGAGACTTGTTTGTGTATACTATGATCGTCTATAGGATATTTTTACGGATGCGTGATTTGTTTGCTACAATATATCAATAACCGACAATATCAGGCTGACTAGGTCAATATTGGAAGCGGACAATAACAATCCTTTTCCCCAATTCAAAAAGTTGTGATGGTTTTTTTTTTTATGATGGGTTACAAAAGTGCTGAGTGGAAGACTCTTATTAAAAACTGTCAAGAATCATATGTCAATCGTATGTCATACTGTCAAGGTCATATGACCCTAAGATTAAGATGAATAATATTTTACATTAGGAAAATCATATTTTTAGAACTGTGGGGAAAATGGATTTTTAAAAAAGTCTTAAATTGTTAATAATGACTGGTTTTAGCCATTTTATTTTCTTGTATTTATTTTAATTTTTGGAATGTGATTTTATACATAAATTTACACTACCGCTTTTTTAATGATGTTTTTGAAGAAATCTCTTATAATCACCAAGACTGTATTTATTAGACCAAATATATGAGATAAAGAGTAATAATTCCTATTATTATAAATTGTTTTGCTTAATATTGTACTAACAGAATTGATTTGAAATTTAAATCTTTTGTAATTGTAAATGTTTTTTGCTGTAACTTTTAGTCCATTTAATGCATCCTTGATGAATGAAGTTATTAATTTCTTAAAAAAAAAAAAAAATTGAACAGTATAGGTTTATTTTTATTTTTTGGGGGGTGATAAATCGCAGACAGTTTTTACATTTTTCTGACATCAATTTGACACTATACATTTTAAATACATGTATGAATTTGAACTTTTATACTTTTATTTAAGAGTATACTGGCAAAGTTTGGATTTGTCTAGTTCTAATTTTGGCCTAATCAAAAAAAAAAAAAAAAAAAAGTAATAATTGGTCAATATCTGGACATATATCTATTCTGTTACATCTATTGTTATTTTCGTTTTGATGCCTGGTTTTTCAGTAAAACTTGTATAAATTAATTTTAAAATATCAGCGTTGATATATCCATCAAAAGTATTGTCGGCTGTAGCATAAAATATATGGAAAAAATGTCAGTATTGGCTATAATCAGTGCATGCCAAGATTTGTGTTCACTTGTAGTTTATATATATATTATAAAACCCACACTGGACTCTGGTACACTTGTAATCTCTTTAAACAGCTGCTGAGTGATTAGACAACTCTTAGTAGACTTTATAGCTCTTCCACTATGGTGGTCTAATACAGTCAACTCCACACACACTCTCTTTCTCCGTCGTCTCAGTGTCTTTCTCTCATTCACTCTCACTCTTTCTGTTCCCAGCCTGTTTACTGCTACTGGCTGTTGGCGTGTGTAAGCCACAAAGGAGTGATAGACATCTCATAAACTCTAGCCCAACGCTTTCTCTATAAGGTTCTGTGTTCCCAGCATCCTTGTCCTTAGGGGATTGAGCGTGTTGGGTTATGGCTGCTAAAAGCATCCCAGGCCCCGGAGACAGGGTTGTACGTCCAGGACCACCCGGCCTGCCGCTCGACACAGTGTTGTAAGGTGCAGTAGATTTGCAGGTGTTTCGGAGGCTGATGACATGTACCTTTCCTCAGACTGTTTAGACTCCCTTGTTCCAACCTTCTCTCTTTGTGTTCGTCCCTCTCGCTCTCACTCTCTCTCTCTCTCTCTCTCTCTGGCATAGCACGCTCTATTTGTCTTTCCCCAAACTCAGAACACAAAAACAGTCTTTTGTGCGGATTCCTTCACACTAAAATATGTCTTTATATGGATCATTAATCTTGCTCTCAAACGTTTAGTTTGGAGTAGTCACATTCGGCAAGAGGATATCATCCTTCCTAAGCGAGTGTGTATAAGCCTGACACATTTGTAAACTGTTTGCTTGTCACTATGTGATGGAATGGCCCACAAAGGTAAACTCCAGATTAAAAAAAAAAAAAAAAAAAAGAGCATTTTCCTGTCTTTGATTCATAGAAACAATCATTTCAACTTGTGACTCATTTGATTGTTGAATCTTAACAGAACACACAGCTCATCTCCTTTGAGGCACGACAGATGCCTGACAGCTTTTTCTGAGAATCTTGTTCTCTCTCCTCACAGCTGAAAGAACCAATGAGGTCATCGTTGGATCAGACCAACTCATGGAGATCTAGAACCCTGGCGGAGATGGATCACAGAGCCGAAGACGCCCAGATTGACCTGCTTCCGTGTGCATAACCCCTGCACAGGATCCATTTTTTTAATGTGTCTGAATAAAAATGGATTTATTTATCTCAAGACTTCTGGGTTTTTTTTGTTGTTGTTGTTTTTTGTATTTCATCAGTTTGGTAGGTTGCAGCCACTTACAAAAAGTGCCATGGTGTTTTTACCATTTAAAAAGTCTTGAAATAAATACAAATAGTTATTTAATAAATAAATAATAATACATATTATTATTAATATGTAATCAAGAATACAAATTTAAGTGTAATTATTATTTATATTAACTTTGGCATTAATAAATGATAACAATAATAGTAATGTGCATTTATTAACAAATTAAATTATAATAATAATAATAATATGCTTATTAATATGGTTAATACTGAACTTTGAAAATGTAATTATTATTAACATTAATGTAGATGATGTCATTGTTAAAATCCTTAATTAATCTTTATTTTATTATTAATACTAATGTTAATTTTAATATGAATAATTGTTTAACCTAATTTAGTATTATTAATATTAATAATTTATTAATTATATAAATTATATAAAATATTACTTATTTAAATTTTTAAGTGCTAATAATGTTAAGTAATAATTTATTAATTATATAAATATATATAATTTTTTTTTAATTAAGTGATCTAAAAGTAAATAACTAGGGGAAAATCCTTATGAAATTATTTATGTCACTTATTATAAATGCGTATATTTAAATAATATTAAATTAGGTTAAAAGTATAATATTCTTCATCTTAAATTGAACATTAGCAATAATAATAAATTGATTTTAAACTAGGGAAAAACATTATTAATTCTATATGAATAATATGAATAATAATTGCACTTTTAACTTAATTTAGTATTATTAACATACGAACATTTTAAAAAGTGATATAAAAGTAAATAAAATAAGGATTTTTCCATAGTTTTAAATCAATTTAGTATCATAATGTTTTTGTAATTAATATGCTAATTTGAATATAATTACAGTTTTAACTTAATTTAGTATTATGAAAATATAAACATATCCTTTGAAAAATGATATAAAAGTAAATAACTTGAAAACAAGTATTTTTTTCCTTAATTGTAAAATTAATTAACTGATTATCAGCCCTGAAAATTATACCATGGTAAATGGATTGTGATACTGCTGTCTGTAGACACACACACACACACACACATAAAAAAAAAAAAAAAAAAAAACCTCTGATACCATCACCACCTCTTGGGGTTGCATTTATAGGTGCTTTCATGAGACATATATGGGTACAAAGTTTTAGATGTATTGAAACTGAGTTCATAAAGTGTGTTTGGTTGCAGGTGTTGATCTTGGTGGGTGTCTGTGTAGTTTGCAGTTTGGTTGTTTGTCCAGTGGATATCCCATCACCCATCTGCGTGACCACCGTGACTGGGACTGCATGCTCTGGTGCTGAAAGGAACAGATAACCACAATGGGGATAAGTTTATTTGTACACAAAAAGACTGAAAGAAATGGACCACCCAGTTAGACAGCGACTGCTAACAGTCTCTTTTTCTCTCTCATACTTGCAGGCTTTCACAAAATGCCTAAAAGGAATACTTCCTAAAGATTTTCCTCTTTGCTGTCAACGATTTATAGCATTCCAGCACTTGTGCATCTCTTAAATTACAGGTCCCTGGTTCCCTGGTGACGATGGATTCAGAGCCTGAGGAAGATGCTCTGTGATTTATAACTATTCCAACTTATTGTTTTTAGGGCCAATCCAAGTCATTTAGTGTCAGAGCATTGCACGTTCAGTGTCTTCAAACGCAAGCTTTGTTTTTGGGTGTAATGAAATATTTTACAGTGACATCTCTTTCGTGTTTCCCCTTGCTGTTTTTGAATCCATACAATAATTTGTGTATTTATGAGATTGTCATTGCTCCATTCAGCCTCCCTTTTTTCTTCATTATGATTCACGACTTTTGGCAGATTAACCTCATTGGGATCCACAGTAGTGCTGGTATTTCTCCCTGAATGGCTTAATAAAAACTTTTTTTAATAATGAATTTTTCCCTGGAGACGGATAATGTTTATTAAATTGTTTGGTGCTATGATGCATTGCACACGTCAAGTAGAAATGAAATCATTTAAAATCCCCAAATGCCTCGGGACCTTTCTGAATGCCTGTCGTCTACTAATACGAAACATGTGTCCTCCATTTTGTCAGTGTGATAACTAATCAGATGTCATGGCCTTTGCCCCCTCTCGCCGCAGTGTCCGCGCTCGGACCACCAGACCTGGCTCAGGAGATGTGGCAGCCGTTGTTTTTCAAAGGTTTGTATATTTAGACAAAGCCTCTCAGAGTTGGAGTCCCCATGGCTGTGTTGGTTTGGAGCTGTGTTCAGTGTCATTCCCCAGCCTTTGGGCCAAATGTGACAGATGCTTGTGTTTTCCTGGGCCTGGGATCAGATGTCAACTGGCAGATCGTATATCAGGCCCACCTCGCTGTCTCTGTGTAGCTTCCAGCCCAGTTTTCTAGGCCTGCTCATAAGTGAGATGAGCTTTAAGATGTGCCAACCAAACTGACGGTTAAACAGGTATTGTTTGTTTGTTTGCTTGTTTAAAAAAAAAATGTAATTAATAATTTTATATAGCAAAGATAGTGTTCTTTTGAATTTTGTATTCATCAAACAAATCCTCAAAAAGCATTGTTTTTATCAAATATTAAGCAGCAGTTTTTAATATTGAAAATCAGCATATTAGAAGCATCATGTGACACTGAAGACTGAAGTAATGCCATAACGGGAATAAATTACATTTTAAAATATATAGTTATTTTTTAATTTCAACAGAATTGAATTTAATGTAATACATTATTCGTTTTTAATTTTTAAAAAAAATGGATGGATGGATAGATGGGATATTAGTGTTGAAGGTCTCAGGAAATATATTGACACTGTGCCAGAGAGATGTGCTGCTGGAATTGCTGCAAAAGGTGGACATACCAAATATTGAAGTTAAAAGTGAATAAAAAACAGTCACTTCATCTGATATTTGTTGTGCTCAGAGCAACCCTCTGAATGTTTCATGAACATTATGAAATTAAATTTTTTGGAGGAAAAAATGTTCAATATTTCCAGATCTGTCAGGTGTTCTAACAATTTTGGCCACTACTGTAGATAGATGGATGGAAGGATGCAGTTACAGTGAGTGCTTGTGAGTCATCATGAATCATAGTGCCCTGGATAGAAATATGCAACTTGTTACATCCTCCAGTCTTCAGTTAGGATAGTTTAGAGCTGGTCTCCCCAGCCCATGAGAGTCAGTGACCTGATTGCCCAAATGACAGGCACGGTTGCCGCCTTTGCTCTGAGAGACTGTATGAATGTATGTGTGTGTGTGTGTGTGTGTGTGTGTGTGTGTGTGTGGGGTGGGTTTTGAGGGTGGGTGGTGTGTGTGTGTGTGTAGTCGGTGGGGAGGGGTGGAGAGATGCGAGGCTGAAGTCCTAAGCATGGTTGAGGGTGGTGAGGCTCGCTGGCCACCCAAGTGGCAGAAAACCTGCATGTTTTCTGCTGACCCCTACACATTAACAGAACACTTCCTCAATTTGTCTTCTGTGTTCTTGAGGCACAAACGAAATTTCCTCTCTTTTTCGCCTCCTTTTAAGACGCCGCATCCCCCACAAGCCTCCTGCAAACCCTCACGCCCACCTTCAGTGCACACACACACACTTAACAATTA
Source organism: Acrossocheilus fasciatus (assembly GCA_036784905.1). NCBI lineage: Eukaryota > Metazoa > Chordata > Actinopteri > Cypriniformes > Cyprinidae > Acrossocheilus > Acrossocheilus fasciatus. The sequence continues at coordinate 22,525,748 of CM071939.1, read as the reverse complement.
GTACTTTCTTACTGCAGAACAAAGACAGTATGGAAGCTGTGTGGCCTGTAAAGGCCAATAACCTCTATGACATGTGAGGGACTGCGCGCTCTTTGAAACGAACATACTGGCTGCTTTACAACACTCCCCAGGACGCTCGCTAAATAATGTCCGAGCTTGTTTATCTCACACGACCCCGGCGAAGTTACAGCCCTTTGACTGGTGGCTCTGTTCCTTCTGTAAGAAATAAAGCCAAGGACTAATCAAACCACTTATCAGATTCTCAAAGATGTAAAGCGGAAACTGATGAGTTGTGTAATGATCCAGAAACATCTGAAACATTGCACTCGTTGAATCAATACGATTTCTATGTTATGTCATGCACCTGTAGGCTACCCAAGGTTTTGTGCGCAATTTCTGGAATTTCTTCTTTGAATTCAGCTATAAGTTCATAGTTTTAGACCAGGCTTGATGAATGATATCAAATACATACAGAATATATACATAAACTCCAAAAGGGATTAAATAAGTAGAGAGAGATAAGAAAAACAAAGGGGTCTGATTTCATCTTGCCACCTGCTAGTTTTGTCCCAACAATACCCCTGATAAAGGGCCACAAACAAAGACGGCTGAAAAAGTTTTTTAAGCGAGCCATTCATTACGATGACAAAGGGCAAAGAAATACATTATCATAATTAATCTTATCTGTGGCTGTGGGTGGCGGGTCTTTCCCTTTTGAGACTGACGGACCCTTACAATGCCAACATGTACACATCAGTGTGTCACAAAGCACTTTGGGGGCTAAGAATATTTTAAGCTTTGTAAACATTCGCTAAACAAGTCCTGAATGTTAGCTGGAGGCTAGTGTCTCCCCATGCCTTTATCCACATCAAAACAGTCAGCCACTGCCAATTTGAATACAAATTTTGACTTCCTTTCTTAAGGATATTTCCAGAGCACAATGACACAGGTTTCTAGTATGTGAAAATTACACATTGCTGATTTCATGTTAATGGCTGTGCCAGAAAAGCGTTGTTGTCAAATACTAACATCGATACTTTAACATGTTAAATAAAATATTGATGTTTTTTTTTTCTCTTTGGCTCATTTTCAGAATTACTGGGTTTGATACCCAAAAAATATAATACAAAAACATTTTTCCTAGAGAGAGAGAGAAACTTCCCTCATTGAGAACACTAATAAGGGAAAAAACAAAAACAAAACATGACTAATTTTGAAAATAACTCCAAAAGAATATCATTTTAATATTAATATGTTAAAGAATTTATATTTAATATTAATTTTTGTTACCAAAACTTTTCTGCTACAGCCATTAACATGAAACATCTGAAAATTAAAGGAAGGAAACTAAAATTTGTATTCAAATTGGCGGTGACATATTTAAAACACTATGTAATAAAAATAACATACATTATATATATTTATATATGTATGCATACACACACACATGTGTATGTATACATATAACTTAAAAGTAAAACTTATAAATACATGATGTATGTGATGTGTGGAACAGGGATGGTATCAGATAATAAAAACCCCAAGTGCATGCTTACTGATGCTCCCAGGCGTGAGCTACCATCAAAACATACTTGGCTAGTTTTTTCAAAGCAATTCGTTCACGGTGCCGAAGCCTTCATAAGATAAATAAATTCAGCCCTGAAGCTTTTGGGGAAAATAAACACGTCTTCGCCTGCGGAGCCTCTCAGCTGTCGTTTGATATCCGTGCTTCGTTCTTTTGGAGCTTACCTTTACACAAGCGTGGACTGGCTGTGGCCGTTTATGTTTAGGGGCTGTGTGATGGCAGATCTCTGGACAGCGCATGGTCATCTCCCTAGTTTATTTATCCAAGGCCCTCTAGACCTCGGCTTGGACCTCCCTCAGTTTGTTAGGCTTAAAGGGGCCCCCTACCGCATGGAGCAATTCCTCAGATTCCACATTAGCTCTCATTCCCAGCTGCCCGTACCCTCATCAAATTAAACAATTTCGAGAAATGCGCTCAGTGCTGCCATAGGATACAGGCATGCATGCCCTTGTGCTTTCCCAATAGTTTTTTATACTAAGAAACCTGTATTTGAATCAGTATCATGCCTATAACTGTATTAAAGTTAATAATCATCAAACAACAGGTGGAATGGATTGCTCAGTGTTATATGCTGGTTATAGTTTACAACCAAGGGCCTTTGAACTCTACTGTACTGTTCATATCAACCTCTGTAAAACATGTTTGAATTCTCTGTATTTTTGTATATGTTTAGCTTTAATGTGCATTTTTTATAGAAATGAAATGAATTGCATCAGTGTGTTTAGGTCTACAAAATCTGTGCATTGCTGTACAATGACTGAATTAAATTAGTAGCACATGACCCATTTATAACTGGACCAATCATCACGGACAATCATGATAAGTATCTCACTAGGAGTAGCCTTGAAATGGACTTGACCCTGCCATTATGCAATATCTAAACCCCATTGCAATTAGGAGGGTCACCTCCTATAAATATTGGCAAGTTTAATTTCTGTGGTAACACTTTATTTTTATGGTGTCCTTGTTACAAGTTACATGTACTTACTATTATAATAACAATACATTATGCATAATTATATGCAAGTAACCCTAAGCCAAACCCTAATCCAAACCATAACCATACAGTAAGTGCCTGTAGTTAATTAATATCACTCAGTATTTAAATAACAAGGACACCTTAAAATAAAGGGTAACCATTTCTGTCATAAACTGTTATGTTAAGTAAAATCAAAGTGGTTCCCAAGTCACAATGCACATTGCTTGTTGTATTATTTTCTTTTTCCTTTCTTGAATGTAACTAGAAAAATATATGGTGCCATCATATAGAAAGGAAAATGTGCATTTTATCTGGCGCTGATTGCTTTGTTTGACAAGCCCAACAAAGGACATGTATACACAAGGTTTTTTATTCTAGCCATTTTGTTGGTTTCAGAATCATGAAATCAGTACATTTTGTTCATCTTTATCATTGTATATTTACTGTTGTTGTTTTATATTTTATTCATGCTTCTTATTATTTCTGCTTTTTTGTAATTAAATGTTATTTTATTGGTTTTATGAAGTTTTTATGAGGCCAGAGCAGATTAATTTGTAAAGTCTCCCTCCGCATCCGACTGTCAGCATAAAAGAAATGTGTGGCTGTAGTATCAATAGATGGCCTGTGTGATAGCGTGTTAAAATACGAGCCGAGGCTATTGGGAATGTGCAGAGCGGAGCAGCAGTGCAGTGAAAGAGCTCCTCTAGCACTTCCCCCTCCCGGCGCTGATGTGAGGGGCTGCCTGCCTGGGTGGTCTCCCTCTCTCTCAACTTTGGTGAGCTGTTGCTTAGCAGCTAATAATAGGAGATGTTTGCAAAGTAATTTGCCTCTTCCTCGGCCAATGAGAACCAGAGCACTTTTCCATCAAACCACCCTTTTCAGGGTTTGCAAAGGGGCTACCTCTCCAAATGTTACTGCAACAGGATCAGAGGTAGACTGGCGGAATCCACTCGCCACTTTCTTCTGCTTTAAAACGAGTTACGCGCTATAGCTGGACGAATGAAGACCGAAGGATCTATACGGATTCGAGCACATAATGTTGGGATGGAGTTGGAAGACTTTGGCTCAAGGAAAGACTAGAGAATATTTCTTAAAGTTGAACCCGGTGGATGCGCGTGTCGAGAGTCTTGGATTATTATTATTATCGCTTCTGCCTAACTCGCCGCGTTTGCCTTTAACTTTCTTCAGCGCTTCTTCTGCCTCCCGTTTGGACTATGGCCTCGGATCCCAGAGACCCGGGACCGGCCGGTGGTGGTGTTTTTGGAGATTTACCCCCAAGTTACACACGCTCTCCGCCGCCCGTGAACTCAGATCTCCTCCGGAGACCCAGTTACTGCCACGCCGCTTTTGCGTTAAAACAGATTTCTAAGGTGACAAACGCTTTTCCGCTGGAATATATATATATATATATATATATAGGCTACACACACACTGCGTTGTTGTTCTTCGTGTTGGTGGTAACGTGTGTGTTTCAGGGAGCCAGGCAACTGTTAAGGACTTTCTTTAGCCTAGTTTTAGAAGTGTTGGAGGGTATTTACTCTCTTTTTGAAGCTAGAGAGAAGGAACTGATCAACAGGCTACACATACATCTCAAAACCTAGTTTGGTGGAAACAGGTTTAGATGGAGAGTTAACGACGCTAAATATGAAAGTAAAAGCGCGGACAGCGACTTCTATGAATGAAAGCCGAGTTTTCATTCATTTAGCTCTTCTGTCCGCGCGTTTTGAGTCTTTTTCACGTTTAATTCGTCCCTAATGCCGCCTCAGCGTTCAATCTGGTTGGTCTAGATACAATATAGCGTGTTTGTTTGACAATGCGCGCGTCCTGCTGAGGAATTCACTGATTAAGTTTGATCTGACAAAGCATCAGTGAAGCGCATGAACGCTTGGCTATGTGTCAAAACTCCCATGAGTGAAACCAAAACATGTCCAGTTATACTGCAGCTAGGACTGCCAGTTACAGGAAACTTGTGAGGTAGTTGCAAAGCCATGAAATCTACATTATTGCTCAAACTGCTTATAAAAGAGTTTGCTTTTCTATTATAGCTTGACTAGAAATGCTTACAAATTCATTTTCCTTGTAACATGCTGCTATGTGATAACAGAAGAACCAAGTATCTTGAAACAGTTATAGTTTATAACAAGACATGTTTGACAGCATTTATTTGAGGTTACATGATCCGATATGTTTTAACATTCTACATTTTAGAGCTAAAGCTTAAAGGAGCTTTTATAAATCTGTACGATAGATTGTTCACTTTTATCATTTGAATTAACCATCTTCTTTAATAAAGAGATGAGCTGCGAATCCAGACCAGATGAGAATCCTCAGGCCTGTGAGATGTTTAGAGAAAGTCATTTAATACTCTAAACAGTTTAAACCCAAAACTTTGAAACAACAAATTCTTTGACCTTTTTTTTTTTTTTTTTAGAACTTTGAATTTAATTACGACAAAGAAAATTAAAAATGATGTATGCAACTATTTAAACGGATTGAGACAAAGATATGACAAAATAAAAACATTTTAACAGGCATTTTAAGTTCTCTAACTCATGCCAAGTTACTACATTATATAACAACACACATGGAACTGGTGGGATTTTAGCGGTTTCTATAGGTTAGAGTGGATTAATAAGGAAACAGTTCTGAAATTGTCACAGTGGTATTTGAACAGAATCTTAAAATAATTCACATATTATTTTCATTTGGTTTTTGTTTCAAATGCATTTACATTCTCTACTTTACAACAAGCAGACAGTGTCACGTTTAGAAATGTCTTACACAAAAATGAAAATAACCTGACTTGTAAATGTTGATTCATGTGTTGTCAGGACAGTTCACTATCCTGGTAGGGCACCGTGTGTTACAACTGATCTGAAATAGCATCACTGTACATGTGAATAAGTGTTCCTCTCTTGTGTCTCAGGGGAAAGCTGTGGGACAGAAAGCACCACTGTGGATTCGGGCGAGGTTCCAGGCTTTTCTCTTTTCTCTGGGCTGTCACATTCAGCGACACTGTGGAAAAGTCCTTTTCATTGGACTTCTTGTGTTCGGAGCCCTGTCTGTTGGTTTGCGGGTCGCTGCCATTGAAACGGACATTGAGAAACTATGGGTGGAAGGTGAGTCCAAGCTTTCATGTTTTACTTATGCGCTGTGTGGGTTTATTTCTGGGGCTGATCTGAAGGAACAAGTTATGTGTGACCTGTATGCTGTGACGTCACTTTGCATAGGGTCAGAATAGACATGGTCCTTTTTATTGCAACTCAATTGTAGAACTCTCTCCCATACAATTTGACTGCCTTTGCTTAGCTTAACTAAGATTAGCTAGCTTAACTGATTGAAAATGTGATTGTGGTGCAGTTGTTGGGTGATATAGACCCAGACCTCGTGTGGGCTTCTGATATGAAGTCTCAGGATCTTTGAGCGGACATAGACCGTGGCCTCTGGAATTCCATATCTCCTGTCACGCACACGTAGCATTCTTTTTCCTAGCGCATGCAAGCCTTCTCTTGTTCTTTCCCCATCAGCCTATATTGTTTGCGGTGGGTACTGCGCTTGATGTTTTTCTTTTTCTCCCTTTCCCGTTTGACGTGCTTTGCATGCACCTCACTTATCTGTGCATTTTCAGGCAGCTTTATTTGGTTTTCACACTGCCAAATTCCTTCTAAGCCCCCTAGGCTTTCGCCACACTGCTGATCCCCTGCACAGATGGGCTGTGTGTGAATCGTTAGCCATCTTTGAGGTGCTGACCCTCCCCCTCGTGCTCGCTGTGTGGTCCTTCACTATTCTTGGATTCCATTCAACAATAAAGGCACCCCCCTTTACCAAAAAAAGTGAATACAGCTGAAGTTTACCCACCTGTTTCACGCTCACACACACAACGTGCACACGCTCATGCACAAGCATATTAGGCATCGTTATTTTTTGTGCATTTCTAGTTTTGTACTTGAAAATAAAACATGCTGTTCATGGTAGCTTAGCATTGGTTTGTTTCAGAAAAAAATGGTGGGACCTTTTAGACATAATCCTATATGCTTTTTCACAATATCACAGTCAAAAAATACGCTTTCTGACTTTTTTGTCTATGATATTGAAACAAGTTTATAATTAGGCCTACTTGTGAAATATTCAGAGCTCTAAAGGAGGTGATATATGAACAAATGCTCTCTGGTGGGAACGTTAGCTGGAGTTAAGCAAAGGGAGTTGTCAGACGTTGTCAGTGAAATTTGTGTTTTAATGTAAAGCAGGCATAAAGCATGGGGCTCCTGGAGTGAAACGCCAAAGTGCTGAAAAGGAACGCTGTGCCTTTAAGAGGCAGTGCCTGTGTTTCTAAAGTTTCTGCCTGCGTTGTTTCCCCCAATAGCCCATTGACAAAGCTGCTCTGGGCTGAATGGGGAGTAAGTGGTATGGTAACAAGGAGAGGTTAGTTCTCACACACAGGCACACACATTCACTTCTGCACACATACACATAAAAAGTCACAGGGACAAACAAAAGAGTTTTATAATGGGTCTTGTGATTGGGAATTGAATTTAAAAGGTCCCTAGTGCTGTTAGCGATTACTAAATAGTTGCATATATCAAGAGGGCTTTCCAATGACTTGGCAAGCCAAAACAATTATTACAAAATGAATGTGGCATAAGCATTTCCAAATTTCAATGATTTTTAAGGACAGACCACTTAGGCTACATTTTATATGTTGCAACCTATTTGTCACAAAAATTCAAATCTGTTGTGTGTGGGGGAGCTGTAAAGAATAGCAAAACAGTCAAGGCTTGTGGATCTCACACTTGCCCAGCTGTGCATTTTGGAGCATATGCCTCCTCATTACCCCTGAGGCGGTTACTATCCCTTCTTCACCTCTGCTCTAGCCCCCACCCAAATGTCACCCAGGCCACCAAGTGTCCATGTCCTCAGGGACCACCCGGGCCACCCGTAATTGCTTCCGCCTTCCATCAAATGATGTGCGAAAAGCAGCGACCTTGTGTTTAGATGCCTTATAAAAATGAACCAACAGTTTAGTAATCAGGTTTAGGCACCCTGTTAGGAATACTGTCTGTTTTATGTGTTGTGCCAAAAATACCTTTTATAAACAGTAGGAGCCATCAAAGAGGTCAGAATGTAGAGATATTTATCCAACCTATAGCCTAAATTCATCAGTATGTTTATATCAGAATGTGCAAGTTGTATGTTATGTTATTTGCAAGTTATGGTTTGTTGTTTGAAATTCTAGATTTCTAGAGATTCTAGAGGGTGATGATTTGCTGTTTAAAAAGTATAGTTGAAGACTTAAATGTTAGTTCTCTCCAAAATTGAAAATTGTCATTTAGTCATCCTTGTCATTCCAAACCTGCACGACTTTCTTTCTTCTGAATTTTGAAGGAAATTTTGTAGTTTTTGTCCATACAATGACAGTCAGTGGGGTCCAATGTTGTTTTAGACCCCACTGAATTTCATTGTATAGACACAGTAATGTATATCTTATTTACATATCTTATTATGTGTTCCACTTAAGAATGGCATACAGGTTCAAAACAGCACAAGGGTTAAGTTAATGATGACAAAATGTTCATTTTTGGCTGAACTACCTCTTTAAGTCATGGGTTAATTCTTGGGAAAGTGTGATTTTAGCTTGCATTGTGAGGCAGGAGAAAGAGGTGATAAAATGAAATGTAGGATGACGGTTTGGGGGCTGGTGAGCGAAGAAACATTCTAGCATCTACACCCTTAAATTACTCTGGATTTCATGTTTGCTCCTTATGTGCAGTGTCGGATTGCAGAGGGGAATTTGTTTGGAGAATTAAGAGAGGGGGAGAAAAGATTGAGAAAGTTGTGTTTTCAAAGGAGCTCAAGTTATTTCATCTGGTTTCTGACACCAAACCGAGCAGTACCACATATTGTTTTAATTGTGTGGATTTTAATATTTGATTGAGCTTTTGTAGAGTGAAGGATGAGGAAAGATTTGTCAGTGATGAGTTGCCTATCTGTGTGGGGCAAAAAAGCAGACTTTGATATGTGATTATATGCTTGAGTAATGGTGGCCTCCCAAAAGGATTGTTGGCATTTAACGGTCATTGCAAAAATGTGTGCCGGGCTAAACAAACGGCAAACTTTTTCAAACAGACGGACATGTTTATGTACTCTTACACAGTCGTAACTTAATTTTTCTCATCCGTTTTGACACGATTTCGGTGTGCCTGACAGACGTGTACACACAGACAAGCTGTACAAACATTACTCAAATGTGTGCAGGGATATCTGGGTTGCAGACCCGCTTGAGTTGTATGAAGCCACCAGGCAGCAGAAGAGTGGAATAAAGAACATATACACATTGCATGAATGACCTTGTCCACATGCATGTAGACTGAGGGAACCAGCACAAGTACAGGATTTACACAGACACATGTGGACCTTTCAGTGTTAGGAGCAGTTATCTAAACAAAAATGAAATGCAAGGTAAATGCAATAATTTATTAGAAAATACACAGTCTTCCAGTCCTGGTGCCGGATTCGAGAGAAAGCAAGCTCTATGAAGCATTATTGGAGGTGAATGGCAAGCCGCAGTACCCCAGCTACATAAATAAACCCTAACTGCTGAGACTTAGACCTCACCAGTAGAAAGTACAAACAAGGCCAGAGTCAACCTGGGTCAGTTGAAAATGTTTACTTCAACCCCCCCGTTTCCACCCCACACAGGCCGGCCTTCCAGCCCCCATTACTCAAGAACGGCCATATGAACTGAATGCATCCCTTCTCAAAGTGTAGCAACTTTCTACTCCAAATCAGAGCATTGCCAATTAAGGCTTCACTCACTCTGGGTTTTCATTTTCTCTACATAATTAGTCTGTTTGGCATTGCACTTTTTTTTTTTTTTGGTTAACAGCATAATGCAGTTCCAGAGGTTGTCAGTGCAGCAACAGAACATGTTTTATATCTAGGTTGTAAACACGTCCCATTGACGTTGGTGGCACAATCAGAGAGGCAAACTGAGGTCTAGCTCTATGGCAGAAGTGCTAGGGTACACCTTTCTGTTTATATTCTTAAGCTAATGTTACTAGAACAACCCCAGCGGAGGCAGGAGGAGATCAGACCCCCAAGAAGCTGCCCCTCTTGCTGCCCGATTCAGACAGTATTTCTTACATTCAGTCCAATGAGGGTCATTTTCTTTGATCCAAGCTTAAAAAAAAAAATAAAAAAAGAAACTGGTCACTTTTTTTGAAAAAAAAAAAAAGTCTCCTTTTTGTCTGTCTCAACAGTTTGTCCTTTTGGTTGGGGTAAAAAAACATTTTCTTGGTACGTGGTGGAAAAGAAATGGTTTCTGGGCTCAATAAATTCATTTCCAGTTTGAATGAAACCAGCAACGTGGAAAAATTTTGCCTTTCACCATGGGATGAATGTATGTTTCAACCACACATTAAGCTGCATTAGCAGCCAGTGGAGTGCCTAATGTGGTTATTTTTCACAGCAGCCAACACTAGGGCTGATTAGCATAATTAGTACAGGGAAGGCTATACATATGGAAATGGCCAGGACCTAAATGCCAGAACCGGTGGAAATTTATGTCAATGCTGACAGAAGTATCAGGTCTGAATAGGTGCTAGTTCAAGCATAGTTTTAGCCATCTTGATTTGTTTTTAATCATTTTTACCTGCCATCTGGAGGGTTACAATGAATGATATGTATGTTAAGTTTTTTCAACAAGGCCGACAGTTGCCTCTGAAAGATGTACAGAAGGACATGCATGTGTGTGTATGCATTTCACACACAAAGATAAGCTAGCCCTTCCTCCCTCTCACATTGTTTTATTCGCTGGGAAAAATCCAAATCCAATTGCTTTTGTAGTGAGTTTCTCTCTTTATTTTTTTCCTGTTTGTTGGGAAACAACTGAAAGTGACTGAAAATGAGGGTGACAAAGACCTGCATTGAGTCTCTTGGTGGCCTTGAGTTAGCGCTCATAGAGGCAGAGGTGGAGCAGTCTCCATCTGCCACTGTATTCGTGCGAGATGGGGTGGTTCTCTCAGTCATGGTCAAGCCATTGAGACTACTTGTGATTGAGAGTTCCAGTGAAGCTGAAATGTTTAAAAAGATTTGCACTTGAGCCAAATCTATCCTTCTTGTCTACATAATGTGTCTGGAAAGAAGAGGAAGAAAAAAATCAAACAAAGAACTTGGAATGGACATTATGGGGTCTTGACGGACCCAAGGCAAAAGAGCTGGACCAGCTTGTTTTGTTCTTGGTGGTTTCATATACTAATGTGTGTGGGAGAAAAAGGGAAACAGAAAAAGAGAGTGAAAGCGCGTATGGGAGAGTGTGTGCGTGGGCACGCACTGGCACCCGACTGTGTATCTGAGCTCTTGGGTTTACTTGGGTGGTGAAAACAGGTAAAAATGTCTCTTTCAGCACTCTTCCTTGTGGGACTTCCTCCAGAACAGCATGAGTCCTTTTAGAAGCCTCTTAATCCCTCTAATCTGGCCCACAACACTTTGAAGGTGGCCTGTCCTAATGGAGAAAGCACTGGGTTTCAGACCTTGCTGCTCATTGCTACTGCGCCACATTCAGATCCTAAATTCGTAGACAGTAAAGGCATATTTTTCCATAATCTTTAAATTAGGTTAATTTAGCATGATCCTTGTTGTAATTAGCTCTTAGTATATTGTATCTTTATTATGCAATTTTTTCTTCACCTTCCTCATTCAGACTTTTCTTGCTCCCCTTCATGCATCAATATGGTAATCGTAACTATATTTCAGGTCAGTGTGAGCAGGAAATTGTGCGCAATGTGTTGCAGAGCATTGGACAGGCCAAGCCAGGGTGGACATGAGCGAGATTGGAGCTGACAGGGTCCACTGGCGGGGTGACACTGGGGAGCAGGGGGCTTCTTCTTCATAGTTAATTACATGTCACTTTCCATACTGCCCACTGGGAGGGAACCCCCTCACACCAGCTCATTTTGCTGGTCTGCTCCTGGGTGGGACCTTGAGACAGGCTTGCTGAAGCTTGCTACCATTGTGTTCTAGCCAGTGAGGACAGACTGTAGATTAGCTTCAGCTTTTACCATTTTATGTGCTACCGAGTATTTACAGTTGCAGAACTATCTAATCTGTGAGATACTGAGGCTGATTTTCTTTCCGGCTATGTTGGGGAACATTGGTCGGACCCTCCTCATGGATAATTGTCCCGTGATGGTGATGTCACCCCCAAGGCTGTGAAAAATGAAGGACAACAAAGGAAGGAGGGTCTTTGCTTGGGAGAGAGTAAGCTCTGTATGGCAGTATTGCTGGATTGATATCACACAACACCGTTAGGCTGCCCTCATTTTGAGTTTTTTAAACATAAAAGCTTTCATAATCACAAACCCCTCTACCCTGTTCCAGTCCCAGCAACTCGAAGCAAAGATTAGTGCTTTGAAAATCCCCCTAGGCCTCTGTGTTTGAGAGTTCTAGCTGTTTGAATCTCAAATATACATCCCAGATCATTCTTGTGCATCACAGTTCCTTTTCCCCCCTTCTGTGGTGCGTTTCTGGCTGTGAAAGTATTTGCGTGCCTGTCTCTTTAAGTGTACGGCAGCAGCGAGCCGAGAGAACAGAGCAAAGCTCCCATCTGGAGGGTGGCTGAGTGGAGCGGTGACTGAGCGGCGGGGCCCACTCGGGCCTCTAGCTGGGTGGTCCAGATGGGAGGAACCAGACACAAATAGCTATAATTTACTTCAGGAGCCCCTGTAATTACAGGCCCAAGGATTGGAGCTCAATTCCTGCAGATGCCTGAATGCATTAAATATGAACACGCTGTCTGTAGATTGACACAAATACGTGTTTGCATTTTGCAAATGGAAACGGCCTTTAGATTCAGCCCGCCACATTTTTTGAAGTAATGTGTTTATGTAATCTGCATGTCAGATAGCTGCATGAATGGAACCAGGAGGTTGAATGTTTGCATGCATCAAGTTGTAAGCTTCAGGGCAAGTCACGTGGCATTTATATTTGCGGTGCAATTTTTTTGTTTCTGCTCAGTTTTTTCTTTCATTAAACAGAACCTTTCATGTGTGTTAAAGGATTGTTCTTAAAAGATCTCTAAGCCACTTACAAAGCTGTGGGCTACCCCTGACAGGAACAGTACCCCTCTCTCTCTCTCTGTATTTCTCTCTTTCTGTTTCTCTGTGTCTCTTTCTCTCACACTCCCTCTCTCAATTAACTGAGGCAGGCAGCGAGATGTGCCGGGGAGAAAAAGTGGCTCGGTGGGCTCAGCCAGCCACTGCAGGCTTGTCATCATGTATTGGGATGTGGAGGGGCAGACGGACAGGCTCTGATCTGGGCCGGTGCGTTTCATGTGCATTTGGCATGGCCGCAGATACCCCGCGTTCTCTTTTCACCACCGCCTCCGTTAATTAGGGGGCTGGACTACGGAGTTTCTTCTGCACTCTTTGATGCTTTTCATCCCGACTCAGCATACCACATGAACAGCATTTCTGCCTCTGCTCTTCTGCCTTGCTCTCTCCTTCCATTTACTGCTCACATCTTGGATCAGGCATGGTGACCTGTAGATCAAGACCCAACGTCTTGAGCGACCTTACTTTCAGGAACCACAGTCTGTGCTAAGCAGTGTGGAGTTAGCCATTCATTAAACTGGTGGTGGCAAGATTAGGCTGGGAAAGAGATTCTGTCAGTTTTAAGTCAGCCACATTGGAGAATTTATGGAGGATTTTGTGCAAAAGCCTGTTTGTTAGCCTTGTGTGGAAGTGTGGGCCATGTCATGAGTATTTTTACTCTTCAGTGTGCTAAAGACACAAATGTGATCCACACATCTGTTTCTGGGGTTGGCTGGAATATACACAAGGGGAATGAGAACTGTAGTGTGTTTAATTTGGGTTTAATTATGACATTAACCTCTCAGTGAGGATCATGCTTTTTTGTTGCAGTGTGACCATTAACACAAAACCATGTTGTTCCTCTGACATATAAACTTGTCTCCTTTCTGAACGTTTGAAAATAACAAACTGTGATGTCTCTCTTTCTCAGCTGGCAGTCGGGTGAGCAAGGAGCTACGCTACACAAAAGAGAAGCAGGGAGAGGAGTCAGTGTTCACCTCACAGATGCTCATACAGACACCCAAACAGGAAGGAAACAATATTCTTACCCAGGAGGCTTTGCTGCTCCACCTGGAGGCTGCTCTGTCAGCCAGCAAAGTTCAAGTGTCTCTTTATGGAAAGTGAGTACAACCCCCAGCAGGATTACAGGGAATTTCAAACACTTATAAACATGAGGGCCAGTCTTCTAATATGTGGTTGTACAATTTCTACCCACAGATCTTGGGATCTTAATAAAATTTGCTTCAAATCCGGAGTCCCAATTATAGAAAATGTCATGATTGAGAGGGTAAGCATGTTTTTATTATGCAATTTTTGGCTTGCTTCATAATAATTTTCTTATTACTGTTTGCTTAGTGCTTTAGACAGCTATTATAGTGTTTATTCACCTTAACTTGGCTTATTTTTCTTCTGTGCCATGAAATCTGCCTTACTGAAGATTATACTCTATTTCTTTGCAGATGATTGACAAGCTTTTCCCCTGTATGATCGTGACTCCTTTGGACTGCTTTTGGGAAGGCTCTAAATTGCAGGGAGGCTCTGCCTATTTACCGTAAGCAGTCTGCTTATTCTTATTTAATATATAACCACCTATCTCTGATGAAGTCACATATAGCTTCACGTGACTATTATAAATGTATCTAAACTCAAGAGACCAAAATTAACCATGAAACAAGGGACTGTGCCTGAACTATATCTCGGAATCTTTTGACCCCCCTCCTTGATATAACACACGCTCCTATAACAATTGGCCTTTACCTTCAACCAAAACGGCGCTGGCTGCGACAAACTCTGACATCAAGCCCCTAGCAAAAGCTCTATTTAGTCTGTTGATAAGCTGAAGCTGAAGTTCCGTCGTCAGTGTGGCTTGAGCTGTCAACAGTGTGGTGAGGGGCTTTACAGGACAATCTCTAATCCTGCACCCCTGTCCCACCACCCAATCCCCCAGCCTGAAGAAGTTCTTACGGAAAGGGGACAGAGAGAGAGAGGGAGGCAGAGAGAGAGATGACTGCTACTGGGTGGGTAGGAGGGAAGGGTGGGGGGGCAGGGGAGCATTTGGGTCAGACAATGGTAAGCATTCTTTCAGTTTACGAGTGAGTGTCCATCAGTGAGGGGGCCCTGGAGGGGGCCCGGCTTTGTCAGCACTGGGTAACACTGTGCATTCTCATGGTAATCGCCCAGGCTTGGAGCTGTAAGTTGTCCAACAAATAAAATGGGCATTATTCAAGTCGTGGGCCCAGAGAGAGAAAGAGGGAGGAAAAGTAGGAAAAATTAACTGTGGATGTTGGACATTGTAGTTTACACTTCCACCCAAAACATCTCTTTAATATTTTGTTGATGGAAAATTGAAAGCCATATTGTATTCTATGCCATGCAGGACAAAAATTGGTTTCAATTGACTGAGCCTGATTCTATCAATTCTCATAGACTTTTTTTCTCTTTCATCAGCCCAGGTTGACTAATACCTAGGTTTTCTTAGAAGCATGATTGGCCTTTAAAAATTTTGTTACTTATTGCCCTGTTTTCTCTATTTGGACATGTATGAAGAGGGCCTGCGTTAGCCACTGAGGCTAATGTCCTCTCAGGCTTCCGCTTCAGTTCAGCTGTTTTTTTTTTTTCATCTAAAAGGAAAAGAGCGAGAGAGAGAGAGAGACAGAGAGAGAAAGGGAGGGAGAGAGTGAGTGAGGGAGAAAAAAACTTGAGGGAACAAAGAGCAGCAATCTATGGAAAAACAAAAGGGCCCAGGCCGGTTCACTCAAGCAAAAAATAGGAGATAAAGGAGACTCTCTTTGCAAGCAGGAGCAAAGGCGCTTGGTATGTGGGAATGGGAGAGGACCAGCTTTATTTGAAGCTGCTCTTCATGAGTTATTAGAGTGAGATTGGGCCTGGAGTTAGGACACTATTCACTTGTATTCTTCTTTACCCACAAATACTCATCACGGTGAAAGGCCCCTCTTTCACTCAGGGGGTATCACTCTGGGTTCTATGGCATTTTTACTTGGGATTTGTTTAGCTACATAGGTGTTGATTTGGAATGTTTTTTTCCTTGTGCTATATAATAATTTTCAATGCCATAATAATGAAATAATGTTACAAGTTAGAGGTTGTCAGTGTTCCCAGAATCACCCACCCCTTGTAAATCAGAACGTTAAAAAGAATCCAACTGTAACTCCACTACACCTAGAGAATTAGTCTTTGGCACATCAATAAACAACAGTCCATTTTTTCAATACCCACTGAGTGAGAGAAGATAGATTAAAACCTGCAGGCTAAGGGGTTGAGAACACTGGGCTCAAAGCAGCTTTCAAGACAGTAGGCACAGCTCTTCTCAGCATTTCCACTGCCCGCCTTCATTCTTATCAAGATGTTTTAGAGGCAGAGGTAATCGTTATGACTCGATGCACAAAGTTAAGAGACAGCAGCCTGTAGACCGCCGGCACATTATGCCCCTCCGTGTAACAGGATAATAAACGCTACTTTATGTGGCATCTGTAGTCCGCCACCACCAGGGAGGGACTGGTGCCGGCAGACTCGGAGAAGCAGCAACAGGGAAGGGGAAAGGGGTTTGTTTGGAAAAAGTGTGCTATCGTTTGAAAAAAGTCATACAATGGACACATTTAGTCTGCTAACTTAATTGAAGTGTCTCAATTTTGTTTTTTGTGATTCTTGTCATAGGGGCATGCCTGATATTCAGTGGATGAATCTGGACCCCCTCAAACTAATGGAGGAGTTGAGCCAGTTTACATCTCTAGAGGGTTTCCGAGAGATGCTAGATAAGGCTCAGGTGGGCCATGCCTATATGAACCGCCCATGCTTGGATCCCAATGACACAGACTGCCCTCACAGTGCCCCTAATAAAGACCCACGGCAGGTGAGTACAGTTTTGTAATGCAAATGACAATATCTTATTAATATGAGTCTGTAAAATGTATACTTTTGCATTAATTGTGTGGTCTGTGTTTTATTTAGGTCCCTGACATTGCTGCTGAACTTCAGGGTGGTTGCCATGGTTTCTCCAAGAAGTTCATGCACTGGCAGGAGGAGTTGATCCTGGGTGAAAGAGTAAAGGACTCCCAGAATGCCTTGCAGAGGTGAGAAAGAGGGGGAAAGAAAGAAGGAGAGGCTAAAGGAGGGGGTATGTGGGTGGGCCTCTCTTAGGAGGCCCTGACAAGAGAGAAAGTAAGAGAATAAACCCGAAAGAGACAGAGATGGAGAGAGGGAGGAATCTTTCTGACTCCTAATAACCTCACACATCCAAGGAATTCCTTACATGAAGAGGGATCAGTTTCCACCTCTGACCCCAGTATAGGAAAGACCAATTAAACATGATGGACAGCCACATAACCTATGGGCAGATCTGCAATGCAGAGTGGAGGAAAATGAAAACACACTGAACAGAAAAAAAGAACATATGGTACAAAGTAAACAAACTGTAGGTAAACTAAAAGCAAGAGCACAAATATTTGACACCTGTAATTTAATCTCATGTGTGTATTTTCAAGGCACAGTTTAATCTGCAATAAATGAAAGTCTCTGCAGAGAGCGGTATATTGGCCTTTTGCCCAGTATTTGAGCATTGTTCTAATCTCAGTGGAAGTGTTAGAGTGATTTATAGAAGCCCAAGAGGGACCACGCGCATCATTCCAGTCTTTATTATAATGTGTCTCCGTACTGATGTTTCCTTATTATCACTTTGCAACACAATGGTATCTGCACATGCGTGTTTGTACATTCAGATCTCACTCAGCCATCTGTATTTTCCTGTATAGTGCGGAGGCTCTTCAGACCATGTTCCTCCTCATGAGTCCCAAACAGCTCTATGAGCACTTTAAAGACGACTATGAGATCCATGATAT
The DNA here is from genome assembly GCA_036784905.1 of Acrossocheilus fasciatus. Lineage (NCBI taxonomy): Eukaryota > Metazoa > Chordata > Actinopteri > Cypriniformes > Cyprinidae > Acrossocheilus > Acrossocheilus fasciatus. The sequence continues at coordinate 22,508,243 of CM071939.1, read as the reverse complement.
CAACTGGAACGAGGACAAGGCCACTGCCATCTTGGAGTCCTGGCAGAGGAAATTCGTTGAGGTAATTTCCTGTTTCATAACACACTCACACATCACTTTGTGAGGTCTGAAAGGTTTCAGTGACTGTGGAGGGTGCCCAGCTGGGGTGGAAAGGTAAAAAGAGCACAGGAGGTCACAAGTGGTGCAAGAGGGTTGTTTTCCTTAGACCAGAGGATGGCAACGTCTGCCTGAATTCCATCAATCCTCAGCTGCCTAGTAAACGGAGTCCTCCTAGGAGGCCACTGACAGACTCCCAGTTATAGGAACAAGCTGTTTTTGTGATAACTGACACCCAGCATGCTCACTGAAAGAGAGAGAGAGAGAGAGAGAGAGAGAGAGAGAGAGAGAGGGAATTACAGAGTGAGAAGAGCCTCCAGTAATGTCTACTGCCTCAAAAAGAGAGCAAGAACGAGGGAAGTGGAGTCAGGGGAGGTTGGGGGGATAGGGCACTGTAAAAACAAAGTGCAGAGGTATTCCTTTCCCCTTAAGGTTGTCAGCCATTCATGGTGCTGATGGAGTAGCCTGAGAGACCATGTGATCTCATCTGATCCATCTGACCTCTGCCCTCTGGCATCTGTGCTCATTATTTCTTGCTTGTCAAGCTTCATAGGGTCTCGTGCAATCTTGTTTGTGTGTTATTAGGATAAAATACGAGGTGGATGAGGGTACGGCCCAAAGAAGAATGAATGTTTGTGTAGCTTGTCAGAAAAAGTAATTCAAGATTTGTTCTGTTCCGCAATGAGTGCACAAGTTCATTCAAAACACACAATGTTAGGTTAAGCAACTTTGCTCATGCCGAAATTTATTAAGTTGCAGCCAGTCACAAGCCTCTTTGATTTGACCCATGGATATATGCTCTTTCCAATCCAAATATTGAAAAACTTGTATAAAAGTTGTATTCTCTGGATTGATGTTTAAGACTGTGATTTTGTGTGTAGGTTGTCCATGGGAGCATTCCTCAGAACTCTTCCTCCAACGTTTATGCCTTCTCTACCACTACTCTTAATGATATCATGAAGTCCTTCTCTGACGTCAGTGTAATCAGGGTGGCAGGTGGTTACCTGCTCATGGTAAGACATCCATTACTGTGGCAACTCTAGTTAAGGCTAATGGAAATGTGATGAGCATGTCTCCATATGTGTGGAGCTATTCCCTTACACGTGTCTCTCTCTATGCACAGCTGGCATACGCATGCGTGACCATGCTGCGCTGGGACTGTGCTAAGTCTCAGGGTGCTGTAGGGCTGGCTGGAGTACTTCTAGTTGCTCTGTCTGTGGCTGCAGGACTTGGTCTGTGCTCGCTGCTGGGGCTGTCCTTCAATGCCGCCACCACACAGGTAAATACACACCTAAACATCTTAAATTCACACTCAGCCTCAGGGCTTGGCTGTAACTCAGAGCTGTGTGTTCCTCCACAGGTGCTGCCATTCCTGGCCCTGGGCATTGGAGTTGATGACATGTTTTTGCTGGCTCATTCCTTCACCGAGACCAGATCCAACATCCCGTTCAAGGCACGTATCTCATAAATATGCTTTGGATCGTGATTTCTGGGAGATGAAAATGTTGCTTAGGCTTCCTGTTATTGTTTTTGAAGATCACAGCTCATTATTTGCCATATCTCTCCATAGGAGAGGACAGGCGACTGCCTAAGAAGAACTGGCACCAGTGTGGCTCTGACCTCCATCAATAACATGATTGCTTTTTTCATGGCTGCCCTAGTGCCTATTCCTGCTCTCCGGGCCTTCTCACTTCAGGTAGGAGTTTGTATTTTGTGTGTGAGTACATGTTATCAACCATTGCACCCTGTGATGCCCATTGAGAAAGATTGGCAGGGGTGTTGACGATCTGAAAAGGGCAGTGAATGTTGGCTTTAAAAAACAAGCAGTCAAAGTTAATTCAAAGTGAGGATGGCCTTTGTTGTTGCTCTTTCTTGCATTCTCTCTTTATTTTATGGTCAAACCCCCACATCCAACTAAAGTCACAGCCTGGTTTTCAGGTGGGGAATGGATACCAAGAGAGAGAGAGAGGTAATGAGATGAGTGAATATATCAGTATATCACCCAGCCATCAGACTGTGCTTCTCTGATCTCCCCAGGCTAACCCTGGGTGGTCTGCACTGTAATGATACAGAATATAATGTCTGTCTGAGGTTGGGGGGGTGGGGGGGTTCTGCTCTGACTCGCTGTGACCTTGGGAGTCCCCTTTCCTTGGATTGTTGACTATTTGTGGAGTGCTGGGGGATGGGGTTGCTGGTTGATTTAGGGTGCATATTTTACTTTCTGGGATTCAATCCGAGGCACTAAAACAGCGAGGGATCCTGAATGCAGAGTGTTTTTTCTCAAGTTCAGACAGCAGCTGTGGAGTCGGGTGGCAGCGTAGAACTCATGAACGAAAAGACTTGGCCTTTATCCTGAAGTCTCTCTTTCTCTCTTACTCTTTATTCAGGCGGCTATTGTGGTTGTCTTTAACTTTGCCATGGTTCTGCTGATCTTCCCTGCCATTCTGAGCTTGGACCTACACAGGCGGGAGGACAAAAGACTGGACATCCTCTGCTGTTTCTACAGGTAACTAAGATGCGCTGCCCTTGCTTAATTTCAGCCATTTTTATTACGCTAAAGCCTTTGTTACTCAAAATGTGGATTTATATGTTTCTTTTCTTCCAGCCCCTGTTCATCTCGGGTGATCCAGATCCAGCCTCAGGAGTTCTCAGACGCTAACGACAACCACCAGCACGCTCCAGCCACCCCCACCTACACTGGTTCCACTATAACCACCAGCACCCACATCACCACCACTGTGCAGGCATTCACCCAGTGTGATGCAGCTGGTCAGCATATTGTCACCATTCTGCCACCCACTTCCCAGATCTCCACCAGTCCTCCATCCATGGTCCTATCCACACCCACTCCAACCACTGACCCTTATGGCTCCCAGCTGTTCACCACCTCCAGCTCCACCCGAGACCTTCTAGCCCAGGTGGAGGAGCCCAAAGAGGGCCGCGAGTGTGTGCCTTTGCCCTTCTTTCGCTGGAATCTGTCAAACTTTGCACGGGAAAAGTATGCCCCTCTGTTGTTAAAGCCCGAAACTAAGACTGTGGTGGTTGTCGTTTTTGTGGCTCTTCTGAGCCTCAGCCTCTATGGTACCACAATGGTTCATGATGGACTCTACTTGACTGATATTGTCCCCAGAGACACAAAGGAGTATGACTTTATCACTGCCCAGTTTAAATACTTCTCCTTCTATAACATGTACCTGGTTACCATGGATGGCTTTGACTATGCCCGTTCTCAGAGACAGCTTCTTCAGCTTCACAATGCCTTCAACTCTGTAAAATATGTAGTTAAGGACAGCAATCACAAACTTCCCAGAATGTGGCTGCACTTCTTCCAGGACTGGCTCAAAGGTAAGTTATTTTTTTTTAGCAGTGCTTTCTAAGGCTACGATTTTTACTACTACGACTATTTTCACAATGCCTAACACTATGTCTGAAAAATCAGCTCATACCTTGTCTTGCACTATTGTGTTGTTTATAGATAAGGATATATAAGTATCTACTAAATATCAGTAAATGTGAAACATAGCTATGGTGAAAAATGCCACAAACTATCATTTTTAGTTGCGCTCATTCATTGTGTGGGAAATGCTCTTATCTCTAAAGGTGAAAGAAAGGAGTTCAGTGAAAGTTCACTTCTGTCATCTGCTTTTGTGTTTCACCCACCTGGGCATAGAGAAGATTATGGGAGGGTCAGGGGTTATCTCAGACTGTTTGTGACCTCTCTGCTCACTTTAGTTTGTATTGAGAGCTTAACTGTGAGGTGAATCCACAATAACTAAAACCCAACGAATTGAAAAGAAGCTATTTATTTTGAAAGGCTGTGGAAACTGGAGGTAGTTGAAAGACTCTCTCTTTCTCCCCTATGCTATTTCCTTTTCTTGTGAGGAGATCTCTGTAATTACAGAATGGTTGTGGAAACTGTTTTTCAGCTGTTGCCAGACTTTGTAATTTGGAGAGCACGAAAGGCTTTCTCTGGTTAGTTTATTCAGCCCACACACATTTATTCAGCACCAGGCAGAAAGATGGAGAACCCAGCAAGGGGAGGGGGACTTTTGGTTTATACGCCTGTTTGTGTGTGTGGATTGGCATTAAATCTGACCCAAGTTTTTACCCCCCTCTCTAAGGGAGGAGCAATTTTAACAATCCTCTGTCATAGCTTACTGAATTGTGAAAAGAAAAGTAGGAAGGTTTGAACAGCTTTCTCACAGTAGGTCTAATTGTACCCATCCATCCTCCATGTAGGTCTGCAGGCTACATTTGATGTTGATTGGGAAGCTGGCAGAATCACCCATGACAGCTATCGCAATGGCACAGAAGATGGTGCGCTGGCCTACAAGCTCCTCATACAAACTGGCTCTAAAAAAGAACCTTTTAACTACAGCCAGGTGTGTGGTCAACTATTGGAGCATTCAGTTTAAATACCCATCCAAAACTTTGCATCTATCCCAAAACTTACATTCACACATTTTGTTTCTTGTAAAGCTCACTTCTCGTCGCCTGGTGGACGAGGATGGTCTCATTCCAGCAGAGGTTTTTTATATCTACCTGACAGTGTGGGTCAGTAATGATCCGTTAGGCTACGCTGCCTCCCAAGCCAATTTTTACCCCCATCCTCGGGAGTGGATCCATGATAAGTACGACACCACTGGGGAGAACCTTCGCAGTAAGTAAACCAAAGACAATGAAATTAGAAAGGTGGTCAAAGTCATATTTATGGATGCGTGTTTCAAAAGCATTACCTCTTCTCTTTTTCAGTCCCTGCAGCAGAGCCTCTAGAGTTTGCTCAGTTTCCTTTCTACCTAAATGGACTCAGACAAGCCTCAGACTTCATTGAAGCCATTGAGAGTGTGCGCACAGTTTGCGAGGAATTTATGCGTCAGGGAATCCAGAACTATCCCAACGGCTATCCCTTTTTGTTCTGGGAACAGTACATTGGTCTGCGCCACTGGTTCTTGCTGTCCATCAGCGTAGTCCTTGCCTGCACCTTCCTGGTGTGCGCCATCCTCCTGCTCAACCCCTGGACCGCAGGCGTCATTGTAAGTCTGCCTTCTTCTCACCCTAATCCATTTCTAACTCCCTTTTTTTCTAGCCCCTTCCCCTATTCTCTTATTTCTCTTGCTCCCCCTGATCCCCTCAACACAGCTCAATAACTTTGCCACCAGGGCAGTTTTCTGGGGAGGGTCTTGGCGGGTTGTCTAGAGGGTGCTGCTTGCATACACACATATATACACACAGTCACACACATACGGACTCTCCCCCTCATCTCTTTTGTCATTCAAATGGGTGCAGCAAGACTTTCTAAAGAAGAAATGCAAAGCTCTCCTGAAGGCTTTTACCTCCAACTGCCTTTGTCCAGAAATTTGGGGACAGGACAGATCTGCCCAGTCACGACCTTGGCCTGCAAAACCCATCCATCAGGGACTGGGTGTAGTGGGTGGGTGAGTTAGTTCATGGGCTAGGAGGTGTTTCACACAGGCTGGTGGGGTCTGCAGGTCAACATGAAGAAGCAAGGAACTAGAAGTGGCCATTGGCCTTGGTTGACATGTATTTCTGGTTTAGCTGTAATATGTCAGACTCATTTGTGTGTAAAAGCCTATGGCATTTATTTAAATGATAAAGTAAAGTTTACTGCACTTGCTTTTTTTTCTTTTTTTTTTTTTTAACTCAAAACCAGCTCTGTCCTCTTCAGTTTCACAGCCTATATGTGGCCGCAGTAAAATGGGTTTCTCCAATTTAAGCATGACCAAATTGGAACCCCTGCCAACATCAAAGGTTTTCAGGGCAAAGACTTCACCAAGTGCCCTATTTAATTTATAGAAAAACTGTTTGAGTAGGAAAGCACTGAGGACTACACTGGACCAGGAAAGTGAGAGCCGAATGGTCCTTATGCTCTTTTATCATATTGTCACTTATTTCCCTAGCCCTGCAATTTACAAAACATGGGGAGGGGTCATCTGATACTCGGGGCAGATGACAGTGAAATGTAGAGGATATTGGTCCAGTGAGGCCCATTTTTGCATTGTGATTCATGTAGTGCTATTTCCATATACATAGTTCATTGTAATGTAACTGCTAACATGCTAATTATTGTCCTCTACTCGACAGGTTTTTATTTTGGCCATGATGACAGTGGAACTTTTTGGCATCATGGGCCTAATTGGTATCAAACTGAGTGCCATTCCTGTCGTCATCCTTATAGCCTCCGTTGGTATTGGGGTGGAGTTTACTGTGCACATTGCACTGGTAAGGCCATCTTGAACAGTAATTCATCAGTATTTGTATTTCTGCCAATAAAATCAAATAGACTAGTTTCATTCTCTCTATTATCCACATTGTAGGGTTTCCTGACTGCCATCGGAGACAGGAACACTCGTTCAGCTGTGGCTATGGAGCATATGTTTGCTCCTGTGATTGATGGCGCCATCTCTACTCTGCTGGGAGTGCTCATGCTTGCCGGCTCGGAGTTTGACTTCATCATGAGGTGAATGATTGACACTTCTCCAGGCGTTCTCTGAGGTCAGCCCATATGCTGACTTTGGGCCTTAGGCAGGGAGACAGTTGTACATGTGGCTGTAGGGTACAGGTGGTAACGTTTGCCTCCCCATCACCTGGTGTTGTCAGTCTGGATGTTAACTCCCCTTAGACCACCACAGCACTCTTACAAACATCCTTGAGCCGCTTGAATGCACAACAAATGGAGGAAACATCAAGGGAGTGCAGCAGCTGCTTGTAAACATGTAAATATACAACCCACTGCGCGGTGACTCAACATGCACACACTTTTTCCCACCCTGATTGCGGGGAGGATGTCAACTGTCCAATCATTTGGTTGTGAACTCCCTCTAGCCACTGTATTTGGGCAGCTTTTCTGCCTGGTTTAAAGCCTGCTTCACAGAAAGAAAAAATGTCAAAAAGCATTTTTTTTTTCAACTGGATCTAGGCTCTGCTGAAAGCAAACCACAACCTTGAGATCCACCTCAAACAGACCCATGACATAAAAAATGGCTTAGTTAGAGGTTCCAGTACAACATAGCTGCATGCTGAAAATTAAAAATATGCCTCTTGATCATTTTTCAATCTCCCACTTTTTGCACTAAAGAGCAATTTGGAAACGAGGAAGAGCAGTGTGGTTTGGGTCTCCAGGAAACCGCAGGGGGTTGTTATAGCAGATTGCCTTAGGACAGTGGTAAAGCCTGGAGGAAAGATTGGGGGTTGGGGATTGGAGCAAACCATTTGGTGCAAGCGGTGTGCCAGCATTGGGGCATTCACGGTGGGAGGTCCTGTTTAGAAGTAGAGAGAAAGAGAGAGAGGTCTGGCCCTCTAGCTGGGGAGTAGCATAAATACATTGCTGTAAACATCTCCTGGCTGTGGGACACTGAATAAACAGGAGAACAAGCTCAGCGGCCCCTCTTAGAACGAGCCACCCTCTCCAACCCCTGACTTGGAATGGAAAAGATTACAGTTTATATAAACAACAGAATTCCTAACACTAGGTCTACTCTGGAGGTCTAACCCAGGCGGGGCCCATGGATGGTTTAGTCTTTTTTTTCCCCTTTTTTTTTCTTTTTTTCTTTTCTTTTTTTTTTTTACTCCTTAAATAAATCACGCTCCACTTTCGGAATGTTGACTTAGTAAAATAAACATGCGCCCTTTTTCCAATCTTTTCATGTATACAGGACCGTCAGACAGAATGAGCGCTTTTAACTAACAAAAGGTGGACGTAAGTGCAGCCAGAGATGGTTGGCTGCTTTGTCTGTTTTTTTTCCCATTCTTAAACAGCCTTCATGTTTTCACTGAACATTACAAACTGTGTTGAAAAGGATGATTGTGCCTTTCTTGAACTCCTATCAAAGAGTCACTCAAACTATGTGATTCTTCTAAATGTTTCTAACCATTGCCGTAGAGAGAGATGACTGAAAAAGAAAGAGGTTCACACTTAAGCTGTCTGATTCATCTATGTTAATGACACAGACATGAGAGAAGTGGGAGGAAGTAGTGGAGGGAATGAAAGCAGGCTTGCTTGTCTCCGTCTGAGAAACCCATAGCATAGCTCAGTCTCTGGTCTAAATGTGGCATATAATTCTGACCAGAGTCTCCGGTAGTGCTGCGTTTTACACACAGACCCCGACGGGCCACCTTGGAAATTTGGGTTTTAGAGGTCAATTTAAATATTACCTCTCCCTGACTGTGCATAATGACTAAAAATAGGTAATTATAGTCTTTTAAAACCAGAGGTTCTGTGATACAGTACAGGTCTTGGTTCCTCAGGGAGCTGCGATAGAGACAAAACCAAAATAGATCCAAAATGGAGGTTCAGTGGTGCGATGACCGTCAGACCTGTAATCTTTTTAGCAGGGTTTTTTGATTCATTTGTTTGACGGTTCTCAGAGAGCCAAAGTAAACACATGGCCTCATTGGAGGAGACGGGTCAATGGACAGCAGTTTCCACTGTACGTCTGGAATGCTCCGAGCAGATATGCCAAAGATGAACTTTTTCCCCTCTTTCTTTCTTTCTTAAACCCAAGGTTCTTGTAGATGTGACAGAAGCAAAAATGGTCAGAGGGTGGGAGGTTAAAAGAACATTCCAGACTTTTTTCCAGATTCTGTTCCTCTTTTTCTTACCTCCAGAAGTCTGAACCACAGCTGAATTGTCTCTTTTTAGTGTAACCATTTAACTGGAGTGCTCTCTAATTTTCTCATGCACTGTCTTTCTTGTGGTGAATCAGAGCCCTCCCTCAATGCTCTGAGCTGAAGCACAGAGGCGCAGACACCCTCACAGCCCTGCAGCCTATTAGTGAGCACTGGATGTAAACACGCAAGCCAGTATACAGAGAAAAACTGCTACAGCTCTTCTAAGCCTTATATCTCTAGCCTTTACTGCTAGCGCTCACCCATGAGCTAAAGCCTGGGAAACCTCATTCACCACCCTCTCCCTTGGCCCCTTCATTCAAACATACGTTTTCGGCACTGCTTCCAGCCTTAAGCAACTCTGCACCACTTCACACTGCTCCACCAGACCCGCTAGCGCCTGTGCCAACCAGACCTCCATGTTCTTGGCTCTGGAGGTGGAGGGCGGTGTTTCCTGCTAGTCTTCAGCACTGGATTGAGGTTCCTGCTTTAGTCGCCTCCACTAAGAAAATAGCTGGTCTTAGTATTAGTCTTAATCAGACTGGTTTCAGAGAGAGATTTTTGTCAGAACAAATCGCTTTTGCTCACGGATGGATTCTAGGGTCAGTTTTACAGTTTTGCAAATAAGACTTTATTGCACATGAAATAAATGCCTTTCAGCAGATCTCCACACTAGTGTTTTGTGATTAGTTCTTGAGCCAGTATGGCTGTTGAAGGCCAGGAGGAAGGAGAGAGAGTAGGAGGAAGAAAAACGTAGAAAGCAAAGGTCTGGCCTGGCCTGCTCAGCGTAAACATAAAGGTGGCATGCCCTGGCCAGGGTGAAATAGGATCTCAATAAGAGGGGGTATTAAGTTTCTGAGGAGAAAATTACATTAACAGCAGTGGCAGCTTTTAGGACAGAGGGAGGGAAGAAAGCAGAGGGAGAAAAGCAATGGAGAGGGGTGAGTGTTTCTGACGCGTAGAATCTGTTCACTAATGTAAACACATCTCCTCAGGAAGTGGCAGAGCAGTGGTGATAGATGAGGGCTCCCAGAGGGAGAGAGAGCTAGTACTCACTACGAAGATGGAACCCAGGAATTTCTCTCCAGCTTTGTTAGGTCGCCAGGAGAGAGGAAATGTAGGGAAAGAAATGAAGGATAAGAGGGG